>OZ010576.1:81414085-81474085 GCA_963932145.1 Acanthosepion lycidas
CCGGATAATTAAACATTCGTCGAGCGACTAATGGAGCTTTTGAGTCGGGTGATTACAGTAATTCTTGTTCGTTTGATTTTTACTTTAGTTCACTTGCTTTGTTGTGGTTGTGTGTCTATCTGTATTTGTCTCGTATTTGATGAAATTCGCCAAAGCGATTGCTTTTTTACTTTCATATTGTTAGCGCTATTGTTAAATATTGACTTTCATTGTCTATTCCCCTGCAAGGCATTGATTTCTGTTTGAAACTTATTTATCTGTAGTTTTCATCGCTTTTCTCGTCGTTCTTATACTGAACTATATAATAGCCGATCAAGGCTTTCGATCGAATGCTTGTCTTAATCAAAAATGGAGCGTTCGAAGCCGGCCAAGCACATCGCTTTTTAAGCATTTAAAACAGCCTCGAAACACACGAACATTTTTATATAACAATACACGACTAAGTTTCGACTACTCAAAGTAGAGGGCTACTGTATGTCGCCGTATGAGCTCTAGAAAGAGCAACGAGTTATGTTCATAGGTCTATGAAGGAAAGATGAGTTAACTTTAGTCTTGAAGAGGTCAGGATTGTATTGAGTAGGGGAACATCCTGCCGGGAGTTTGTTCCACAGTTCTTAGAAAGAGGCTGTCCGTATGGGAATTACTTATTACTAACTGAATATAGAGGGAATAGGGATGATTCACACTTGTGTACGCGGCCTGGCGTTTCGAGGATGGTGGAACAAAACAGCGCTGCTCGTCATACCACATGCCATGGAAATCACGATAGAGCAGCGACGGACTCGCAACGTTTTGTATTTGGGAAAGAGATTGTAAGATGGTAAATAACTAATCGCCCACAAGGCCGCATCAAATTTTCGAAATCTATCAAGAGGGGTGAGTGAGTAACCCAGATATGGCAGCAATATCCCGTTTTGGTATTCATTTGTAGAAGTTACTTTCTTCTTCTATTATATGCCGTGTCCCTTCACGAGGTAGACGATCATAGCCCTCCGCATCTTCCTGTACCTTTTAGCTCTTAATAAGTTTTGTCTTTTTGTTATCTCTCATAAACCCTGTTCTGCTATACATTTGCTCAAACTCATCATGTCACGCATTGTTTTCCGCTGTCTCTTGTTCCACAACATGGTTTTTAATATATAAAATATATATATATATATATATATATATATATATATATATATATATATATATATATATATATATATCTTTGTGCAAATTAATTGAAACAAAGCGAATAATTCCATTATTATTTACTTTTTATCGTAATTTTTCAATGAAATATGATCCATTGCACAAGTTCGTACTTCGTATGTCCATTCCACGAAGTCTTTCCTAGCAGAGTGACCACAGATTCTCGATTGGATTTAAACCAGGAGAGTTTTTAGCCAGTCGATAATACTTTTATTTGCTCACTGGTAAGGCTTGCCATTGTTTTCGTGCAGCGTTACAATTTTCGTACGCTTCCTTGCAGTAACGTCCATCGCAGACAATGGCTGTAGGACAACTAATCGACAGCCGTGACAATAGTGTCTAGGCGTGATGAAAATATGATGCAATCACAGATGGCGCAATGTTTTTCAAGGCCGAAAATACATTCATATTACTGCACACCACTGCAAATGAACTAATCTGAGGAAAAAATAGAAATCCATTACACCCTGTCACTCCAGTTGGTCTACAACTGACCGTATGGCGAAAGAAAGGAAAGCGGCTGTTTGAATTAATTTGCACAAGGGTGTACTTTCAAATTGAGAGAGAGAATCATCGGCGCAAACCGATGGAATTTTTTTACATCATTTACATTTACATTAATGTCCCCATCTTTGTCTTATCACAATATTTAGGCCGCTGGAATGTTCAACCTTCTTTCGCTGTCTGTTGGTCGAGCAACTTTCAAGGAATCTCGAATAGAAATCTTAATTGAATCTATACGGTAGATTGTTATCGTTCTGCTGACCATATCTAGTGACATTTTGTCTTATTCTTCCATTGTTGTCATTACTCGCACTATATATCGATTATTTTATTGATTGATTGATTGATTCAGCTTATCAAACTTTTTGCAGGTTATTTAAAGCCAGAAATATATTTAGATTCTAATATAATTTGGTGGGTGAGATAACTGTTTAGGGATAAAAGTTTTACTAATTAACCCATAGCTGGAGAGAGAAGAGGTAGATTCATTTGCGCATAAGGGAATATAACGAATCCAAGATGCTCTCCGATGAACAATTCCGAGACATTATACATTACATCACCTACACATACAAACTTATAGCACCTGGTATTCCTAAGAGGTTACCCATTTAGTAACTGACCAGGTTCGACGTTACTTAAAGTTTGTGTCTTTAATAACTAGCCTAGTTGCTTGCTCAGCTACCAAATTTATCGACCAATGTTTTAATCCACAGGGCTATATTTATATAGTTCCAATTTTTTTTAATACGCCCTTTACTTTCCTCATATGTATGTACATTTTTTAATAGAATACTTCTTACTAAAATCTCTTATCTCGTTCAGATTTTAAACAGTCCCAGTAAATAATCCAATAAGAAAAACGGCATGAACAAAAAACCCCAAAAAAAAACAAAAAGCAAAAACGCTAGCATAGATAGAAGCTAAGGAAGTGTTGCCCTAATATATGATAGTAGATAATATATGATACAATATGAATTCTAATAAGATATAATATAATATCTAATATATGATGGAAGCTAAGATATTGTCGTCCTAATATTTGATAGAAGCTAAGATAGTGTCGTCCTAATATTTGATAGAAGCTAAGATAGTGTCGTCCTAATATTTGATAGAAACTAAGATAGTGTTATCCTAATATATGATAGAAGCTAAGATATTGTTGTTCTAATATATATGATAGAAGCTAAGATAGTGTCGTCCTAATATATGATAGAAGCTAAGATAGTGTCGTCCTAATATATGATAGAAGCTGAAATAGTGTTGTACTAAACAAACAAAATTATAAGATGAAACACCAGAGATTTGAAAATTATTCAGAATAATAAAAATTGAAATAACAATTTGAAGGCTCTATAGTGTTCAGGGCTTTGTCGCAAAGGTTTAAGCGAAAAGGCTGAATAGTAAACTATTCAACATTTAGTGAACGAAATAACAAAGCTCTAAACACAGAACATTGCTCAAGAGGAAGTCTGAGGAGCACACCAACCAAAATCTGATGATTTAAAATAAGAATATAGAGTTGGATTCAAGTAATGACCAGACATAGGGCTATTTTAATTTCGGATTTTATAAAGAGAACTTAGTTATAGAAGAGAATTATTCCACAGCGAAGAAGTAAATAAAATTAAACACGAATTCTTCCATCAAAATTTAGTTTTTAAGCTTGCACTCGCTTTTAAAAAAGATGTTATTTCGTTCAATTAATTAACTGACAGTTGGTGGGAAACATAGTTTTAAAAAAATTTGATAAATAATTCTCAATATTTTAAAAAGCAGCAAAAATTTAAAGCCTGTGCTAGATTAGGGAAAAAATGGAGTAGCAGACGAAATATGTGCTATATATATATATATATATATATATATGTATATTCAAATTAAAGTAATTCAACGAGTCTAGAAGAATCCAGTAAGTATGGCACTTGTGGTCCGCGGTGACGAAGAGATAACTAACTAGATTCGATAGAGCGCCGTTCTCGCTAAATTTCGTGGTGTAACTCATCCAAATATATTTCACCCAATGGATTGTGCCTCCGCGAGCCACGTTTTCTTTCCACAAGCCGCACCCTCCAGAGCATTAGAAGCCGGTTCAACCCAGGATATACAAATGATAGAAATTTTAGGGGAATTTGAATATATATATATATATATATATATATATATATATATATATATATATATTTTTATATGGGTGTGTGTGTGAAGACACATTAATTTCTTCGTCTAAGAACTTTCTGTATATTTTTACTGTTATTCATGCCATTTCCTAGGGAAAAATTGGAACATAAATTTTTCAATGCCTCTCAAGGCGGGACAGTAGGGATTGATCAGCACCAGCCTTGATATGGCAGCAATACTCCCCTTTTGGCCTAATCTAACGCTTGTAAATGTACATTTCGATACCCTCCCGCCCCTGAACAGAAATACACATTAAAACAGTCTCTTGATGGAAACGCCCAACTATTTAATGGTGATTTTCTAAGCGTAGCTTAGATGCGACACGAGGCAGAAAGCATGGAACACCCAATGAGGATCGAACTCACTATTCCGTAGTAATTGACTTAGCGAGACAAGCTTGCTAACCATTACACCACGTCGATGTACCAAATCCAACTGTTTAATGTGAGGCAACTGAGATGTAAACGTATTTCCGAACTGGATATCTACTGTAGCCGATCTCCAGTACAAGGGATACACGTATCAACAAATCCAATCAATTCAAAATCAGTAGCCATGAGACCCATGTTATTGTTGTTATTATTATTATTATTATTATTATTATTATTATTAATAATAATAATAATAATAGTGATAGTAGTAGTAGTAGTATTACTTTTAGTAGTAGTAGTAGTGTTATCACCGCTTTTTAAAAAGTATTATATTTGAATATTAAGCCGCGTTCACGACCTGTAATTTTTTAATATTTAAAACTAATTTGCATTTATGTTGAAGGAAATGTTGTGAGCATCGTTTACTGCTTTCCGCTGCCTTGAGATGTGTCAGATTTCCGTGAATAAATTTCCCAATATTCAACGAGTGTTGCTATGAATCTTAATTGCTTGCACCTGTTTTCGAATAATAAATAAATCTCCCTTTTGATATCGTCTTGGGAATCCGCTATAAATTGCTTGAACCTGAAGCTGCGTTCACACAGCTTTATAAGTAAACATTCATGTCATCACTCATAAGTGTTAATATATGTGTACTTTGCCTGGCGAAGATAGATCACATGTCGCTGCCGAATTTGCAAGCAAGACTCGTGGGCTGTTCTTTTAGCGGCGAGTCTGATTTTAACCTGGTCGTGTAACAGGTTTTTTTTTTTGTTATGTTTATGCTAAACTTTGAGGAATTATTCTTTACCCTACAACTTCTTTCTCGCAGACGAAAATGTTCTAGCCTCTCGTTATTTCATCGCTATTTTCATGGCGAATATCCAGACATGTTACATTCCATAGCTCCACCAGACTAAGCTAAGAATTGCTATGCCGCAGATACAAAGTCGACTTATCATCATTCCTTTCGTATTTCATTAGTAAAGCGGAACTTTCAGTCAAACAGATTCTTCCCTAGAACGAACTTTTATTTTGCGGAACACATTCCCAAAAAGTGTTTCTCAGATCACTCCGATTTTAATCGATTCAAGTCTAGACTCAATCGTTATCAATCCTACATATCGAATTTTCAATTTTACATCCTCTTTCTATACTCTTTCAGCAACCACTTTCAATAATCCTCTCTTTTGAGTAGCTCTTGGATTTTTTATTGGCTGAACAATAGTCTAATCCCTCCATCGTATAAGGCTTCACTCTTTTTTTCTTTGTTTCGAAGATCTAAGGCAAGTTGGATAATGGATAGCGTCTCCAATTGAGTTCATTCCATTCACTTTCGTGCTAATACTCCGAGAAAGGTATGAATCAGTTTCTCCTCTCCCGTAGCTATAGGTAAATAGCAGGCTAGAATGGGTTAAGTAACCGGTCGAGCAGATGAGTGACAGACGATATTCTATAGCTTATCTAGGAGACGGGCAAATAGCAGGATAGGCAGGGTTCCATAACCGGTCTATGAGATTGGTAAATAGCAGGACAGACGGAGTTCTATAGCCGATGTATGAGATGGGTAAAGAGCAGGACGGAATTCTATAGCTGGTCCATGGTCCATGGGTAAAGATGGGTAAAGAGCAGGATAGGCGGGGTCATATTGTCAGCCTATGAGATTAGTAAATAGCAGGACAGACGGAATTCTATAGCCAGTCTAGGAGATGGGTAAAGAGCAGAGCCCACGGGGTTCTATTGTCAGTCTATGAAATTAGTAAATAGCAGGACAGACGGAATTATTGTCGGTCTATGAGATTAGACAGACGGAATTCTATAGCTGGTCCGTGAGATGGGTAAAGAGCAGGACTGACAGAATTCTATAGCCGTCTACGAGATGGGTAAAGAGCAGGGAAGACGAGGTCCTATTGTCGGTCTATGAGATTATTAAATAGCAGGACAGATGGAATTCTATAGCTGGTCTATGAGATGGGTAAAGAGCAGGGCAGACGGGGTCTTATTGTCGGTTGGAATTTCGAACTCAACCCTTTATTTCGCTCACTGGGGTAGACTGTTCTAGTTTGACGTGCCATGTTTGATGGATGTCAGTTATCTCCTGTTAATTTCCCTCTGAAAGTTCTCCACTGCCTTAACCGGGTATTGAACTCACTGTCACTGGATCTAACCAACGCCTTTATCCACTGTGCCATGTGTCCTTGAGGACATCTGGGTATGTATTTCTGGGTATTATAAACCTAATGTCTTCAGCAACCATTTTTACCAGTGCTCATATTGCAATTTTGCTGTTATCATTCCATGTTTTACCAGAGCTCATATTGCAACTTTGTTATCATTGCTTTTCTCTGGCACTCCTTATTACTGGTTCCCATAGTGTATTTATTTATATGCTTGGTCAGCTCAGGAGATTATTTGAGAGGAGCGCTTTTAGAAAAAAAACTTTTATGCGGAGCGCTTATTCGTAAGAGTTGCTTATTGAAAGATTACTTTTTTTGATGGGAAGCGCTTGTACGGCGCGGCACTGTTTTTTAAAAATACTTGTTGATGGGGAGCTCTTATTCGAGGGGGCTCTAATTAAAAATACTTGTTAATGGGGAGCGCTTGGTCGAACGAAGCGCTTTTTTTAAAAAAAAAGGTTTGTTGATGGGGTTCACTTATAACCATTGGGGTGTTTATTTTAAAATTACTTGATGGGGAGCGGTTATTCTAGGGAGGCAAAATTCCATGTTGATGGGGAGCGCTTATTTGAAGCAGGTGTTCTAAAAATTTATTGATGAGGAGCACTTATTTGAGTGAGGTGCTTATTTAAAAATTACTTTTTGATGAGGATCGCTTACATGGGGGAGGCGCCTTTTTAAACATTACTTGTTGATTGAAAGCTCTTACTCGAGGGGGCGTTAATTTTTAAATTGCATGTTGATAGGGGGGCTTTTATTCAAGTGTACGTGCTTATTCGAGCAAATACGGTAAATAAAATATTAGCAATAAAGAGCGTGTAATCTTTGAAATGAGGGTACGTGTGGACCATGAGGTTACGCTAGAGAATTTTCAGCAGGTACGTTTTTAAGTCCATGTCCTTCATTTTAGAAGTATTTCTTCACGAACCATCTGTCCTTTTCCGGATAGAAAGGAGGGATTTTTTTTTTGTATCTCCCCTCGCCTTACCTCTTCAAGGGCACGCCTCAAATGTATTTGACGTTGAGTACTTTTAGACAGAACGGTTACGACACACGGGTGCAGACTAAAAGTTCATGGGAACTAAAGTACGTGACTTCCTGCTCCTGTGTAAAACAATTTTAGATTCAAAGCTAAGCTTACTGAAGTGGATTTATGGACTAATCATTAGACTTAATCAGGAATTATACTCATTTTCTGGATGTAAACGACCGTGTGTCCAGATGGTTTTATGTATGCTCTATATTAGTTCTTTGCGTATTAGTCGTAACATCATATTAATCAAACTATCTAGTATACAACTTTCTTTAAAAAAAAAAAAAAAAAACATTTCGATAGCACGGTCGGGCTAGACGAAAGCGTACGTGAGAAGATAAAGTTTGAGAACCTCTGCTCTAAACCAAATCGAGCCGGAGTTGTTTAAACATTTCACCCAAAGCAAGGTAATATAATCACTAAGACTCTAATAATGAAAGAATACAAAAATTTAAGAAGCGAGAACAGCAAAAGAAATGAAATGAAGAAGATAGACGATAAATATTGATATTGCATTTAAATTTTTTTAAATCATTCACCACCCCCCCGCCAAGTGAGGTTGGTTGATTGTTTTGTTTTATGGCATATCAACATCAGCGGGTCATTTAATGCCAACAATTTTTTTAAAAAGATTCATAGCAATAGTTTGGTAAAAATATGTGTATCTATACATATATATATTTAAAACCATTTTTCAATTACTCATATTTTTAAGTACAATCCAACTTCTTTAAGAAAACTTACAATCTTGGATGCTTTTATTTTCGTAAAAAGTTTTTTTTTTTTAATTACTCACTTGGTAATATTTTGTAATAAATTCAATAACGTTAATAAAACATGTTGAATCAACTTAACACTTTAACCCGGGCTTTTTTGACGGCTAAATTAATCGTTTAAAATTTGACAAAAATTGTTCAAAGCAAATTTGAGTTATTGAGGTTTATGTGATTTGCATAATAGATTCAAACGGATTGTTGTTTTTCTTTTTTTTTTTTTTTTTTCATTATTTTATCCTAAGAAAGGCTGTAAAGCCACTAAGACGCAATGGGCTACTGAGAATGAAAGATGATAATAGCGAAGAATTTGGTTGGCTGGTTGTTTTATTTTATGGCATATCAACCTCAGTGGGTCATTTAATGCCAACAAAATTTTTGAAATAGATTCATAGTGATAGTTTGGTAAAAAAAACGTGTTTATGTATACATATATATATTTGAACCATTTTTCAATTACTCATATTTTTTAGTGCAATCCAACTTCTTTTATGAAATTTAAAATCTTGGATGGTTTTATTTTCGTAAAAAGTTTTTTTTAAATTACTCACTTGGTAATATTTTGTTTGCACTAGATCAAAATCTACACACACTAAAAGTATATGTTTCACTGTAAATATCTCTTGGCATGTAGTGCATATTGGGGATTCTGTGCCCTCTAGTAAATAATGGTGGGTGATGTAGGTGTGGCCTATGTGAAGGCGGGTAAGCACGACATGTTCTCTTCTATTTTTATATTCCAAGTAAGGCAATAAAACCCCTAAGACGTTGTAGGATACTGAGTGTGAAAGAATATAAGCAAGGGAGAAATATTAATAGGTGCCAAGAACAATAAAACGAAGAGGAATCAAGAAGACAGTACATAACGATTGACATTGCGAGAAGTGCGAGAAAATACACTGTTAGTATAGAACTTACGGTTACATCAAGTGTAAAAAATATAGTATCTAATACTAAAGTGTAAAATCATAGTATCTAGTACTGCATTTAAAGTCACAAATTCTGTCCCATAGAGCTAAGTTCATCCGAACAATTACGATTAAAGTATTTATAAAAAAAAAAATAATGTACAGGGAAGCTAAATTGCGATGGTCAGAAAGTGACTAAGACCGAGCTTCCAGGACAGGATCATTATTATTACATTTGTTTCTTTGGAATTTATCAAAGATGTCTAAATATATAGCCGGATTGCCAGATTGCCAGATCATATGCGTCATCAATAATCAACACATGGACGACTGATAGACTTATAAATATGTAATATAAATTCTAGCAAGGAAAATTGTCTCTCAGGACAAAGTGAACCTTGTAACTGGTGCTTCCGCAGTTCATTTCGAGTTCCTCGACAAAATCGATGGATATGCAACGTGGTTGGTCCTGATCTGGCATCCCATCTGCAGTCGATATCTCACAAATTTTCTAACTCCCATCTGCATAGTAAATATTCAAAACAATATCAAAATAGTTTGGTAAAAGTCTGTTACTGGTTCATAAACTGAGTTTCTGATGTAGTAAAATATACCAAAGGAAAGTTACAGATAACAATGACTTATGCGTCTTCCGTTTACAAGTACTTTCATGGCAACTGCATTCCCAAACTGTGTTCCCAAACTGCATGAATTTAAACGTGCTACTAGGTTGGCATCTCGGTCCTACCCTTTCACTGCTGAAACGCAAAAACCAAAAGGGAGAAGGGTTTTTTGGGGGGCTTTTTTTAAGCATTTCACCCCAATCAAGGCGGGAAGACACTAGGACAAGAGGTTTCAGAAAATTTAGAACAAGATAAGATAGGAGTGATAGAAGAAAGGATGAGAAGAAGGGTATTGGATAGATCAAGGCAACTGGAGATATCGATTGACATTACACTTGAATAGCTGGAGATTATAGCTCTCAGGGAAACTGGAATAGGGAAGAGAGTTCCACAGGCGAGAGGTGCGAGACATGAAGCTACTGGAGTAGAAGAGACGGCTACATTTAGGGTTTTCGACAGTGAAGGGGTGAGAGCGGGATGCCAGCCTCGTAGGGCGCTTGAACTCATGAAGTCTGGGAACCAGCGAATGCAGCTCCTCGGAGCAATTGCCATGAAAGTATTTATAGAACAGACAGAGAGAGACAACGGCGCGTCTGTGAGAAAGTGACTGTAAAGGAAATGCCAGAGCAGGGCCAATTATATTGCAAATCCGCCTTTGGAGCCTATCAAGAACCCCGAGGCAAACAGTAGGGGCTCCAGACCATATATGGCATCAATGCTCCATGCAAGGGCGAGTTGTTGATTTGTAGATCTGGAGGATCGATTGCGGGGAGAAAAAATTCCTGGTGCGGCACAGGGAGCCAACTTTCCTTGTGGTGGACGAAGCAATTGACTCAATGTATTTGTTCCATCTCAGGTCAGCAGTCAACGTGAGACCGAGCAGCCTCAGAGATTTGCTCTCGAGAAGTTGAGCGTCAGACATTCTAATGGAGGGCAGGGAAGGATCTCTGTGGTGATTAATAGCGAGCAGTTTTCTTCTTGAAGCGTTAAAGTTGACCAGCCAATTCCTGCCCAGGTTCACAACCGATTGGAGGTCCTTTTCGAGTCGCACGGCCAGGTTAGTTTTGTCAGTGGCACTAGATTTATTTTTGAGGCAGGAATAAATTGTGATGTCATCCGCGTAGATGCCAACTTGGGAATTTATGGCGTCAAGAAGGTCGTTTATGTAGATAAGGAATAGAGTGTGGCCTAGGATAGAGCCTTGAGGAACACCTGCGTTCGTGGTATAGGAACTGGAGGAGAATCCGTTGAGAACGACCTTCAATTCACGGTTTGACAGGAATGATTGTATTAGGTCAAACAATCGACACGTAATGCCATAACCCTGGAGCTTGCGAAGAAGGCCGGCATGCCAAACCCTACCAAATGCTTTGGAGATGTCTAGTGCCACGGCACGAGCTTCCCCGTTATTTTGAAGCGCTCGGTAGACAGTTTCAGTGATGGCCGTAAGTACATCAGCTGTAGATCGGGCAAAGCGGAAGCCATATTGCTTGTTTGAGATCAGATCATGGGATGTGAAGTGGTTAACCACCTCGGTATTGATTAGGGCTTCGAAGACTTTCCCGAAGAGGGGTAGGATACTGATAGGACGGTAGTTAGAAGGGTCAGAGGGGTCGCCAGAGTTCTTGAAGACAGGAACGATCGAAGAAGACTTCCAGCAGTCCGGAAAACAAGATTCCTTGAGGCAGTAGTTGTATAGTTTAGAAAGGGCGGGCACTAGTTCAGGCGCGCATTTCTTCAAGACAATGGCTGGTATCCCATCTCCACCACTAGCCTTGTTGGTGTCTAAATTAGAGATAACGCCCAATACCAGAGACGAGATTATATGTAGCCCACTCTATAGAGTCTCATTTCTAAGAGGGAAGAGTTGAGCGTCGAGTTGAATGAAAATTACCGAGCAAAGCATTCAGCCTTGTCGGCAGAGGAGGTCAGAACTTCGAACTGGTTGAATAAAGGAGGTATAGAGGGTTTGCAATTGTTCAATACGCTCTTGCAGAGACACCAGTAATCTTCGGAGCCAAATTTGCGAGATGCAATACGCTCCTTCATTTGAGCCGCAAATAGTGACTTAGCATCGTTGAGGACACGCTTACACTCGTTACGGGCGGAGGGAAAGAGGCGTCTATTGCAGTCAGACATGTCACTACGGAATAGGTGGAAGTAGTGGTTCCTATGGGCGATGGCTGCTGAGCAAGCAGCGGAGAAGCAGGGGGAGGAGCGCGACTTGACCCTATATTTCCTTGATGGGATGAAAGCGTCAATTCCAACTTTAACCCAGGATGAGACCTCAGAAGCACATTCTTGGACGGGGAGCGTATAGACTCCATCCCAGGGGACATCGCGGAGGAAATCACGGAACCCGTCCCAGTCAGCTCGTTGATAGTAGAACGAAGTTCTAGTGGTAGGAGGTTCTTTATAGGGGGTGGAGTTGAAGGAGATGTTAACAGATACTACCGCATGATCAGAGTTACCAAGATGGCAGAGTTACGAGGCGCTGCAAGACTCGGGGATGGAGGTAAAACACAGATTTGAAGGCAAAACGAGTGGGGAAGTTAACTATCTGCGTGAGGGATTGAGAGACTGAAAAATTGAGCGTTTGAATGCCTGCGTGGTTAGTAGTAGCATTCTTAAGCCACAAGGTATGATGGGCGTTAAATTCGCCAAACACAAATATGTGAGCAAACGGATGGAGGGAGAGAGCCTTGTCTATGCTGTCAGAAATGCTATCGAGTATCGCACAGTCTTGAGAGGATGGAGAGCGGTAAAGGAAGAAGAGATAGCTTACCGTATTGAGGAGAGATAGTCGGAGACACATGTACGACTGGTCTGGCGGTTCGAAAGGGAATTCTCTGGCCAGAGGGAGATGTTCCTTGACGTAGACACTTAAGACTGTGCATGTGGGTTAGAGAGTCTTTTCTGAGGAGAGGAAGGTAGCCTGGGATCGAGAGATCAGAGGAGGGGATAGACGAGACAAGGTTGGTCTCACAGAGAGCCAGTATATCCGGGCAGTTTGCAGTGAGGAAAGATTCCATACTGCAGTAGTTTGTTCTAATGCCACGGATGTTGGAGAACGAAATGTTGAGGGGTTTAGGTTATTTTTGAGTGGCTGGTTTAGGAATTTTTCGGTTTTTGTAAGTCATGATGAATTTTGGTTGGAAGTTGAGAAGGCCCGAAGTAAAAGAAGCAGACAGTTTCGACCATGACATGGGCAGAGAGCAGTTGGCACAACCAGCATCATAATGTGGCCTCAGGGTTGCCCACCTGACTGCAGGGACACTTTTCATGCGCGACATGGCACTACAAACACCCGGTATTATACAACTGTTGATCAGAGCGGCCGCTCAAGACGCTACGTAAGAGTTAAGGCTCCTAACTACCAGTCGGAAACAGCAACCAGAGAACTGTCAACCGTGTACCCTCAGAATGAAGAGGTGATGCCACAGACTGCACACATCACGGGAGAAACAGAGCTGCACTAATACAGAAGCCAGAGAGAGAAAGAGTACCGGGAACCCCTTCCGAAACAAGGTGTAAGCTTCTACTCATGTCCAAGAGAAGGGGGAGGAGCGTTGACACCAAAATCATCCAAGAAAAAAAATTAAAATATCTTGAAAGTGTTTTAACAGATGACGGACAATATGGCACCGAAATCTGAAGATGCGTTGAAATTGAATTACAAAAACTAAGTAAATATTAAAAAATAGGAATATTAAAAAAAAAAACAAAGAAAAGAGTGCTGAATTGCTATTTGATATCGTTTCTCATGTACAGCAGTGAAATCTGCTCTCATATGATGATGAAACTTGAGGCAACAGAAACAGGATTCTGCGTCAGTTTGGTGAAAATAACATGGACTGAACATATAAATAACGAAGAAGTTTTGAAGTTAATGAGAGCTAAAAGGACACTGATACTTAGAATCAAAAAGTGACAGAAGAAAATGATTTCTCTAGGGAATGCTATAACAAACGATGAAAATGTCACACAGACATCCGAGGACTACACTGGAATGGCGAAAGATGTAATTTGAAAACTAAGCAAACTATTAAGTAATGGAAAGTTTCGTTTTAAACAAGGATAAGAATACTACACAGTTATGTAATACCAATCCTTCTATATGCCAGTGAATGCTTGACAATTTGCTCTCAGATGGAGTGGAAACTTGAGACGACAAAGATGTCGTTCTCAAGAAGAATGCTGAGAATACCTTTTGGACGGAAACTTCCTGCAACGAGGAAGTTTTTAAGGAAAATATGAACGAAAAGGCCATTTTTTTTAGAGAATCAAAAAAAATTAACAGTTGAAATTTCTAGGACATATAATGAGGATATCAGGAGGAGGGGGCATCGACGTGGTGTAAGGTTAGCAGCACTTGTCTCGCTAGAACATTTACGTCCGACTAGTGATGTCGATCCTCACTGGGTGCTCTATACTGTCGTCTTTGAGCTACATCTAAGCTACACTTAGAAAATCACACCAGGAAGAAAGATAATTTTTAACACATAAGTATTACTGGCTACCAGAGTGTTCAAGTCATGGTGAATAGCCTCCAAGAAGTCCATACCTGACTCTATGTGATTGTTACCTGCGGGGTTACACAAAAGAGTAGGTGGATAAGACAAAACATCAAACAGTGGAGAAAAGAGAGACACGGTTTCAGGAAGTTCTTAAAGATATCCCAGCCGACATCTTTCTGAAGGTTGTTCATTCAATCCCGTGCAGTTTGAGGCAACTGGTTGACGCCACTGGTGCATAGATTGAAATATGAAGATTTATTTTCATTTTCCCATGTAATAAAGAACATTTATCATTTGTATCAATAAATATATAACAGGAATATGGAATTTTTTTACCGATTTTTAATACCAACTTATTTTCCCCCACCTTGCATGTATCGATGGGCATATATATGTATACATGTGTGTATAAGTATGCCCAAAAAAACAAAGACAAGAAAAAACCCAAAAAGAACACGGGTTCTAATATATGTATATTCCTGGGTGGATGTGTATATACGTACACATGCACGTGTACAGGGTGGACGGAAAGTAACAAGACATTAGATATTGCTTATAGAATTTTTAATATCACTGTAGACATGACGAAATAATTTTTTAAGCAAACAACACTAATAGCGATTTGTTATTTACGCGCAGGAGCAAGAACTTGAAGAATGTGATCGCAGAATGAAATATGCAGTGTTAATGCCAGCTTAGCACGAAAATTGTCCAGAATTTTTCGGAATATATATATATATATATATACGCACTACGCATATAATGACTGACCTCTCGTATCCGAGGATGTCCGTCTACTAAGGCAGCTAGACAATCCTTGTTGAAGACATCTGCTCTGAAACAAACTATATGAGTGTGTACAGCCGTGTGTGCTTTTGCATGCATGCACATGTACAGGGTTGTACGGAAAGTAACAAGACATTAGATATTGCTTATAGAATTTTTAATATCACTGAAGACATGACGAAATAATTTTTTAAGCAGACAACACTAATAGGGATTTGTTATTTACGCGCAGGAGCAAGAACTTGAAGAATGTGATCGCAGAATGAAATAGAGTTAATGCCAGCTTAGCACGAAGATTGTCCTAAATTGTTCGGAAACATCTCTGGAGTGACGATGATATATTCCATGTTGGCGGTTTGATCAATCGTCACAACTGCCATTACTAGGCGTCGTATGATAACGATCCAAACCTGGCAGTTGAGAGGATGTAAGGTCGTCTAAAAGTGACCGTGTGGTGCGGAATAACGGCAACACGTTATCTGCTCATATCTTCTGCGTGACACCATGATAAAGCATCAAAATTTACAAACCATTTCTTGTCCCAGTTAACCACTGATTGGTGGTCCTTTTCGAGGACAGTTGTCAGGTTTACTTTGTCGGGTCTGTCGGATGTGCTACGAAGACTGGAGTAAATGGTTGTGTCATCTGCATACATACCTATTTGGCAGCTAATGACATCAGCGAGATCATTGATAAAGATCAGAAATAGTGTAGGTACAAGGAGAGAGCCCCGGTGGGCTCTCGCGTTAGTATGAAATGAACTGGGAGCGTTCCTGTTTTCTTTAAGGAGAAAATTCGAGTGTTTTTCGTATCCGGCAGATTTGATGTGTTTTTTTTTTCTTTTACGTCAACGTTTTGAAAGGTAAATGGCTAGCTTATCATTCGCAAAGTCAGCGGTTCAATAATCACGTAATCTTCAAATTATGTCCTGTAATATAAACACTAGAATAATAGGTGTTTAGGACTTAATTTTAAGGTACCTGGTTTTAAGGTACCTGATTTTAAAGTACCTGGTTTTAAGGTACCTGATTTTAAGGTGCTTGCTTTTAAGGTACCTGATTTTTAAGGTACTTGATTCGTCTTGCCTCCTAAAAATGTTAGTAAAGAAAGAGAGCAAACAAAGCTTAAGAAGACAGAATATTAAAAGAGAGAGCTCAAGATCTTTACTATGAATAGTAGACGTTACAATCATAAAGAAGTATAGAGATTTTACTATCTGGGAAAATGTGGCACAGAAAATCGAAGTGACATTCGACTAGCGAATGTACCCTCTAAAAGCTAAGCAAAGTATTAAGAAACGAGAAAATTTCGTTAGAATTTGAGAAAAATGTTTACCTATGCCATATCTATCTTTGTTTTCTGGCAGTGAATGCTGTACTCGAAATGACAGAAATGTTGGTCTGGATACAGCTTCTGACAATACCCTGGAGGGAACTGGTGAACAACGAGAAATTTCTGAAGAAAATTGGAGCCAGAAAGACACCAATACTTAAAATAAGAAAGAAGCGGTAAAAACAAATGCGGGACACATTATAAGGAAGACGGCTTGGAAAATGCAATACGCACTGGGCGAATTGAGGGAAGGCGTTGTTGACAAAAACAGTGAGAAACTTATTTAATGAATTTGTGTAAATGGATTACAGAGATAGAACCGACAGGAGTGGGAAAGAACAAAGTTGCTGAAAACTACAATGGAATGATGATGTGGAGAGCCATGATCCCCTACCTCTGAAATGGACACGGTACATCCATAAATATAATGATGATATAACTGACTAAGCTTTGATGAAACGCAAGGTTAACGTTCCACATAAGAAGAAATTTCATTATGGAGTAAAAATGACTTGATGAACAAATCAAACGGTTTTTCAATCGAAAGCATGGATTTTTTTTACCTTAAATTCGCTATCAACAGCTGAAAAATCATCTCCGCTCGGTATTGTTTATAAACAGTAAATAACAAAAATAATTTCATTATGCCTCGTTTTCGTTATGCTCTAAATTTAATACAGCCAGAAGTTCGAGCCTAATAGTAGCTTCGAAACTAATAATTAGTATTACATATGAAAATTTCATGGTTTTTTTTATTTAAATTTACTACTTGTTATATTCTTAAATCAATGATTAAATAATTTCCCCGCGGGTTTTACGACTATAAAACACCTATGAAAAGTTTCCTATTCATCATGAAATATTTTTAGCTTAACAACTTTAACAAAATATAACAATGACAATCCTAATGTTGGATGTTTTGTTTTGGGAGTCACTTCTGCCGAAACTAAACTGAATAGCGAAACATGTTAAATTTATGACTACTATCAGTACCCGTGTAAATGCCAGGCTCTTCTTATCTGAACTTTCTAACGAATTGTAATTCTTAAAGATTTAATAAGCCTTACGATTTCCAAGTCTATAAAATACAAGTGTAGATTTTCGTGTTGCATTGTTAAATACTTGCGTTTAACATCTTTAGCAATATGTTGCAATAACTATAATAAGTATGAATTCAGTTCATTGATAAGACAAGTAAAAGGATAAAAATAAAACAGATTTAAAAGTGACAACATTTTCCATTTCACTGAAGCAGACGTTAAACGCATGAGAGCGTTATTGTTATTTGTTTCTTTATTTATTCTTTTTACATATGCTTTCTTTTTATTAATAAAAAATACAAACAACGTCTCTATTATATCTTTTGCTTCTGTCTTTTTCTCGCAATCAAAACGGTAATAGTCTATCTGCGGTAATGGTACCAATAGATAAAGTTAAAAGATAATCGGTGAAACCAAGCATTTTTCACTCAGAATTTTGCATCGACTGCAGAAAAACCATAGCTTCTCTGGCTTGGCTCTAAGGAGTCAGCAGTGGGATAAAAAAGAAAAAAAAAAAAACAATATGAGACCAGTTCGGTTTATGTATAGCCAAAAGTTTAAGCAAGCCAGAAACCGGATAAAGAGCTATCACATTTTTTTTAGATTGCTACTGTGGCTACTTCTGAAAGGGTAGCATAGCATGTTAAGATACTGATGAAAAAAAAATAAATAAAAATTTTGAAAACCCATATGATACACAAACGAATGACGTGGTAGATAACTTAGTAATGATTGCGTCATTTTGAAACGCCAAGGAGATCGTAATATAGCATTTTTTTCTGCTTAAACTAGTTTGTTAAAAGGTTATAAGTGAACGGTACATAGGAATCGTGCTCACACCACAGTAGAATTTGTTAGTCTTCTAATGTTATAGGGAGTGATTATGTTCATTCAAAATTCTTTCAGACATATCCCAGTGTATTATTAATTATGGAAGTAGATCAACGAATTCTTGTGATGCAGCATTGTGATAAAAGGTAACAATAACAAGATTTCGTAAATTTCTTAATAATATAATAATAGTGAAAATGCTTTATCTAAAAAGCAATACTAAGAAGATAAAGTTAACAATAATATGTTTTCTCTTAGCTACAGTAAATATTCTGTTCACTACTACAGATCAGCTTGTCAGATGTCTGACTTTAACCAGTTGCGCAAGTAGCCTAGGGTCTGACTCACAATACCTCTGTTTATAGGCGTTATGCTCAGGTGTCAAGAGATTTTATTGTCAACACCTTCACACCAAAACAGTCTCAGCGGACTGGGTTACACGACCTGAAAGTATTTATAACTGGGTCCAACCTACAATGTTATGCATTTCTATTATAAAAACCTGTCCCCATATCGCGCACATTTGACTATGACATATATTTGTCGTATACCCTTATCTAATTGGGTGTCATGATGGGTATACTTGACTTCGTATATTTGTACCCCAGCGTTTTGATTATTGGCATACTGCATTCTCAATCAACAACAACAATAATAATAATAATAATAATAATAATAATAATAATAATAAGAAGAAGAAGAAGAAGAAGAAGAAGAAGAAGAAAAATTAAAATATAGGTAATGAAGAAAAAGAAAAATAACAAAAGGATAACAGACAATTAGACAAAAATAAATAAAAAATAAAATAAAAACAAAAGGAGGAGGAAAGAGAAAAAAAATTCAAATGAAAGAATTGAAGTTAAACAAAGTCAAATAGACTTAGAATGAAATCAAAGAAAAGGAAAAATGTAAATTAAAAATGGCATAAAATTTACGATTCCTTCTATTTTAAAGAGGATGGCATAAATGTCATTCCACCAATGTTCAATTTTCCGACGCCAATGAGAGTGACAGATATCAGGTTTTATAGGGTAGACCAACCCTCCCACTACAGTTTGGCGGAAAAGCTATCAAAGAATCCATTAAACAAAGGGATAAATACAAAGAAAAGGAAAACAAATACATTTCTCAACCTGGTAGCCACTAAAAGATAAAGTTAAAATTTAACATTTTCACTCAAAGAGGTCAGTCAAAAAGCTGAACAATGCTAGATTAGTACACCTGTAAACATAATAATAAAAAAGGTCAGTCAATATGATCCCTACTCATTCCAATGCACACACAATAATGCATAGTAGATATGTTCACTCGTCGTCAGGTTCACACTCCTTCCTGGTCAATTGGATAAGAATAGAGGTTTATCCCTCATTTCCTGTTTAAGATTGGGTTACCGGTTCCTTCTAAAGTTTACTTCAACTCTATACTTCTAACGCCTACACCTAAAATCTGAAATTTATACTTATTGTAACCTAGGAAGTGTTACTGAATGAGGAATAACCAAAACGGAAGTTGGAAATGGTAATCTTTATAATATCAACAAAATACAATACTCGCCAGCAGCGTGAAGTACGTAAACCACCCCTAATGGTGGACTACTAAACCACATATTTACATTTGGTTGGTTGGTT
The DNA here is from genome assembly GCA_963932145.1 of Acanthosepion lycidas. Taxonomy (NCBI): domain Eukaryota; kingdom Metazoa; phylum Mollusca; class Cephalopoda; order Sepiida; family Sepiidae; genus Acanthosepion; species Acanthosepion lycidas. The sequence goes on from OZ010576.1 coordinate 81,433,981, forward strand.
GTTTTGTTTTATGGCATATCAACCTCATGGGTCATTTAATGCCAACAATGTTTTTGAAATAAATTCATAGCGATAGTTTGGTAAAAAAAAAAGAAGATGTGTATGTATACATATATATTTGGACTATTTTTCAGTTACTCGTATTTTTGTGTACAATCCAACTTCAATTCCAACTTTGAAATTTATAAACTTGGATGGTTTTATTTTCGTAAAACGTTCTTGTAAATTACTCACTTGGTAATATTTTGTTCAAGCTAGATCAAGAATATATAGTTGGTAATATTTTTTTTCAAAAATATATTGCTGGTAATAGTTTTTTTCTCCAAAAATGTATTCCTGGTAATAATTTTTTACGAAGTATTTCTAGTATTAAAACCTATTTTTATATTTTTATAATCTTTTTTTACCTCAGTTTCGGAGTTAACTATTTGTCCATAGCTGGGACCCTAACAGGTGCTACCACCGCGGTCCCGGCTTGGCCTGGGAACACCAACAATTAAGAGGTGGTTCCACGCTCCTGAAAACCTCCTGATCAGAGGCCTTGCTGTTGGATGTAGTTTATCGTCTTACCCTGGACGCGGATGTAGTTTATCGTCATACCCAGGACGAATATTTATTGTATGAAATATATAATTATGGCACAAGGTCGAAAAAGGGGAATGGGTTGAGGCTGGTCTTCACTGACTATCCTATACCTAGCTAATCCGATTCACGACCCATTCACTCATTACAATTCGCACATTCACCATAAAAGCTCATCTGTCACCAATCAATCTTTCATATAGCATAATAACGCATCCTCTCAAGGGGACCTACAAAACGCACCCCGTGATATAAAAATATGATGATAATAAATATTTCCTACATAAAAATTTAATGATTGACAAAGAGACGGGATGGGATGAGCCCCATACGAACTAAATAGCAAAACAAAATCATGTTAATCAAAATGTTAGTAGAACCCGTCCAGCCCTGAAAAAAGAGAGGCTGATGTATTCTGCCCTAGGACAGAATCAAGGAGCTCTGTCGCTAAGGGAAAAGGGAAGGGAAAGGAGAAAATATATAAGGACATGGGAAATAAATAAAACTGACCCAGTCGAAATGAAAAGGGGAACCAAAATAAATTGGGGAGGTTGTGAATCTCAACTTGGATCATAAAAAAAGATGTAGCCGGGAGCAGGCCAGGAACAACACTTAACTCACATTAACTAGGTACACAAAACTTGATTAGCTTAACCAGGGTAGGGTTCCACAGGAAACTACCCCGATGCGAACTAGGCTTACTTAGACAGCATATTGATTTTATATAAAATAAAATTGTGGCACAATGACAAAAAAGAGGAGGGGTTGAGGCTAGTCTTCTCTGACTTACTTATACCTTGCTTGTCCGATTCACGACCCATTCACTCATTACAATTTGCGCATTCACCATAAAAAAAACTCAACCGTCACTAATCAATATTCCATATACCATAATACTGCATCCTCTCAAGGGGTACCTACAAAACGCACCCCGTGATATAAAAATTTAATAATAATAAATTATTATATATAAAAATCTAGTGATGAACAATGAGAGGGGAAGGAATGAACCCCAAAACAAACTAAATATCAACAGAAAGCAAACTTAAACATAACTAACATTATTAGGACCCGTCCATCCCTCAAAAAAGGAGAGGCTGCTGTATTTTGCCCATTGGACAAAATCAAGAGGCTCCCTCACTAAGGGAGGGAGAAAGGAAAAAAATATATACGGACATGGGAAATATATAAATCTAACCTAGTCGAGATGAAAAGGGGGCCAAAACAAACTGGGGAGGTTGAGAATCTCAGCTTGGATCATAACCAAAGATGTAGACGGGAGCAGGCCAGGAACAACAGTTAACTCACATTAACTAGGTACACAAAGCTAGGTTCTCTAGCCTAACCACGGGAGGGCTCCACAAGAAAACCACGCCGATCCAAACTAGGCCTACTTAGCATATTATCTCTATTTACAATAGTGTCCAACGTATTTATGAGGATTGGGACATACACATTAGTGTTCATAGGTACGGTATATAACAATAATATTATTGGGTTTCCGGTTTCATTTAAAGTGTTTTCCTTCTCTTTCACTTCCAGTGGCCCTTTGCGTCTTAGTGACGTTATCGCCTTGCTTGGGATGAATTGATTTAAAATAAAATGCAACAGTAAGAGAGTTTAAAATTAGTAATGAATTAATAATAATGAAAATGCGCTATTTAAAAACAAATGGGAGTTTTTTTGTTTTTTTTTCATTACTGTTAAATATTGCATAAAATAACCCATTTGTTAATATTCAGGAATACATTTTCCGCTTCCTCAAATAAATTTTATTCAGATATTTATAGTGTATGCTTTACACGATGCTAGTCAAAACTAACAGATGGCCACATTATTAGACCATCTAAAAACTGAATTTACTATTAATAACCTGAATAGATAAGCGCAAATTCCACTGCAGGTGAAAGTTGAAAACAAAAATATACAGTTTAATAATAATTTAGAGAAATACGAAAAATATAATTAAATTATGCTATAAATTTGGAGATGTTGTAGGTAATACACTGGGTTCTTCGTAGCATTTAGTAGTGAATAGATGTTACTTGGCTGTGCCGATCTCATTAGAGAAGACATCTTGGTCAAGAAACAAAAAAAAAAACAAAAACAAATATGATGATGACGTTTGTGAATAATTTTGAACTTCAGATCACAGCCCGCCATAACATATAATTTTATAGTCTGTTGAATAAGACAACACTGACTTTATTCGATAAAAATTAAAGATGCAAAACCATTTTCAAAAGTATTGTTTTATTACTGTGAAAAAGAATACCAATCTCTGATAAAACATCAAAGACGAATATATTGATTGCAGATAAACGCGTTGGCACTGATTAAAAAATTGAACCCAATTTTCTGAATAGCATTTTTTAAAATTTATTTTTGTAAGTTATCACTGACTGAAAAAACCCGAAATATTTTGGCCCCCATCTTTCCATTCTTTTCGTCGTTTTTTTCCATTGTCGGCATACACGTCCTTTTATCCAAATATTTCATACTGATATACTTAATAAGACTTTTCAGAAATGAATTGATTTTCTACTTTTCTTTAGTGGGATCTGCCCCTTCAGGGCGTGGAATGTCTTCTCACAAATTAAGCTGTAAGATGCGTTTTGAATCTTTAGCCTCTAACTTTGTCCACGTTATGGGGCCACATTTTTGTCCCCACCAATTTTCCACGTCGTTTTTCTAACGTTGTAAGAATCAGGAATCGATGTTCAAGCTCAAGTTTTACCTTATTGTGAATGCAGATTGTGAAGGCGGGTCGGCAAGCAGCCCTATATACCTCGCTACAATTCACACGCATACAAATGCACACACTCAAATTTATGCGCACAAATACAGATATGCACAAAATCCCACCCAATATCTATCTATCTATCTATCTATCTATCTATCTATCTATCTATCTATCTATCATTTGGTTCATATTCCACAGAGTTTTATTTTCTATTTAGGATTGGGATTGCTATTCATTCTAAGGTCTTTTTTTGTTTTCTTGCATCTTAGTGGCATTAAAACCTTGCTTGATTAAATATACAAATATATATAAGAGAAGCCAGGCATCATATATATATATATATATATATATATATATATATATATATATATATATATATATATATATATATATATGTATGTATACTGTGTGTGTGGGCGCGTGTGTGTGTGTAATAGCAAGTCTCTCCTGTTCGAAGATATCCGTCTACTAGGGCGACTAGGGCGACTTTGGCCACGATGAGTTCTGACTAGCACAACTATCGACGGCCCTCAAGATTCTCGTCTACCAAATTTCACTCAGGTCAACCCGTGGTACGGTTTTCAGGTAATTTACAAAGGTGCCCCATGCTGGGACCGCATCCATCCAGGCGGATAATACCAAGAATTTCTTTCTTGACAAATCGACTATGGTGAGATTCAGACCCATGTCTCATGGTCAGAAAGCGAACGTTCTAATCACTCTTCCACGTACTCATATATATATATATATATATATATATATATATATATATATATATATTTATATATATATATATATATATATATATATTTATATATATATATATATATATATATATATATATATATATATATATATATATATATATATATTTATATTTATATATATATATATATATATATATATATATATATATTTATAAATATATATATATATATATATATATATATATATATATATATATATATATATATATATATATCGTCCTGAAATGGTGTGAGGGTTACTGGGAATTTTTAATTTCCCAGCATCACTCGTGCATGCGCATGTGTAGTCTCACCAACGTAACAAATTTATACTGATGAAGTCCAGAAGAGCGAAACGCGTCACACTTTGTCACACGCATACACACACAGACATATATATATATATATATATATATATATATATATATATATATATATTTATATTCTTTCTTCTTTTGTGTGCCGTGTCCTTTCAGGACGTAGGTGATCATAGCTCTCCATATCTTCCTGTCCCTTGTAGCTCTTAATAAGTTTTGTATTTTTGATATTTCTCTCAGAACCTGCTTTGTCATCTGCATGCTCAAGCTTATCATGTATGTCACGCATTGCTTTCCTCTCGTCCAATATTGTTTTGAGATATAAAAATGTACATATTGTTATCTCATATACAAACACACACACACACATATATATATATATATATATATATATATATATATATATATATATATATATATATATATATCCCAACAAGTTTGTTTAAATAATTTAGACATACTATGTTTATTTTTGTTTTAATCCTTTCGAATCCACGAATCAACTACTACGCAGCCATAGTGAATTGATAAAGAAACATACCACACCTTTCATTCAAATAATTTTTATGTTCTCAAGTACTTCCAGTCTCATCTGAGACCATTTTCAGGAGGTTACATTGTCTGTGGATGTGTTTAGGTATTCCTGTAAATTCAAAACATTTTACTGTTCTTTTTAGAGTATTTTTATCATTCTATACAGATTTCAAATTCACGCAAGTGAAGCAACTTTTGTCGTTCTGAATTTATTATATATATATATATATATATATATATATATATATATATATATATATATATATATATATAGTTGTTGTTGTTATTATTGTTGTAGCATACATACGGATGATAATGTGTACATCCCCATTCACATAAATGCAGTAGTAAATACTCTATATTGGTCTGCAGTTGGAGATTCATCTTCAACTGTGCTGATCAAACTCTCTGCCTCCGGACAGAGAGGATTCCGAGACGAGGCTATGTCGAAGGGCAGAATCTTGTCTCGGCAAACAGCTACCCGAACCCCTTTTATACGGGGTCTCCGGGGAATTTTTGGCCAAGCTTACGGGCTCGGATACTCTTCATTAAATTCGGTCTAGTGCCACATTTGACCGCATGCGGCGGTTAGTAGATATCCTACAGATTCATTGTGGAATTCACTTGACTCACTTCTAGCAGTTGACTACTACTTCCAAAGGCCGCTGGCGAATCTTATATGTGTTGTTCTTGTCCTAGGTATTATCGTTCCTTACCAATCTTCGTTTGATTATTTTATCCAATAACCTTCCCTAAGTTACAACATTTTGCCGACAAGAATAAGATCAAAATTACAACGCACACACACATACACACACACACATACATACATACATACATATATATATATATATATATATATATATATATATATATATATATATATATAACTTTGCTGCTATAAACATTTAAAAACTTTACTGCTATACTCATAAGTACACAGTCGATGGGTTTCTGAAATGCAAACGTCCCGACTGAGAAGAATATTCTCGAGGCATGAAATCTAGCGTACATGCTCTTCATATATTCACATCGCTTATCCAACAGACGTATAGAGACATTGTTACTTGTATTTCTTTCCTGTTCTTTCATATGTCGTGTTTTCCAAGACCTGGGTGGTCATGACTCTTCACGACTTCCTTTATTTTGTGCCTCTAAAGAAACACTTGTTTTCAACTCTTTATACTTCTAGTCGCTTTTGCCGACCTCAGATTCTTCAAATACGTTTGCTAATCTTTTATTCCCATTGCTTCCCTTGATCTCTCCATGCCCTGTCAGTGTTACATTCTCTAAGACTTCTTTCCTCATTACTTGTTCCAAACATCTCAATTTCTGATCGATAGCAGCAGATTTTCTGTAGTTCCACCGGCTCGAAATGGTCAAATCAGCGACAATTCCTGGCGAGTCACTTACACGTAAATAACTTTGGGAACGGTATGAAATCTTCTATTCACATCCCATCTATGGGTTAAATTTTAAGGTTTGTATCTGCGAACGTATTGTTAGCTAAAAAAGCAATTACTAATATAATATTTACTCGCTAAAAAAGGATTAGTCTTACAATCCTTAATGTGTCGGCTTTTAATTTTTTTTTCCAATTTTTCTAACGAAACTCCCCTATTTCTTAATATTTAGTTTATCTTTTAGAAGCCATTTTTTCCTTTGGTTCTAAAGACATCTTTTTTCTATCCCATAATACTTTGCCCAGTCTTCGAATGATACCTGCAGCTATTTTTACGTGTAATCCTTCCAAAATAATTCATTTGTTTTGTATTAATTTAAACCCTGATTTTGGAAACCGAGTTAGGCTGAGAACTTTTCAACCTTCACTCGTAAGAGGTGCTAATAATTATTTCATTGTTCAGATCCCTTATGTCAACAGCTCCGCCTGCAGCCACCCACAACTACAATAATGATATTCACTTAAACTAATAAAGCTCAATAACTCATTGAAATTTTAAATAACTTGTTATGCGAAAATTTAAGGCGCACATCAAAAAGGCCTCAGACTATTAATTCTGTTGAGATCTTTTATTCACAGCATTATTTCTAAAGCAAAAAATCGATATACGACACATTGACTAGTGATATTGCCATTGAAATGTTTATTTAAATGTTAATTAAAGTCATTATTTTCTCCTTTTAAAATAAAAAAAAAGCAGAAAGATATATATCTGAAATTATGATGTAAGCGGTGAATCGTACGAAAAAAAATCCAGGTTTCATTGTTAGATTTGAAAAGAAATTGAAAGAAAGTAGGTTAATTGCTGGGTTAGAAAAAAAAATTGAGTAGTCTTTAGGAAATGCAGCCTTAACATTTCACATGCATTCTTTTCGGATTTTTTTTTTAGCGGCAAAAATATTTACGTGTTGGCACGTAATTATACTGAGTAATTTATTTATCAGAATTTTAACCAATCTTTGCTGAAGTAATAATGATCGTTGAGGTAGACTTGGGTGATGATAACGGTGACTGTTATTTGACACTGTTCTTTCCACTTAACTGTCGGAACGATTTCATAACCAGGTGATGCCGCGGTGATAGCCAAATGGTTAACTGTAACGAAGGATACAAAGTTTACGGGTCAATTTCTAGTTAAATTAATCTTCTTTTTCATCTTTTTCCCACAAATGTCATGTCTCCTCAGGACGTGGGTGATCATACCTCTCTCTAATTTCCTATCATTTGTAGCTCTTAGTAAGTACAGTGTAACCCGGATATAAGAGAGTTGTCGGGACCGGATAATAAGTCTCTTATATCCGGGTTTCTCTTATATCAGGGTTACACTGTATTGCTTTTTATCTATCCCTTCATTTTTCTTTTTCTGTTGTCCATTTACAGAAGCTAATTAGGTAGGCTATTTGCCATTTTGCTAAGTTATTCTGGCCTTGAATATGTCCTCTGTGCGTCAAATTCTCTCAGAATTTCAAGTCACTTTCTGATTTTAAATATTGACCTCATTTTTAACTTAAAACTTCCTCGTTACTCATATGTTCGATCCATGACATTCCCAGTTTTATTCTGTCAAACCAAATTTCTTTTGCTACAAGTCTCGCCTTCATCCGCGATGAAATTGTCCAGCTTTCACTGCCATAGAAGAGGATTGATATTACACAGTAGCTTAACCCTCTTTTCGTTGTTTCTAACAAGAATATTCTGTTTCTTAATACTTTGCTTAGTTTTTTTTAAAGATATCTTTTCCTATTGCAAAGCACCTTCTAAGTTCAGTGCTACATCTTGCTTCTGTTAAAACGCTACCCTGATATTCAAATTTACGTACTTGCTTTATTTTCGCATCTCTACTTCATAGCTCGCTTGTTGGTTTGTTTCTCTTGCTGATAACCAAACATTCTTTTCTTTTTACAACTGATGGTTAGTCCTTTCTTCTCACGTTCATTTACTGATTTCTGTAGGAACGTCTGTTTTTTTTTCCTTTTCGTGTCTGCGACGTATGATATTCTTTAGCATTTAAATCATAAGCTTCGTTATTTGTCTCATGAAGCCGATTGTCGGATATGAAGTTTGAATTTATCTGATGTGAAGAAACCCTTCCTATTTTTGAGTATTCAATGAATCCATTTCTACGCGTAAGCAGGCGGTTTGCTCTCAGTACATGTATTAGGTTGGTGCAAAAATAATGTCGTTTTCTCACGTATGTGAGGAAACGACATTATTTTTGCACCAACCTAATAAAATTAATAACAAATCATTTTGGAAATTCAAAAAATGTAATGACAAAAACGGTTGAAGATGTATGCATTCAAGAGATAAAAGTATTAAATATTTAAAAGTACCAAGGATAATTTTTACGTATAAAATCTACAATTACTAAGTGGTATAAATTATTCTTCTGTACACTTGTATTTTAAGTGTAGTTTAATTAAACCGTTCCTAAACTGAAGTTAGTTCTAAATTATACCAGTTTTAAGATAATATATTCAGTTTGTTAATTATCTGTAAGAGCTAACAACTCTATCTAAAGCATACTATCTGTATTGAAGCTAAAGTAATCCGAAGGTTCATATTTCATCTTCAGAAACATTGGTTAACCTACTTGGCAAATGAACAAAAAGGAAAATATCAGGAACAAAAAAAGTCACTCGTGTTGCTCGCGAAGTCAGAGTTATCGCAGAAACTTATCAATTTTAACCAATTTAAATTCATGCACCAGCCTCCTAGGTATTCGGAGATCTGGCTGCATACTATTAGATTGGTGCAAAAATAATGACGCAATAATGTCGTTTTTTGACGTTAAAAATACGTCAAAAAAACGACATTATTACGTCATTATTTTTGCACCAAGGTTGGTGCAAAAACAATATCGTTTTTTGACGTATTTTTTAACGTCAAAAACGATATTATTTTTGCATCAACCTAATATCAAAAACTACCCTGGTGGCTAAATTTGAGCTTCGATCAGAAAACGAAATAAATCGCTACTTTTGAATCAGTAGTCTGCTAAATGAACCCTCACTACGTTGCTCTAGTCGATTTAACAACATCTCTGATATGAAGTGGAAATATATTGAATTACACTGAATCAATTGGTAGGACTGCAACTATGAAAGTAGATCCGCTATGTCATGCTAAATAATTTTTCTATCAAGAATATAGCTTGCATATTTATAACTCTGCTATTTGTCCATGCTTCGAATATTGCTGTTATATATGGTCTGGTGCTCCTCTTATATATTTAGAAATTCTTGATAAAATAAAATAAAATAATCTACAGTGTTACTGGTCCTGACCTGACATATCGGCTTCAGTCATTTTCCCACCGCCATAATATAGCTTCCCTCTGCTTTTTCTAAAAATACTTTCATCGTAATTGTTCTGATGAACTTTCGTGTTTGGCATCAAGAATTTATGAATTTAAGCTAAGTAATAGGTTTTATCATTTTACAGTTGAAAAGACTAGATGTGACCGTAAGTTCTATGCAAAAAGTTTCTTTTCTTGCAATTCTCACTTATCGTATTCTCTTCTGGCTCCATGCGTTCCAGCCAATTTTGATCTAAAGAATTTAAATGCATGTCAGATGTTATCTAATGGTCTGATTACTCTTCTTTTTCTTGTTCTTGATCCTTGTTAACGTTTCTCTTTTTCTTATATTCTTTCACACACTGCAATCCACTGCGTCTTAGGGGAATTATTGCCTTGCTTGTGGAGAAAAGTTTTTTTTTTTTTTAAATATATGCCTTTCTACGGTTGGTTGTTACTATTTTGTAAATGATTAAATTTAGCAAATAAGATTATTTAGTGTACAGCTTGCAATATCAGCTCATGACATTGAGTCATGTACATACCCATCGTTGGAGAGCCTTGCGCATAATTCCATACGCATAGTTAAGTAAAACCTTATTATGACACTTCTGAAGATTGTCATGGACAGAATAATTTCATTGAGTAGCATATATATATATATATATATATATATATATATATATATATTTATTTATTTTTATATATTATCATTCACTGACAGACGCTGTATCCCAGTTCAGCAGTATGGCTAGACGTCCAGTTGCCTATAACTAGGATCGAAACCCGGCTGAATTGGTGGAGAATCTACCCCTAAGCCGTTGGCGAAAGGTAGGGTTGAAGGTTAATTTAAGCGTATTTAAGTATATATATATATATATATATATATATATATATATATATATATATATATATATATATATATATATATATATATATATATATATATATATATATATATATATATATATATATATATATATATATATATATATATATATATATATATATATATATATATATATATATATACTAGGAAGTGGACAAAGTCCGACAATTATTTTAATATATTTTATATAACAATAAAAGTTTCTTCTTGCCTTAAATTGTACCAACGAAATGCTATGTCCACGTCTTCTGCATCTTTGTTATCTGTGATTTACCATGCATTATTGGGGAAAACAGTTGTGCAGTTTGCCGCTGCATCCTTCCTGCCTTTGAAATCAGAATACTCCTTCTAGAACGGTTACTAGACAAGGCTAGATAGACTATTCAAAACTGCCCATAGAAATATATGCATACCATTTCCATAGACAATATTTTCTAAGTGAACACAACAGACTACGTACAGGTTCCCAAAAATTAGCATAAGCCCATCGAACCCTCTGGTGATGGAAATATCTAGAGTTTGACGGAAAGAAAAGGTGATGGTAAAGAACGGATTAGAGAATGTGACCTCAGTGGGAGACGGTCAATCAGTTATGTGCCATGTGTTATACACGCTTAGGCCATCACTGCAGTAGGTTGCCACTTAATTTCTTTCTTTATTTTTACAAAAATCATGGAAAATCAAACTAAAGAGGTGGCTAGAAAGAGTTTGTGAAAAGAGGTGGCTAGAAAGAGTTTGTGAAAAGAGGTGGCTAGAAAGAGTTTGGGAAAGAAATGGCTAGAAAGAGTTTGTGGAAAGAGGTGGCTAGAAAGAGTTTGTGAAAAGAGGTGGCTAGAAAGAGTTTGTGAAAATAGGTGGCTAGAACGAGTATGTGAAAAGAGGTGGCTAGAAAGAGTTTGTGAAAAGAGGTGGCTAGAAAGAGTATGTGAAAAGAGGTGGCTAGAAAGAGTTTGGGAAAGAGGTGGCTAGAAAGAGTTTGTGAAAAGAGGTGGCTAGAAAGAGTTTGTGGAAAGAGGTGGCTAGAAAGAGTTTGTGAAAAGAGGTGGCTAGAAAGAGTTTGTGAAAAGAGGTGGCTAGAAAGAGTTTGTGGAAAGAGGTGGCTAGAAAGAGTTTGTGAAAAGAGGTGGCTAGAAAGAGTTTGTGGAAAGAGGTGGCTAGAAAGAGTATGTGAAAAGAGGTGGCTAGAAAGAGTATGTGAAAAGAGGTGGCTAGAAAGAGTTTGGGAAAGAGGTGGCTAGAAAGAGTTTGTGGAAAGAGGTGGCTAGAAAGAGTTTCTGAAAATAGGTGGCTAGAAAGAGTATGAGAAAAGAGGTGGCTAGAAAGAGTATGTGAAAAGATGTGGCTAGAAAGAGTTTGGGAAAGAAATGGCTAGAAAGAGTTTGTGGAAAGAGGTGGCTAGAAAGAGTTTGTGAAAAGAGGTGGCTAGACAGAGTATGTGAAAAGAGGTGGCTAGAAAGAGTTTGGGAAAGAAATGGCTAGAAAGAGTTTGTGGAAAGAGGTGGCTAGAAAGAGTTTGTGAAAATAGGTGGCTAGAAAGAGTATGAGAAAAGAGGTGGCTAGAAAGAGTATAAGAAAAGAGGTGGCTAGAAAGAGTTTGGGAAAGAAATGGCTAGAAAGAGTTTGTGGAAAGAGGTGGCTAGAAAGAGTTTGTGAAAAGAGGTGGCTAGAAAGAGTATGTGAAAAGAGGTGGCTAGAAAGAGTTTGGGAAAGAAATGGCTAGAAAGTGTTTGTGGAAAGAGGTGGCTAGAAAGAGTTTGTGAAAAGAGGTGGCTAGAAAGAGTATGTGAAAAGAGGTGGCTAGAAAGAGTTTGTGAAAGAAATGGCTAGAAAGAGTTTGTGGAAAGAGGTGGCTAGAAAGAGTTTGTGAAAATAGGTGGCTAGAAAGAGTATGAGAAAAGAGGTGGCTAGAAAGAGTATGTGAAAAGAGGTGGCTAGAAAGAATTTGGGAAAGAGGTGGCTAGAAAGAGTTTGTGGAAAGAGGTGGCTAGAAAGAGTTTGTGAAAATAGGTGGCTAGAAAGAGTATGAGAAAAGAGGTGGCTAGAAAGAGTTTGGGAAAGAAATGGCTAGAAAGAGTTTGTGGAAAGAGGTGGCTAGAAAGAGTTTGTGAAAAGAGGTGGCTAGAAAGAGTTTGTGGAAAGAGGTGGCGAGAAAGAGTTTGGGAAAGAAATGGCTAGAAAGAGTTTGTGGAAAGAGGTGGCTAGAAAGAGTATGTGAAAAGAGGGGGCTAGAAAGAGTATGTGAAAAGAGGTGGCTAGAAAGAGTTTGGGAAAGAGGTGGCTAGAAAGAGTTTGTGGAAAGAGGTGGCTAGAAAGAGTTTGTGAAAATAGGTGGCTAGAAAGAGTATGAGAAAAGAGGTGGCTAGAAAGAGTTTGGGAAAGAAATGGCTAGAAAGAGTTTGTGGAAAGAGGTGGCTAGAAAGAGTATGTGAAAAGAGGTGTCTAGAAAGAGTTTGTGGAAAGAGGTGGCGAGAAAGTGTATGTGAAAAGAGATGGCTAGAAAGAGTTTGGGAAAGAAATGGCTAGAAAGAGTTTGTGGAAAGAGGTTGCTAGAAAGAGTTTGTGAAAAGAGGTGGCTAGAAAGAGTTTGGGAAAGAAATGGCTAGAAAGTGTTTGTGGAAAGAGGTGGCTAGAAAGAGTTTGTGAAAAGAGGTGGCTAGAAAGAGTATGTGAAAAGAGGTGGCTAGAAAGAGTTTGGGAAAGAAATGGCTAGAAAGAGTTTGTGGAAAGAGGTGGCTAGAAAGAGTTTGTGAAAATAGGTGGCTAGAAAGAGTATGAGAAAAGAGGTGGCTAGAAAGAGTATGAGAAAAGAGGTGGCTAGAAAGAGTTTGGGAAAGAAATGACTAGAAAGAGTTTGTGGAAAGAGGTGGCTAGAAAGAGTTTGTGAAAAGAGGTGCCTAGAAAGAGTATGTGAAAAGAGGTGGCTAGAAAGAGTTTGGGAAAGAAATGGCTAGAAAGAGTTTGTGGAAAGAGGTGGCTAGAAAGAGTTTGTGGAAAGAGGTGGCTAGAAAGTGTTTGTGAAAAGAGGTGGCTAGAAAGAGTATGTGAAAAGAGGTGGCTAGAAAGAGTTTGGGAAAGAAATGGCTAGAAAGAGTTTGTGGAAAGAGGTGGCTAGAAAGAGTTTGTGAAAAGAGGTGGCTAGAAAGTGTTTGTGGAAAGAGGAGGCTAGAAAGAGTTTGTGGAAAGAGGTGGCTAGAAAGAGTTTGTGAAAATAGGTGGCTAGAAAGAGTATGAGAAAAGAGGTGGCTAGAAAGAGTATGTGAAAAGAGGTGGCTAGAAAGAATTTGGGAAAGAGGTGGCTAGAAAGAGTTTGTGGAAAGAGGTGGCTAGAAAGAGTTTGTGAAAATAGGTGGCTAGAAAGAGTATGAGAAAAGAGGTAGCTAGAAAGAGTTTGGGAAAGAAATGGCTAGAAAGAGTTTGTGGAAAGAGGTGGCTAGAAAGAGTTTCTGAAAAGAGGTGGCTAGAAAGAGATTGTGGAAAGAGGTGGCGAGAAAGAGTTTGGGAAAGAAATGGCTAGAAAGAGTTTCTGGAAAGAGGTGGCTAGAAAGAGTATGTGAAACGAGGGGGCTAGAAAGAGTATGTGAAAAGAGGTGGCTAGAAAGAGTATGTGAAAAGAGGTGGCTAGAAAGAGTTTGGGAAAGAGGTGGCTAGAATGAGTTTGTGGAAAGAGGTGGCTAGAAAGAGTTTGTGAAAATAGGTGGCTAGAAAGAGTATGAGAAAAGAGGTGGCTAGAAAGAGTTTGGGAAAGAAATGGCTAGAAAGAGTTTGTGGAAAGAGGTGGCTAGAAAGAGTATGTGAAAAGAGGTGTCTAGAAAGAGTTTGTGGAAAGAGGTGGCGAGAAAGAGTATGTGAAAAGAGGTGGCTAGAAAGAGTTTGGGAAAGAAATGGCTAGAAAGAGTTTGTGGAAAGAGGTTGCTAGAAAGAGTTTGTGAAAAGAGGTGGCTAGAAAGAGTTTGGGAAAGAAATGGCTAGAAAGTGTTTGTGGAAAGAGGTGGCTAGAAAGAGTTTGTGAAAAGAGGTGGCTAGAAAGAGTATGTGAAAAGAGGTGGTTAGAAAGAGTTTGGGAAAGAAATGGCTAGAAAGAGTTTGTGGAAAGAGGTGGCTAGAAAGAGTTTGTGAAAATAGGTGGCTAGAAAGAGTATGAGAAAAGAGGTGGCTAGAAAGAGTATGAGAAAAGAGGTGGCTAGAAAGAGTTTGGGAAAGAAATGACTAGAAAGAGTTTGTGGAAAGAGGTGGCTAGAAAGAGTTTGTGAAAAGAGGTGCCTAGAAAGAGTATGTGAAAAGAGGTGGCTAGAAAGAGTTTGGGAAAGAAATGGCTAGAAAGAGTTTGTGGAAAGAGGTGGCTAGAAAGAGTTTGTGGAAAGAGGTGGCTAGAAAGTGTTTGTGAAAAGAGGTGGCTAGAAAGAGTATGTGAAAAGAGGTGGCTAGAAAGAGTTTGGGAAAGAAATGGCTAGAAAGAGTTTGTGGAAAGAGGTGGCTAGAAAGAGTATGTGAAAAGAGGTGGCTAGAAAGAGTTTGTGGAAAGAGGTGGCTAGAAAGAGTTTGTGAAAATAGGTGGCTAGAAAGAGTTTGTGAAAAGAGGTGGCTAGAAAGAGTTTGGGAAAGAAATGGCTAGAAAGAGTTTGTGGAAAGAGGTGGCTAGAAAGAGTATGTGAAAAGAGGTGGCTAGAAAGAGTTTGGGAAAGAAATGGCTAGAAAGAGTATGTGAAAAGAGGTGGCTAGAAAGAGTATGTGAAAAGAGGTGGCTAGAAAGAGTTTGGGAAAGAGGTGGCTAGAAAGAGTTTGTGGAAAGAGGTGGCTAGAAAGAGTTTGTGAAAATAGGTGGCTAGAAAGAGTATGAGAAAAGAGGTGGCTAGAAAGAGTATGTGAAAAGAGGTGGCTAGAAAGAGTTTGTGGAAAGAGGTGGCGAGAAAGAGTATGTGAAAAGAGGTGGCTAGAAAGAGTTTGGGAAAATAGGTGGCTAGAAAGAGTATGTGAAAAGAGGTGGCTAGAAAGAGTTTGGGAAAGAAATGGCTAGAAAGAGTTTGTGGAAAGAGGTGGCTAGAAAGAGTTTGTGAAAAGAGGTGGCTAGAAAGAGTATGTGAAAAGAGGTGGCTAGAAAGAGTTTGGGAAAGAAATGGCTAGAAAGAGTTTGTGGAAAGAGGTGGCTAGAAAGTGTTTGTGAAAAGAGGTGGCTAGAAAGAGTTTGTGAAAAGAGGTGGCTAGAAAGAGTTTGGGAAAGAAATGGCTAGAAAGAGTTTGTGGAAAGAGGTGGCTAGAAAGAGTTTGTGAAAAGAGGTGGCTAGAAAGAGTATGTGAAAAGAGGTGGCTAGAAAGAGTTTGGGAAAGAAATGGCTAGAAAGAGTTTGTGGAAAGAGGTGGCTAGAAAGTGTATGTGAAAAGAGGTGGCTAGAAAGAGTTTGTGAAAAGAGGTGGCTAGAAAGAGTATGTGAAAAGAGGTGGCTAGAAAGAGTTTGGGAAAGAAATGGCTAGAAAGAGTTTGTGGAAAGAGGTGGCTAGAAAGAGTTTGTGAAAAGAGGTGGCTAGAAAGAGTATGTGAAAAAGGTGGCTAGAAAGAGTTTGGGAAAGAAATGGCTAGAAAGAGTTTGTGGAAAGAGGTGGCTAGAAAGAGTTTGTGAAAAGAGGTGGCTAGAAAGAGTATGTGAAAAGAGGTGGCTAGAAAGAGTTTGGGAAAGAAATGGCTAGAAAGAGTTTGTGGAAAGAGGTGGCTAGAAAGAGTTTGTGAAAAGAGGTGGCTAGAAAGAGTATGTGAAAAGAGGTGGCTAGAAAGAGTTTGGGAAAGAAATGGCTAGAAAGAGTTTGTGGAAAGAGGTGGCTAGAAAGAGTTTGTGGAAAGAGGTGGCTAGAAAGTGTTTGTGAAAAGAGGTGGCTAGAAAGAGTATGTGAAAAGAGGTGGCTAGAAAGAGTTTGGGAAAGAAATGGCTAGAAAGAGTTTGTGGAAAGAGGTGGCTAGAAAGAGTTTGGGAAAGAAATGGCTAGAAAGAGTTCGTGGAAAGAGGTGGCTAGAAAGTGTTTGTGAAAAGAGGTGGCTAGAAAGAGTTTGTGAAAAGAGGTGGCTAGAAAGAGTTTTTGAAAAGAGGTGGCTAGAAAGAGTTTGTGAAAAGAGGTGGCTAGAAAGAGTATGTGAAAAGAGGTGGCTAGAAAGAGTTTGGGAAAGAAATGGCTAGAAAGAGTATGTGAAAAGAGGTGGCTAGAAAGAGTTTGGGAAAGAAATGGCTAGAAAGAGTTTGTGGAAAGAGGTGGCTAGAAAGTGTTTGTGAAAAGAGGTGGCTAGAAAGAGTTTGTGAAAAGAGGTGGCTAGAAAGAGTTTGTGAAAAGAGGTGGCTAGAAAGAGTATGTGAAAAGAGGTGGCTAGAAAGAGTTTGTGAAAAGAGGTGGCTAGAAAGAGTTTGTGAAAAGAGGTGGCTAGAAAGAGTATGTGAAAAGAGGTGGCTAGAAAGAGTATGTGAAAAGAGGTGGCTAGAAAGAGGTTGGGAAAGAAATGGCTAGAAAGAGTTTGTGGAAAGAGGTGGCTAGAAAGAGTTTGTGAAAAGAGGTGGCTAGAAAGAGTATGTGAAAAGAGGTGGCTAGAAAGAGTTTGGGAAAGAAATGGCTAGAAAGAGTTTGTGGAAAGAGGTGGCTAGAAAGTGTTTGTGAAAAGAGGTGGCTAGAAAGAGTTTGTGAAAAGAGGTGGCTAGAAAGAGTTTGGGAAAGAAATGGCTAGAAAGAGTTTGTGGAAAGAGGTGGCTAGAAAGAGTTTGTGAAAAGAGGTGGCTAGAAAGAGTATGTGAAAAGATGTGGCTAGAAAGAGTTTGGGAAAGAAATGGCTAGAAAGAATTTGTGGAAAGAGGTGGCTAGAAAGTGTATGTGAAAAGAGGTGGCTAGAAAGAGTATGTGAAAAGAGGTGGCTAGAAAGAGTATGTGAAAAGAGGTGGCTAGAAAGAGTTTGGGAAAGAAATGGCTAGAAAGAGTTTGTGGAAAGAGGTGGCTAGAAAGAGTTTGTGAAAAGAGGTGGCTAGAAAGAGTATGTGAAAAGAGGTGGCTAGAAAGAGTTTGGGAAAGAAATGGCTAGAAAGAGTTTGTGGAAAGAGGTGGCTAGAAAGAGTTTGTGAAAAGAGGTGGCTAGAAAGAGTATGTGAAAAGAGGTGGCTAGAAAGAGTTTGGGAAAGAAATGGCTAGAAAGAGTTTGTGGAAAGAGGTGGCTAGAAAGAGTTTGTGAAAAGAGGTGGCTAGAAAGAGTATGTGAAAAGAGGTGGCTAGAAAGAGTTTGGGAAAGAAATGGCTAGAAAGAGTTTGTGGAAAGAGGTGGCTAGAAAGAGTTTGTGGAAAGAGGTGGCTAGAAAGTGTTTGTGAAAAGAGGTGGCTAGAAAGAGTATGTGAAAAGAGGTGGCTAGAAAGAGTTTGGGAAAGAAATGGCTAGAAAGAGTTTGTGGAAAGAGGTGGCTAGAAAGAGTTTGGGAAAGAAATGGCTAGAAAGAGTTCGTGGAAAGTGGTGGCTAGAAAGTGTTTGTGAAAAGAGGTGGCTAGAAAGAGTTTGTGAAAAGAGGTGGCTAGAAAGAGTTTTTGAAAAGTGGTGGCTAGAAAGAGTTTGTGAAAAGAGGTGGCTAGAAAGAGTATGTGAAAAGAGGTGGCTAGAAAGAGTTTGGGAAAGAAATGGCTAGAAAGAGTATGTGAAAAGAGGTGGCTAGAAAGAGTTTGGGAAAGAAATGGCTAGAAAGAGTTTGTGGAAAGAGGTGGCTAGAAAGTGTTTGTGAAAAGAGGTGGCTAGAAAGAGTTTGTGAAAAGAGGTGGCTAGAAAGAGTTTGTGAAAAGAGGTGGCTAGAAAGAGTATGTGAAAAGAGGTGGCTAGAAAGAGTTTGGGAAAGAAATGGCTAGAAAGAGTATGTGAAAAGAGGTGGCTAGAAAGAGTTTGGGAAAGAAATGGCTAGAAAGAGCATGTGAAAAGAGGTGGCTAGAAAGAGTTTGGGAAAGAGGTGGCTAGAAAGAGTTTGTGGAAAGAGGTGGCTAGAAAGAGTTTGTGAAAATAGGTGGCTAGAAAGAGTATGAGAAAAGAGGTGGCTAGAAAGAGTATGAGAAAAGAGGTGGCTAGAAAGAGTTTGTGAAAGAAATGGCTAGAAAGAGTTTGTGGAAAGAGGTGGCTAGAAAGAGTTTGTGAAAAGAGGTGGCTAGAAAGAGTATGTGAAAAGAGGTGGCTAGAAAGAGTTTGGGAAAGAAATGGCTAGAAAGAGTTTGTGGAAAGAGGTGGCTAGAAAGAGTTTGTGAAAAGAGGTGGCTAGAAAGAGTATGTGAAAAGAGGTGGCTAGAAAGAGTTTGGGAAAGAAATGGCTAGAAAGTGTTTGTGGAAAGAGGTGGCTAGAAAGAGTTTGTGAAAAGAGGTGGCTAGAAAGAGTATGTGAAAAGAGGTGGCTAGAAAGAGTATGTGAAATGAGGTGGCTAGAAAGAGTTTGGGAAAGAGGTGGCTAGAAAGAGTTTGTGGAAAGAGGTGGCTAGAAAGAGTTTGTGAAAATAGGTGGCTAGAAAGAGTATGAGAAAAGTGGTGGCTAGAAAGAGTATGTGAAAAGAGGTGGCTAGAAAGAGTTTGGGAAAGAAATGGCTAGAAAGAGTTTGTGGAAAGAGGTGGCTAGAAAGAGTATGTGAAAAGAGGTGGCTAGAAAGAGTATTTGAAAAGAGTTTGCTAGAAAGAGTTTGTGGAAAGAGGTGGCTAGAAAGAGTTTGTGAAAATAGGTGGCTAGAAAGAGTTTGTGAAAATAGGTGGCTAGAAAGAGTATGAGAAAAGAGGTGGCTAGAAAGAGTTTCTGAAAAGAGGTGACTAGAAAGAGTTTGTGGAAAGAGGTGGCGAGAAAGAGTTTGTGAAAAGAGGTGGCTAGAAAGAGTATGTCAAAAGAGGTGGCTAGAAAGAGTTTGGGAAAGAAATGGCTAGAAAGTGTTTGTGGAAAGAGGTGGCTAGAAAGAGTTTGGACAAAGATTCTCTGCGCCGTTTTTTTTTTTTTTTCCCTAACAATTTTATTGTACCTTGTTCCCTTTAGGACATAAAAACAAGACTCTTTGTATATCGGAATTCGCTTCCGTTTCCTTGCTTCCCTCATTACAACGGTCTTCAATGATTTAAATATAACGTCTATTGAAATCTCTCTTTTTGAACCATCTAAGTTTTTTTTGTCCTTTCCTCAATCCTCCTGATTCTCAGGTTTGTCTTCCTTTTTCACTTTTGCCTTGCCTTCCTTGAAACTCTCTGCATACTACTAGTATTACTGTCTTGTTTGCGGTGAAACTATTTGTTTTTAAAAAAATAGGTATCACCCCAAAGCAAGGTCGTACAGCCACTAAAACGCAAGGGGTTATAGGGTGTGGAGGAATTGGGAACAGAAACATTAATAAGGATTGGAAAGAGAAAACGGTAATCAGCAGGACAATAGATAGCAATTAACATCGCATTTAATTTGTTGCAGACTAAAGTTGACTGAAAAGCATGGAGCCGGGAAGGTGTGCCACAAGCGAGAAGTGCGAGTAAAGAAACTGTTAGCATAGAATTTACGGTTGCATGTTAGCCAGGTTAACTCTAAATTGTCAGTTTAGTCTGTCAAGTTATGTGCCATGCGTTATACAAGCTTAGGCGATCAAGTATCTTCCGATACATCGCTGACGAGGCAGATTTTTCCCGCAGTAGGTTGCCATTTCCTTCTGCGGTAGACCAGTTGCCATCCAAGACTATAGAACCGGTTCCCTCTTTTTACTCATAGCTGAAGAGGATTCATACCTTTTGGTTTTAGAGTGGTTTCACAGTGGAGGCTTGTATTTGTCCTAAAATAGGTTCGCCGTACAAAATGTTAAGAACTTGATATAATAGGTAATGACGCAGTAATCTAGTTGTAGTGGCTGATACTTTAATATCCGACTAACGGTCGTCCGACATCGACTGACTGACCAAACTCAGTGAACGACTCAGCGACTGCTACTACTACTACTGCTTATTATAGGTGGGAGAGTCTATTAACTATAGAATAGGTGTGTTCCACTATAACACTTTCCCGGGGGTATTAGCACGTAAGTGAATGTAATAGATTCGACTGGAATTCTAACCCGGCTCTACGATTCCTCAGTCCGAGACGCTGTCCATTACTCCACCGTACCTCCAAATTCATACAGTATACCATAGCAAAGAATTCCTCCGAATAATTACCATGAATGTATTTATAAAATAGACAGAGAGGCAAACATTATAGGGGTGGGCATGTGACTGAGGCTGAGCCGCCAGATCACGACCAATAATACGGCTGATCCTTCTTTGGATTTTCTCAAGGAGCACCAAGATTTAAAAAAAAAAACAACCTTTCTTTATATTCTGAGAATTGATATGCATTCTTGGGAAATATAGTGTCATCTTTGCTCGTAGCTTTATCTTGGGCTGATTGTCTTGTACAGTATATCTCCAAAGGAATTCAACCTACCACAGCTACTTAACACTTAGACTCCCGGATAAGAAACGGATTTACGATATTTCCAAGGATATATGTGTGAAAGTGAATGCAGCAGATTAGCGCGGTACTAAAATTACAAACGTTACTGTTCTTTAATACGCACTGACAGTTATTCGTTGGATTTCAAAGGGAATATTTTCAGGAGTTTTTTGTTGTTTTTAAATTAATCCAGCTTGTTTACAGCTAAGCCATTAAAGTTTTTTAAAAAATTAAATAAGTTATAAAAGTCCGTAAAGATACAGCATAATTGCTTATTAACGTTTGGAGATCTATTAAAAGCTTGAAACGTCTTAATCTCTTTCAATCTTCTCAAATATATATGTTTCTTTTTAATACCTTTTTTGTTTGCTGTCAGAAAAAATACGTTGAAAAATTTTGATTGGGACATAAACGCAGAAAATACAAGCAAACAAACAAACAAACAAAAAAAAGAAAAAAACATCCTTCCTTCAACTTGCTTTACGCGTATTCAGGCTCTTATAATCGCAACAAACCAGATGGGTGATACTGGACGCGCATGACGGACAGGCGAACAATCAATTTCCTTCAAGTTGAGACCTCTAAACTCGATAAGATAATTTGATTTAAATTAGAAATTGAAGTTATTAAAATTTTAGCAAGAATTTATGTGTCATTTATATCAACACTTGGAGTGTTCTAATCGGATTAGAGGTGAGAAAAAGGCCACGTATTTCGTTAAACATTTACTGTTCAGCGGGTCGGACACGGTGCTGTGCTGGCTCAGCGACGGCTGACGGATAGGTGGCGCTGCTTATGGCTGGTGAGAACACTTAATTCGCGCCAGCGCATTACCCTCAGGATTGAGCAGTCAATCATGAACCGATTGAAACTGTTTCTAAACTCAAATTCAAGCAATTTTCTTTTTAACAACATTTTTTTTTTTGTCAGGCCAATTATTTTGTCAATATTTTTTTAATTTTTAAAAAGCAATTGTTTTCACCTTCCTTTTTTTTTTTTGCCTGTCTTCGTATTGTTTCATTTTTTAAAATTTCTGAGTAGCACTGTAGTTTTACAGATGGCATTTGCTTTCACACACACACACACACACACATTCTCTCTTTCTCACTCTCTCTCGATCTCTATCTCACATACATACGTACACCAACACGCTCTCTCTTTCTCTCGCCATTCATTTCTTAAAAATAATTTTCGCTTTTTATTTTGCACGTCTGCTCGTAAATCTAAGGTTTAATTATTTTTCCTCTCCTTCTGTCCCTGCTTCCCTCCATCTCTCTATTCGACAGTCTTCAACATGCACAGTGAGAAATAAACGACATCTGATTGCTCTTACTCAACACACAGACACAAATAAACTAACATTTAGTCATGCAAGCAAACACATTATTAGGTTGGTGCAGAAATAATGTCGTTTTCTCACATAGTAACATATGTGAGAAAATGACATTATTTTTGCACCAACCTAATACTATGACCATCACTATAAACCCGGTCTTCGAACGAGCGTTAACGCCAATAAAAGGAAGGTAACCCTGAAAAATGACGACCAACAGCTTAATCCATGACAATCAATATTCAATCAACAATCAACAGATGAAGGCATGAATACATATAAAAATAAATACGAAATCTTTACTTACACTATATACAATAAGACTATTATCCTAATGTGTTTTGTTATCGCAAAGTTTCGGCAGTTGTGTCCCTAGTTTTCATCAGGTGTATATCGATCCGCGTAACCCACAACGAATATAACCCTTTATGTAATCTATGGGTGTAGTCTGCTCTCGTTCCGCAGCTTATGCCTAGCGATTTCCTGCACAGTTCTTATTTGTATTACGGCTAAATTATTGCTCGCTCTGTTTTCACTGAGTCAAAGTACACACTGCCCGGTGCAAGGGTTGAACTCACAATTACTACATCGCTAAATTCCTGACCCAAGTCTTTAATCAACCCTGCTATTGTCCTTTTTCTTGTATCAACCACTAGTGTCCAAGTCTCCCACGCACAGAGGAAGATTGATACAACCAGCGCGTTGTAGAGCTTGAACTTGGTCTGGTAGCTGATGTTGAACATTGACACTATGATCATCGCTGCTGTGTTCGGATACCATTGTTGCCGGTACTCTCTTTTGATGGCGTTTCTCCCAAGTATTTGAAACCAGACACTTCTTCCAGTATATTTTCCGTCCAAGGTGACGCTGGTGTTTCTTTTAATGTTAGCCATTACTTTGGATTTCTCTGTGTTGAGTTCCATTCCATTGCAAGGAGATTGTCGTTCAGGTCTTTCAGCTCAATGTTACGGCCTGTCATGAAGTCAATATTACCTGTGATATATATATATATATATATATATATATATATATTATAGTAATTCATTGAGTCTAGAAGAAACCTCCAGAATGCAGAAAGCACTGGACGGCCGTTTTGTCATATTTTGAGACGTCAGCAGTGCACATCCACTACAGAGGTTCGAACCCGATATATATATATATATATATATATATAAATATATATATATATATACATATATATATATATATATATATATATATATATATATATATATATATATATACATACATACATACATACATACATATGCACACACACACACGCACATATATATATATATATATATATAATTAGTTGAGTCTAGAAGAATCCTCCAATCGTCCTGGGTATGACGGTAAACTACATCCGCGTCCTGGGCATGATGATAAACTACATCCACGTTCTGAGTACGGCGATAAACTGCATCCAACAGCAAGGTCTCAGATAGTGTTTTCAGAAAAATAATGTTGCCAGCTGTAAGTTTTTGAAACAATAATGTTGCCAACTGTATGTTTTTGAAGCAATAGTGTTGCCAGCTCTAAGTTTTTGAAACAATAATGTTGCCAGCTCTAAGTTTTTTTGTAAAAGAGTAATTTTGCCAGCTATACGTTTTTTTGTAAAAAAGTAATGTTGCCAGCTATGCGTTTTTTCGTAAAGGAATAATGTTGCCAGCTATACATTTTTTATTCCATACAAAATAGGCATTTAAAATTCATATAAACTGGATTTGGCATTAAATAGCCCACAGTGGTTGATATGCCATAAAACCCAAACAAACACGAATCACTAGACTACCGAGATTCGAACCCGAACCGTTTCGATACAACGCAAGCATCATGCCAACTGTACCAATGGGCCTACGATGTCGAAGAAGAAACTGAATAGACTTGATGCTCACAAATTCCGTGGTAATACTCATACAAGTATTTCTAACCCAACGGATTGGGCTCCAAGAACCAGGACTTTCCTTTCCCTCGAACCGCTCTACATATTACTTGTATATCCTTGCTTGACCCAGCTAATGCTCTGCGATGAAGCGCTTACTTATTAATGATTTGCCTAAATCCCCCAAATTCTATTACATATATATATATATATATATATATATATATATATATATATATATATATATATATATATATATATATATATATATATATATATATAATGATAAGATGAATTGTACGTTGTGTTCGGCTATTTCATTGCTTAGATAAATGTTACGTGTATTGAAGTAACAGATAATATTTAAATATGTGTGGCAAACATTCTCGACGTTAAGGTGTGTAAAAGTATACAAAAATGTTTTGTATTGTATCCATGCTTCTTAAAACAGAAAAATCAAAAATAGTTCTGCTATGATTTTTTGAGGGAACAATTTTCCGTCTCTTGCTTATCTCAAATGTCTTTTCAATTTCATATGAAATTTGCTAAGTAAATGTCTGAGAATAATTTTATACCCATTATACAGGATAGAGACGATCATAGCCTTCTATATGCCTTACTTTATGCCTCGGAACCTGAGCGATCATGGCTCTCCACAATTTCTACTTCCCAAGACAATGTCCTCTTATTATCACCAACTATTCCACTTCTGAACAATTCATGTTTGTTTTGATAGGTTACACGATGTTTCATTTTGTCCCTCTAGCCTTCAATATGTTCTGTAAGTATCACATTCTCTCTTTCTTTCCTCCTCCTAAGCACAAGAGACATTTGGTTCCCATTTTTTCTCCAAACGTCCTCATTGCTTCGTCTGTGAAGTAATCCTCCTGAATTCACTGCTATATATAAAGAATTTTATTACATAACAGTTCAGCACACTCTTCGTTGGTTCTAAAGAAATATTTCTGTTTCTTTATGCTTGTTTTAGCTTTTTTTTGCTGAGGTCAGTCGTATTTGTACAGAAAGCATTCAGCTTTTATTGTTAGAGAAGGGATTGTTACTCAGTTGATTTTTAAACAGTTTTTGTCGGGAAATTAAAATTTCAAGTCCACTTAAAGTTATGATTCTTTCTAATAATTCTATATTCTATATATAAAATTCTGTGATTTCCGTTAGTCCGTCCCTCACACCCTCTAAAATAGCCATACATTGATTGATCGAAACCATATTTTGGGGAGAAGTGCAAACAGGTAAGTGGGTACAAAGTACAGTTGGATTTACTAATGTACGTAGCTTAGTACAATAAATTCTCATTAAATCTTTTGGAAAGATAAACATTATTTAACATACAAAATACTCCCGCTCTTTTAAAAATAATTTAATGATTAAAATAGCAAATACTTATTTGATAAAAATATTGTTTTTTGCATATCTTTCCTTTAAGTTCTTACAAGAACAAGTACAAGAATCCATTTTCCAGTTTGTCCTTCGTTTGTGAGAACTATAAACAAATTACAAGGTCAAACGTTTCAAAAAGTTAGTATTTGTTTCCAGAAAGTAATATTTACGACGTACATACGTATGCTCAAAAGTAAGAAATTCTAAAAATTGATTCTTCACTGTTAAAAAGAAAAAAAAAGAAATTTTCTTGAAAAATACTGTTTACCATAAAGCCCTAGGAAATTAAATATGACTAAAGAAATGATTAAACCGTAAATTATGATTTTTGTCAAAGGATTTTTTAAACAAATCATCTTATTAAAATTTTATTGATTAGTTTGTTAAATTGGAAAAAAAAAACGTAGTTTATAGATCTCGAAAAAAATGTTAACTTCAACAATACTAAATAATGTCAGGATTTCAAGACGCGTCAGCGTGCTGCCAAAAATCTAGTCTCTATAAAAGGCAGGATGTGTGTGTGTGCGTGTATGTGTGTGTGTGTAACGAATACACGGCCGCAATTTTCGACGGATTTGCACCAAAATTTACATGCACATGCTCCAAGTTAGCGACTATGCCAAGACCGACTTTGCATTTCCCAACTCCCATCGATAGTGGAAATAATCAATTTTTTCATGCTTCTACCGCAGATTTTATGTAGTTTGCGGCCATTTTCTACTGGCCACAGTGAAAGCCAATAAATGGCTGTCACGAATAGGCAGGAAGATTCTATTGACCAGCGTGAGAGCCAACAGCTGACTGAAACGAATGTTAACTAGCATGCTAGCGTGCAAAAAATTCGATAGCTGCATTCGTCACAAGTGGGAAAAATTTAAATCTGCATGGCACTTTACTCCAATTGGGTCATTCGCTTGCTTAAACTCAACGTTGATTCTGATTCCGCAGAACTGGGTTGGGTGTGAAAAAGTATTTGTTGTTAACATTCTTTTTTCATTTGGTTTTTCCAGTTACGAGACCTTTTTTAAAGCTGATCGTTTTGTGTTGATTTTGTTTATTTCTTTTTTCGTAACAGATTTAATGTTTAGTATAGAGCTTAGAAAAATTCGCAGTGTGAGATAGACAAGAAGTAAGGCATGTAGCAACATCAGCGCAGCAAAGGGCACTCCTTTAAAGGCAAAGAAGGGCAAAAATATTTTAAGTCAAGTGAACGCGATTGCCAAGCCATGCTGCTAGTTTATAATAATTCTGATATAAAATTTACTTACAGAACTTGTTTTTTGTTAACATTCCAATTATACTATTATTTTCCTTTCTACATACATGTATTACAATCTTTTGCATTTTTTTACAGTGGGGTTCATCCTGTACAAGGCCCCCGGAGACAGTGGTGGTAGAGAGTTACGTTAATAAGCAATTTGGGAAGATCGGTGAGGAAGATAACAGTTAATCCTACACGAACAGTTTAGGATTGTAGCGATTGGGGAAACATGCTCTCGGGAGTCTGTTCCACAGAGCAATGGTTCGCGAGCTGTTAGATGGAATAAGGAGGGAATATGGGCGATGTGCTACTATGCAAGTGGCATGTCGTTTCCTTGTCGTAAAGCTTTTTTCTAATAGGAATGTAGTTCATCCGAGCACTTTCCTTGGCAGTAGCAATAGAACAACGAGAGGATGGAGAAAAATTCGTCACTCCCAAGAGACGCCTTTGGACTCTATTTAGGTGCGGTCGTTGGAAGTGTTCAAGTGACGTGGGTTTTGTTCTTTGTTAAAACTCTTCATTTATGATTATGTAGCGCCATTTTGATGAAAAATAGTCTCATGTCAAAGGATCGTTTTCTTTATATTTTATCAAATTAATTCAACTGAAGTCATTTAAACCATTCATCTGAGAAAACGGTTATATACAGATGATAGTTTGTTGATAATGTAGTCATTGTATGTCGCAACCGATTGATATTGAATAATAATGAGAAGGTTTATAAATATTAGACACTAGCCCGTGGGCTGCTCTCATAAATGCATGGTCGTACTAATTAGAGAATAATAATCATTTCCATAAGTGGAAGCCTGTTGGGATATGGAGATTGCTCATGACTTCATGTCGCCTAAACTACAGATCCCTACCATCAGGTATTTCTGGTTTGAGGAGGGAAGTCTACATAAGAATGGAATATTAAGACAGACACGAGAAATAAGAGAGAGATAAATACAGACTTTTCCTTCGACAGTGTATTCAACTATTATTTGTACTTGTCTGGCGTAGAGAAAAAGAAAAAAAGAATTCTCCGGAAAGCTGACATTTGGATTGACCCCCCTGTCCAAAATGAAAACTAAATTTAATAGTCACAAAAAAAATGAAAAAGAGGATAAGCCATACTGTCAACGCAACTGTGAATCGCAGGTTGAATATAAAAAGAGAAAAATTTGAACAATAACAGGAATTTGATCGGGAGCGGAAAAAGTGTAGAATATAATTTAGCACCGATAATATTTGGTAGTGCAAAAATACTACAATCGACATTTGAAGAATTAAGCATCCGAACATGTTTTGAGACTATCTATACTTAGACATTTTTGGTGTCTGCGAGTGAACCGCGAAATGTACTAATTCCGTTCACTTTATCTCTAAGCATAATCGCAAAACGCCTGAAGTGAACCTTCGGTTGCATGAAACATTCATATATTAATATCGTCGTTTACTATTAGGTTGGTGCAAAAATAATAACGTAATAATGTCGTTTTTTGACGGTAAAAAAATACGCCAAAAAACGACATTATTACGTCATTATTTTTGCACCAACCTAATAGATTTGTTATATAGCAATAAAGTGTCGCTGCCGACGCTTGAGTTTGAACATAGATCGCCAGTGAGCAAACACAGGCGATCCCATTATTGAATTAAATAGATTACGTGACCATAGAGGAAACGCATATATGGGAATGAGCGTGACGACTAATTAATCGCTATTTCTACTCTATCCTCTATTACTATACGGATCACCATTTCTATTCTATCATCTATCTTTATACTATTCACTATACTATTTCTCTATACTGATCACTATTCGGTGGTTGCGTTTCGAGCAAGTATTACTGAACAAGTACTATCAGTGCGGGTGATATTCGAAGGCGTCTGACACCAGTATTGTTCAATGGCGTTACTATAGCTGTATCTGCGATTACAAAAGCTCTATGGTAACAAACATTACAAAAGTGACAACGAGTGTTCGTTGACATTACAAAAGTGGCAACGAGTATTCGTTGACATCAAAAAATATTAAAAATTAGATAAAACTTCACCCACGTTAACAGCCCAACGGGGTAAAGGAGTGATAAATTTCAAAACGGTACAATTGTTTGCAACTTGCTTTTGTCTCCTCTTTATCTCGTCTTTTTCCTGTCTTCCCTTTCCACTCGCTTTGTTCATTCTACTTTTCTTCATACATCCTTTTGCTTTTCTTAATGTTGTTAGCTTTGCGGAAATGAACAAATATACAGTTTATGGTTATATTGCCCCCCCTCTCTCTTTCTCTCCCTCATTTTAATGCTTTTCTAAGTGCGGGCTCAAATTTTACACTGATCGTAAGCATATGTACCGGAAAGCGACATTGTAATCCCAAGCAGAACACACAGGAACTACACTGAAACTAGGAAGAGATCCGATAAGTGACATTTTGATCTTGAAAGAGCTCACCTATATTACACCGGCCCTTAGCAGAGGGCCACGAATCTACATTTTGTTGCTGTGCATATAGCACGGATCTTAAGCAGTGACCGTAGATGACCTTATCCTTATGGTCGCAAACAATCACCTCAGCAACGACACATGGCCTAGTGCATAAAAGGCATTGAATGAGTGAGCCAAAAAGTAACTTGCCCAAAGAGTTGTGTTCAATTCCTGGTATCAGCGGAGAGAACAAAAAAGTTATCAAGGCGAATTAACCAAAAGAAAGGTTTGCCTATCGCACGGTTGACACTCCTTCCCCGTCCTTTGAACAAAAGTAGATGTTTACCCTTTGTTTCCTGTTTAGGATTAGGTTTCCATTTCCTTCTGCTAATGTCTTCTCATTTTCTATCAATCCTAGAAACTCATTGTATCTTAGTGGCTTTATCATCTTGCTTGAGATGAAATGATTAAAAGAAAATAAAGCAGAAGGATGAGAAGCGACTCTGTTGGTCATAAGAAGAGCCCGCGGATGCTTTTATTCTTATGGCCATAACAAATCACCTCAGCAAAGACACATGCCCAGTCGATAAAAAGCGTTGAGTGATCCAAATATTGACTTGACTTAAAGAATTGTGAGTTCAATCCCTGGTCTCACCGGAATAAAAACTTGGAGATTTATAAAGGCGAATTAACTAATTAATTATACAAGTATCTTTCCCCGTGAACTAAATAAAATGTCCCGTTCGAAATTCCAGTAAATATCCCCTGACGTCGTGAATATGACAGTAAAGATGAGGGCAACAGTCCAAACAATGTAAATAAGTGAAATTAATCACCTTATAGGTATTTCCTTAGCGCTGTAGCCCTACTGTAATCCTATCTGAAACTGGGGCAGTACTTCCCTGAGGAGGTTTTGTTAGTCATTTCTACCAATGGGCCCTTAAGTCTACACAAACGAGGGAGTCCCAATGTTCGTTTCCCACGCTCATGTATGATATTTCTGACTCAAGAAGTTATGTTACTTCGATTCTCGAACAACAGCCACATTTAGTAACATTCTGCCTTGACTAGTACTTGCGCCTAGCGTTTGGTGAAAGTAAAAGTGCCGAGGAGCGACAGTTTGATCTTAGGCAGAGTGTACGGTTACTACACTCTGATCCTAAGAAAAATTCCGGTGAGCGACACTTTGATCGTCGATAGTACGCATTATGTTCTCCACTGATCCGAGACAGAAATGGCGTAAATGACTCGTCATTTGTGACGGGTAGTATGCTAGTTATAATACTAATAATATCATCTCCTCCTTTGGTAGGCTTCCGGATAAAAGCATTTGGTTTAAAGCCAAAAAGAGATTGTTCCGAATTTTAACTCATAATAAACGTTATTTTCAACTTGGACAGACAAAGCAGGACAATGAGTAAATAATCAAAAAATGCTTTTATAAAACGGCATAAAATATATTCGACTTCACAAAACAACTGCAAAATATAAGTTGCGTGTACGAATAATTAATCCATTTACAATTAGATGTCATAAAAACAATTACGATGTGTATTTAATTGCATTCCTCGCAAGTGTATAATTATGCATTATTAGCGAGATAATTAGCATAATAGACAGGAAACGTCATCGCAGTTGAATGCAGGTTGAGCAGTTGTAATTAGCCGCTTCAAAAATGGTGAACTGCATTATTAAAATAATAGATTATAATTATGTATTTAATTAAGTTTTTTTTTCCTTCTCTGCTCATATCTCATACAGCGTTGAAGCATTAGATACTTGCTGGGTTATCTTAGTGGTTAAAGCTGCAAAAACGAACCCGAAACGCTGAAGTAAAGAGAAACATTTTCAGTTCAAATAAGCTTAAATTCGAACAAATCTTAAATCGTATATATCCTAGAAATCTTGAGAATGCCAAAGCGAGAGGTCTGGGAGTCGAGATTTATATAAATTGTGTTAATTAAACAGTTACACACTGTTCCACTAGGCTTAGGGTGGAAAGATAATTTATATGAGACTGGCCGCTGAAAAGTAGAAGCAACACAAAGACGATGCGAGACGTGATAAACTTAAATAATTTATTCAAAATCCCCGCTGGATACGTCTTGATCCCAGGAATCTCTCGTAGAACCGTAAGTGCTTATACTTATCATAAGAATCAACATTACTGATGTAACAAAACACTTTATCTATACTACGAGTTTAGTTATAACTATAACCTACATACAATTTTCAGATCACACACGCCATGCCATATAAACATGGACTAATCAAGCATTTCTTCAACGCTGTAGTAAAGAAAAACATTTTCAGTTCAAATAACCTTAAATCCGAACAAATCCTAATAATCAACATTACTGATGTAACACAACACTTTATCTATACTACGAGTTTAGTTATAATAGTGATGCATTTCCCTTAAACCTCGCTTCCCAATGTGTCCTTTAGACCTCTAGCTTGCGATCTATTAGGTTGGTGCAAAAATAATATCGTTTTTGACGTATTTTTTAACGTCAAAAAACGATATTATTTTTGCACCAACCTAATATATATACATAATTCGCGCCGGGTCTCCCAGCCGACATTGACTTCCGAGTTGTGTTTCCTATTCGTATTCATTCGCTTAAAGGAAGTTCCATTTGGACATCTTCTTTCTAAGAACAGCTACTTTATGGAATAGGCTCTTGAGTGGAAGATTCCCCGATCACTAACCTTAATCTTTTCATGTACGGTGTCAACAATTAACTATCTTTAACCGCATGTTTTTGGGTACCTCGACGTAGTGGAATGGTTAGTAAGCTTGTCTCGCTGAAGCAGTTACAACTGAAAAGTGAGCCCGATCCTCACTGGGTGCTCGACACTCTAGACCGTATACCACATCTAAGCTACGCTTAGAAAATAATTTGGGCACCTCGATGCGGTGTAATGGTTAACAAGCTTGTCTTGTTAGAACAATTACGACTTAGCAGTGAGATCGTACCTCACTGGGTGCCCCCTACTTTCGGCCTTGTGCCACATCTAAGCCACGTTTGGAAAATCACTTTAACCGCATGTTCTAACGTCAAATGCATCCGCTGGAAAAAGACGTCAATAACCAAATCAAAGCAGCCCGCACAGCATACGGGAAGCTATTCAAAAGAATTTTTGGCAATTAACGCAAACCATCGAGTTCATAGTCGACCGAGCTGTTGTAATCTCGACTCTTCTGTATGCCTGTGAAATCTGGTTACTCTACCGAAGCGAGATCCACAAACTTGAAAGATTCCATCAAATGAAACTTCGTCAATTCTTGCGGAACGTATGGCAGGACCGGATCACATGCAAAGAAGTGCTCCTCCGCGCAAAGATGGAGAGCCAAGAAACCATCATGACGCTCCACCGATTTCAATGGGCTGGACATCTTTAGCGAATGCCAGATCTCCGCCTATTTACACAAATCCTCTTCTCGGAGTACTCATCTGGCAAGAGACAACGTGGAGCCCTACGTCTCCGATTCAATGATCTGCTCAAAAACAGCACAGGAACCGATTCGGTCAATTGTAAAACGGAAGCTGTAGAAAGGGATGGCAAAATGGGAAAAGCTGGAGTACCACAGAACTGGAAGTTGCGGAGTGCCGTGACACAGAGAAGAAAACGAAAATCATTTAATGTAAATAGTGTAAATAGATACAATACCTCATCTCAGAACTACAGACAGATGTTAAACAAATAGGATTACACTGACATATATAACACCTACAACTGACCATGTACATTATATATATATATACAGCACTCTCGGGCTGGGGTATGGGTTTGTAAACAGTGACTATTATAGCTATATAGCGAGACTCTTTGCAAGCCGAATTGAGTCACTGTCGGTCACTGGGCGTGTTTCCTAAAATAAATACGCCATGAATCCACCGTGCTTAGTGGTAGAATATCCGCCTGATACCAATTCAGTCGGGTTTCGATCCTAGCTAGAGGCAACCGGATATCTAGCTGCACTGATGAGCTGTGATACAGCGAAACAGTCTGTCTGTGGATGACTATATATATATATATATGTATGTTTTGAACATTAAAATTTTCAGAGACACTGGGTTGTATATCAATATTCCTTCGTTTTTATTATTTCAATTGCAGTTTGGAGAGTTAGATGGCCAGGTGTAATGAGGATGTGGTCGCAGAAATTGTCTGATAGCCATGATTGGGTTCTCTTGTGTGGCATGGTGGAGTGTACTGTTGCCAGATATCGGGTCTTCCAGCAACCACCCCGTTGACCCAGGGAAGCACTTCTTTGTCTAGTTATTTCATGTTGACCTCTGTGTTGGGTCTGAAGCCCTGTAGCAAGATGAATGGAAGCATATCGTCACCATCACTAGTGATCATTCCAAACACCTTCTTAATTACTATTATTAGACTCACCCAACTCTTTTCGAATCCTTAGCACTCTCCTCAGATTGACATCCAAATACTCTGTAATGTCCGTACTGGGGCTTCCGGTGCGAAGAACAAGCAGTACAGTATGCAGTTTGCGATTTTCTGGCGAAGTGAATTGCGCCACCTGTGTTCTTTTTCTGACAGAGGCTGCCCAACTGACTCAAATATACTGGGCAGTCGACAAAATTAAAAACAAACAATACGCATGCGCGAAAATAAAAAAATGACAATTTACCCATCGTACCCTCTAATATGTTACTAAGGACCGATTCGCTTACATGAACGTGTCGTATAGACAAAAAATATGTTTTAACAGTTTTCTTCTGGCAGTGAACATGTCCGTTGGCTATTGATTTTGAAACTGCTCCTTGACAAACGTTCTTAACGGGAAACAAGCATTTCTCTCACCGGTAGAATTTAAATACTAAATACAGATTAATCATTAATTAAGCTGTTTATATTAAGCATTACCGAATTGAACTGGAAGATATTGGCATCTGAAACTATTTTAGTTTCACCTGCGTTCGCCTAAATTACTTTGCATACGACTTATTGCTTCTGAGATTTGGCAGCTAATTGGACGTAATCAAGTCGGAGTCTCCCATTTAGTTGTCTTTCACGTCAATATTCAACAAACTTTGTCTCGTTAGGCAAAGGGCCAAATGGTGGAGATGGCGATTTTGTATTTTTTTTTCCAGTAAAAGTTCACACAATACAAGGCTCAAGAGCCACCAGAAGTAGATTCATACTTTCATTTTCTATACCTTATCAACATATTGCAGGTTATTTAAACCCAGAAAAAAATAACTTGTGAACACTTTGGAGTGGTACAATTTCTACTAATTAACCAAATGGTTGGTGGTGATAGAAGGTGGATTCCTACCTTTTCTAAGGGTGTTTATGCGTAAGTGGATATAACGAACCCAACTGAAATTGGAGCTCGGCTTTCCGATTAACAATTTCGAGCTTGTATTCATTACACCGTCCGCACATCCAAGATTACAGCACTTGGAATTCCCAAGCGGTTACCCATCTAGGTACTGGCCAAGCTAAAGGTTGTTTAACTTTGGTGATCGTACGAAAACCGGTATTTCCACGTTATATTGTCATATGTGATTGATTGATTAATTAATTTTCTACGGCTTATCAAATCTTTGCAGGCTATTTAAAGCAAACATTTTTTTTAGATTGTAAGAATTTGGGTGGGAGAAATCATACTGTTAAAGTGATGTAAATCTTACTAATTAACCCATAGCTGAAGAGAGAAAAGTTGGAGTTATATATTCCCAATGGTATTTGGGCGTAAGTTAATATAACGAACATGACTGGAATTAGAACTAATTCTCGAGCAATTTTGCCTTGCAACCGCCCGCACATCCAAGCTTATAGCACTAAAAGTAAAGTTTTATTATCTGTCTATATTTCTGAGATTAGGTATTATGTACACTATTTACATTGTTTGGACTATCATCCTCATCTTTGTTGCCATATTTATCACAACGTTTCGGTCGTTGTACGCTCCGGCCTTCTTCAGGTGGTTGGAATATCGAATATCGAACTGAAACTTATTTCACTCACTGTTCTAGTTCCACGCGCCATGTCTAATGGATGTCAGTTATCTCCTGTTAATTCCTCTCTCAAAGTTTTCAAGGACATATGGCACAGTGGATAAAGGCGTTTGATAGATCCAGTGACCCAAAGAGTGTGCGTTCAATATCTGGCTAAGGCGGAATTAAGAGAGGGGAATTAACGGGAAATAACTGACCTCTATCAGACATGGCACGTGGGTAGATTTGGTAGACTCTTCTGTATGTCAGTTATAATTCCCCTCTCAAAATTCTCCACCGCCTTAACCAGGTATTGAACTCACACTCTTTGGGTCATATCACTGGATCTATCAAACGCCTTTATCCACTGTACCATGTGTTCTTGAGGACATCCGTGTCCGAAACTCTCGGTATCATTATCAAAATCAGGCGTGGCTAACCACATATGGAGATAACCGCAAACGTGTTTGTGGTAATGTGGATTTTAAAAAAAATATATTATGCTTTATTTTCCATAATTTTTCCGGTTGTTAGATTTAACTATTTGAACAGTAATTGGGTGGGACCTAAATGTCAATCTAATAGCAAGCTTAAATTCACGACCGATTACATTACAGATCCTTCTTTGAACTTTGTCGAGACGCTTAAGATGAACTGCAGAAGCATCAGACCACATATGGCAACAGTATTCAATATAAGGAAGAATGGTAGATTTTTATGATGGACTCTGACAAGAAATATCTTCTGGCACGGCACAGTGAACCAACTTTTTTTGCAGGGTGTCTATCTATAACAATCCATATGGGCGGGTGTAGTGAATACTCAAGCTTTAACCTCGCTTCTCAATGTGTCGTTTAGACCTCTAGCTTGCGAGCGATCTATACATACATAATTCGCGCCGGGTCTCCCAGCCGACATTGACTTTCGAGTTGTGTTTCTATGCACTTTATTGTCTTTGTTTTTGCCAATTGTTTTTTGGTTTTTGTCTGTGTTTTTTAGGGGCATGTAATCTTTCCTATCGCCCGGTCAATACTCCCCCTTTTTTTAACATTAGAGGATCATCCCTTGTTTCCTGTTTATGAAGGGATTCCCCGATCCTTTGCTTTGTTTTCTCGCCTTAATAGTTAGTAGTGCTGTCGTGAATTTATTGTGATACGTCCGGTTTGTGGTAACATCTATTTATACTATGTGTAGCGGGTTGGCAGTTTTCTAGTTGCTGTTCAAGACTGGTAGTTAGGAGCCCGAGCTCTAGTGTAGCGTCATGAGAGGCTGCTCTGATCAATAATCGCATAATATCGGGGTTCATGCAGTGCCATGTTGGGCATAGATGGGTGTCCCTGTATGCACCTCCGGTCGGCAACCTTAAGGACACATTATGTTGCAATCTGCTCCAGTTCCTTTCTGCTCATGGCACATTTGATGAACGACTGCTTCTATTACTTTAGGCTTTTTCCTTACCAACATAACTCAACGTGACCATAAGCAACCAATACTATAAACCTAAACTAGCACAAAAAAAATCACCAAAAGCTTTTACCATTTCCTTTTCCAACATCCGTGGCATTCGTACCAACTTCTGCAGTGTGTGATCGTCCCTCTTTGAAAAGTCTCCTGATATACTAGCTCTCTGTCAGACGAACCTTAACTCTTTAATCTCTTCCTCTGACTTATCGATTCTTTGCTACCTTCTCTTTAGAAAGGCCTCTAAAATCCATATGCATGGCCTGAGAGTTTATGTCCCCGATCATCTCTCGTTGGCTAGAGAACTCCTTTTGGAATCTCCAGATCATTCGTATATGTGTTTCCGTCTATTGCACCTCTGTTCAGTAAGCTATCTCTTCTTTCTCTACCATTCCCCCTCCTCTCAAACCGTTGTGTACTCGATACCATTTCTGATAATATAGAAAGGTTGCAAACATATTCGTGCTCGGTGATTTTAACGCCCAACATACCATGAGGCTTAAACACTCTGTCACTGACCTTGCTCGCATTAATTTTTCAATCACTATCACTCATGCAAGTGGGTGTCTTCCCTACGCGTTTCTCCAGAAACCAGACGGTAACGCTTCTCTTCTCAATCTCTGTTTTATATGTAGATCCCTATTCATTGTCGCTTTACGCGGCTCTGCCCTCTTGGCAACTCTGATCACGCAGTAATGCCTGTTAACATTTATTTCTACTCTCACTCCAGCCATGATCCTCCTACTAACAGAATATTTCTGTTATCAAAGCACAGACTAGGAGTGATTCCGTAACTCGCTTCGCGGTGTCACTTGGAGTGTGGTTTTTAATCATCCCGTACAAAAATGTGCGTCTGAGGTCTCCTCCTGAGTAAAAGCCGTCATCGAGGTTTCATCCCAGTAAGAAAATACCAAGTTAAATCGTGCTATTCTCCTTGTTTCTCACCTGCTTGCTCTGCCGCTATAGCTCATAGGAATCACTTCTTCCGTCTGTACCGGAGCGACATGTCTGATTGCAACAGGCGTGTTTTTGTCTGCTCGTAGTGAGTGCAAGCGTGTTCTCAACGAGGCAAAGTTACTGTTTGCTGATAAAATGAGACAACGTATTGCATCTCGTAAGTTTGGTTCTAATGATTACTGGCGGCTTTGCAAAAGTGCGCTAAAATTCGGAAAATCCTCAGCCCCTCCTCCATTCAATCAATTCGAAGTCCTAATATCCTCAGCTGATAAGGCTGAATGCTTTGCTTGTAAAGTCTCATCCAACTTGACACACGTGTCATCCTAAATACCCACACCTGATTTTCTCCCTAGAACTGAGGTTATAAAGAGTTTATAATCCTGTCGATGATATTAAACATCATCTCTAAATTAGGCTCTCATAAAGTAAGTGGTGGTGACGGGACCAGTCGTTGTCCCAAAGAAATATGCTCCTGAGTTGTCTCCAGTTCTCTCTAAACTCTACAACTATTGCCTCGCCGATCCTTGCTTTCGGGCCAGTTGGAATTCCTCCTCTGTTGATCCGGTCTTTAAGAACCCTTCTGACCCTTCTACTAGCGTCTCATCAGACTCCTACCATTTTCGACGAGGCTTTAATCAATGACGAAGTAGTTAAGCATCTCACCTTCCACGATCTGCTCTCTGACAAACTATATATTAGGTTGGTGCAAAAATAATGACGTAATAATGTCGTTTTTGACGTTAAGAGATAGGTCAAAAAACGACATTATTACGTCATTATTTTTGCACCAACCTAATAGTTTCTGCTTTTTCGCGGTCTACCGCTGATGTGCTTACGGCCATACCTGATGTATACCAAGCTCGTGATAATAAGGCCAGAGCTCGAGCTGTGGCTCTAGAAATTTCTAAGGTTTTTGACAGGGTTTGGCATACCGACTTTCTACTTAAGCTTCAGGGATATGATATTATATTAGGTTGGTGCAAAAATAATGTCGTTATAATATCGTTTTCTCACATATGTTACTATGTGAGAAAACGACATTATAAAGACATTATTTTTGCACCAACCTAATAGGATGATTTTTGGATTTAATCCAATCATTCTTGTTTAATCGTGAAATGAAGGTTGTCCTGAACTGGTTCTCTTTCAGTTCCTTCCATAAAAACGCTGGTGTTTCCCAAGGCTCTATCTTTGGTCCTACACTGTATCTGATGATCTTCATCAATGATCTTCCTGACGTCATCAGTTCTCACGTCGGCATCTACGCAGACGACATTACCATTTTTTCTTCTTTCTCAATAGTAAATCCGGCAACCTGGCCAAAAACGACCTCTAATCTGTGTTTGACTGGCGCAGGAAATGGCTTGTGAATTTCAATGCATCCAAAACGAAACTGCTGTCATTCAGCCGCCATAGAGAAACCTCTACCCAGTCTTTTTCCTTACTCTTACAGGAGGAATGCCAGTATAATGTTTTTTTTTTTTTTATAGTAGAGAAAGACGGTTTACTGGGTTAAACTCACTCCCAGAGTATAAAAACAATTAAAAAAAAGTGTACTTTTGTTAGTGAAACTGTTACACATTCATTTACTTCCTAGTCTAAAGCTTCTAACACTTCCAGTGGTCTGTGTGTTAGATGGAGGGTGAGCCCCCAGAAAGTTATATCCGACTATTGATTGTTCATTTAATCCTGCTATGTGTTTAGTCATCCAGCTCACCAACAAATCCGGTTGGAAGAACCGGTTCAGTTGCTAATAACCCAACCATATGGTAAGTATTAATAGATTACTTGGTATTGGTGGCGTTCGTATAATAACTGAAGTGGTCATTTCTGGCTTCCGGCCACATCAGTTTCCGTACGATCACCGAAGTTAAGCAATGGCGAGACTGGTCAGTCCCTAGATGGGTGATCGCTTGGATGTTCGGGTGGTGTAATGGCTAATAACTCGAAATTGTTAATCGGAGAGCCGAGGTTCAATTTCAATCGAGTTCGTTATATTCGCTTACGCGCAAATTCCCCTGGGAAAGGAATAGAGCTCTTCACCAACCACGGTTTAATTAACAAAACTTTTATCACTAAATCATTATAATCTAAAAAAAAAAAAAAAAAAAATTATAATCTAAAATATTTTCTGTCTTTAAAATATCCTTTAAAATATTATTTTACTTAGGATAAGCCGTAAAAAACGAATCTGTCAAATAAAGATCATTTCTTTTGCTTTACATATCAGGTCCTGTGAATTACCTTTTGAGCAGGTAGATATTATTACCTTTGTCATTTAATTAAATACATCTTATCTAACTTTACCTGTGTTTATCAGTCTTTTTCAACCTGTTCTTATCTCTACTGGAAGTTCCCGTGAAGAGTACCGTAAGCCCATAAGTGTTACAGGGGCATCATATGCACTGCAGCTTTGGCAATAGTGGTT
>OZ010576.1:81479085-81491585 GCA_963932145.1 Acanthosepion lycidas
ATATATATATATATATATATATATATATTAGGTTGGTGCAAAAATAATGACGTAAGAATGTCGTTTTTGACGTAAAAAAATACGTCAAAAAACGACATTAGTACGTCATTATTTTTGCATCAACCTAATATATATATATATATATATATATATATATATATATATATATCGTATACTTAGATACAGTTTTTGTATATTAAATGATGGTCGTTTTCCATTCTGCAAATCGAGTTTATGAATGACACAGCCTAATTGAAATATTTTATATTTCAATTCATCTGCACCAATACAGAGATATGCGCATCTGCAAATGAATAATTGCATACTTAACTCGAGTAACACAGTTTCGGTGTGGGAGCAAAAATAAAAGCTATCAACTCAGGTAGAAAAGAATTTAAGAGATTAGACAGACCATATAAAGACTGAAATAATTCTCCCGCAAAGAAATAGGTAATTTTGCAATGAGAAAGCAAATTGTCTACCTTAAAACCACCGAAAATATTTTCATTATGATAATCAGTAATTAGATAAATGGAAACGTTTGAATAAAAAGAAAAATGCCAGTTGAAGTCTCCAAGATTAAAATTCGTTGCATGATTGTGATAAATAAAATTAGCCTACAATAAATAGGTGATCCTAATCTGAAACTGATGTGTTGTTCTCGCTTCCAAAACTGAACGCAACCCAATTGGTTATTCAAAAGGGAAAATTTATTGGCAGACAATCACTGGTGATAGTCATCATTCATATGAAGAATTAAAACTGGTACTGTCTTCTCACTATTTTACCTGTAATCTTCCGTAATATAACACTGGAGATTAGGGCGTATTGGTGGATTTCAAAGTGTAGCTTGGATGTGACAGTGAGAAGATGAAGTTTTATTGATTGCGATATAATCACGATATTCTCTAACTCAGAGGGTGACAAAATTTTTCGACCAGAGACCCCCCCACCATTTTGTTTCTCTTTCTTCCCCACTGAGCACCATTTAAAATATCTTTGAACTTATGTAGACATTTACAATGTTAAATGCAATGTATCAGAATGTTTTTGAAATTTTGATCACGTTCCAAATTCCAATATCAGGTTCAGAATTTTCACCCAAAAATATATTTAAGATAAACCGATAAATAAACCCAATGCATCAACCCAGTACTATATTAATTACACCAATCGTAAATACAGCCGATGCCTAACCGCTAATAATATCCAATAAGGTATTCTATACAAAGAAGATGGTTAAAACTATTTCTTTTGCACCGGAGAATACAACATACAGTCACACTGACTAAAATTTAGCTCAGTTTATGTTTATAAATGGCATCAAATCAGTTTACAAACATTAAAATCACTATTTCAGGATTTCTTTTTTGTATAATTTTTTTTATGACTTTTAATTCACAACCAGTTCATTGTTCATTGCTTTTAACTCCTAACCATAATTCCTAACTCTATCATATTTCATACAATTATTAGGTTGGTAAATATCATGCCATATTATAAAATGAATTGTAGATATTATACTATAGTGACACAGAAAACTGGGTGCGAGAAAAAATTGCTTCTACCAAATTATGCTAAAAAATACCATGAGCACAGTACGTAACAAACAAGGTAGTCTTAAAGAAAAACGGAAACAAAGAGAACCTTTATAGCTATAATTTGAGAGAAACACTTGAAATCTATAGGTGGACTACCCGGAAGAGGTATGGCACGTGGAAGTAGAACAATCTGCCCACGTAGACGAAATAAAGGGTTCGATTCGAAATTCCAGTCACCTGAACAAGGCCGGAGCGTACAACACCCGAAATGTTGTGAATATATATATACATATATATACACATGATAGAAATTATTAGGAGGATTTGATAATTATAATTAAGTAATTCATCGAGTCTAGAAGAAACCTCAACAGAATGCAGAAAGCACAGGACGGCCGTTTCGTCCGAAATTTGGGACGCATAAGTAGTACGCATCCACTACCGAGAATTGAAACCCTGACAGTTACATTATCATGCAAGCGCCATACCAACTGTCCCAACGGGCCTCAGCGACGAAGAAATATCAAGTCAGACTCGGTAGTGAATTCGCACTACTGCTGAGTCCCAAATATAGGACAAAACGGCCGTCCAATGCTTTCTGCATTTGTTGAGGTTTCTTCTAGACTCGATGAATTAATTATTAGGTTGGTGCAAAAATAATGACGTAATAATGTCCTTTTTTTGACGTATTTTCTAACGTCAAAAAACGACATTATTACGTCATTAATTTTGCACCAACCTAATATATATATATATATATATATATAGAGAGAGAGAGAGAGATAGATAGATAGATAGATAGATAGATAGATAGATAGATAGATAGATAGATAGATAGATAGATAGATAGATAGATAGAGAGAGAGAGAGAATTTATGCAACTAT
The DNA here is from genome assembly GCA_963932145.1 of Acanthosepion lycidas. Classification (NCBI taxonomy): domain Eukaryota; kingdom Metazoa; phylum Mollusca; class Cephalopoda; order Sepiida; family Sepiidae; genus Acanthosepion; species Acanthosepion lycidas. The sequence goes on from OZ010576.1 coordinate 81,481,512, forward strand.
GAAGTTTGCCAGTTAGCTGATTGATGTTACTTTCAGCATCCTGACTCCACAGTTTTGTAGACGGATCCTCGAGCAATCCCTCCGTTCACTCCTATATGCCCTTTTAGCTTGGCGCAAGGTTGATTATTTTTCCTTTCATAATGGGTGTGTGTGTCAGCGTGGGCTTCAGGTGGCGGCCTGCGCGTATGTGCCTCCGTGTAAGATGTCATGGTCATTTCTCCTTTTCGTCGTTTTTCTTGCCGCTTACACTCTCTCCTTCTGTGTAACATGTCCCTTCAAGAATTTGCCGATCATGCCACTCCACAATTTCCTGTTCTTTAGAATCCTTAATAAATTTTGTCTTTTTTCTATCGCCCCCAAACCCTGTTCTACCATCCACTCACTCAAGCCCAAAGATAGGTGATGAGTTGTTTTCTTTTATCTCTCATGGCTTCAATCTGTCCTGTGAGTATCAAATTTTCCAAGACCTCTTTCCTGAAAATGTGCCCTAGAAATTTCAATTGCTTCTTCCTGATGTGTCCTTTTAGTTTCCATTGTCTCTTGATCGTCGTAGGTGCTCACATGTTCGGTCCACCTTATTCTCAGTATCCTTCTGTAGAACCATATTTCTGCTGATTCATGTCTCTTCTTCATCTGTGAGGTGATTGTCCAGCATTCTCTGCCATATAGGAGGACTGATATCATGTAACAATTTAGTACTGTTATTTTTGTTTTTAACGAATATTTTTCTGTTTCTTAATACTTTGCTTAACTTTAGGAAGGCATCTTTGGCTATCAGAATAGGCGTTCGTATTTCAGTGTGGCACTTTCAGTTGTCTTTTAATACATTTTGTGTTATTGTAATTTATGTTTATATCTTAAGTTGTTAATATTTTGGCCGCCAATAATGAATCCTGGTTGAACTTCTGAAACAGATTTTATTTTAATGCGGTATAAGTTCTTCTTACGATAAATGTTATATTTATTGGGGAAAATTATTTGGGTTAACATCGCTGCTTTTGAAACATGAAATTAAGAACCTACAGATCAAAAGTCTTTATAATGTCTCCTGACAGGAATCAAACCTGTATTCCCTTTTAGGAATCCGCTTTCAATCCAATCGTGCTATAACTCTAAACCCCGAGAAGCGCTTTCAGCTATGTGGGGTTCAAATACTTTACTTTATATCACTTGTTTATGTACGGTGGTATAATGGATAGTGGCTTGGATTAAGGAATCGGAGAGCCGAGTTCAAATTTCACACGAATTCGTTACATTTACTTACGTGGAAATACTCTTGGAAAAGGTATGAATCATTTTCCCGCCCTTCTAGTTTTAATTAAATAGCAGAAATAAATCTATAGTCTCGGATTGCAACCGGTCTAGGAAAAGGACAACACTTAATTCAAAACTTGATTAATCTAGTGGTCGGCGACTTAACTAAAGCGGGTGCCCCACCAGACTGGTATAGTGGGGAGGGTAAGTGGAACTCCAGCAGCGCAAAATGACAAAATAAAATAAGATCTGTTAAAAAGCGGATGTACCCCTCAGAGTCAATAGCCATCATACCCATACCTCACTAACCCTCAATTAGCTAAGGTGCGATGTGTACGTCTACATCCCTGAATACATTGACAATAGAGGAGGGGGGCATCCAACTGGATTTGGATCTCTTGTTGGGAGTTTTCGAAATCTATATTTACTTCTTGAAAATATAAACAAATTAATTTTTAAGCAATTGAAGTTATATTTTAATCCTATTTTATTTCTTGTTACAGTAAACGTTATATTTAATGGTTAAGCGTATTTCACTCGTCATCTGATTTTTAAACAATGGAATTAATGTTTATTAGCCAAAGGATCGAAATTCTAATGGTAAAATTCTTCTATGAAGATAGCCTACCTCTTTATCAAATTAGTTCTGTTACCGATCAATTTAAGTGTTAATGTGAGATTGGGGAAAAGAATCTATCAGCATCTGATAACCTGCATTCTAAATGGGCAACTTTAAACTTTGCATAAGTGTACCAGTACATTGGGGTCTGCAAACTCCAAACATGCAATCCCAAAGCATGTTATTAAAAATCGGCAACGTCCTTTTCCCAACCATGTGGGTATGTTCTGTGTGTTGAGCTTTTCGCATTCAGATATTCTTCAAGAAGAGTCGGAGGCCATTTTTATCAGATCTATGCACCCTTTCTTTGTGTAAACAAGAAGAATGGTAGTTGGATCAGCTTGTAATATAAATCTATAAAAGTCTCCATATTATATATATATATATATATTTATATATATATATATATATATATATATATATATATATATATATATATATATATATATATATGTATATATATATATATATGTATATATATATATATATATATATATATATATATGTATATATATATATGTATATATATATATATATATATATATATATATATATATATATATGTTTGTATATTAGGATGGTGCAAAAATAAAATCGTTTTTTGACGTATTTTTTAACGTCAAAAAACGATATTATTTTTGCACCAAACCTAATATATAAACTCTGAAAAGAGGGGAACAAAAACCAGTCATCTTTTTTGCCTCTTCATTCTTTTCTATAATAAAATGTTCTTCAACATATTTGGAGTTTTTGAATTGCTCTTCCTGCTACTTGTATCATTTTCCCTATTTCCCTCATTTTAATATGCCTCTTTTTCATAACATTAATTTCATTTAATTTTACTATATATATATATATATGTATATATATATATATATACATGTGTATATATATATATATATATATATAAACTCAGTGAGTGAAAAAGCCGGGATAGCACAATTTTCAAATAAATTGACGTCCGAGGAAAAAAGGAAAAAAAAGAAAGCACCAGAAGGGTCCGAACAGGGCGAAAAAATCTTAAATTTCTGGTCCCCAAAAAAAACAAAAGCAGCGAGTAATAAGTTAAAACGAAGAGTTCTGAATACACTTAGAGCAAAAGTAAAATAAATAAATCCTAATGAGCAAGTGACAGTCTTAATTTCACCATATAGGATCATCAGGGTGAAGTGCCAGTTCACCCTGATGATCCCATGTGGTGAAACCTAGGAAAGTAGTTCCTGGGTCATTAGGATCTATTTATCATATATATATATATATATATATATATATATATATATATATATATATTTATATATATATATATATATATAGGACATTTCGGCATGGTGTAATGATAATTGTGGTCCTCCTTAATCAATATATATATATATATATATATATATTGTGCATTTCGACGTGGTGTAATGTTAATTGGTGGTCCTTAATCAATATATATATATATATATATATATATATATATATATATATATATATATATATATATATATATAAGAAAGAACAGCAAGTTATATAATCCGGTGTTGTTATTAATATTTTTATTTTTACAGAACAGTGCTCAATGTAAAATTACAGAGCATAAATATTATAAATTAACTGATTTAAAAATATAGTTCCTTCGTTACAAAGAAATTACCATGTTTCAAAAACCGAATCTAAAAACTTCAAATTTAATCATATAATTAAATTAAAAGCATCAGTTCTGTTTCATCTTCAAGACGTAAGGTAGATTCCCTGTGCATTGTCTATTAATACTATCATGATTTGTTCTGATGAACTTTCCTCTATCTTACCTAGACTTTATGAACTTAAGCGCAGTACTAGATTGACGGAAAGGTATCATTGTTTTACATTTGCAGATAGATAGATTCTTCTCTCACATTTCTCGCTTGTGGAACACTCCTCCGGATTCTTGCTTTCAATTCAAAATTTAAATGCAGTACCAATCATTACCTACTGTATTCTTAATTTCTCTTCTTTTATTGTTCTCTATTCTTAATAGTGTTTTTATTTTTTTCATATTGTCTAACACTCATTAACCCCTTGTGTTTTAGTCGCTTTATTGTTTTGCTTTGAGGGGAATGATTAAAAAAAACTAACTCTTTCAGATTATAAAAATAATTTCAAACAGAAATAAAGCAAATGTCAGATTCCTCAATTTAATATTTTAACAACATGGAATTGTGAATTCTTTACACCAAGTTATAACCATTATTTGCTTCTTTTCTCTTCGAGAAGTTTGCAGGTAGTCATGCTATTGCTTTTGATTTGTTCTTCCAACTTTATTTGCAGAAAAATATTCTCGGAAATCGCGTAATATCATGAATTCTAGAGTTACCAATTAGTCAGAATGGAATCATGAATAAACGCTGTTCGTATCGTTGGAAAAAGTTTAAATCATCAATTGATGATATCCGCTGATCTCGAATGAAACATCAAATGAAAACGCCCGCCTTTCAAGGGTTGAGGAAAAAAAACGGGATGTTCAAACAGCCGATAGTACTTATAGAGGTGAACATTTTTTGCGGAGATTCTTTTTTATATTATTCTGCTTTTATGATATTTCTCTGCCATCAAATATCGATTGTTTGCCTTAAGCAAGATCGGTTCGACAACTAGAGTGAACGAGACGGAGAAGGAAGTTTACAAGAAAAATAAATAAAATGAAATAAAAAGTGACAGCCTTAACTTGCAACAATGAAGTAATACTTGCTTTGATCTTCTGCGAATACAAAACAGTAATGGCCGAACGAAAATTATAAATGTAGAAATAACAAGACACTCTATGGTATTAATACTTTCAATGTATTTCATTCCATTGTATTCAAGGAAAATTCCAGCTCCATTAAATCCGAAGGTAATTTCTATTCGATTATTATCAAACCTAATTTGAATATAAAGAGAAATACCTTAGATAGATAACAAAACGCCATTTTTTTTTATCTCCCTACGGTGGTTTCTGACAGATCAGATCTTTCTCATTCTCTTTTGCTCAGTGCTAGGGTAATTAAGGCAAAGTATATTTATGCGTACAGACATTCTAACTTAACAATAAGATTAAAAGAAGACTAACAATAAACAAGAAGACTATTCCATTTAGAAATAAAATGAATTGTAGAAGACTCCTCTCCATCAATACCTTAATATGTTAGAATTGAAAATGAAGAGTTAAATGACATTTTAGAAACAAGTTCATCTGTAAGTTTCCGCACAGAAGATTTGAAATTAACAATTTAAAGGTAAATTGTAACAAATAAATAAAGACGTCTAGTTGCATGAGAATTAATATTTCCTATTCGAATCATATTGTCTGTCCATAATAAATACATTTTGAAAAATGGCGACCGGTTTGCACTCGAAATTACTACATAGGAAAGAAAAAAAAAAGATAACTTTCTGTATATGTATCAGTAAATTTTATATTAATACAATCATTTCAGTCAGATAAATAGCGAAAAACGAGTAAAAACACGTTTATGAGTGGAGAAGTTACATGCACGCGTATTATACGTTTGAAATAATTGTATATTCCCCTTTCGGCACCAAAGATCGATGTTTGATATTTTTTTTTATTTTAATATCATATTTTCATCTTGGTAAATTGCGAAAAACGCGTATAAGCGGAGTAGATAAGACGCATGCGTACTATGTACCTGAGATAGTTGCATATTCCATTTTGGTAGCGGAAGTCGAAATTTGATTTTTTTTTTTTATTTTAATATCATCATTTCAGCAAGGTAAATAAGGAAAAGGGCGTAAAAACATGTCTCTAAGCGGGAGAGATAGACGCATGCGTTTGAAATAGTTTCATATTCCCTTTTCGTGGCAGAAGTTGCGGTTTGCTATTTTTATTTTAAAACCATCATTTCAGCAAAGTACGCATGCGTATTATGTAGCCGAAATAGTTGCATATTCCTTGTCGGTATCGAAGGTCGACTTTTGATTTTAGGCTGAGCATCCCAAATCCAGAATGCTTATTTTAAAGACAGATATCAGTGTAGTAAGTGAAATTGGCCTTGTCTTCTGATTCATTTTTTTTTTTTTTCGCACAAATGCACTTGGGAAAGGCATGCATCCATCTATTCCCTATTCCCTCAAGCTGTGAGTTAAATTGTTGTGTAGACTGGACTCTCTCGCAATTGGTTGTAGTCAGTTTTAGAAGGCAACAGGGAATCAGCATCAGAATCAGCATCATCAAAGCGACTGCAATCAGGCACCCACAACTTGTCTATGCATTAAGGTCCGCTATTGCAGTTTGTAGTTTCTCCTTTAATAAGTTAAATTGGTATCTTCATTCATTTGGTGAATTAAGGTACGCGTATTTTCCTTTATGCAAGTTCCCGGAAGAAGATATTGTGAATGATTCATTCTTGCTTCTGCAACAATGTCAATTGAATCTTTACTTTCCTCTCAGCAATCATATTGATCAACACCGGCAACTCGCCATAAAACATTTGGTTAATCACAGGTTGCTGACAGCTGACATTTTCACCCCTTCTAGCATATTGTTATAATTCTGTGTGTTCCTTATTGTTCCTAACGTCCCAGGTATGACGATAAAGTACATCCGGCAGCAAGGCCTCTGGTCGGGAGATGGGAAGTTTTGAGGAGCGTGGAACAACCTCTTAACTGCTGCTGTTCCCAGGTCTATCCTGATCCGGGGTGGTAACACCTGTTAGGGCCCCAGATATGAGCAAATAGCGACACCTACCCCACAAAAAAAAAAATCAACAGCACATTTTTTATAATAAAATGGACAAGAATAAATTTTTATAGCAGAATGACAACCAATCCAACACAATATATATATATATATATATATATATATATATATATATATATATATATATATATATATATATATATAGTAAAATTCCCAATGATATATCTGAAAACTATATATTCTAAAAAATAACATAGCTTTACGCTGAAAGCATAAAATTATGTACAAGATATTTCTAGTGGAAAGCATAAAAATTACGTGCAAAATATCCAGATTCTGACATTAAATAACACATAGAGGTGTTGATATGCCGCTAAAAATATTAACTAACCAATCTTATTTCCTCAGGTAGTTGGTTATTTAGTTCCCGAGTTAAATAGTATGTTACGCCCTCTCAGTCCCTCATATATAATGTATTATTCTGTTTTGATCGTGAAGAAAGATGAAAATGACATATCAGAGACACTCCCTAATTTCAGCGAGAGAAAAAAAGAAAGTAAGAAATAATGAAAGAAAAAAGGTGGAAATTCGAGAAAAATAGAGGAGGCGATAACGCTCTCAGGTAACTAAGATCTGCTTCAATGAAATGGAAAACTTGTCTATTTGAAATCTCCTAATTTTGTACCCACTTGCTTTGAATAATGACCTGTAACAATAATATGTTTGTTATTTGGTTAGCGTTGTTAGACTCAAATATCTAACGATGCTATAGCAGAATTTCTATGTGTATTTTATTGCCGCGGATCTCGCAATGAATTTATTTATTCATTACATACTAAGATATATACATACATACATACACACACACACATATATATATATATTAGGTTGTTGCAAAAAATAATGTCGTTTTTTGTCGTTCAACTTCAAAAGAAAAACGACATTATTTTTGCACCAACCTAATATATATATATATATATATATATATATATATATATATATATAGAGAGAGAGAGAGAGAGAGAGAGAGAGAGAGTCAAACCTAGTGAGCCAGACAAACCTACCCAGCTTTCACCTAAGCGGATCGTCAGGGCCAGCTTTCACTTTTTTTTCTGGCTCACGAGGTTTATCTAGGTCTGATCTACGGTTGTATTGAGCTCATTTTAGTTAGTTGTTTACTCGTGGCGGGCTTTTTTCTTTGGGCTTCAAACCTGTATCTGTGCGATTTTTTCGACAGACTTACATGTTCCTGGCTTTTTCTTTTTTTAAAACCTATTTTTCTTTCGAGATTAATTTGATTATTGGCAAATCAAAAATTCGACGGTTTTTCGAGACGAGTATAGTTACCTATATATATATATATATATATATATATATATATATATATATATATATATATATATATATATATATATATATATATAAATTCAGATTTGAAAACCCTTAAATTTTCAGGGTACTACACGTCTTGGTATGTTGTTTGAATTCTCTGTCAAGTTTATGTTTGGTTTGCCTTGAAAATCAAAGAGCACAACTACTGAATTTTAAGTTCTCGATTAATAGTAGTATATCCATTGTCATGAATTATAATCAGAGGCGTTGCTAATTGGTGTCCCAGTTTCCACTAAAACTACTTCTAACTATCAGAGAATATCATCATATTTTATTGGTGTTTGCTCCTTGTGACCAAGTAATTAGTTTAAGAATAACAAAACAAGAGGGTGCAGATAAATACTGTATTGAACAGTAAATACAACGGATGTGTTACACGACCTGGGAGTGAGTGTTGATTGACAAGCATTCAGTCTATATCACCGTTATATTTAACAGCCCCCAAGAGGGTTATATGTGGGTCATCCAAGCCCGTAGGGTAGGCCCAAAAATTCCCCGTAGAACACGCACAAACGGATTTGGGTCTGTCTACCTTCCGGCGTGAGACCCTGCCCTTCAGTACAGCCTCGTCTGGGTTTCTCTCCGCCCAAGGCATAGAGTTCGACAGGAGCTGCGAACACCCTCAGTAGAACTGTCTATATCGCCGTTATATTTAACGCCCCCCCCACCCCACACTAAGTGGGTCGTATGTGGCACAAAGCTGAGTTTATCGTGGGTTCTCCAAGTCCGTAGGCTCGACCAAAAATATTCCCTTCGAACCCGTATAAACGGCTTCAGGGCCTGTCTACCTCCCCGGACGAAACTTTGCTCTTCGGCAAAGCCTCGTTCGGGTTCCTCTCTGCCGAGGGGTAGAGTTTGACAGTCATGAACAGTTTGGAGCACCGCTATATTTAACGGCACCCACATGGGTCGTATGTGGCACAAGGCCGGCTTATTGTGGGTTCTCCAAGTCCGTAGGCTCGGCCAAAAATATTCCCTTTAGAACCCGTATAAACGGGTTCAGGGCCTGTCTACCTCTCCGGACGAAACTTTGCCCTTCAGCAAAGCCTCGTCCGAGTTCCTCTCTGCCTAAGCAGAGAGTTTGACAGAAATGAACTGTTTGCAGCGCCATTATATCTAACGGCAGCCCCACGTGGGTCGTATGTGGCACAAGGCCGGTTTAGCTTGGGTTCTCCGAGCCCTTAGGCTCGGCCAAAAATATTCCCTTTGAACCGGATAAAAATGGATTCAGGGTCTCTCTACATCCCTGGACGAAACTTTGCTCTTTGGCAAACCTTCGTCCGGGTTCCTCTCAGCCGAGGCGGAGAGTTTGAAAGTCATGAACGGTTTGACACTGCTCCCCCAAGGTCTACTTTCCTACTACTTTATAGTAACTGGAAGTATCGATAATAGCCTCATTAGAGGGAAGACACCACAACACTCCTCTCGACCCGCCATGTTTAGTTCCGATGCCACCATGGAGCATTGATAGGGTTTCATTTGCTTGGATGTGTGTTATTTTTATGCATGTATCAAAGGAAAGGCTTTATTTTGCGCACTGGGATTGCGTAAAAAAACAGTCAAAAAACATCAAAGAAAGTCATCTAGAAAATGTATTACCTCTCCACACAATATAACGAAACCAATAGGAAAATACTCCGCCTTTTCTATCTAGAAACTAATTTTAATTCGCATAATAATCTAGAACTCATACTGGCAGCAAAACGTCTGCAAACAGATAGAAAATGAATTCAGTAAATATACTAAAAAAGGAAATGGTGTAAGACAAGGATGTGTCTTCTCACCAGACCTATTGAACCTGTACAGTAAGGCGATTCTGAAAGATCTAAAAGTCCTAACAGGATTCGTTATTAGTGGCCACGTTCTTAATATAGGGAAAATATATATTAAAGGTATGCAGATGACACTCTATTGGTACCAGACACAGAATGAAAACTACAATAACTCCTACAGAAGATATTGAAGAAAGGCAAGAAGAAAGGACTAACATCAGTTTCAAGAAAACAGAATGTATATTTGTTAGCTACAGGAACAGAGCAATATGCAGATTTCAAATCGGAGATGCCAAAATCAAATAAGTATAAAAATGTAAATGTCTGAGAAACGTTTTAACAGAGGACGGAAAGTACGACAATGAAATTCGAAG
>OZ010576.1:81496585-81551585 GCA_963932145.1 Acanthosepion lycidas
GGTTTGAAATCGAGCGATTAACTGAAATGATACCAGCGAAGAAAAGCATGAACATTGGGATTGAAATCAAAAATGTAGATACGTCCGTCTATCGTTCGGTTCACACTCCCACACTTCGATTTTTTGAACAGGAGTAGAAGGTTTTTCTTTTGTTTCCTGTTTAGGTATGACTTTTCGGTTCCTTAAACTGTTTATTTCCGATGTCTCCGCCTGAAATCTGAAATGTTATTCAGCAATTATTTTTTTTTCCTCTACCGATAGGAGCTGACCGGTTTACAAACTTCCCTGGTCTTTTGAACAGGGGTAGAGGTTTATCCCTTGTTTCCTGTTTCGGATTATGTTTTTGGTCACTTCCAAAATCTATTTCAACTCTATACTGCTAATGGTTCCGTGTGAACTCTGAAATTTTATTCTCTAATTAAATCTTTAATTCTTAACGTCTAGAATTAGCTATTTTCCCTGTTTTCTTTTCCTTTATTTTATTAATACCACTCCACACCGTAACCCTCCACCTTGAGTAGCCCTTGTATTGAGTGAACATTAGTAAAAATCACGTATATATATATATATATACACGCACACATCCATACATACACACACACACATATATATATATATATATATATATATATATATATATATATATATATACTCACTCACTCCCTAATGAGCCAAATGATAACACACACACATAGTAATATACACGCTTACACACATGATACTCTCACACTCCCTAAGAACCAAATAACACATACACTTAACAGAGACATATCCCCTTTCCAGGAACCAATAAAACTGTCAAAATAACCAAGGGAATTCAGAATAGCATGAATCCATCCAACTCTTCTCTTAAATAACAACTTTAAAGAGACTATTTGCCCAACACAAGGACTGACCAAAATTCATGTTAAAAAATTGAAAAAAAAACAAAAGAAAAAACAAATGAAAAATGCAGACAAAAGTTTATTTTCTCCATGAAGACATTCATTTCTCTAGTTCACTGCTACCAGCATGCACAATTGTTTTCTCCTGATAATGGCCATGTTGGCCGAAACTAGTCGAGGAATCTTAATGAAATAATAAAAAACGAAAGAATATTAATGTTTCTGAAGATTTTAATTTTTTTAATATTTTTATTATTCAATATATATATATATATATATAGAGAGAGAGAGAGAGAGAGAGACGTGTAGGTTTATATCTATTCTAGAGTGGAACAAAATATATAGACAAAAATGCATGTATATATACGTATGTGCGTGCATATATATATATATATATATATATATATATATATATATATATATATAGATAGATAGATAGATAGATAGATATGCGTACTACTTCAATCCCTAGTATCCTGTAATTAAAGCCTGCATCATGTTCATACTTAAACCTCCCAGCTGTTCTGACGTGTTTTATACATACATACACACACACACACACACACACACACACACACACACACATATATATATATATATCCAAATGTATGTGCGTGTGTATATATTAACTGGAACAGGCACGTGTAAGTCCCTCAAAAAACAACAGAGGCAAACGCATACACATTATATACGCGTATGCAAATTCAGACGCAGAGAGTGTGTGATGGACACAAAATCAGCTCTAATTTCATAATTATAGATTGATATATATATATATGTATATTAATAAAAAGAAAGAACAGTAAGATATATAATCCGGTGTTCTTATAGATATTTTTATTTTTACAAAATAGTGCTCAATGTAAATTTACAGAGCATTAATATTATAAGTTAATAGACTTAAAATATGGTTTTTCGCTAAAAACCATATTTTAAGTCTATTAACTTATAATATATATATATATATATATATATATATATATATATATATATATATATATATATATATACACATATATACACTGCTCCCCATTCTTTTGAATATGAATAGTGGTTTATCTCCGGTTTAGGATTGGGTTTCTGCTTCCATGTAATATTTTTGGTCGACCCTACGGACTCGGAGAACCCACGGCAAACTCGGCCTTGTGCCATATACATCCTTCGTGCGTGTGGCTGTTAAATATTAACATTACTATAGTCTGTTCGTTACTGTCGAACTCTCTGCCTTGAGCAGAGAGGAACCAGGACGAGGCTTTGCCAAAGGGCACAGTTTCTTCCGGGGAGGTAGACAGACCCTGAACTCGTTTACGCGGGTCCTAAGGGAATATATTTGGCCGAGCCTACGGGTTCGGGTGACCCACGTTGAATTCGGCCTTGTGCCACATGCGACCTCGTAGGGGTTCACTGAATATAACAGTGATATAAACTGAACGCTGGTGAACAGACACTCACTCCCAATTCTTGTAACACTCTTCTGCAGTATTTACTGTTCAATACACTATTTATCTGCAACCTCTTGTTTTGTTATTTCTTAGCCATTACTTGATTACAACAATAAGCCACCATGGTGTTCAAAGAATTTTCCGAGTCTCTTCGGAGAAATCACTGAGCTTGAATGTAAGTGAACAGGATGAGGAGTTGGTGAACTGCGACAGAGATGAGCTGACCACTAAACAACTCCAAAATCCTGTTGCCATGTCTGGTTTGGTGCTTCTGCGCTACACCTTAAAATTCTTGACAAAATCTGTAATGTAATCGATCCTGTGCAGGCATCACGTCTTACAGTAACTGCTCTGACGAGTTTTTCTCCCCTGGTACCCCGAATACATGAATTCAAACCTGCTACTAGATTGGCGTTTATGTCCCAACCATTTACTGTTGAAATTGATAAAAACAACCACCACTTCTACTCCAATGGTTTATTTACTCACACTTTCCACTCGTGGACTCCCTTCCATTTCCTTGCTTCCCTGATAACTACAATCTTCAAACATTTAAACGAAACGTCAATAGACATCTTCTTGAACCCCATCCATCTTTTGTCCTTTTCCCAGTCCTCCCTATTCTCAGTCTTCTCTCTCAATTTTCTTTCCCTCAGGCCTCTCCCCCGCGAACTAGTGAACTGAAATGTTCGGTTAAAAATATTACTCTATCAAAGCTTTTTCAAGCCGTGTCATGTTTAATGGCAATTTCACATTACAGGAAAATTTTAAAGCAGAGATAAGAAAATCAAACATGTCTGGACAGGCTCTTTGTGAGAGAGAGAGATCTAGTCAGTCTCACTGTGGCAGAAAGAGTTAGAGAAGGAAAATAACCCCTGAAAAAGACTTACTTGCTGTCTTCAAGCAGAGGGATTCCTCTTCCAAACAATAACACCTTTCCTCTCGCCAACCACTACTCGCTAACAAGAGTTTTCAATAAATGTAAAGTTTAGTTAAATATTCATTGATTCTATTTATTTGTCATCTATATTTATATCTTATTGTTTTCTGCATGCAAAACTTTAGTTCTTCCGTATAAAATGTATTTTTGTTCATATTTCTTTGGTGTGTGGAAAGGATAAATCGGATGTACATTATTTGTTATAGGAATATTATCTTGGTTTTAGTGCATTTCGGTTTTCAGCCGTCTTTCTGGAACGGATTATGGTTGATAACCGAGGTTCCACTTGAGTCAATAGTCAAATGGTTTAAAACAAATTCTTTGACACATGTTCTCAAGCAGCCTCATCCCATTAAGACTTGCATAATGGTGAAATACATGCACATTTCAAATTCATTCAAATTATGTGTGCACGTATATTGGCGAGTGTGCATGCGTTTGTTAGTTCAACGACAGACCCTAAATATTTCTTAAATTTAATTACCATAATTCCCTATGTATAATACGCCTTCATCCATAATACGCACACCTAAAATTGTGCTGGAAGTGTGGGAAAATGCGTCTATTCAAGTATAATACGTACCTCTTTTTTCGAATCAAAGCCTATAAATTGTATCTGTCCAATTTCATTACAGAAAGCGTTTACTACTGTTATTTAAAAAAAAAATGGTTTTAAACATAGAATAATATTATTCTAATTTATCTTATGATAATACTTATTTTATTCTACGGCAATTTTTAAAAATTGTAGCTATGCATAATACGCACTCCTGATTTTGCTTATTATTTTTTTCGAAAAATGCGTAGTACACGTTGAGAATTACAGTTTCTTTATTAACGAATAATTTCCGAAAAGTTTAATAAAATCGAATAAATATCTGATTTGTTTCTTTCATGATTTATTATTTTTACCGCTCATCCCAGGGTAGGCCTGTCCAGAATGAGTAGGAAAAACAATGTATTATTCCAGTGTATTAGGTTGGTGCAAAAAGAATGACGTAATAATGTCGTTTTTTGACATTAAAAAATACGCCAAAAAACAACATTATTACGTCATTATTTTTGCACCAACCTAATATTATTAAAATCCAAATGTATGTGCGTGTGTATATATTAACTGGAACAGGCACGTGTAAGTCCCTCAAAAAAACAACAGAGGCAAACGCATACACATTATATACGCGTAAGCAAATTCAGACGCAGATATATATATATATATATATATATATATATATATATATATATATATATATATATATATATATATATATATATATAGCGCATTGTTTTTATTGAAGTTACTCAATTCTTTAAATCCGTCCCTTGCTTCTAACTGGTGTTACATTTTCTGCTAATTCCACATACGCAGACATGTTTTAATACTGACATCATCGTCAGCTGACACTCAGAGACCGGCCGATTATGTTACATCGGTTCGCTTTCCCAGCACATCTCAATCCCTCTTGCCCTTGACACATTATGTCTCACGCTGGAAGACCTGGGAGCGCTTCACGCGTTCAAATGTGCGAGGCAGAGCGCGGAAGAAGCAAATAGAAACTCTCATTTTTAAGGAAAGTGGTTTTTCTATCCTCAGGGGCCACAGAGAAAAAGAGACGGACTGAATCTATCCGTCTTCCTTTTCTCGGCGAATAGGGCCATGAGCGACGAACGAAGGATATTTTAGAGAGGTCAATGAACATACACAGCGGTTATTTGGAAAGCAGAAGATATTCGGTTGTCCTCGCTAACGTGCCGAGTAACGCACCGTTGGTTAGACCCTCTTTCTACGGTCAAAGGTGAACGAAGCACAGCCAATAAAGAGTTCAGTTCCGATATTTGTCTCCACGGCCGTCTCCGGAGAGACGGAATTAGCACGCATCTGTGTGCCGTCGGCTGTCGGCAAATATTAACTCTTAGCTCTTTCAGGATCGGTGGGGGTGGACACAGATATTCAACGGCCTCTACGTTTGCGAGAAATCGAGGACGACCATTAGCATAAGAGACCGGGCAATTGAAAAATCTCTTGTAAGACCAGACACTGAATAATGTAAACGGGTTATTCATTAAGCATTGGTCGCGTGCTCGATAGAGATTCGACAGTTTATGAGAACTCTTCTGATCAGAAGGTTGCTCCAACAGCCATGGAACGGAAGGAACAAGGTGGGCAAACAAAAGGCCCCGTGTAAACAAGCTCACCGCCTTCGTCGGAAGAAAATTTCCCGTTTTCTAATATCATTAGCATAGAGATTATTACAAAAAAATAGATGATTTACCTTGCTACATTATTCAAAAGCAGATCGTCGCTTGGAAAGAGCGATGAATTTTAAAAATAATATAGAAAACTATAGTTAATGTGAACACTCCTTATAGTAGTAATACTAATGGTGATATTAGACGTTTCCTTATAAGGAAACATTCGACATTCATTCAATGAGCAGACAGTGCCAATTTTGTCTGAATTATTAAAAAAAATATTTCTATTAAAACATTTCTTAGGAAAGTAGCTTTCTCAAGTTGTCTTATGAGGTTTCCTTCCTAGCCTTTTTTTTGAAGTAGTGGGGAATGATGTACAGTTCTTTGTGACTCTGTAGAGTCAGACAACGTGGTTCGAAGAAGGATAGTCCTCGCGCAGACCTACATGCCTCATTCGCTCGAAACTACCTTTCATGATGGATTCCATTCTATTTTCAATGACTCTGAGAGCTCTTTTGCATTTTTTTATTTTTTCATTTTTCTGTCAGTTTCCTTCCAGTGAGCGAAATAAAGGGTCCAGTTCGACATTCCAACCACCTGAGGAATGCCGGAGCGTACAGCGGCCGAAACGTTGATAAACATGGCAACAAAGATAAGGACATTAGTCCTAATAATGTAAATAGTGTACATAATGCCTCAACTCAGAAATATAGACAGATAGTATCAATATTGTTTGATAAAAGGCTGTTACTGGTTCACAAACTGACTTTCCGATAGAGTAAAAAATACCAAAGGGAGATAACAAATAACGCTGATTTATGTGACTGTTGTTGCTACCACGAGCATATTAAGAAAAGCAAACTTGATAACTGATATATAATTTGGTTTTATAGTCAATGTTAGTTTTAAGGTTAAGATTATTGCTGCAAGTGTTGACAACAACAAAAAAAAAAATTAAACGATGTTTGTTTATAATTATAAAATTAAAAATAATATACCGTATATATTTGAGGATAGGTCATCCCACCAGATTTGTCAGACTCCTACTTTACGGATTAATAATTGATGAATTAGTGTTTACTTTCAGATAGGTCGCACTATAATCTGGAGAGTTATACAGCCCTTTTTAAGCGTAAGAATTATCAGATATCTACCTTAACAATTAAAATTATAAACTGTAAATTTGGCTACCAGCTATATACCAGGTCAACATCTTCATAATATCGTTATTTTCTTTTCTTATTACATTTGCTATCCATTTCAGTTGTTGCTGTTATTCAGATGACGGTCGTCTTCGAGTATAGAATCCAGAGGTTAGCAGTGAATATTTCGAAGACAGTAGGAAAGCGTAGTTCAGGTTAGCCGTGGATATCGCAGCAAAGTAGCAGAGCGTAGTACTTCCTTCTGTTCATCTTCGCCTAACAAGTTGGGACTGGTCATTCGGGTAGGGTAAGCAAAAATGGCCGACTTTATACACGACGGATTGAATGTTCTACGTCTTCTGATTGGTCAACCTTCTATTGGTGGACTATAAAGTAAGTCAAGGCATTTTGACTAACTCACTAGTTACATATATACACAAAAAAACTGCAACAGTTGCTGTTGTTGCAACTTTCCAAGCGATGTGGTCTTTGTTATTTGGTAAAACATTTTGCGATTGTCTAGCACCAGGATCAGAATCTAATGAAGGAATGCCTTCTTTAAAGGCTTACAGGATAAATTGGTCTGAAGCCATTTTTAATAATTGATAACAAAACCCGATTATATACAGATAAGAGTTTAAACATTTCTCTACGAGACGCAGGCCATCCACGTGATATAACGAGACTATTTGAGAACATGCCTCGATTTCTCAAGTTAATATTTTGGTTTTAAAGATTGATATATATATATATATATATATATATATATATATATATATATATATATATATATAGTAACGTTTGCCCTGTACAAGACCCGGGAGCACTCGTGGTAGATGGTTAGATTAAGGGGTAGTTTATATGGATATAAAATGAAGATAACGGTTATCTCTAGACTTGAAGAGGTTAAGATTGTAACGATCAGGGAAACATCCTCTTGGGAGTCTGTTTCAAGGCAGTGGTTTGTGGAAAAAAGATGTTTGTATGAAACCTACTGTTCGCCGGTTGTATACGAAGGGAATGTGGGTGGTTTGTTACTTTATAAGTGACATGGCGTGTCCTAGCCGTGATAGACCTGGTTTAACCAAGGAATATAGTTCGTCCGAGCACTTCCTATGGAAGTAGCAATAGAGCAATGAGAGAATAGCCACATCCTATTCTTCTCTAATAAGGAATCAGAGACGCTCTTGAACTTTATCAAGACTGGGAAGTGAAGACCTGGCAGCTACCTCGCAAATTTGGCAGCAGGACTCTATTTTCGGCCTGATCTAGATCTTATGAAAGTAGAGAATAGCATAAGGAGTCACATACCTGGAGCCGATCATTTTACCTGCATCTTGAGGTCATGTACAAGAGTTCCATTTTAGGTCGTGTGTGGTTGATGCCCAATATTCTCTCGGCATTTAGCCTTCTCGAGGGGACATCAGTTCATCGTGATTATCGGTAGTTTATTGTTGTGACCAAGTAAATGGTTGAGTACACCAGAAGAGTATCACACGACTAGAAAGTGTGTATAGAATGAACTAGCACTCGATCTATTCTGTTAATATTTAACAGCCCCCACCCCACGAGGGATGTATAAGGCACAAGGCCGAGTTTACCGTGGGTTCTCCGAGCACGTAGCCTCGGAATAAAATATTCCCTTCGAACCCATATAAAGGGGTTCAGGGCCTGTCTAACGCCCCGGACGAAACTTTGCCCTTCGGCAATGCCTCATCCAGGTTCCTCTCTGTTCAAGGCAGAGAGTTTGACAGTAACGAAAAATCTATTCACTGTTATATTTAAAAGTTCCCCCAACAAGGAATGTATGTGGCACAAGGCCGAGTTTAACCTAGGTTTCTACGATCACGTAGGTTCGGCCAAAAATATTCACTTTGAACCCGCCTAGACGTGTTCAGGGACCGTTACCTTCCCCGGACGAAACTTTGTCTTGCGGCAAAGCCACTTCCGAGTTCCTCTCAGCCGAGCCAGAGAGTTTGACAGTTGAACAATCTATTCACTGTTCCCCGAAGCCTTCTGTCCTACTAAACTTATAGTAGGCGGAAGAGTCTAACATAGACTCTTTAGAGGAAGGACACCACAACATTTATATATTAAATTTCTCCCATTTAAATAATTCAATCGCTTTTGTTCAAATGAGATTTTAGGCTGATGGAATAATCCGTCATATTTACTATATATAAACGTAAATTGAATTCTTTATGTCGTTATTAATGACCAGACCTCGGAAGCACAATGCAGCTTCTCTCCTCGTTCTTTTCCTTTTCCTGCTTTATTTTAACGATTTGTTTAAGATCTCCCTCAGAACACCCTCATTAGGTTGATATATATGTAGAGGAAAACCAAGGTCATTGTCTGTACATCCAAATATCTAGATGACTCGTACCTGATAACTGATCACGCCTCTAGCCTTGCTCGCTCAACTGGGATCCACTACTCCATGTACAGAGAATTTAATCATTTTAATTCCGTTCGTATTGCATTGGTAAGGAAGAAATTTCACGAAGACAGCTTTTTTTCTAAAACAGTTGCATTGTGGGTCATTCGTACGAGAGGATTCTTCTCCGGCCACTATGTTAACCTTTTCAAATCTAGGGTTAGTCGTAATCTATCCTATATATCTACATAATATTCACCGCTTATTTTTTTTTTTTTTTGCATGTATCCCTTTACCTCATGTAGCTACTTTCTACCTTGAGTGGCTCTCGGGTTTTGCGTTGATTGGTGTTAGTAGAGGAATCTGGTGACGGTTAATATTCAGATTCAAATTTACCAGAATTAGATGTTAATAATTAAAATGATGTTGTTGATGATGTTGTGGGAAGTGGCAACAGCAGTTCAACGATTCACATGATGATAAAGATAATTCTTCAAGTGAACATTCCTCTCGACAGGCAAATGGATTTCACATCTTATATTTCACGAATGAGTCTTAAGGGAGCCAATCATTTCTTTTCTTTTTTCAGTATTTTAGTCATAATTTATTTTCTCTTTATGCAATAAGACTGTAACCTAAGAATATTTTCGAAAATAGTTTGCTGAAAGACTACCTGGAAATTACAATCAATTAAATCTAATATTAATTACACACTACATGAAGATCAGTGTTTTGTTCCCCTGGCAGCCATTGTATGCATTTGAGTGTTAAATCATTAGAAAATAAAGACGGATATAAATTATACATATATCTGCATCAATCGAAAGAAGAAAGCTAAAAATTCTTTGAAATGCTATGTCGTTTCAGGACGTAGGTATTCACATCCCTTCAAAGGTCCCTTTTCTTTATTATCTGCGATTTAGCATGATTTCTTCAGGAAGTTTGTGTATAGAAAACCTGTTGTCTACTGTTTTGAATATAATGTTGTCCTTTCTCCTATACTAGTAACCAAACAAGGCTATAGATGCTTCTTTTTTTTAAATCACTACATTCGGAGTCAGTGGATCCTAAATATAAAATATTTGACGTACATTCGGTTTTCACAGTGGCTTGATAAACATCATTGTCAGTCAATCATTTATCCGGAAGGGGACATTTATTTTCACGCCTACAATTACATAATGGAGCAGCTGTATTTTCTTCAGAAAAAATGACAACAGCGTTGGAAGATATATATATCAAGACATTCATTTTTGTAGTTTACAGCTACCAGCAAGCAGAAATATTTTTTCTCCCGATGATGGCCTTTTTTCCCGAAACTAGTCGAGGAATCTAAATGAAATAATATTAATCTACTACCCAGTGTGTCTAAAGATTTTTATTTTTTAATATTTTTTTATTGTTCAATATATATATATATATATATATATATATATATATATATATATATATATATATATACCCATGTATAGGATTGGTGTTTACGGAATAAATTCCAATAACCAGAAATACTATTGTTAAAATACTGCTCAATACAGGGTAGAACAAATATAATCTATTCAGAAATTATATCATAAACATGTTATAAAATCACTGTGTGTGTGCGTGTGTGATTAAAAGAACTAAATGAATATAAATTCAAACGTTCATAACATTAGTTTAAAAAGGGCTAAACAAGAGAAGAGCAATAACAGTTTGTTCACACACACACACACACACATATATATATATATATATATATATATATATATATATATATATATATATATATATATATATATATAAAGAAATATAGTCTTCAGGTGTGCTATATTTATGGAATAAAGTGCTCAATATCAGAGATAGAGCGTGTGTAAATATAAAAGTGAACATAGAAGTCAACACTTAGAGGCGACAGTCTGTTTCATGCTATATGCAATCGTCAGGCATCATATTCTTTTACACTCCTTTCTTCTTTTATAGTTTTAGGAGCGACCAGAATATACAGCAAGCCAAGTACTAAACACTGTGAAATACTTATTGGTTGAATGACAGAGATACCAGGGAATCTATTTGAAAATTGTGACTTACTTTCATAAGGAAAATGTCTATCTACTCCAAAAATAATGAAGAAATAACAGTTGTTTGAAAATGATTTGGCTTAACTAACGTTTATTGGAGACACGGTCCTGGAGGTAGACAACGACTTGAATAAAACAATTGACAAAATTGAATAAGCTTAATTGACTAAAACAGAGACACGGTCTCGTCACAATATTTTGACAAGTACACATCAGGCCCAATTAAACAATCCGATCAACATAATTGAACTATTGTTACTACTTTATCTACCGTTAATTGTAATTAGGGCGAATATAATTGCTTATTGAAGGCGGATCTAGCACAATAATAGGCAATGCTATCTTATTTAAATGACTTGTTTTTATTCTCAGGTTTGCTTTAAAATCTTCGCCACCGTAATTATTAGGTTGGTGCAAAAATAATGTCGTTTTTTGACGATTTTTTTTTTGATTATCGTTCACCCATTTATCCAACTTTTTTGACTTCCCTATTTGCTTTAAATGGCGAAAGACTGTTGAGTGGTCGACCTCGAGTTCAACAGCAACTTCTCGTGTGGTTTTGCGAGGATCGGCTTCAATTAAGGCTTTCAAATGTTCGTTATCAACCGCAGTCGGCCGGCCGCGACCGTCTTCATCTTCGAGGCTCTCGTCACCATTGCGAAATTTCTTGAACCACCGTTGTGCCGCACGTTCGTTAGTGGTTCCTGGGCCAAACGCATCATTGATATCACGAGCTGTCTCGGCAGCTTTTCGGCCCAGTATGAACTGGAACAAGAAAATCGTGCGGATTTGAATTTTGTCCATGCTGTCGAAAAGCCTGCAAAAAATGAATGAAGAGATTGAGAACGGTAACGAATAACACGATTCGATAGAGCGAAAAACGCGCTTCAAAATGATATATAATATGGCTATATATACCAATGAATTAATTCAGAAATCATATATAAAAGTAACATATGTGAGAAAACGACATTATTTTTGCACCAACCTAATATTATCACTGTTTTTGCGTTTATTAATTCTAGCTGGTCAACAGTTTTATTTAAATCTTATGCCCGGTAAACAGTCGTCGAGCCAATTATATTAAAAAAAGAATATGGAAATACTTTATGGTAATTAATGTAGAAAAGTTGATAATAAAATTATTTATTCATTGTGATTTTTATTCTTAAATTAGAATTTTATCATTATTCTGTATTTCCTCCCTTAGACCCTTAGTTAACTAACACGTTACGTTAAGTCCTGCAAATACCTAAATAAAACGGACTATTCCGTTTCTTTGTTACCTAGATTTTAGATTGGCGACATGGACTTACCAATTCTTACTAATTAACCCATAGCAGGGGGGAGACCTAGATTCATACATTTTCAAAGAGTATGTGCGAGTAAGTGAATATAACGAAATTAACGGGAATTGGAACTCAACTCCGGTTAACAATTTCAAGTTCTTATCCATTACACCTCACACACATTATAGCATCGGGTATTCCCAAACTGTCACCCATTTAGGTACTGTTCAAGCTTGACGTTGCTTAACTCATATATATAAATATATATATATATATATATATATATATATATATATATATATATATATATATATATATTGGGCATTTCGACGTGGTGTAATGATAATTGTGGTTCTTAATCTCAGTCTTGTGACACAAAAGTAAATAGCTACCGGGCGCTGATAGCACGGGGGAAAAATCTCCGACTGATGCCAAATCAATCAGGTTTTGATCCCGGCTTGAGGCAATTGGATGTCTAGCCACACTGGTAAGCTGTGATACAGCGAGACAGTCTGTGGATGACGATATATACGCCCCCGGAAAATTTAATTCCGGTCGAGCTCTCTGGAGATAAAACGCGAACACACACACACACACACACACACACACACACACACACACACATATATATATATATATATATATATATATATATATATATATATATATATATATATATATATAAACAAGCGAACAAACATAAAAATGCTACTTAGAAATGAGTAACACATTTGTGTTTTGGGACAAATTAATGCTAATAAATTTCACAATCTAGGCTCTTTAAATGGAGATTTATTAGTTCATGAAATTCTTAAGTAAGTGCTTTAGAATAGGCAAATATTTAAAATTGAACTTATTGCGTTGCATAGAGTTGATAATGATATTTCGTAATGTTGTAGGGTAACAGATATCGGTAGCGAAAATGCAATTAGTGAAATAGTTTAAATTCCTGATTAGTCTGTTACGTCCAGTTTCGCACTAGCACATACGGAAAAGGCATAAATCCATCTGCTTTCCTCCAAGTATAGTCTAAATAGCACATTAGGCTATTTATTTAGCCTTAGAGGACAATCAGCTTAAGAGAAAGAAAGTTTTAAATTTCAAACAATAGAGGAGGCAACAGGCGAGTATTCCACAATCTTTCGCACAGAAAACAAAGAAAAGCTATTTGTGAAGGACTAAACACGCCTGAAGTGAAATGGAATTAATCTCTATCTATAAAAAGCAGGATTTGTACGCGTGTGTCTCTGTGTGTGTGTGTGTGTGTGCGAGCGCGCGCGTGTGTGTAACGAATGCACTGCCGCAATTTTCGAAGGATTTGCACCAAAATTTACATGCACATGCTCCAAGTTAGCGGGAAGGCCAAGACCGACTTTGCATTTCCTAACTCCCATCGATAGTTGAAATAATCTTTTTAATTTTATTATGCTTCTACGGCAGTTTTCATGTAGTTTGCGGCCATTTTCTACTGGCCAGAATGAGAGCCTATAACTGGCTGCCACGAATAGGCAGGAAGATTCTATTGGCCAGCGTGAGAGCCAACAGACTGACTGACAAGAATGTTAACTAGAATGCTAGCATGCAAAAAATATCGATAGCTGCATTCGTCACAAGTGGGAAAAATTTCAATCTGCATGGCACTTTACTTCAATTGGCTCATTCCCTTCCTTAAACTCAACGTTGATTCTGATTCCGCAGAACTGGTTTGGGTGTGAAAAAGTATATGTTGTTAACATTCTTTTTTCATTCGTTTTTTCAGTTACGAGTCTTTTTTTAAAGCTGATCGTTTTGTGTTCATTTTGTTTCATTCTTTTTTTGTAACAGATTTAATGTTTAGTATAGAGCTTAGAAAAAATTTGCAGTGTGAGATAGACAACAATTATGGCATGTAGCAACACCAGTACGGCAAAGGGCACTCTTTTAAAGGCAAGGAAGGGCAAAAATATTTTAAGTCAAGTGACAGCGATTGCTGTATGAGACGTACGATTTTTGAATCAAGCACCTGCAACGCCGTGCCATGCTGCTAATAATAAATATTAAGAGAGAAATTGGACAATGCTTTTGTGAGACCGTGGAGGAAGCAACCGGAAACTATTATATTTCCCCAAAAGTCATGATCATTCACAGATAATAAAGAAAAGAAATATGTAGAGGGCCATAAACGCCACAATCCCGAAGTAAAATGGCATTAAAAAATAAATAATAGGAGAGAAACTGAACGACTCTTGAAAATGTACAGCAAGCAACCGGAAACCGCTATCTTTCCCAAGATATCATGTCAGTTAACAGATAATAAAGAAAAAGAATGTGTGGAGAGCTATAATCGCCACTGTAGACTTAAAACGTCATTGCAAAAATAAATAATAGGAGAAAAACTGGACATACTTTTTTTGGAAAACGTAGAGCAAGCGTTCGGAAACCGCTATCTTTCCCAAGAAGTCATGACAATTTACAGATAATAAAGAAAAGGAATGTGTGGAGGACCATAATCGCCTCTCTCCTGGAGTAAAATGGCATTAATAAAGCTGAAATTCTCGTATTTAGTTAATTCTTTTCTGCAGAGAGAAAATAAAAACGACAAACACAGGACATTGGTGCTGGAGAAAATAAAAGGAGAAAGATGTCGCGAAGGTCAAAACCTGTTCTCGTAAAATATGCTTTTACTAAACAGTTCCTAGCTTCTTCTTTTTTTTACTTACACCTATTTTATATATGAATGAATTTGATTATTCGAATTGGTCGATAAACTATTCAATTCGAAAAAAAAGTAGCTGCTATGGTATCGATGCAAACACATATGAAATATCACACGCATATAACACTGTGAACAAAAGAGGATTTTCAGTCATAAAACTACACTTTTCAGTGTAGGCGTTACGGAAAGAGCACATGTCGAAATATATATTTGAACACAACGACAAATGTGGACGAACGCCTGAGGCGAGTTGCACGCTTGTAAAACTGTCGTTTGTTTGTACGGAGGATGGGAAAAGATGGAATTTGAGATTGGAAGAAAAATTAATTATCATTACGTTTCCTGCACAAAGATTATTATGAAATAGATGATCTGCGATTATATCCAAATACACACATGACAATAAGTCTTTTATTATAACATTTGAATTGTAAATGGGGTGGTTTGTGTGCGCGTTTATTGGTGTAATTTTACCAAAGCTAAAGTTGACATTTTCATTCTTCAATTAACTGAAGCTCGTTGTTTTGTAAAAATTTAAAGTCATGGTTTTCGTTAATGCTAGTTTTACACAAACACAAACACAAACACAAACACACACACACACACACTACGCACACACACACACACACATATATATATATTGGATACTCGTATTATAGTAGACGCACTATTTATTTTTTCGTATTTATTTCGTCTACTAAAATAACGGTATCCACTAAAAATAACGTTTGTAGCAATAAAAATATGTCTAAGTTAAAAAAATAAAGTCCATTAATTGTTTAGAAATATATATGTTAACACCCAGCGGCAAGAGTCTGTTTCATGCTTATCCGCGATCGTCAGGTCATATGTCTTGTGTTTTTACCCGACTATCATTATATTCGCTTCCACGCGAATAAATCCATCTGTTCGGTACGCTGCGAGTTAAATAATTAGGCAGGCTGTATTCTATCGCTGCGATAGACTTATGGTTCTCTTACGATGAGCGGAGTTAAGCAATCTATGGCCTGGTTGATGTGTGGGTGGCGTCATAGATAACGACTTGGAATTGGAAATTAGAGAGCCGTGTTCCAAATTCAGTCGGTTTCGTTTGATTCGCTACCTAAAAAATATGGAAGACAATTCTGAATTCAAACACCGTACGTCATTCTAGTATATCATATCCTTGAACTAAGGTTCGCTCAAAATAATTGCAGTATAGTGTAACCCGGATACAAGAGACCCTGATATAAGAGAAACCCTGATATAAGAGAGATTTTCTCTGGTCCCAAATTAGAGCCTGTGTTAATGTAAACAAAATAGACCAAACCCGGATATAAGAGAAACCCGGATATAAGAGACGTATTATCCGGTCCCGACAACTCTCTTATATCCAGGTTACACTGTATAAACCAAAGGTTGGCTCTGGGTGTTAAATAATATTAAACCCGTCTACCCACTGGGACCGGATGGGATACAAGGTCGGGTTTAATGTGGGGAACACAAGCGTCTAAAGAAAGCTAAATAGATCTAGGTAGGTGTGCATCCTCCGAAGCCAAAAATGAGAAATTACAATGATGTAACTGTGACTTCAGGTCGAATCCGATCTGATGATTTGTTTGTAAAAGCCATGGTATCTTCAGTAACACACCATAACATGGTTTGCTATAGTATCGAGGAAGCCCCCGTAAAAATATGGAATGAGGGTTTATTTATAATTTTTGTATTTTTGCATCTTTTTTGCTGTTTTTTTTCTTCTACCTATAACGTTTCTACTTTTTTCGCTTCCTTTAAGGTCCCAATAAAATAAACGAGCTACTTTCACGAGAGGCATTCATATTTGCCGTATCACCAATTAAGCGAAGACTTGGTTCGTGAAAATGGTTTTCGTTTCAGTCTAACATACACAAACACAAAACCACACACAACCACACACACACACAGACACACACGGGGGGAGAAAAATCGAGGGTAAACAAACACAGGTAAATGAATAAATAAAAGTTAATTTGTATCATCTTACCTAGTACATGCAATTCTAATTATTCGGTTTAACAGTTACGCCACCTACTTTCTTTGCCGGCATCATGGATGTTTTCCTCATGCACCTATAGGCATCCAGGGATATATATATATATATATATATATATATATATATATATATATATATATATATATATATATATATATGCGTGTTTGTGTGCGCCTTAGATTTAAGGGTGAGTATATGTATTTCTATGTGCGTGTGTGTGTGTATTTGTGTGTGTGTTTATGTATATCTATAAATGAGTGCGTAAACAAACATGCAAAAAATATATAATTTATTCATCGTTTCTCTCCCATGATCTACTCAGCCACCCAACCCATATTTATATTCGTGCGTTGGTCCTTGTCTACATTTGCGTGCGTACGTGTGTATGTATGCGTATGCGGTAGGTGTTCGCAAAGTTCCATGCGGTAAGTTGCTTTTCTTAGGTTTATTCTATTACTTTCTCCTAAAACGCTTTCGCACATCTGTAGGTATATATATATATATATATATATATATATATATATATATATATATATATATATATATATATATGCAATGTTCCGATATATATATATATATATATATATATATATATATATCCAGGTAAGATGAGAACGAATAGAGTATAATTCCAACGTTCATACATTTAATTTAAAAACGGGATCAACACAAAGTAGAGCAATATTATTTATTATAGGATATTAAAACAACATGTAAATGTCGCTACACAACTGCAGTCTTGTTTCTATGGATAACAATGCATCTCCTCAGGCGATTGTAAATTACGCTTCTTCTGAGAAAACGCTTTGGTATGCGTCGAAACATGACAGCAATTGTATAGCTATTTTACATGTTGTTTTAATATCATACAATATATATATCTATATATATATATATATATATATATATATATATATATATATATATATATATATATGCACATTTCATTGTATACAAGAGACAAGATGCTTTGATCTAGTTTTTTTTTATACAATTTCTCATGTGATCTAATATTTTTTTTTTTTTTCGGATGATAAATTATATAAAAACTGCCCCAAAATTGTACAACACCAGTTGACAATAGCAGAAAAAATAGATTAATTATTACAAAAAATTTAAACCCCCCTAACATTATAGTTTAAAAAAAAAAAACCTCTTAGAACAAAATTAAATAGAACAAATATTATTTACGAATTTAAATGTTCATTCGGAAATTGTATTACGGATCAATTAAAATTCGTAAACAATTATATAGGCTACACTACAACATCTTTGACAAGAAGACTCACACTACACCTTTCTAAACATAGTTCTATTATGTCTCATTTAAATACTTATGGAGACCGACCGGAAGCTATTCGTAACATACTTGTTGACAACACAAATGTAATAGCATCATCTACATGCAAAAAAATGTTTAAAAATAATGGAAGACTTATTAATAAAAACAAAGAAACAACACTCAGTAATATCAACCATGAACATGGACACAATATCTTGACCGTGTTTTAAAAATGAAAACATTATATAAATACATACATACAACTAAATGAAAATGTATAGCCGAAAACGCTCGGATTTACAGGACAAATCGACACTTTTTATATAATTTATCACCCGAAAAGAAGTATTAGGTTGGTGCAAAAATAATGTCTTTTGAAGTTGAACGTCAAAAACGACATTATTTTTGCACCAACCTAATAATTATCAAATCGCATGAGAAATTGTATAAAAAACTAAATCAAAGCACTTTGTCTGTTGTATTCAATGAAATGTGCATGATAGAAGGATTGCTGCCTAAATACACACACACACACGCATATATATATATATATATATATATATATATGCATGCATGTATGTATACATGTATGTAGGTATGTATGTAAGTAATGAGAGAGATTTTTATCCGGCATTATTTTTCGGCCTAAAATGAGAAAAATTGTTCCTCCTACCGATGACACTCAGCAGCCTAACACTTGATCCGCATATATAGGAAGAGCTTTTCACACCTTAGATATTTTTGTTGGACATCGTAATAATTTTTTATATGGATTCTAAAATACAGATCTTAATTCTAGATCGAGAACGCCGAAAAATTTCAAATTCATAAAAACGCTAATTTGGAATGACAGAGAATACTTGAAAATCTCCTAGCTGATGCAGAGAAGACTTGAGGCAACAGAAATTTGGCTCTACAGAAGGATGCTGAGAATACCACGGACCGAACATGTGACCAATGACGAAGTTTTAGAGATGATGTTAACAAAAAGGACACATATACGTCGGAAAGAGACAAGTGATATTTGTAGTGCGAATAATGAGGAAAACGGCTTGGAAAATTGGACACTCACAGGACATATTGAAAGTAAGGGTGATCTTGAGTAAATGGATGGTGGACCAAGGTTTAGAAAAGGTAACAGAATTTATTAAGATAATTTATTCATAGCTATAAAGGACAGGAATTTGTGGAGATCAAGGTCCCTTGGAGACCTGGCAGATAGAAGAATTAGAAGTAAAATTGTTTGGAATATCTCTCTTGTGATAAGTAAAAAAAGAGGCCTACTACTTATTGTTACTTTTTTCTATATTAAACTATTCCCATACTGAGTGGATCGCAGCTTTGTTTCTGCTTGTTGTCTCTGAACATATCTATGAATATATGCGCATGCGTACATCCTCAAGTGTCAGAATCAAAATGGAGCCCTTATATCTGGAAAAACCTTTGATGAATTTACCTGACTATATGAATATTTTACGCATAAAATCACTGCCTGCTGTTTTTTATGGTCTGTCTTATAAAATAGTTCAGTTTGATTAATATAAACCACAGTACGTTATTTTCGCCCAAACGCCCTTGGACAGACATTAATTCACTCTTCCCTGCGCTTCGTCTCATCATCAGTTATCTGAACAATTCGATGATATTTGATGGGGAAACGTGCAGATGAGTGAGCATTTTGGCAAGCCACTGTACCATAAATAATTTACCTTTCCTGCCAGGCACTGGACACAAAAGCATTTAATGTTATTGTTAAAATAGACTGGATCTGCTATATATTATGCATAGACAAAAATGAATATCTTTGGTAGTAAATACAAAGAAACGAATGAGAATTGTTATATTATAGAGTTTAGTAGAGTGTTTGAACCTCAATTCAAACATTCCATGAATTTAGGTAAGGTTGCTTAATTTAACGTCATATCAACACATGTGAAGTTATTTAATGTCGAATATATATCTTATAAAACATGGGTCGCCAACCTTTTGGTAACTATGTGCCAACTTAGGGATTTAAAATCATTCAGTGTGCCAACAGCATACGTATTTTTATAGAAGTCAAGGTCAATAGAGCTGTTCTACAATATATTTTATATAGAAATATATGGCATATATACTTTAGAATATATTAAAATTGAAATAACTAAATATATTCTTTGCGTTGTAGTAGTTAATGGTTCGGTCTTTGTGATGTCATTTGCGGCTACGTGCCGTTAGAAATTGCTTGTCGTGCTACGTGTGGCACGCGTGCCGTAGGTTACCGGCTCCCGTTATAGAATTTAAATCACGATTAAATGTTAGATGCACTAGAGTCAAATGGAAGATATAGGTCATGATGAAGACTTAGGTCCGATTTGCACTCGAGTTAAGAAGGCAATCAGTTAGGCAGAGGTCCGGTTTGCACCATAATCTAATGTAGACTTAAGTTCAGTTTACATTTGAATCAAATGTTAGGCAATGGTCGAGTATATCAAAGAGATAAAAAATTAGTCATATGTCCAGATCAGAGCAGAGACAAAAACGTAGACATAGGTCCGGATAACATAATAATAATAATAATAATAATAATAATAATAATAATAATAAAAACATAGATATGTTCAGTTTACACTCAATTTAAATACACAGACTTTGGTTCGGTCTACACTAGAGTAAAATATATTAATATAAGTGAGATTGACACATGAGTCAAAAAATTGGGCAAAGTTTCTTTTTAATGAAGCATATTGCTGATAACCAATTAATTAATAATAATAATAATATATATATATATATATATATATATATATATATATATATATATATTGCATGAATCATTCATACAAAAACAGATATAGAAGTTAATGATATGTATAAACAAAACAAAAAACAGATATAGAAGTTAATGATATTTATATCATTAACTTCTATATCTGTTTTTTGTATGAATGATTCATGTAATGTAAATTGAACTGCACCACACACTTGATATATATATATATATATATGTGTGTGTGTGTGTGTGTGTGTGTGTGTGTGTAAGCAAATATATGGATATAGATCCGACAGTATGAAGAAAAATATACGGAAAAAAACAAACAAAAATCCTTATATGCAATTATGCTGTTTTAATGTTAATATAATGTCAACGTCGGACGTTTCGGTCTAATCATAAAACTTTCAGTTATCTGTTTGGATAAGTTTTGTTCTTATGTCCATCGTCTTTGTCATGTTGAATTGATAATGTTAATTATATTTTATGAATATGTCCTGAAGATGGTTTATTAGACCGAAACGTCCGACGTTGACATTATATTAACATTAAAACAGCATAATTGCATATAAGGATTTTTGTTTGTTTTTTCCGTATATTTTTCTTCATATATATATATATATATATATATATATATATATTGTTGTGACCAAGTAATGGTTAAAAATGACAAAAAAACAGACGTTGCAGATAAATAGTGTATTGAACAGTAAATACAACAGAAGAGTGTTACACGACTTGGAAGTGTGCGTCGGTTGACTAGCGGTCAGTCTATCACTGCTCCTCCGAGGCATACTACTTTATAGTAAGTGTAAGAGTCCACAGTAGCCTCATTAGAGATACCACAACATTATATATACATATATATATATATATATATATATATGACAAAGTGAAAAACATTTTCAGGTGACGCGTTTCGCCCTTTAGGACTTCATCGGACTAAGTGCATTTACATTGATCCGACTACACATGCGCACAGACGAGAGACGCTGGGAAATATAAAGATATCATTAGTTCGACGCACCTTGAAACTTAGTGGCCACTGGAAGTTCGTTAAAATAATTGACGTAATAAATTACTATTCCCATTATAACAACAAAATAAAATCTGAAATCATTGGATTCTACTTAAGAGCCCTCAGAATTTACGCCCTCTCAATATTTACACGAAGAGTAGAAATATATTGAAAATGCTTTCAAGTTCATCCAATACCCTAACCTTCATATTCAAATTAAATTATATTTAATAATATTTAATTTAATTATATTACTACTACTACTACTACTACTACTACTACTACTAATAATAATAATAATAATAATAATAATAAAATATATTTAGCTGAATCATTTTCCCGATTATTTTATTGCATGTTGCCATCTTAGAGTTTGTTTTTTAATCTTAGATTAAGTATTTTAACTATTATTATTTTGAAGTTTTTTTTTTTTTTTTTTAAATTGCCATTTGTCCGGGCATTGGTCGTCCTGGGTAAGACGATAAACTACGTCCAGCAGCAAGGCCGCTGTTCAGGAGGTTTTGAGGATCGTGGAACCACCTCTTAATTTCTTGTGTTCCCAGGTTCCCCCGTGACCCGGGTTACAATCACTAGTTAGGGTCCCAGCTATAGGCAAATAGTTAACCTCCAAACTAGGATCAAAACACTATGAAAGTGTAAAAATAGGTTTTAATACCAGAAATACTTTGTAAAAAAAATTCTTTTCAGTAATAAATTTTTGAAGAAAAAAAAAACATTTTTGAAGGAAAAAATTATTACTAGAAAATAGATTTTTGACAAAACAAAATATTACCAGCAATAAAAAAATTGTCGGCATTAAATAACACATTGAGTTTGATATGCCGTAAACCAAACCAAACCATGAAGGAAAAAACCGTACATTGAATATTGCTGCCATATGAAATGTCACTGGCCCCGGTCTGGCACGTTGTCATCAGTCACTTTCTCGCTGACGTGACGTGGTTTTTCGCTGATTTTTCTACAAATATTTTCATGGCAAGAGATTTTTTCCTAGTACCTCGTATGTGAATTTAAGCGTGATAATAGATTGGCACTAGGTCTCATCGATTTTATCTACTGTTGAAATAGCTAGATCTAACCGTCACTTTTATTCTAACAGGTTTTTTTCCCGCACGTCTCAACTGTGGAACTCCATTACGATACCTTGCTTCCCTTTTTACCTATAATCTTTAAAAATTTAAATTTAACATCAGTCGACACTTTCTGTCTTCATGACACCCTGTTCCTTTCTTCACTTCTCCTCACTAAAGTCTTCCCCCATTCTCTTTCACTACCTGTAACCTTCTAGTGACATTAACGCATTGGTTGGAGTGTATTGATTAAAATAAAATATTAAGGAAGCTATCCCTTACCCAACAGTAAGGAAAAATGTCTCAAATTACTTAGCATGCAACTCACCAATCAGGAATCCTGTTTAATCTTGAACTCAACTGCTATTTATAGAAAAAATATATTACCATTATCATAAAAACCGAAATTGAAAGATGATATTCTTATTACAACATTTTCTAGATTAAAAGATTTATTAAATGGCGAATCCATAAAAAAATTCACCGGAAGTCCTTTTTGAATCTTGGATCTAAATATCATTTACAGGATATATATATATATATATATATATATATATATATATATATATATATGTGTGTGTGTGTGTGTGTGTGTGTGTGTGTGTGTGTGTGTGTGTGTGTGTGTGTATATATATATATATATATATATATATATATATATATATATATATATATAGATAGATAGATAGATAGATAGATACACCTAGTGAGCCAGGCAAACCTACCCAGGTTTCACCTAAACTGGGTAGGTTTGTCTGGCTCACTAGGTTTATCTAGGTCTGCTCTACGGTTGTATTGAGCTCTTTTGTTAGTTAGCTGTTTACTCGTATCGGTTTTTTTCTTTGGGCTTCAGACCTGCATCTGTGCGAATTTTTCGGCAGTAGTTCATGTTTGTAGCTCTTCCTTTTTTTAAAACTTTTTTTTCCCTCGAGATTGATTTGATTATTGGCAAATCAAAAATTCAAGGGTTTTTCGAGACGAGTCTAGTTATCTATATTTGTATGTATGTATATATATACATATATATATATATATATATATATATATATACATTTTTCCCACTAACTCTATGAAACAACAATCGAAAATAATTTATCTAAACTCAATATAAAATTTATCACAACTCTATCTCAAACAATAAAAGACTTAATCAATACAAAACAACAAGTCAAAACTTGAAAGAGGTATTTACTGTATCACCTGCAATGAATGGCGGAATAATATAATGAAGAAACCTCAAGAAGTTTAAATAAAAGATAAAAGACAAAAGAGACATTTTAAAAAGGAATATAATAAGCCGCTTTGTTGCTCACCGTAATGAGATCAATCACAATTTTCATATAAAAATGCTATTGTAATTATTAGGTTGGTGCAAAAATAATGACGTAATAATGTCGTTTTTTGACGTTAAAAATACCTTAAAAAACGACATTATTACGTCATTATTTTTGCACAAGCCTAATAATAGAAAAATGGATAGCTATTTGCCTTTACAGGTTATTATATATTAGGTTGGTGCAAATATAATGACGTTAAAAAATACGTCAAAAAAGGACATTATTACGTCATTATTTTTGCACCAACCCAATAAAAGAGAAAATGATTCACTAAAATGTTTAGAAAGTGCTTTAATTCATTGTTCATTCACAGTAACTTTGCATCCAGGTTCTTACAATGATTCACAATTCTTGACAGATCTTTTGTTATCACAAGGTTGGATATTAAATAATGAAGATGATGGAAGCAAAAATAAAAAAGAATCTATATGAAGTTGGCTAGATTATATACATAAAATACATATATAAAAAAATGATAAATTTAAAATACCATCCTCTCTTTAGTGGTCATGTGCAGTCACTTCAACATAAACAAAACAAGTCTAAAGAAGTCTTAAGGGACGAAACGCATCACACGAACACTTTGTCCACTTTGTCATACATCTTTCCTCCAAAATTGTTCTTGACGTATATATATATATATATATATATATATATATATATATGGGTATGATAAAAACATATATATACGCACATATACTTTCGTGTACATATATATTTTTTTCACTTAAAAATCGGTCTCAATGGTATATAAAAAAGCTATTAGGTATATATTAGTGAATATACATTATATCCCACGTTATTAATAGCATGATATATATATATATATATATATATATATATATATATATATATATATATATATATATATATATTTAAGTTATAAGGAACTTGGTAAACCGAATTGGTAAATTCAAAGAGGATGAAATCCTGAGAGCTCAATGTGAGGACAGAGCTAATATGTAATGAAAAACAAACCAATTTAAGGTACCATTACGATAATTTATTTCACCTAAATCCTTTTTTAAGGATTCAGGATCATCAGGTAAAGTTTTACCTGATGATCCTGAATCCGTAAAAAAGGATTTAGGTGAAATAGATTATCGTAATGGTACCTTAAAGTGGTTTGTTTTTCATTACATATATATATATATATATATATATATATATATATATATATATATATATATATATATATATATATGATTCCTATCTCTTCCTTCCCTCCCTAACTCAGACCATGTCTGTCACCATCTCTACCTACTCTCTATATCACATTACATCAACAATTCTACCCCTCTAAAGTGTATAAAAAATATATGTAAATTTAAATTCATTTTTTCGCTCTTGGAAGTGTGGTCTGATGAGCCAGGGAAAAAGAAATTCCCTGGGGAAATAAATTTTAACCAGTGGCCGCTGAAAGTTCTGTTTTCCCTGAACATATACATATATATATATATATATATATATATATATATATATATATATATATATATATATACAATTCCATATTATATATCGTACGTGTTTATTTTGAGAGATAAATTTATTTCCTAAGACATTTTAATAATATATTTTAATAAGTACCGAGTATCTCTGTTACCACTGTTGACGGTGTTTAATGCGAAAAATAGATTAATCCCCCCTTGATACGTCGCGTGTTTATGTAAATCCAATATTTTTACAAAATATAAAATATATTTTTTCGAATATTTTTCGACTTTGATCGATATAAATTATAAATAAATAATTTAAATATTATAGACATCAATAATAAATTAACAGACAATTTTAAATCAATATGACGGGGACCTGAATTTCATAACGGTTAACGTCCAGTGAGTATTCTGCACCTAAATATTGCATATCTGTATGAATCTTCGACTCGTGTTATCGACGTGGGATATTGTGTATATTTACTAATATATATATATATATATATATATATATATATATATATATATATATATATATATATATATATATATATATGTATAACACCCTTGAGCGGGTAGAATGGAGATCAACGTGTTTTAGTAGACTCAGCAATTTTCAGTCTGCTTGTCTGAATCATCTTCAAGAAGCGAGAGGAAGATCTAAAAGGTCAGCCAATCTAACAGTGATCTCATCTCACAATCCTCACACTTGCTCCATATGTGGCCTCCTTTGTAAATCACTAGCGGGTCTTAAATACCACTTAAGATTATCGCACAAAATTTCATAACTGAATGAATAAGCTCTCATATCCTAATACGTCTAAACCGACCGGAGAGTCCATTATATATATATATATATATATATATATATATATATATATATATATATATTATTTATTATAATTTATCATATAGACAAAACCATTTTACTCACTACAAAGATGCAACTTGGTTTCAGTGCATTTCAACTACACTTCGACAGGTGAGAATCCAAAATGCCTACAAGCAGGATTGTTCATAACCATTTTTGATTCTCACCTTCGAAGTGCAGTTGAAATGCACTGAAACGAAGTTGCATCTTTGTAGTCAGTAAAATGGTTTTGGCTATATGATAAAATTATAATAAGTAGATAATTATCACTCTACTATCGGTATCGAACCCTCTTTTGGATTAATGCTGTGCACGTTGAAATTTTCTCATCGCATCGGATATATATATATATATATATATATATATATATATAGAGAGAGAGAGAGAGAGAGAGATAGATAGATAGATAGATCGATAGATAGATAGATCTACACATAAAATTCCATACGCAATAATTTTTATTTCATATGAGCTTCAAAACAGCTCTCAATCTTCAAGACTTACAGAATCCCGATTCTTAAGAGATTTTTGGAATAGCCTATTAAGAAATATACTTAATTTATAAACACAGACAATTTTAATATTTTAAATTGTTATGGTAACGAAAAATTCAATCATTCTGATAAGGGGTGGTTGGGTTTTAATTTCCCTATACAACTTATGTATCAAATATAATTTACTTTCAAAATCAGGTTAAGTTAAGGTGGCCGTGAGGTGCCTGCTTACAAACAACAACATACGTTTTTGGCGTGTCGTCTGGGTTTTTCAGTGATAATTTTTTTTAAGAAATCTTTCTGTATAAAAATATAAATTAAGCGGCCAAATAAAAATGCCAAAAAAAAATTATCACTGAAAAACCCAGACGACACGCCAAAAACGGATGTAAGTAGTATTTTTAATATTTAAAATATATTCCTACAAATTTAAAGTACTTTTCTACTTCTAATAATTAATAGACTATACGTTAGTTTTTACAAATAAATATATCACAATTACATTCGTATTTAAAAAAAAAAAAATCAAAGATAAAATATAAATACGTATGTTTCATCTTTTTTCAAAATTAAATATTATTTAAGAAACTTGTTAATGTATAATTTTTCATGTATGTACAAAGGACATGGACCATTTAATGACCTACAAGCTTTTCTTATTAATTTCCATTTTGCTGTTTATATATATATTAGATTGGTGCAAAAATAATGTCGTTTTTGACGTTTAACTTCAAAAGAAAAACGACATAATTTTTGAACCAACCTAATACATATATATATATATATATATATATATATATATATATATATATATATATATGAATACACGCACATTTGAGCATGCGGGTTCTTATGTTATAAAGTGTGTCTGTGTTGTATTCTAGGTGTAGATCAGTTAATTGTATATAAACACAATTTTTCATTGAATCAAATGATAAAGGCAATTTTGATCAGAAATATAATCTTAATATTCCTGTTAAGAAAAGTTAAACCTCTTATCAAAAGAAAGTAGATGGAAATGTTTTCGAAGTAAACGGGTCGTTGAAGTCCTCAGGGTGCCACCTGCACCAGCAGTGACTTTTCCGTGTTGCCTGAGTAAGCAAGCGAACCGGCTCACGAGTAGCCGTCAAAGAATTACACTTCATTCCGCTTGGCGCGCAATGATAGGCAAAAGGTAGCATAATTTATTACAGAGCTGCAGACCGTACCGTTCGAAGTCGTCTTAAAGTCTCGCGACACCTTCAGTTATTCTCTAATTTTCTCGCCGTGCCGATAGGCAAACACTTACAATTAAGATTGATAGAACTGTTCGATAATTTAGTTGGAAGTTTTGTGAAAACCCTGCCGCCCAGAGCTTGTATTCAATGTACTAACTTCATTAGTTCCTTCAGAAATTATATTGAGGAGGAGTAAAATTTCTTATTCCTGAATTCATCGATAATATGATCACTTTACCCCTACCCCGTATTCTTGCATGCTGAGGTTCATTAGGAAATTAGTTAATCAATAATTAATTTGTCATGGCCACTTAATGATTAATTCGCGACATCTATCAAATTCAACTAATTTATGAACTGTAATTAAGTCTCCCAGATGACAGGCCGCGGGTGATTGCATTGCCTACCTGTATTCAGGCACTGCCAGGTGATTAATTGTAATCAGGGGTAGACTGCTTAAGAAGAAGGATACCTTCAGGGCAGACTGAATGTGATGGGGTATGGGGAAGATTTCCAAGGCCGAGAGCAGATTTAAGTGGAAGAAATATAAGAAGGCGTCTTAGTAGAGAGGTGTTGAAATTAAGAGCAGAAATAAACGGAAAATGATTTGGATAGAGGGAGACAAAGTTGAACAGAAAAGGCCTGAATGAATGAAATATAAACTAAAAAGTGAACATAATGCAATCGATAATATTAAGATAGAGACAGATTTGAAATGTGAAGAGAAACTGGGAGGCAGATGTCTTGGAGAAGAAGAAGAAGAAGAAGAAGAAGAAGAAGAAGAAGAAGAAGAAGAAGAAGAAGAAGAAGAAGAAGAAGGAGGAGGAGGAGGAGGAGGAGAAGAGGAGGAAAAAAGAAGGAAGAGGAGGAAGAGAAGAAAAAGGAGAAGAAGCAAAAGAGGAGGAGGGGAAGAAGAAGAAGAAGAAGGAGGAGAAGGGGAGGAGGAGGAGGAGGAGGGGGAGATTGGAGAGAATTGAAAACGGAAAACAAAGACTGAAAACAATGGAAACGAAATGTGAAATGTTTGATCGAATGTAGCAGCAAGTTTGCAAGTAAGCGAATTTTGGAGTATGAAATGAAGGATTTCCCTCCCCCCCACCAAAAAAAAAAATAATAAAAAGCGAAAATAAATGAACCAAAAGAAAGAAAGGAATAAAGAAAGGAAGGAAAAGCGAGGGCGAAAAAAGAAAAAGAAACAAAGAAGAATATAAAGGAAATTTTATATCAAATAATGACAGTAAAAATGAACGTAAAATAGACAGAAATAAATAATTAACAGAAGAATTAAAGAAAAATACAAAAAAAAATCGAGGATGAAAAGACGAGGTCAAATTTGAAAAAGATAATTTAAAAAA
Organism: Acanthosepion lycidas; assembly: GCA_963932145.1. Classification (NCBI taxonomy): domain Eukaryota; kingdom Metazoa; phylum Mollusca; class Cephalopoda; order Sepiida; family Sepiidae; genus Acanthosepion; species Acanthosepion lycidas. The sequence continues at coordinate 81,526,472 of OZ010576.1, forward strand.
AATTATCATTGAAAATGAAAGAAATTAAGTGAAGTTAACGACAATAAACAAGAAGAGAAAGAAGAAAAATCAAAAGAAAGAAAGAAAGGAAGAAATAAAGAAAGAAAGAAAGAAAGGAAAAAATAAAGAAAGAAAGAAAGAAAGGAAAAAATAAAGAAAGAAAGAAAGAAAGGAAAAAGGAAGGAGTAAATTATATTGAATGACTGGTTGAATTTTAGCATCATATCAAAACCTCTAATGCCGAAATCTAAATATTTCATACGTAATTTTATACTTTCAGTGGAAAGGTATATTTTTTTAAATATATAGTTTGTAGGTCATAACATGTATTATTGGTATTTTTTAAAAATTTATGACTAATAATTTTACTACAAAAATGTACTGTTGGTAATTTCTTTTTAGAAAAATGTATTCTTATACTTTTTTGTATTGATTTTCATTTTACTATAAAAGCATATTGTTGATCATTTTATTATAAAAAATGTACTGCTGATTTAGGTTTTGGGGGTTCACTACTTGCTATCACCCCAGGGCAGGGTAGACCTGGGAACAACAACAATTAAGTGGTGGATCCATGCTGCTCAAGACCTCTAATCCCCGATTAGACGCTTTGCTACCAGATGTAGTTTATCGTCATTCCCAAGACGGGAATAAAGTAGAAAGAGACAAGGTAAATTAAAGGAATAAAAGAAAAGAAATGGAGAAGAATATTAAATCTCTACAAATTTTGTATTAGAATTAAAGTGCGATAAAACAGTTGAGTCTATACTGAAGACTGACCACGTGAAACCAAAGTGTCAGCACCCATGAAAAATTGCCATCAGTGTCTTTAAATAATATACTTCCAATAAATGGTAATATCCTGCTTTACCCAAAATGGGCCAGCACAGGCAGGCAACAATGGTATAACAAGGTAGTAGTTAATGTGTTGTTACCTTAGTTTATGAAGAATCAAACTGATTACTGAATCTAGTATTTCTAAAGATGGATTTATTTTTAATTCCAATATTTTCACTTCATCAAACATTATATAAGAAGTTTGTAGCAATAAAAATCTAGCATATAAATTTAGTATAACGTCAATCACTATCTTCTCTTCTTTTACTGTTCTATCTTCTTAATGATATTTTCTTTTAACAAATATTATCTAATACTCAGTGACACACACCCACGTGTCTTAGTGGCTTTATTACCTTGCTTGGAGTGAAATGACAGAAAAATCCTGAGTAATCACAAATTAATATTAAAAAAAGAAACTTAACAGTATTTTGTTTTTCATCTAATCTAAGATGTCTTTCTTTATCGATTATATTTTATTTATTGACTGGGACAAATTTCTTGGATGGATTTGTTTGTTTTTTCTTTACATTTTTCTCAATTCTTAAATTAATTTTTGTAATGCTTTATTGTTATTAGGCTGGTGCAAAAATAATGACGTAATGATGTCGTTTTTTCACGTATTTTTACGTCAAAAAACGACATTATTACGTCATTATTTTTGCAGCAACTTAATCTTTATAAATTATTATTAGAAAGATAATAATATATTATTATATAAATTATTATATATATATTACGAAATTATATATATACATACATATATATATATATATATATATATATATATATATATATATTTAGGCTCTACTTTTGTATCGACCACTATTTTTAAAAAATAATAACAAAAATACTAAAGAACTTTGGATTATTAACCTAACGAGTTCTTTCCTATTTTCTATATATTCTCTCTCTCTCTCTCTCTCTCTCTCTCACACACACACACACACATACATATATATATATATATATATATATATATATATATATATATATATATATATATATATATATATATATATATATGTTTATATATATGTGTGCGTGTGTATGTCTGTGTGTGTGTGTTTGTGTAAATAAATTATAATTATTATTTATAAATTATTGTAATTTTTCATCTAATCTGTCTTTATTAATTATATTTTATTTATTAACTGTGGCAAATTTCTTTGATGAATTTGTTTTGTTTTGTTATTTTATTTTTATTTTTTTTACTGTTTTCTCAATTCCTGTTCAAATAAAAGTTACGATTAGAATGTAAATGAAAAATGTTACGGTATGTTATTTTATACTTGAAAAATGCTTTCTTTTTTTATATATTAATTTTGAGAGGTTTCTCCATTTAAATCGAATCTGCTAAAAATCCTACAACTGCCCCTTTATATTAGAACTTCAACAACTCGTAATGTTACATTTAATAAGGAAAGGAAATCCCCCCAAAAATTCACATTTATTTAAATAAAATACCAATCATTATTTTCTGTCTTAATTCCTCTTCTTTTATTATTATTTCTCCTTAATAATGGTTTCTTTTACTTATATTCTCTCACACTTTGTAATTCCTTGCATATTAGTGGCTTTATTGATTTACTTGGGATAAAATGATAAAAAGAAACTTATACCACAGACAAAACCTTCCAGCCTTTCACAATTCTATTACCCTTACTATGACGAAGATCCAAATAAGTTATTAGGTTGGTGCAAAAATAATGTCGGTTTTTGACGTATTTTTAACGTCAAAAACCGACATTATGTTTGCACCAACCTAATATATTCCCTCAATCCAACAGCCTAGATCTTGAAATCTATAACTGACAAAAACCATGTTCAAAGCGTGAAATCGTACTCTTTCTCTTCTCTTCGGTAAGGAGTAAGTTCATCAGTTACTTCCCCTGAACAGATTCCCACAGAGTTTTTTTTTTTTTTCCCCGATCTCTACAGGCTTACTATCTTCAAGTCTAGGGTCAACCGATACCTATCCCACATATCCTCATAATATGCACTGCTTACTTCATACTTCCTCCTTCTTTACAAAAATCTCACTCAATAACTTTCTACCTTGAGTAGCTCTCGTGCCATTGGGTGGAGTAAAGTAAAAAAAAAAAAATGAAGCTGAGTAAATACCGTGATGGTCGTGTTTTAGCTTACTGTACAACTCATATAGGAGAGGAAAAACATAGTGATGATATTTCAACTACTGATGACGTAGACAGGTATGAAAACGAAAAAGAGTTAGAAATACCGGAAGAAGCTTTTTCAATTTCGTGTGGCGACCATTTTGGCAGATATCGACATATTTGACGACCGAAGTTGGCAGCATTATTGCTAAAACAAGCTGCGGTTATCACCGTTTCTGTAGCACCATCCACACTTTGCTCCAGACAGTACATCTTCTTCGAAACTCACAGATACAGTTCACTTTGCCTGCTGTAATGTAGAGTAAAAAAATAATAATAATAATAAAAAATAAACAGAAAATAACATCGATATCCTGAAGCCCATCAATAAGTGCTGTGTTCCTCTAAGACACCTGGGTGTGAATTATCACCGGTCGCTGATCGTGCCTAATCTAAACGTGTGACTTCCCATCAGAAAGAAAGGACCATTTTCTCACTGACACATATCCATCTCGCCGGCTCGATGTTGGATCTTAGCCAAAAGAAACTGTGGGGACGGAGTCAAAATATGTTGCCATTTCCAAATGAGCTACATATGCCCATAAATTTTTGTTAAGAATCGAATCAATAGGACATAATTCACTTAGCATCAAAGTTCGTTAGTTCCAAATTGTCACTTCAGAATTTAGCGCCCCCGTTGTCTTCACTTGTAAAAAGGAGTTTCGATTAAGATATTACCCAACAACTGAAGAAGAAAGGACTAGGTTCAGGTTTAAGTTCTTCATTTATGGCGTAAGTCCTTACAGAATCGTGGCCGATTATGTCGCTCCACTACTTCCTGTCTGGTGTCGTTCTAGGTAAATTCTGAATATACTTTAATATCTTTTTTTCTGTCACCCATTTAAAAAACACGCTTAGTCGCTGTTTTACACTGCTTCTCTTGTCTTCACAATGTCTTTTATATATATATATATATATATATATATATATATATATATATATATATATATATATATATAAACCGGAATTTTCGTATCCATATATATATATATATATATATGGATACGAAAATTCGGGTTTACAGAGCTGTTGAACTTGCCATTTTTTTGTATGGCTCAGAGTCATGGACTCCATGCAGGTACCATATACGCCAGTTGGATGTTTTCCATAAAAGCTGTCTTCGTGCAATCTGTGGAGTTAGGCTTCAAGATAGGACATCTAACGTAGACCTAACAGGTGTAATATTGGAGGAATCGAGAATTTATCACACAGTCGTAGTTACGGTGGACTGGTCATGTCTTGAGAATGTCTGGTGACAGGATACCCAAGATCCTAATGTACAGCCAGTTATATCAGGGCTACAGAAATGTCGGACGCCCATGGCTAAGACACAAAGACAAGCTGAAAAGCAACTTGTCAGCAGTTAATATACCACATAACACCCTTGAGCGCTTAGCTTTGGAGCGGGTAGAATGGAGATCAACGTGTTTTTGTGGACTCAGCAATTTTCAATCTGCTTGTCTGAATCATCTTCAAGAAGCGAGAGCAAGATCTAAAAGGTCAGCCAATCTAACAGTGATCTCATCTCACAATTCTCACACCTGTTCCATATGTGGCCTCCTTTGTAAATCACTAGCGGGTCTTAAATGCCACTTAAGATTATCGCATAAACTTTCATAATTGAATCAATAAGCTGGCAGATCCACATACGCCGAAACCGACGGGAGAGTCCATTATATATATATATATATATATATATATATATATATATATATATATATATATATATATATGTGTGTGTGTGTGTGTGTGTGTGTGTGTGTGTGTGTGTGTGCGTGTGTGTGGCCAGTTCAGGGTTCACAGATATTTAGATTCGCCAGTAGTAGTTTCTATTTCTTATTGCAAGTAAAAGTTTCCATGATGTTCACCGATTGTTTTTAAGTTTCAATTAATTTTTAGGTTATTCTGGTCATGTTTAAAAAATTCTCACGTTTCAACCTATTTCATGTTTGCTTCATGCTTGAAATATAGAGTGGTCCAAAGCCCAGCAAGATAATAAATGAATAATAAATTCAATACTATGGTATTATATACAGTAAACTTGGGGTGGATAACTTGTCATCTAAATTACACAAAAATTAAAATAACACTGACATCTCATTGTAACAGATATGTTTACCAAAATTACAGAAAAATATCTTGAAGAGTAAGTTTTGGTTGAAACATGGCCTCCAGATGACTTCAGAATCTCCTGCATATTTTCTGGACGGTCTCCTTGTTTACGCTGGTGAATGCTGTCTTAATTTTTGCCTTCAGTTCATCTTTGGTGTTGTGAAAGGTTACATCTGTTAAGTGGCGTCCATTTTTCAGCTTCGTACGAACGTACTCTTTCAAAGTCGAACATAACACTCAGTGTTTCAGGCTCTAGTGTTCCGAGTTCAATCTGTATTTCAGCTTTTGGAAAATCAGTTGATATAAAGATTTTCTTTGATATAGTCCCGCCCGAAGAAAGCAGGGCGTGTCAGATCCAGGAAACATGGTGGTCAGTTTATTCCGCCAGCAGAAGAAATGATTCTTTTATCAGCACTTTGGAAAATTTGGATTGTGACCCTTGATGGATTATAAACCTTAATGTTTGAGCTGTTACTCCATCGTATTTTACCGAAACAGTGTGCTTACGTTCATATCACGATGAAACATCGGTTGTCGCCCGATCACTGAAGTTAATCAACGTCGAGCCTGGTCAGTAAATTTATGAGTAACTGCTTGAGAATGCCAGGTTCTGGATCGTTGGTGTGATGTTCGAGAGATCCAAACCTGGTGAGACCACCGTCAGGTTTATTCTTCGATACTCTTCCTTGCTCAATCACATACTCCTAACCGAAAGTGATCTGCCGCTACTGGGGACGCCACTTATTCAAACTTTACTCTCAACACCTGGAGAACGTCATGTTGACGATGTGCACTCCTTTTTTTTATTTATATTCTCCATTGGTACACTGGAAATGATTGCAGGCGCATATATTTTTAAGTGACCAATACTCTTGTCAGGACCAAAGATAGTCGTTATAATCATATTTCAGCTCTCCGACAAATTACTACTTTTTTTTTCTGCCAGCAACCGAAGAAATTATCTGTGGCCAAATGTTTTCACTTTTAGGAAAAAAGTATTATCAGATTTTTTATTTTTTTTAAAAAAAATTGCAACCAGTAGCTTTCTGTAAATTTAATACAAATGCTGAAGATGACAATTTTTCATATCTGGGGGAGGGAAGCCGTACTTCGCCCTAAGATAAGCACTCGCATGTGATGAGTATTGAGAAACGGAAACTCATCTCACCAGCGAATTAAGAGGTTGGGATAATTTGCCCTCATTGGATAACTCGGAATAGCTAAATCCATTTATTCATAAACAATTTAGAAGCAGTGGAACTCTTCCATTAAGAAGTCAAAATAAACCTGACACGTGCTCAAGTAATACTGGAAGACGCAAGAGAATATTTGTCTCATGAGGACGTATAAATATCCTTAATGAGATTTCCAAATAAAGAATTACCGAAAAAGGAAAAAAAAAAAAAGATGCATAATAACTACCAAATATTATGAAACGATTTTATTTTTTTTATTAAAAAAATTCTAATAACCTTGGAATGTATATGACGATATATGGAATGATCTTATTAACGGATTTTTACTTAAGTAGAAAGCATGGGCGAATTTATTCAATAAGTGACGTTGGCATTATGGGCCAAATTAACAGGATTAACTAAGTTCTTCGGAATTTATAAAGAGCCAAGAGGATGCAATTCAATCAACAAAGATTAAAATCTTGTAACGAAGCTAAAAAGCTACTAGAAAGAAAGAAACTAAAACAAGTAATCATGCAGCAGTGCTTCTGAGTTATATAAGCGAAAATCATGTGCAGATATGAAAGATGTGTTTTCAAGATAATATTAAGAGAATTTAAAATCTCGAAGAGACGAAAGATAAGAAGCAATCCAAAAAATATTCTAATCAAACACAACTAATGTAATTGCAACTGTTTTTTTTTAAATATCAGAATTCGTCAAATGAAAGGCTCAAGAGCCACTCAAATTAGAGGGTTAGTGTTAAAATGGTGATGAGGAATGATATGAATGAAAAAAGAAGGTGAAAATTACGTGGCCAAGGAAAATAGATAATGATTGGCGGTTAACTCGAGGTAAAAGTATTTAGAGAAGCATCTTCGAGAGGAGATTAATAACAAAGTGTTTAGAGAATCATCCACGAGAAAAGATTACGATTAAAGTCGTTGAAGAAGCATTTATGAGAAGAGATTAAGATTAACGTGTTTAGTAAAGCATCTACGAGAAGAGATTAAGATTAAAGTGTTGAGGGTTGCATCCACGAGAAGTGTTTAAGAATAATGTTTTTTAGAGAAGCATCTACGAGAAGTAATTAAGATTAAATTGTTTAGTTATGTATCACCTAGAAGGGATTAAACTATTTAGAGAAGCAACTGCGAGAAGCGATTAAGATTACAGTGTTTAGAGAAGCATCTACGAGAAGCGATTAAGATTACAGTGTTTAGAGAAGCATCTACGAGAAGATATTAAGATTACAGTACTTGAAGAAGCCTCCACAAGAAAATATTAAGATTAAAGTGTTTGGAGGAGCATCTATGAGAAGAGATTAAGATTAAATTGTTTAGAGACGCAGCTACGAGAAGAGATTAAGATTAAATTGTTTATAGACGCAGCTACGAGAAGAGATTAAGATTAAAGTGTTTGGAAAAGTATCAACGAGAAGAAAAGATTAAAGTGTTTAGAAAACCTCCACTAGATGTCCCGTAATCCATCATAGTCATAGGAACACCACAGGTACTGCAGCCGTAGCTGCAGTATTATGTCTAGATCAAGATAGTCTGATGGAACTCATCCCTCTTCAGACTGATTTTGATTTCTCCTTCTCCGCTCATTGCACGAGAACCTAGCAAGCACTGATATTGAATCTATTGCTGGAGGAGAGGAGATGTATTCACATATTACCCACAAGTATTTGTGCGGAGGTCAATGTAACAATCTAGACAGGAATTCGAAAACAGACCACTACTTGAATATCCGACAAATGTCTGTATCTTGTCTTTGCTTCTAAGACTGGTGTTCAAATGGTGACTTTTGTCTCAGGTCCTTCCTACTTAATCTAAGATAATCTTTCCGCTATAAATATTCTCTAATCCTCTTAAACTTGTTTCCCCGTCTATTGAACTAATTCGTTGCAGTAAAGGGACAACGCCAGTTGGTATATTCTTTCGAGGAAGGTTGGAGAAAGTATTGGCTGAAAGATTGTGGTGACAACTTATGCAGCACAAATGATTAATTCAGAAAACCTAAAAAACTTGAAACTTACTACTGTAGAACTGAGCTCACGGATATATCAAGTTGAAACAGATGTTCCGGTATGATCACCGAAATTAAGCAAAGTCGAACCTTGTCAGTATCTAGATGAGTGACCGATTGTCAATACCATGTGCTGTAAACTTAGTGGTGCTGGCAATGTAGTGGATAATGGCTTGAAATTTTTAAAACAGAGAATCGAGTTCCAATTCCATCTGAGTATATTCACATACAAGCAAATACCCTACGAAAAATATGAATCCACCTATTCTCCACCACCTATAGGTTAATTAGTAAGACATGTAACGCTAAATCGTTTTTATCTAAAAAGAAATTCTTACAATGTAAAATTATTTTCTCAGTTGACGCAACATGCAAATGGTTGATAAGCCATAGAAGACGAATCGATCAGTTCCAGTTCAAATTGGATTCTTTACGCGCAAATATTTTTGGGAAAGTTATAAATCCACCACTTCTCCCCCAACTATAAGTTAATTAGTAAGACTTGTATTACTGAATCATTATTATGTCGAGAAAAAATCGTTCAATTCAAAATATTTTCTGACTTTAAATTACCTGCACAACGTTGGTAAGATGTAAAAAAAATCAATCAATATGGCAGAATTCCGGAATTTCATTAAATTTTAAAATAGTTGGTCGAAATAAAATTTCGTAGCGTGTTTTTCAAAGATAATATTTAAATGTTTTTACATAGATTTATTCAGCCATAGATGTGCCATTTGTTCTCCCACTATTCGCTATCTTGAAAAATTTGAGAAAGACGAACAAATTTCGACATGGTAAGCAATAGTTATTGAAAAAAAATTCTATATATCAACCCCTTATGGACTTAAAAATGTTTAGAGTAAAAAATCCGAGGTTATTGAACACGATGTTTATCTTATGTAAGTACGAGAGAAGAGTGGCCAAAGATCCGTGTGTATAGCAATCAAGATTGGTATACTTATACAGTAATAATAAAAGGAATAAAAGAGATTATGAAATACAAAAGATTGTTCACACGAGTACAGCCCACAACTTGCAAAGGGCTTCATGTGTGTGTGTGTGTGTGTGCGTTTGTGGGTGGCTGCTATTTCTAACTTTAGGTCTCTAGGCGGGACCCTTAAAGAAATGTGTACACACCAGAAATCTAAGGAAATAATAATAATAATAATAATAATAATAATAATAATAATAATAATAATAATAATAATAATAATACACAGACTTGGAAACTAAATAACCTATTTTATATTGATGATCATAAAACATTTGCCAAGGATGACAACCAGCAGAAAAGCCTACTCACCGTTGTCAAAATCTCCAGCGAAGACTTTAGGATTGATTTCGGATTCGACAAATGTGCCAAAGCCACCTTCAAATTTGGTAAACTAACGAAAACTACGGATTTAGACCTTGATATCATCAACAAGATTAAGGAAATAGACCAAGATGCCACGTATAAATACTTAAGACTTAATGAAGGAGACGGATTACAACATTCAATTATAAAAAAAATAATCCGGAAAAGAATACTATTAGAGAGTGCGTTTGACACTAGAAAACGAACTTAATAGGGACCAATAAAATGGGCTATCAACACTTTAGCTATACCCGTAGTAACATACAGCTTCGTTATTCAATGAGAATTGAATGACATTAACAGAGGCCAAGGCCAGAAAAATGCTTACCCAAATGAGGATGCACCACCTGAAATCAGATATTGATAGGCTGGACGTACAAAGAGTTTTAGGAGGCCGAGGTCTAATCTAATTTTAACTAACTCTAAAAACTACAACAATTGGATTAGAAGCCTACTTCACAACAACCAATGACCGCCTCCTACAAAGAGTAAAACACCAAACTCACTCCATTAACAAAGAAGCTGCAATCTTCAATAAACAGCTTAATATAACTGAAATCCTACCAACAAAATAAAAACGAAACGAGTACTATCTATGTCAAACGAGTAAAGCAGAAAGCAAAACAACTTGGCCATTTAAAATTACAATAAAACTGGAAGGACAAACCGTTGCATGGCAAATATCTAGAAAGAAACAATGAAAGAAAGAAGCAGATGTGGACCAACATAAAACATCAGTGGCTGAGGAGCACCAGGCTGAAATTATTGCAGCTCAGAACGAAAGCCTCGCAAGTAGATCCTATTGGTATCGCATGAAACTAACTGGAAATGCAGGATCAGCGAAAAATATGATGAAACTGTCGACCATGCTATCTCAGGATATCCGGAACTGGCAGAAAATAAATATACCCACAGACATAACAAGGTAACGACATATCTGCACTAGAAGGTATGCAAGAAGCACAAACACAAAACCACTTAGAGATGATATGACCACCAACCAGACACAGTCACCCAAATAACGACAGGGATATAAAAGCCAAGTGACTTGATATTATTAGGTTGGTGCAAAAATAATGTCGTTTTCTCACATATGTTACTTTTGTATATGATTTCTGAATTAATTCATTGATATATATAGCCATGTTATATATCATTTTGAAGCGCGTTTTTCGCTCTATCGAATCGTGTTATTCGTTACCGTTCTCAATCTCTTCATTCATTTCTTTGCAGACTTTTCGACAGCAGGGACAAAATTCAAATCCGCACGATTTTCTTGTTCCAGTTCAAACTAGGCCGAAAAGCTGCCGAGACAGCTCGTGATATCAATGATGCGTTTGGCCCAGGAACCACTAACGAACGTGTGGCACAAAGGTGGTTCAAGAAATTTCGCAATGGTGACGAGAGACTCGAAGATGAAGAAGGTCGCGGCCGACCGACTGCGGTTGATAACGAACATTTGAAAGCCTTAATTGAAGCCGATCCTCGCAAAACCACACGAGAAGTTGCTGTTGAACTCGAGGTCGACCACTCAACAGTCGTTCGCCATTTAAAGCAAATAGGGAAGTCAAAAAAGTTGGATAAATGGGTGAACGATAATCAAAAAAAAAAATCGTCAAAAAACGACATTATTTTTGCACCAACCTAATATCATAAAAGACAAGAAATTTAGTAAGTGCATGCTTATCGACATAGCAGTACCATCTAAGAGAAACACCTCCCTAAACATTATCAAAAGAATTGTCCGAATTCAACGACCTGGAGATCGAGATTAACAGGATGTGGAGAATGAAAACTGATACTGTACCAATAGTAATTGGAGCTCTCGGCCTTGTCAGAAAAGGAATGGGCAGTTTTACTAACAGTGCCCCAGGTAGCTTCAACATACAAGTTACCCAGAAAATCGACCTATAGGAACATCCCATATACTAAGAAAAATGCTGTCAGTTATATGACAATTCTCCTATAGTGCCTAAGGACTTGTTTGGACTCGGCTCTACAGCATATAAAGAAGGAAACATAACACTCAAACAACAACAACAACAGCAACAACAACAACAACAGCAACAACAACAACAACAATACTACTACTACTACTAATAATAATAATAATAATAATGCATACTGAAAAATTGCGTTATTTAAAAATGCCGATTCTGTGATAAATATCCAGAATCAATTGACCATCTTGTATCAAGTTGTACGGTATTTGCACCCATAAAACACGGCACGACAGATTGAGCCAAAATCTGCAACGCTTACGGAAAGAAAACTGCAAAAAATTGGTATGAACACCACCCAGACCCGGTTACATAAATAGAATTGTAATAATTTTAAGGGACTTTACAATACACACAGACAAAACAATCAAAGCTAATCACCCTGACATCCTTATTAGAGACCGCAAAGACAAAATGTGCCTTCTTATTGACATGGCAGTCCCTGAAGATCGTAATGTATCTTTGAAGATCTTCAAAAAACTATCAAAATAAAAGGATCTTGAAATCGAAAATCTCAAAAATGTGTCACATGAGGACATTAACAATTCCAGTTGTAGTTGGAACCCTCAAATTCATTAGAAAAAATTCCAGTAGAGTCACTGAAGGTATCTCTGGTAGTCCATGCCTTAAAGAAAAAAAATTACACATAAGTACAGCCCACACTTTACGAAGGGCTTTATCAATGTAAAATATGTGCGATTTATTTTCAAAACTAATCAGTGGAAGATGTCTTGATGCCATTTCTGGCCTTAGGTCTCTGGTCGGGACCCCGGAAAGAAATGAGTATACACCAGAAACCAGGGTCAAATAGCAGGGTAGACTAAGTTATCTAATTGTTGCTGGCAATCAGTTTAAGAGAACAACTCTGAATTTGCACCCGTACGTCCCTGACTCAGCGATATCGATACCATATTGTTATATAGGAATAATGTATTGCTGTCGACACTTGAGTTTGAACATAGATCACCAGTGTTTAAACACAAGCCATCCTATTATTGAATTAAGTAAACCACGCGACCATAGAGGAAACGCATATATGGGAGGTAGCGTGTGTCTAATTGATCGCTATTCTTTGTCTATCCTCTATACTATACGGATCGCTATATTCTAGTCTATCCTCTATACTATTCGAATCTCTATTTCTACTCTATCCTCTATTACTATACGGACCGCTATTTTCTACTCTATTCACTATACTTTCCTTCTATACTGATCACTATACGGTGGTTACTATCCGAGCAAGTATTATCGACGTGAGGCACGGTGGAATAATGCGACTCGGATTGAGGAATCGGAAAGCCGTGTTCAAATTCCAGTCTAACGTCTTAGTAAATAGCAGGACAAATCGGGTTCTGTAGCCTTGGATGGCAATTGGTCTACCACAGAATGAAATAGCAACCTCCTGCGGGGAAAAAAAATCTGCCTCATCAGTCATGTATCGAAAGATATATGATCGCCTAAGCGTTTATCATGCATGGCACACACTGACTGATTATCTAGCGAGCACTATTAGTGCGAGATTATTCGAAGGCGTCTGACACCAGTATTGTTCGACGGAGTATAGTTGTATCTGCGATTACAAAGTCTCTACTACAACGAGCATTACGAAAGTGACAACGAGTATTCGTTGACCTTACAAAAGTGGCAAGGAATGTTCGTTGACATCATAAAACATGTGCATGATTTCTGTTATGTTTCGATCAAAGTAATTTATCAAAAACAATTCATTGAACAAGATTTGTACAAGGAGTCATGGAATGGATTATTGCATTGCATAAAGATATTATTATGCACACTTATTTTTTTGTCCATTTTATTCATACTTGCATACAAATAAGAAGTTCTAACCTAGATAAGGTCAGTTATGCGCCATACGTGATACACGCACTTTCGATGATGAATGACTGTTCATGACTGACTAGACAGAAGATATTCCCGCAGTAGGCTGCCTTTTCTTTCTGTGGTAGATTGGAGTTTATAGAACACAGATTTTCCTGCTATTCAACACACATTTGGGTGGGGAAGAAATGGATTCACACTTTTATCAAGGGTATTGGTGCGAAAGTGAATGTTACCAACTCGACTAGAATTCGAAATCGGCTCACCGATTCCTCATTTCAAGCCGATATCCACAACGCACATTCTAGATTATGTTTTTATGTAAACTTCATATAGCTGCTACAGGAGGCATTTATAATATAATGATTATCAACGGGGAAAATAAACTCAGTGTGTCAAATTCAATTACCGCTTGGTTTTGTTTCTACAGATTCTGGCAGTTTTTTGGTTATATTGTTTTTTTATTTTGTTTTTTTTTTTGTTTTTTTGGAGGGGGGGATTTTTTATTTTTTGTTTGTTTTTTTATTTTTTATTTTTGTTTTTTGAGGTTTTTTTTGTATTTTTTTGTTTTTCAACATATTTATTATTTATAGCCGAAGCATATTTTGAATTGTAAAAATATTTTTTGTTTTGCTAGTGAATATTTCATTGACAACCTTTTGGGAGATAACAGTATTTCTTCAGATACAAGTCCTACTATTAAACCCATAGCTGTGGGGAAGAAACAATGGATTCATACCTTTTCGAAGGGTATCTGCGAGTAATTGAATGTAACGTACTCGACTGTAATTCGAACTCAACTTTCTGATTTCTTATTCTTCAATGGCCTCACAAACGAACGCGATTCCGTGTTCCCCTAACTATGGATTAAATATCAGGGTAGACTGTATTCTTTTTTCTTCAGAGGACAAAGAAACTCAAACAAGGAAACATGCAGCAGTGCTTCTAAGTTATATAAGCGAAATTAATGTGCAGATATGAAAGATGTGTTTTCAAGTTATTAAGAAAATTTTAAATCTCAAACAGACGTAAGAAGCAATCCAATAATATTCTAATCAGAGACAAGTAATAAAATTGCAACAGTTTTTTTAAAAATATCATTATCCGTCAGATAAAGGGCTCGAGAGCCACTCAAATTAGAGATATGACTGAAAAAAAGAGATAGAAAGAGAAAATTATGTCGCCAATTTAAATATATAATGACAGACGGTTGACTTAAGATAAAAGTATTTAGAGAAGCGTCTACGAGCGGAGATTAAGAATAACGTGTTTAGAGAATCACCCACGAGAAAAGATTAAGATTAACGTGTTTAGTGAAGCATCTACGAGAAGAATGTAAGAACAAAGTGTTTGGAAAATCATCCAGGGAAAAGATTAAGATTAAAGTGTTTAGAGAAGTATCTACGAAAAGAGATTAAGACTAATTTTAATCTCTTTTCGTAGATGCTTACAGAATCATCCAGGAGAAAAAAGATAAATATTAACGTGTTTACAGAAGCATCTACGAGAAGAGTTTAAGATTACAGTGTTTAGAGAAGCATCTCCGATTTCAAAACCAGCCTGAAGAAGGATCTTAATGTAGCCACAAAATGTCTGTTGTCGATACAGTATATGTAGTACCATTACGAACCTAGTAGGATGCGTGACGTGACGGGGTATTGTCAATTTTTACACCTTATTCACTCTAGACTCTCATTTCTAAAAATGGACCTTTCCTGCATAGAACATTATCATGACGGATATGTAATGTGACTGGCCCTGATCTGGCGTCTCGCCTGCAGCCACTATCTCACAGACGCGCCGTCGCCTCTCTCTGTCTCTTCTACAAATACTTTCATGGCAATTGCTCCGATGAGCTGCTTTCCCTGGTCCCCAGTCTCCTTACGAGGCTGGCATCACGCTTTCACCCTTAAACTGTAGAAACTTTAAAATGTAGACCTCTCTTCTACTCCAATAGCTTCATAACTCGCACCTCTCGCCTGTGGAACACCCTTCCCAATTACTGTTTCCCTGATAGCTATAATCTCCAACTATTCGAATGTAATGTCAATCGACATCTCCAGTTACCTTGATCTACACACTATCCTTCCCTTCATCCTTTCTTCTATCACTCCTATCTGCTCTTGCTACAAATCTTCTGCAATTCCTCTGCATCCTAGTGGCTTCATGCCTTGCTCGGGGCGCTAAGCTTAAAAAAAAGAAAAATGTGCATGTGGCGGACTTCGCCACATAAATTTAACTTTAGTTTTGGAAACGGCTGACGCAGAAGAGGATAAGCAAAAAACATTGTTACACATAAAATATGTATTAAACAAGATGTACAATATCGAACAACGATGTGAAAGAAAGCATGTATCTAAGTAAAATAAAGTTTGAAATAAACAAGAGTTGTCTCTATTTATCTGTTATTTTAGTATTTCAAAGTTCACTGGAATAATGTTCATGAGAGTTTCTTGTAATAATTGTTTTTGAAAGAATTGTTGTGTAAGAAAAAGATTATGTGAGTATATACAAGGTATGTTCAGTATGTGAGTGGTGTATGTGAGTGAGAAGGTTGGCGCATGGTTTCAACTGTCGTGGATTCGTTTGGCAGCTGAATTCTCACTAATTAGCTTAGAAAAATTCTTGCTTAAATAAGTGACTATAGGCACCAGATCGCTGCGCGGGAAGAATTATTCTTCATGTGCAGACGATCTGATTGGTTGACATAGACCAATCAGCAAGCGAGCTCTGGGGAGATTTAAGAATGCTTCTGTGATCTGTTTCTCCCAAAAATGCACAAAACTGAGTACATAAAATATAGAGCGATTACAAAATTGCTGCGATTTATAAATTGTCTATAATAACCTAGTGATGATTAATTAACCAATGAATGCTTGGCGTTGTATGGGATTTGTATTTTTGTATGTATGTACGTATGTGCGTGCGTAATAGATACGCACATGTCTATCAGATTTGAGCATTGGTTTGAACACAGGTTTGTAATACCAAAGATAAAGTACTTAACACTTCCAGTTATGATGTCTGTCGACATGTTCATATTGTTTAACAAACTCTAGTATTAGGATTGATAGATTGAGTTGTTTGTTTGACGGTATATCAACACATTTATGAGTCATAAATCTCAAAATGTAATATTCGTGGGAGCTTTAAGGCAATACAAATGTGATATATTTTATTCTGCTTTCACAATTAACAACATGGTAGACGATATTCAGCTTTTGTGGATATGTATGTTTGTGTGGACATAATTACGTGATATGTATGTATTATTTTGTTGTTGTTCTATTTTGTAACACTGTTTGATTTCTTTACGAAATTCTAGGATATGATATGGATTAAAAGTCATGAACGACTTCTTTCATGTTGAATATATTTTTTTAGGGATAAATAAACCTTTAATCTAAATATTTTAAAGACAGTTTTTTGGCTTCAACTAAATATATTTTAAACGTAATTGTATACCTTCAACTACAAATAAAATACATTATCGGTCATTTTAATTTAAAGATATATTAGGTTAGTGTAAAAATAATGACGTAATAATGTCGTTTTTTTACGTATTTTTAACGTCAAAAAACGACATTATTACGTCATTATTTTTGCACCAATCTAATAGTATTGATAATTTTACTATAATTACATATTGCTGGTATTTTTTGCTATAAAAAAAGTATTTTTGTACTATCATAATGTTTGTTTTTATTTGTAGGGTGAATATTTGCCCATATCTGGGAACATAAGAGGTACTACCATCCTAGGTTACTGTAAACCTGGGTCAACAGTGATTAAGAGGTGCTTCTATACTTGTCAAAACCGCCAATCTCCCGATGAGAGGCCTTGCTGCCGGACGTAGTTTATCATCATACCGAGGGCTGGTACTATGGGGTAAATGACTAAAAGAAAGTTGTGTAGAAATAAATACTGGCTATGTAGCACTCATAGGAAATTAAGCGCTTAGACTTTGAAGAAAAAATATGTCAATGTCGCAAAATAGGGTTTGTTCCTTGAGATAAGTGACCATGAAAAACGATTTCGTTATTAAGATTTTGAATCTGCAGTCGTATAGCTTTCGTATGTAGAAAGACACGTGACTTGTCTTGGCCAATGAGGGAAGAGATCACGACAAACCGGTTATGAAAGCGAGGCAGCTCGGAAAACATCAAGTCAGCATTATCTGATGGCTAGTCCAATTAAAATGAAACAAAATAGACAAGATAGACGTGCTTGAAATAAAAATTGGTTTACATTAGGTGTTGAATTTAATTATACCTAGGGGAGACATGAGAATGCACGTATATCAGTAATTTCGTTCGGTAGCCTGGAAGATTTTTTTTTATTCTTTGAGTCTAAGTCAGTAGATTGTTAGAATAAGAGGAGACATAAAAAAGACCCAATTTTCTGTCTCTTTCTTTTCCGATATTCTCACTGTTAACGTATATTGATAGCCGACGACTTTCGAGGTCGTTCAAAATGGCTAAATGTTCTAATGATTTATGCTTAAATGAAATGCACATCAAGCTGTGTTCCTCCAGTTTGACGTCAGTACCCTTTGGTCATAAACACTTACTGGCTCATAACCACACCCATACCAAACCTGTTTTTCTCCTCAGAAGGCTGTTAATTTTGGAACTCTGGAATCACTCCAGATCATATGTCTATTTCGCGAGATATTTGAGAAAAAAACTATTAGTGAAGTTGCTACCTACAATCACGACTCTTGTGATGATAAAAAAATTGCTGAAAGCGAGAAAATGGCCGCTGCTCTTTTAAATGTCGTCAAATTGTGGGATTTCACAGATAAACTTCCTCTTCTCTTTAGGATTTATTAAACTACTAGTGTTTTATTTATTAATTTGATTAGACTGGGGAACGCGTATTTTATTGAATATCTGACGCTTGATTTTAGGTAATTTAGATGCTCTGAATACGAATGTCAACTCGTTTTGGTTTTATTAGGTTCTGATTCTTGACCACAGCCAATGTGGCATCTTCCAGATTTTTCAAATTAAGACTAAAAAATTCAGCCATGAATTCATTTTTTTCAAGTTTCATGACTACAAGGAGTTCAAACTAGAGTAAAATTACAAAACTGAATTAAAATTAAAAATAAAAATAAAACATGACGCTTTCACCGTGACAAAAAAAAAAAATTCGAAGTCAATTATATTTGCTCGTTAATGTAGAATTGTAAAATTTCCACAGATAAAACAAAAGGAATCAGTGATGTTTTTGCATTCAAAATTTCCAGTGTCTGATGAGATATTGCTTGATTGTTTTGTCAATATGTAAAGACATTTAAATTATTTAAGTTATATGAATGAAAAAAAAACAAAACTGAAATATAAACAGAAAAATTGATTTAAATAGGAACTTCTTATGAGCCATGATTTCTCACATCGTGACTGGACACAGCATATGGAAGAAGAAGTATTTAATTATCACCTTAATTATTTTAGATGTTTTTAATTGCCAAAATCATAACATAAGAATAAATGCTAGTCAAAATTAACACTGGGGAACACGTATTTCATTGAATTTGAAGCTTGATTTCTTGTAATTTATGTACATTGAATACGAATTTCAACTCGGTTTGGCGCTATCATGTCATGATTCTTGGCAACAGCCTATGTGCCATTTTCCAGATTTTTCAAATTAGGATTAAAAATTAACTCATGTGTTAATATTATTTTTCAAGAATACAAGCAATTCAAACTACAGTGAAATTACATTATAACGATCGAAATGGCTTAAAATTTTTAAAAAAAAAAAGCAAACAGATATAAAGCTTCCAATGTTGCAAGTTATTTTTAACAAAGTCAGTTATATTTGCTCGTGGATGTGGAAGTGCACATATAAAACAAAAGAAATCAGGGTTGTTTTTTGCATTTAAACTTTCTAGTGTTTGACGACATATTGTTTGATTGTTCTGCCAATTTGTAAAGGTATTTAAAGAAGTTAAGTTATATGAATGAAAGAAAATCTGTAATATAAGCACAAAAGTTACCCTGTCCCACAGCACTGAGGGGGCGACACAGGAGGCTAATCTACTTGCAGAAGTCGGGTTCGAATCTGGCGGCTTGCAGGGCAGCAGCCAGGTGCCGAAAGTCGACCCTATAAAACACCTTGAACTAATCCAAATTGATCAGCGCGGCTTTCTCGTCGTCTTTAAAACCATCTAGGATTGTGCGGATCAGATGCAGGTTGCTCTGAATAGTTCGTCCCTTCACCGCACAAGTCTGCTCATGTCCCAACAGAATCTCGGCAGCGGACTGCAAACGCTCCGTCAGGATCTTGGCCAGAATCTTTAACTCTGTGTTTAGTAGAATTATAGGTCTGTAATCATCTAATTTCCGCCTACAATCCTTGCCCTTCTTCAACAGCGTGATCACACCCCTAGTGATCCGATTAGGGATGGACTCATCACAGAACCAGTTGTTGGATACGGCTGTCAAAATCGGCACAAAGATGTGCGACAGCCTCAAGTACAATTCATAGGGCAAATCATCAAGTCACGCTGACTTGCCACATCGACCCTCTTAAACCTCGCTTGATTTGGCGAAAGTCGAGGAAAGTCAGCCAAATAACTGCGAAACTCTTCATCACAGTGACCAAGCTCCTTGGTAAACCGGCACAGGAAATGCCGCCGAAACACCTCGCACATGTTATCAGTCGACCTCATGTCCGAATAGACTAACCAGTGGGACGTGGGACAATCTATAAAATCTATATCGGCTCTTCTCACTATCATTTAATCCATGTAGCTGGGGGGAAAATTTTGAACCTGATCCAAATTTCTTAACTTCTCATAAATTTTAGGTAACTTTTTAATTGCCAACATAAGGTTTAAATATATTTTAAATGCGGGTCGTTGGAGAAGGAAGAGAAGCAAAAGAGGGATTCTAGTCGACAAAGTTTGACGACCCCTGCCATAAAGAAATAATTGGACAGCTGTCAAATATCGAATATAACAGTTCCAATCAACCGCCTGGCCGAATTGAATCATCCGACATGAAGGTATTTCTAACTTGGATCCATCTATCATATATATGATAATAATAATAATAATATTCAGAAGTCTTGCAGTGTGATGTAGTTTATCGTCATTCTCAGGACAAAGTGTTAGAGAATAAGAGGCACTACTCCAAGAAGAAGATTATACCATCAAGATAGAAATGGTCACCAGAACCCATCCTAAACAGGAAACAAGAGATAAACCTAAACTCCTGTTCAAAAGGCCAAGGATGAATATGAACCGGACAAAAGGCAAACCTATTCAATCTGTTTGAGGAAAGAAAAAAAAGTAAATACAATTTGGAGTCTTAGAAGTAGACTTTTGGACAAGTAGTTGAGTAAGGGAGGAAGCACGGTGGAGTAATGGATAGCGGCTCGAATCCGAGAGCTGAGTTCGAATTCCATTGCATTCACTTACGTGCTAATACCTTTGCGAAATGTGTGAATCGTCGTCTTCCCGACCAGCTATGGGTAAATAGCAGGACAGACCGGGTTCATTAGTCTTGGATGGCAACTGGTCTACAGCAAAAAGAAATAACAATCTACAGCTGGGAAAAATCTGCCTCGTCAGTCATGTATCGAAAGATGCATGATCGCCTGAGCGTGTATCACGCATGACGCATAACTGACTGACTGAGTTAAACAAGACTCGGACACTCTGTCACAATGTCTTTGGACGACGTGCTAGCTTAAACAGCGACGGCTGTCAAATAGTTTTGTCTAACCAATTTTCACTTACAAGGCTTTGGTTAACCCGTGGTATGATTTTCAAAAAATTCTTTCCCAATAGTGCCGGATTCTTGAATCATCTTACCAGGCAAATATAGCCAATAATCTTCCGCCTTCACGAATCATCTATTGTGTGTTTCGAAATCAAGTGCCATGGTCCGAATTTTAACACTATAAACAATCAGCCAGCTACCCATTAGGACGCATTAATTCAAAATTTAAATGTATAAAAGAAAACATGAAATATGGTCTTTGAAGACAGAGAGTTGCAACAGTCAGTCATTTAAGCGGGGAGAGTTCCAGAAAAGTAAGAGGCATGGCGAAGTAAATAGGATGGGAATTTTTCAAGCAACTAGGTTTTTACTAGGCATAACAATATTATAAACACAGAACGGTAGGTCTATTTGAGTAAAAACAAAAGTCAGATATTCTCTGACATTGAAATTCATATGGACCAATCTAAGCTGACAAAATCAAATCACCGTAAAGCATGGGTCGTCAAACGGGGTCCGAGTGAGCCGCTAGGGTTTGGTGAGGAGTTCCAGGGGTCGATGATAGTGAAAGAGTCAAACGAGGGTGCGAATGACACTGTGCTAAATTGTAGTTAGTGTCCATGTATGTTGTATTCTTCGGTGTCGATGAAAAGCACTCAACTCGACGATCAACAGAATCAAAAGCCTTACTTACATGGATCAAAGCAGCTTTTAATGTGTTTTGATAAGACTTATTTTCTTGCTTTATTTTAATTGATTTACCATCATCAATCCACTTTTTTCCAACCTCTAAATGTAAAATATAATTTATCATTATGAAGGCCATTTGGTATGACTTGTAGATTATAAAGGCGATATTCGTATGATTGGTAGATTATGAAGATTTGGTCATTTGGTATGATTGGTAGAATCATTATGATGCAACATTTGTTTATTTAATTTAATTAGATAGATGCAGATATGATATATATTCTTTCTTTGATACCAAACTGTATTTCTTGAGCAGCGTTCATTTGCAAACTTTTAAAACATTTCGCTTGTAAGCAAATATATCCAGATGATAAAATATCTGCTTAAAATTTATCTGACATGATAATTTAGATACTGAAATCATTAAAACTTAAAACTGCGTAAGAGAACTCCAAGTCGACACTTACGGCGGCAGATGTTATTTCGAAACACTAACGCTACTAGAACTAGCAGTTAGAAACGTAACAATTTTATTTACTATTTAGGTTTACCAAAATTTGCGGAAGTTGTCAAGGTGAAAAAATTCTAAAACGTGGCATGACAATATAAACGGAACTAAAAACGGTAAAGCGAAATGAAGATATCGTAATCTTGAATTGAATTATAATGATACGAGATTCAATGTATTTGCACAAAGAATCCTTGGAACGGAAAGCAGTAACACTAGAACAAGTTTTTAGAAGACTAACAAATAGCAGTCGACTGCTCACTTTAAAGTAAACCTGCCTTCTTTGGTTGGTTAGATAATTCCTGTTGCAGGCACCTGCAGAGACACAGTTGTGATCCTCAATACTGTAGCTCTGCTTGAGTAAAAAAGTAAGATATTAGCTGACATTGAAATTCATATGGAACGTTCTAAGCTGAAAATCAACGTAAGGTCGTCAAACGGGGTACGAGCGAGCCCATAGGGTTTGGTGAGGTGTTCCAGGGGATGGTGATAGTGAAGGGGACGAATGAGTGTCGGTGTGGGAATGACACTGAGCTAAATTTTAGTTAGTGTCCATGTATGTTGTATTCCTCGGTGTCGATGTCAGAAAGGTACTGAGCTCGACGATCAACAGAATCAAAAGCCTTACTTACATCGACCCAAGCAGCTTTTAACGTATTTTGATGAGACTTATTTGCTTCCTTTATTTTAATTGTTCCAAGTTGATTTTCAGATAACAATCCCCTTTAATTGTTAAATATACAGGGTGACAAAAAAAAACGGGTATTTTTGAAGTGTGGCAACACTGCGAGACAGTGACCTTGAGCAAGTGTCAACACTGCGAGACAGTGACCTTGAGCAAGTAAACATTTCGCCATTTAGAATTCAAGGTGAAATTCACAGTATCCCAGCTGAGATGTTGCAGCAGTCAATGTGGAATCTCAACAGCAGACTTCAAGAATGCATTCGTACAGGAGGACACCATCTACAGGACGTAATTTTTGAAAGATGAAAATTCCATCATTGTTTCTTAAATGGCATGTTTTAAGGTTTCAATTACTATGAATAAAATATTTTTCTTCCATCACTCTTGGTTTTATTGGATTGTTAAAAAGTTCCCGTTTTTTTTTATTGGGGGGGGGGCTGAGGATCACCCTGTATAACTCTAAAATAGACTTTGTGATTATGGAATTAATTTGGTCTTATTGGTATCATTGTATCAAATATTATGCAATATTTGTTTATTTAATTTAATTAGTACAGACAGTAGAACGCAGTTATTTTAATATATTATTGCTTAATTGATAGCGGTTATTTCATATATTTTCTTAAATATAGTTTTGGGACAAAATTTTGAACCTGCTGGCGCTGGGGGAATTTTGAACCTTTGAACCAAATTTTGAACCAAATGTCTTAAATTTTAGCAAACATCATTGCGAGTTTTAAGATTTAAATATATATATATAAATGGAGGTCGCTGGAGAAGGAAGAGAAACAAAAGGGCTTCTCGGGTTGAAAAACTTTCACGCTTCCTGACTTAGACAATATCGAGGCTATCAGTCAGTTATTGCCATTGTCATCATGTATCTTTCGACACATAACTGACGAGGCAGATTTTTTTCCCCACATTAGGTTGCTATTTCTTTCTGCAGTAAACCAGTTGCTAGAGAACACGGTCTGTGCTGCTATTTACCCACAAGATGAAGAAGAGGATTCATACATTTCCAAAGGTATTAGAACGTAAGTGAATGTAATGAATTCGACTGGAATTTGAACTTAGCCCTCCTATTCATCGATCCGAGCCGTTATCCATTACTCCACTGTGCCATGCGAGGTAGACTTTTCCCGCAGTTTGCCATTTCTTTCTGCAGTAAAGACCAGTAGACAAGTTGCTAGAAAACCTGTTTTGTCCTGCTATTTACCCACAGCTGGGGGAGAAGAAGAGGATTCATACCTTCACGGAAGTGAATGTTATGGATTCGACTGGAATTTGATCTCGGATCTCTTATTCTTCAATCCTAATCCTTACTTATATGCCATGCGGGATACACGTTTACGTGATCATGTATCTTTCGATATATAACTGACGAGGCACATTTTTTTTTTTCCTGCGGAAGGTTGCCAGTCTTTCTTTGAGATTTCAAATTTCTTTCTGCAGTTGCTAGAGAATCCGGTCTGTCCAGCTGGGGAAGAAGAGGATTCATACCTTCACGTAAGTGAATGTAATGCATCCTACTGGAATTTGAACTCGGCTCTCCTATTCTGCAACCCGAGCCGCTATCTATTACTACATTGTGTAGCGCAATCAATAACACTTCATATTACAGGTAAAATAGTGAGAAGACAGTCCCAGTTTTAATTCTTCTTACGAATGGTGATTATCACCGGTGATTATCTGCCAATAAATTTTCCCGTTTGAATAATCAATTCACAGCTGTACATTGAGTTGCATTCAGTTTGGGAAGTGAGAAAAACACATCATCTTTAGATTAGGATCATCTCTTTCTTGAATGTCTATTTTATTTATTACAATCATGGAACGAATTTTAATCTTGGAAACTTCAAGTGGCATTTTTCCTTTTATTCAAACGGTTTCATTTATCTGATTACTGATTATCATAATGAAAATATATTTTTGATGGTTTTAAGCCAGACAATTTGCTTTCTCGA
>OZ010576.1:81554085-81556585 GCA_963932145.1 Acanthosepion lycidas
TATTGTTCCAAAAACGTAAAGCTGGCAACATTATTTTTTCCAAAAAGACGTATAGCTGGCAACATTATTGTTTCACAAACGTATAGCTGGCAACATTATTTTTCCGAAAACATTATCTGAAGCCTTGTTGTTGGACGTAGTTTATCGTCATACCCAGGATGCGGATGTAGTTTATCGTCATACCCAGGATGCGGATGTAGTTTATCGTCATACCCAGGATGCGGGTGTAGTTTATCGTCATACCCAGGACGCTTAAAGTATTTAAGTAACATGCGAGAACACCTTCATGACATTAATCGATATAAAAGTCTACAATATCTTAAAGAAATCAAATTGTCTTCCAAATGATAAATTTTAAAAAGCTACAACTTAAAGCGCATATATCATATCACCGTCTCTAGTAAGCATGTCCGCACAAACATGTATATGAACAAAAGCTGGGTATTATATACCATGTATTCAACTGTGAAAGCAGAATGACATGACGTATTTTTTATTATTTCAGAACACCAAAGAAAATTAAATTTCGGCATTAAATGTCCCATAAGGATTTGTTATGACGTTAAACAAACATATAAACCAATCAATGAGAATGTTTACAGGAACAACCGATTTTTTTTCAAAATCTATATTTAGCTTTCACTCATCGATACAAGAAAACAAACATATGAATATACAAAGAATAGTCATGCAGCTCTTTCACTTTATGACACAGATGTTCATATATATATTAGGTTGGTGCAAAAATAATGACGTAATAATGTCGTTTTTTGATGTTAAAAATATGTCAAAAAACGACATTATTACGTCATTATTTTTGCACCAACCTGATATATATATATATATATATATATATATATATATATATATATATATATATATATATATATATAGAGAGAGAGAGAGAGAGAGATAGATAGATAGATAGATAGATACTTGTGCATGTCTAATAAAATATGTTTACATACACCTATGTATGGGCACATCTGCATCACGTCCGTTTAGTTTATACGCATGACAGTCGATCTATCTATCTATCTAACTATCTATCTATCTATCTATCTATCTATTCTACGAATAACTGCAATTTTTTTTCCTGTGCTTGTCATCATCATGATATCATCTTATGTAGTCAAGATTGTGCGCAATAATAATAAATTCTGATAGGACTTCCTGTTCTTTTAGGATCCACTCGCTGTCATCACAAAATAAACAATAAACCGAATGAAAAACAAACATGGCCATGTCCACACACCCGTTCCTCGGAAACCATGCCTTATCACGTTTAAATAGTCAGCTTAAAACTAAAAGAAAGCAGCATTTTAATTTTAAAAATTCCTTAAATGTTCAAATCAAAAATTAAAGCAAACTGACAAGAAAAAAAAAAAGGTCGCAAATAAATCTTTGATGTTCATTATCTTGTATCAGCCATAGCAAGGAATTAACATGACATTGGATTTTCCTCTTTTTTGTTTTTAGTCTTTGGCTTTTTTCCTTCAATTTGCCTGGGTTCATTACTGATTAGTCTTTGAAATTATCGGCACGGCCTCCCATTTACATTTCACGGATGTGTGATGTCAATAAAATGAAGTCGTATAATTCGAATAATCATGCCAATTTATGCATCATCTCAGAATCAGTTGGCTTGTTGTCACGTCGCCAAAAATTAACTTTGTCTGTCGCCTCAATAAAAGCGAGCAATTTTCAGAAAAAGCAAACGACTGGCGGCTAGCTATAAATATTTATCCACTGGAATAATTGTACATGAAATGCGTAGAGTAAAAACGAAAATTTTGAAGAATTCTTATGACAGTTATTTAGTTTAAATTTTTTTTTTATATGTTTTCATTATGTATTTTTGCGGTTTTTGTTATCAAGAAGAATTGCCATTTTTATGTAAAGCATATAAAGATAGCAGAGAAAATTAAAAAAAAAATGAGCGTAGAATATGCTGGGCTAGGGGTCAGTCAGTTATGTGCCATGCGTGATACACGCTTAAGCGATCATGTATCTTTCGATACATGACTGACAAAACATTTTATTCCGCAGTAGGTTGCCATTTCCTTCTGTTGTAGGCCAGTTGCCATTCCAGGCTATAGAACCCGGTCTGTCTTGCTATTTTACTCATAGCTGGAGGTGGGGGAGAAGAAGAGGATTCATATCTTTCTCAAGGGTATTAGCACGTAAGTGAATGTAATGGATTTGACTGGAATTAGAACTCGGCTCTCCAATTCCGCAATCCGAATCGCTACCCATTACGGTACTGTAGTTTTGTCGAATACCGCTAGATGTTACAAAATCATAATATTAACCTAAGAATGCTAAATCACATTATTATATGTTGTATGGATAGCATAGATGGCGTCCACTTGATTCAGAAATATCTAAACTGTCAGCTGTATACAGCCGTTTTCTAAGATGAATGGTTAAAATTGATTTTGAGCAAGTGAATCATGTGCGTCTTGGCGAAGACTGTCCTTCTTCGAACATTGTTGACTGG
>OZ010576.1:81561585-81604085 GCA_963932145.1 Acanthosepion lycidas
AAAATATTTGTAGAAAAAAGAGAGGGGACTCACGTCATGTCGGTGAGAAAGTGACTAGAGACGAGAAGCCTGGTCAGAACCGATTATATTACAAATCCTTCTTTGTCAAGAATCTCTAGAGCCTGAGATAGATAGATAGATAGATAAATGAACTGAGAGGATTAATGAGATAATCAGACATAGATAGATAGATAGATAGATAGATAGATAGATAGATAGATAGATGAAGTGCGATGATCGCATTAGGATGATTAGACGGAAGTAGATAGATAGATACATGAACTGAGAGGATTAAAATGAGATAATCAGACATAGATAGATAGATAGATAGATAGATAGATAGATAGATAGATAGATAGATAGATAGGTAGATGAAGTGCGATGATCACATTAGGATGATTAGACGGAAGTAGATAGATAGATAGATAGATAGATAGATAGATAGATAGATAGATAGATAAGGAGATTAATTGGCGTATATAATGGAGGTGCTAAAACCCATACAATTAAACAGATATTTCACCTTATAAAAGTTGATAGTGTTAGACCTAATGAGTGACTAGAATTGCTTTTCTATTTGACTTAATGACAGTCAGGACATGTCAAATCGGAAAGAAAATTTCAATTGCTAATGATGAACGTAACAATATTTTCTGGTCAACCCATTTGAATTGAAAACAGGTTTCAGACAAAAGAGAGTGAAAACAAACAGAGTCAAAATTCAGAAGGAAACCATGCTCTCATCTAATGCAACGGATCTCATTAATGCGGAGACAAGTTGATGTGATAAAGGTGGCACTAACTAATTTGGTACATTTTTCAATCAGTTGATTATAATCATTTTTGTACTGCTAATGCACTTTGTTAGAAAAGACAAGCCGCTCGCTAACGACTTTT
The DNA here is from genome assembly GCA_963932145.1 of Acanthosepion lycidas. Lineage (NCBI taxonomy): Eukaryota > Metazoa > Mollusca > Cephalopoda > Sepiida > Sepiidae > Acanthosepion > Acanthosepion lycidas. Next base: position 81,562,483 of record OZ010576.1, read on the forward strand.
CAAAAAGCGGAGAGTGGAAGTGGCACATTAATTCAAAATTACAAAGTCATCTAACAAGAAAGACAAAAGACAAAAATGAGAAAAGGACGTCAAAGAGAAAGAGAGAGAGGAAGGAGGAAGAAATAGAGAGAGAGACTGAAAGAGAGAGAAAGAGTGAGACTATTGGCGCGTTTGCTACTCTTGGAGAGGTTCATCACCGAAAACAATTGATTGTAACATGGGCCACAGTTAACGCGTGACTTAATTGGGCGTGCTTTTGATCGCCTTTCGTTGCAAGACAGAGTTCAGCTAATTTTTACACCGGGCTCCTTTTGATCCAGTCTTTAAAAATAATAAAAAATGAATAGTAAAATTTAACCCTCAATTATATGTTTCTGGTAAGGTGATTTGGCGAAGCCCCAGACAAAATAGACCTTATGATCATTAGCACGATATGATGTTTTAAATTGATCTTTGTATTAATATATGTATACTTTCTCAATTCATTAGTCGCTAATTCTTGTCCTTCCTTTATATATATATATATATATATATATATATATATATATATATATATATATATATATATATATATATATATATATATATATATATGTATGTATGTATGTATTATAAAATGGACAAAGTCCGACAATTATTTTAAGACATTATTTATGTTTATAAGTTCTTTTTTTATAGATGTAAATATTTAAGTAAATGCTCTGTTTATAATAAACAGTATTAACGACATTTACCTGCTTGAATGTCAGAGAAATTCTCATAGAAAATATACGTCCTCCGACAGGAATCGAACCTGTATCCTATACGGAAGCGTCATATAGCCTGACGTGCTGTACCGATTGGGACACAGAGGAACGTTTCTGTTAGCAAGGTCGATTTTACTGTTTTTGAATTATAATTCTCAATGATTTTGTTTGTTTTTATTTATAGATACAAATATTTAAGTAAATGCTCTGTTTATAATATGAAAATTTCTCCGGTAAATGTCGTTAATACTGTTTATTATAAACAGCATTTACTTAAATATTTGCACCTATAAAAAAGAGTGTATAAAGTATAAACATAAAATAATGTTTTAATATATATATATATATATATATATATATATATATATATATATATATATATATATATATATATATTTGTGTGTGTTCTTGTATTGTGCATATTGTGCAGCAATACCTCTTTTATACAAGTTTCAGCAAAAATGACTAAAAAGATGCTGTGGTTATGTATTATGGGTTTAGGAACATTTTAAATACCTTGTTTTCTACGTGAGACATAAAATATTTCGAGAAAATATTTAGGTTGACATGGTAATGTGTCTCATTATATTTAAAATAAGTTACTAATACCAAAATATATATCCGCATTACCGTGTCAGTGGTGTTTAATTTCTAATAACTGCCTCAGGTTTGGTGATGAGATTTAATATATATATATATATATATATATATATATATATATATATATATATTGTTTATAATTTCCTTATGGATACACGTGCATGAGTAAATGCTCTGTTTTTTTAATTAAACAGTATTAATTACACTTACCGAACATTCAGGCCGTAAATGTAATTAATACTGTTTAATTAAAAAAACAGACCGTTTACTCAAATAATGTATTCATAAACGTATAAGAGAAAATATATTGAAATATTTGTCGCATTTAATCCATTTCATATATATATATATATATATATATATATATATATATATATATATATATGCGTGTGTGTGTATATATATTTGTATATATATATATATATATATATATATATATATACACACACACATATATAAACATATATATATATATATATATATATATGCGTGTGTGTGTATATATATATTTGTGTATATATATATATATATATATATATATATATATATATATATACACACACACACATATAAACACACACACATATATATATATATATATATATATATATATATATAGATAGATAGATAGATAGATAGATAGATAGATATAGTGTATGCATATAACTATGCTATATTTATGCGTAAATGTGCTCAATATTAAAACGCATATTTAAATAAGTCGATACTGGAATCTACAACAAAATGTGCGTGCGTGTGTTTGTATATGTATGTGTGCTTCTGTGTGTGTATGTGTGAGTGAGTGAGTCTGAAGGCCTAGAAAGTGTCTGTAAATGTGAAACATGAAACAACTTCGTTTAAAGCAGATGTACAATGTTAGTTTATATACTTCTTTTTTTACCTTCCGGGTGATTTTGAAACAAATACATAAAATTTCCGGTCAGTTAAAGGAAATTCAGCATAACTTGACAGATAAATATTCTTCACATGCAATACACACATGCATACACACACATATGTGAATATACACACACACACACACACACACACACACACATATATATATATATATATATATATATATATATATATATATATATCGAGAGAGTTAAATTTTATTAATCTATGAACTGTCTTTGTATTTCCTATGCCTCGCTAAACATTTCACAAAATTCTGAAAATAAAGAGTTCTCTCTCTCACTCTCTCTATATATGTCTCTGGCTTTTTCTCTTATGCACACAGACACATACATGCGCATACATACATACAGACACACCCATATATATATATATATATATATATATATATATATATATAGAGAGAGAGAGAGAGAGAGCGAAGTGAGATTAACTTTCGCTCCTTTTTGCTTCTTTTTCTCTCTTTCTTCCTCGTTCTCTCTCCCTCTATTTTCCTCTAGAAACATGCATACATAGATATACATATATATATTTTTAATGAATTGATAAAACGATTAATATAATTAAAAGAACAAGCATGCACACACACACACACACACATATATATATATATATATATATATATATATATATATATATATATATATATATATATATATATATACACTGTCTCGCAGCTACTCAGTGTGGCTAGACGTCCGATTGCTTCAAGCCGGAATGGAAACCCGTCTGATTTGCCATTGTCAAACGGCAGAAAGGAAAGTAATTTTAACGTTTTTTTTTTCTAAACGAAATAATACAGTGGCTCTCTCTCTCTCTCTCTCTCTTTCTATATATATATATATATATATATATATATATATATGTATGTATTTCTCGTGTTTTATTATTAATCAATATCCAAGAGGAAATAGTTATTTAAGAATTTATGAATTGAAGATACTCAGTATAATGAGCATATATGAATGAGGATTGTGGTTGAGTATTTTACTCAGTGGCTTACCTATGATATATATATATATATATATATATATATATATATATATATATGTGTGTGTGTGTGTCTGTGTGTGTGTGTGTGTCTGTGTGTATCAATGCTTACCCAATAAAATGCTCAAGGGCAACTCGAAGTAGAGCGTTACTGAGTGAAGTTGTATTAGCGTAAGTAACTCCACGATAACAGGAAAGTTAGCCAACTAGACATGAGGAAGCAAGATTTAATTTGGGTACAAGCAACGACTTTAGGAGTATAGAGTTGAAGTAAACTATAGAAAGACCTCAAAGCCCAAAAGTATATATGTTGAAAAGTATATATATATATATATATATATATATATATTTCTTGGACTGGTGGTAAGACATATATATATATATATATATATATATATATATATATATATATATATATATATATATATATTTCTTGGACTGGTGGTAAGAAAGTTCTGCTTAAATGGTAATAAAACAATTGGTCCGAGAAAGGGTGTGAAAGGGTGTGAAAAGTATCAGCTTTCTTAAATTTTAACTTTTTTAGCACCAGTCCAAGAAAAACGTTTGTGTCTCTACTACCCAAAAAAGAGAATTTCGAAAAACATAAGGAAAATTAATTCATTTTAATGATACTCAGAGATTAAACTTTTACAAATCAATTAACACTGAATGACTTGAGCAATAGAGTCTGATTTGTAAACACAATGGCATCCACCTGTCTGCATCGGTAAACATATATATATATATATATATATATATATATATATATATGGATAATGAAGATATACTGTTACTGACAGTTTTATTAGGCAACGGAAGCAGATGATCGCTATAATTCTAATAAAAATAATATTGACATCTCTTGTCCGGGTTCTTGCTTCCTAGTCAAATTTGATCATTAAAAATGTAATTGTAATGCCATCCTTATATTTAGTCTTCTTAATTATTGTTCTTTTATTATTCTTCTCCTTAATAGTACTTTTCATTTATTCATATATATATATATATATATATATATATATATATATATATATATATATATATATATATATATATCGGATAAGGTGTTAAGTATTGTGCTCGAAGTTGTGTCAAAATCTATTCGACGTTCATATTTTGTTATATTTGTTCAAGTGCTTTGGACTATTGCAGTCATTATCAAGAACCTATGTAATGTCTGTGCGATTGTTAGAATTCCTTTGTTTACATTCTGGTACATCCACAACATCACTTCGAACCCACTTCTCAACACCTTATCCGGAAACTGGATAGACCTTTTCGGTTCTTTAGAATGGGGCTTGTTATATATATATATATATATATATATATATATATATATATATATATATATATATATATATATATATATATATATGTATGTAGAGAGAAAGAGAGACAGAGACAGAGAGAGAAGGAGATAGATAAAGTCTGGACAAAAATAGAACTGCATGCTGGATGTCAGGACGAACTGGCCGTTTTCAGTTCTTTTGCTTAGGGCTAAATCTTTTAGTTGATTGATTTATGCATTTATTTCCTTTGGTTTAATTAATTAATTATTTGTTTTATTTTTTTTTATTACTTTATTTATTGTGCGTATGCTTTAGTTGGATCAAAATTTTGATATCTGGAAGAGTTTTTTTTTTTTAATTTTTAGGTTAAGTCATGTTATTCAGTCTTTCCGTTAGCGACGTGGGTGGAGATAGCGTGGTAGGAATTCATTTTCTTCGAAATCAGCAAATAGTACATACGCATATTCTGGAGATCGCTTGATGTATGAAACTGACAGTTGCTACACAGTATTGTTTTTATGCCTATTTTTTTTGTTTTTATGTCTATTTAGAATATTTAGAACTCTTCTTCTCTGTTTCTTAATCGTTTCACTTTTAGACGTTACTGAGAGTAAAATAAAATAAAAACACGCTACTAACTTGAAAAGACAATAAGAGAACAGATGTCGGGAAGACCGAAGTTGGCAATTGACTTTGCCTGTAAATGTTGGAAGATCGTAGCTGGATGGAAAGCAAGAAACGGGAAGCGTGTTCCACTGGCGAGATGTGCGAGAAAAGTGACAATTAGATTTTAACTAGTTTACTTAAAATATGGTCAAGGTTCCTGGGATGAAAGCGCATTAGAACAATTGCCATGAATATATTTATAGAGAAGATAGATGGAATCCACGTTTCAGCTATGGGTAAGTGAGTGAAGTAAAGATGTCAGGCCTAGACGATAATATTACTGACCTTTCTTTCGTCTTTGTATAGGATCTGGCTATATCTAGCAGGTGTACCAGACCAAATATGATGGCAATAGTCAAGCACGGACGAATGCTAGATATGTAAACATGCAAGCCGAGAATTTTCCGGCGCGACACCGTGAACGAAATTTTCTGGAAGTAGACCAAGCAATTGATTCAATATAATCATTCAACTTTATGTCACTAGAAAACATGACACCAAGAAGATGCAATGTGTTGCTCTCTTGAAGATTGGCATCAGGCGTGTTGATGGAAGGCAAATTATTTCCCTATGATGACTAAAATATGGTAGATTCGTTTTGGGGGCCTTCAAATTTACAAGCCATTTCTTGCATCACTTAACGACTAATTGGAGGCCATTTTTAAAATCAGTGGTCATTTTTAATTCGAACGTTTTATTAAGACAAGGGTACATAGCTGTCATCATCATAAATATCATCTTGGAAATTTGTCATAAAACGTACCTATGAACACTAATGGGTATGTCCGAATCCTCATAAATACGTCAGACACTATTGTACGTGGGGGCAATATGCTGTTTAAGTAATCCACCACTAGCAGTGGTTTACCTACTTCACGCCGCTGGCCATTATTTTCTTTTGTTGATGTTATAAAGATTACCATTTCATTTCCAACCTCTGTTTTGGTTTTATACAGTAATCCTTCCTATGTTACAACAATAATGATAGAATTAGATAGATAGATAACTGTTATATACCATAAGCATAAACACTAATAGGTATGTCCCAATCCTCATGGATACGTTGGACACTATTGTAAGTGGGGGTAATATGCTGTCTAAGTAGACTACCACTAGAAGTGGTTTACCTAATTCACGACGCTGGCGAGTATTTTATTTTGTTAATATTATAAAGATTGCAATTTCATTCACCAACCTCCGTTTTGGTTATTCCTTATTCAGTAACCCTTTCTAGATTACAACAGAATTGAAATGAGAAATTTTTATAGACACACACACACACGCATATATATATATATATATATATATATATATATATATATATATATATATATATATATATATAATTTCACCCCAAGCAAGGCAATAAAGCCACTAAGAAGCAAGAAATAAAGGAGCTACAGAGTGTTAGAGAATATGCGAAGAAAAAAACACTATTAAAGAGTGGGAACAATAAAAGAGCAATAATTAAGAAGATAGAAGATGTCGATTGACACTGCAATTACATATTTGAGGATCAAAGTTGACTGGAAAGCAAGAACTCGGACGAGAGTTCCACAAGCGAGAACTTGTGACGGAAGAAACTGTTAGCATATCACTTACAGTTAGGTCTAGCTAGTTCGACTGTAAAAGGATTAGACCTTCCTGCCAATCTAGTACTCTGCTTAAATTCATAAATCGAGGTACCACAGAGGAAAATTCATCAGAACAATTAACATGCAAGTAATTATAGAAAAGGCACAGAGAAGCTACATTATGCTGGTGGGAAAGTGACTGAAGGCGAGATGCCAGGTTAGGATTAATATCATTACAGATTCTTTTGGGGGTTTAATAAGAATCTCTCATATATATCGCAGGAGCACCAGATCAGATATGACAGCAGTATTAAAAGCAAAGACGAATGGGAGATAAACAGACACACGCATATATATATATATATATATATATATATATATATATATATATATATATATCGAAAGAGAGAGTTTTTGGTTAGTACTGCATGAGGAAAAAGTGGAAACAACGACGAGGAAGGATGTCTTGCACTAAGGAAAACGTACTGCTGTTCCAAGAAAAAATATAAATATTTAAACATTAATATTTTATACATAAAATATTATACCTATCAAACGATTCAAAACTAAATAAAATTTCAAAACGTAGATATCTACAAAAAATTTCTCATAGTTGCTTCTCCGCTCCCACTCAAGTTAGGGCGTTGTGTAGTTAGCTCACAACCTGGCCCAGTCTGTCGAGGAGTAAGGTTCCATCCTAGGTAGCGCTCTCCTATATTATTTCCATCAAAACAATGTAATCTAGTTCCTTTTTACAGAATTGAAAGGTCGCTTTTTCAATGTTCAGATGAGATACATTCATTAGTACCGCAAGTTCAGAACCTCATGACTAGGATCTCCCATGTCCTAAATACAGGATGGACTTATAACGATTCTCTTCGTATTTCATTAGTAAGAAGGAACATACACCCAGATATGTGCTGCCCCCAGAAAGTTTACTTTGTGGAGTACATTCGCAAGCAGATGATTCCCCGGGATTAACCTCTTAAAGCTGAAGTATTATTTCTCCAAAATATCCTCGTAATATGATTTTCTTACTGTCCGCCATTACAGCAAAAGGATTCAGTAACAATCTAATATAAGTGGCTATTTGGGCCTTCTATTGGCTGAACAAAATTAATTTAAAAATTAATTGCGTCATATAATATCCCTAATTTGACAGCAAATTTGCATCCGTTTCTGTCGTTAGTTAATCCACAAAATACTAATCCCCCCAATGTGTTTATATCTAAGAAAAAGTAGTGTTAATTGTACAACTCTATCGAATCTACGAAGCAACCCAACTTATAATTACAACATACATTCTCGACAGGTCTCGGAGAAAAGGAGAAACTAACATTCGATATATTCACATTATTTACATTATTCGGACTGTTATCTTTGTTTTCATTGCTATATTCACAACGTTTCGGCCGTTGTACGCTCTGGTCTTCTTCAGTCTGATAACATCGCCTTCCTGACAAATTGATCATGGTGAGATTGGAACCCGGGTCTTATGTTCAGAACGTTCTAACCACTCGGCCACACGCCCATATGTATGTGTGTGTGTACATGGAGCATTGTAAAGTACAGTCTCTCGAGAAAGCAGTTGAGCAACATTCTCCATAAGTTTTCTATGGGGTTGAGGTTAGGAGATTGGGGCACCCATGACATAACACTCACCTGTTTCTCATCAAAGTATCCCTTCATCAATTTTGATTTCTGACAGGGAGCATTATCCTGCATCAAAATGAGCTTGTTAGGGTCGATTTGCAACCTTCCAGCAGAAGGGAGCAGACAAGACTGTAAAATTCTCTTGTACTGCTCGCTCCTGTGGGTTTTCAATAGGTTTTAAGTAACCAGGTCCATGAAAAGAAAATCATCCCCAGAACATTATACTGAACGGATTCTTGACAGTACTTACTGCTAAATTCAAAGAGCTTTCAAAGCTCCTTCTTCGGATATTAGATCGTTTATCCTTTGAATTTAGCTCAACTTTCGTTTCATCGGGAAAGAGAACATTTAGTAAAAAAAATCAGGTGAGTCCCTTTTATTGAACAGCACTGTATATATATATATATATATATATATATATATATATATATTTATGCGAAAAACGGATTTCATCATTTGTTGAACAGGCAGCCCTACCCTACCTTAAATTAACCTGATTTTGAAAGTAGCTTAGATTTCATACAGAGGTTGTCGATGGAAACGAATGCCCTAACACACCTTATTAATAATGATTTAAATTTCCCGTAACCTTGACAACTAATGATATCAAGAATGTTTGTGCTTATATATTCAGTAAATTTCAAAATAAATTATTCCAGAAATCGCTTGAAAATAAATCAGAGATAAAGATTTTAAATTCAATTGTATAATTAAATTTAAGTTTTACTCTCTATTTTTGAAACATGGTAATTCCTGTGTAGCGATGAATCATATTTTTAAATTAGTAAATTTATAACACACACACACACACACATATATATATATTCAGACATTGATGTAGTCAAGGCTCGCCAAGTGCAAAAATTAAATAGATTGAAAGATCAGAAGGTGACGCACAAGGTCCATCACCCACCAGTGAAAGCAGTAGTCAACACCAGTCAATATCAGCTGAGTGCCTCTGAGGAGTCAGTATTGAATAAGGGTCTCAACTTCGCCACAACCACCAGGCGGGTGCCATACTTGGACATCATTGCCAGAGTGGAGGAGGTGGCCTTGAACATCCCTCAGACTCAGGCGGATGAACTGAGATGGAAAGTGAGACAGACCTTGGAGAGATCCAAGCTGCCCAGGTCTAACATAACAAAACTGGAGAGACTGGCGATTAGATCCCTACAGAGGAACGAAAACATCATCATACTACTGGATGACAAAGGTAATGCAACTGTAGTGATGGACAAATCAGAGTATACAAGAAAACTGGAAGACCTCATTAGCAATGGTAGCTACAGCAAAGTGAAAAAAGAATCCTACTATGAAAACGGATCGCAAAATGTCACAGATCCTAATCAAGAACAAGGATCACTTCGCACCCAAAATGTATAGGCAGTTATCGCAGCGTTACACCAACTACCTCACATATACGGTCTCCCTAATTTTCACAAAGACGGTATTCCGCTCAGGCCTATTGTTAGTTGCCAGGGCTCTATGTGCCACCCTCTGAGTCGCTTCCTTGTAGATATAATTGACCCATTGATCGGAAAGTCTCCTTCATATGTCCGAAACTCCGCCCACTTCGTGGAAATAATCAAAGATGCTCCCATCCTATCCAACCAGATGGTGAGCTTAGACGTGGTGAGTTTGTTCACCAAGGTACCCACGGAGGAGGTACTCTCAGTAGTGAGAGACAGATTGACCTCTGATTCTTCCCTAGAAGAACGGACCAGTATTCCAATAGATAATCTGATGGAGATGTTGACTTTCTGTACACAAACAACACACTTCGGAATGGGATCACACATATATCGACAGGATGAGGGCTTAGCAATGGGCTCGCCATTATCACCAACAATGGCGAATATATACATGGAATACTTTGAAGAAATGGCATTAGAATCTATATCTCTAAAGCCAACTATATGGTTAAGGTACGTAGATGACACCTTCATATTCTGGCCACACCGGGAAGATGTCCAGGTTCTACTGGACCATGTGAACTCAATAAGACTTTCGATACAGTTCACAATGGATCATCTGTTGCTTACAACACGGAGCAAAAGTCATAAGTGGCGACCCAGAGACGTTAGACAAGGAAGTGGTCAGTATAAGTAGTTCCCTACAACGTAACAACTACCTTGGGTACATGGCAGCAGTCCCCAAAAAGTGGAATAGGCGGGTACAAGAGGAGGAGGAGGAGGACAACAACACTCAAAAAACAGTCTGCCTGCCTTATGTGAAGGGGTTATCAGAGAAAATACAAAGGATCTGCGGTCCATATAACATCAGGACAACCTTCAAAAGCGTGACAACACTTCGCAGATATCTCTCTCGAGTGAGACCCCCCATAGAGGAGAACATGACTAAAGACTGTGTGTACGCTATCCCGTGCAGCTGCGGAAAGGAATATAAAGGAGAGACAGGCTGCCCCCTCAAGGTAAGGCTTCAAGAACACCAGAAAGCTGTAACGCGAGCGGAAGTAGAAAAATCAGGCGTGGCTGACCACATATGGAGAGAGAAGGGAAATCACCGTCCCCTGTGGGATCATGTTGAGATCATAGACAGGGAGCACCATTAGAAAATTTAAGGAATCAGCACATATGCTAGGCCACAAAAATCTCCTGAGCCGACCAAGCATAGAAATAAATACAGTATGGGAACCAGTAATAAGGAGTGCCAGAGAAAACAATGATAACAAAGTTGCAATATGAGCTTTGGTAAAAACATGCAATGATAACAGCAAAATTGCAATATGAGCACTGGTAAAAATGGTTGCTGAAAACATACCCAGAATTCATACCCAGATGTTCTCAAGGACACATGGCACAGTGGATAAAGGCGTTGATTAGATCCAGTGAAAGACCCAAAGAGTGTGAGTTCAATACCCGGTTAAGGCAGTGGAGAACTTTCAGAGGGAAAATCAGCAGGAGATAACAGACATCCATCAAACATGGCACGTGGAACTAGAACAGTCTACCCCAGTGATCGAAATAAAGGGTTCAGTTCGAAATTCCAACCACCTGAAGAAGGCCAGAGCGTACAACGGCCGAAACGTTGTGACAAAGATGAGGACAATAGTCCGACTAATGTAAATACTATATATATATATATATATATATATATATGATCCTTCGCTACTTGTTACTTTAATTCAATTTAATTTTAATAATTATATTGAGGGTTTCGGCTCTCGTTTTTGAAACATGAGAACTGTTATGTAGCGAAGGAATCATATTAAAAAATAATTATAATCTAAGCTCTACTTCTGTATTGAGCACTGTTTTTTAAAAATAAAAACAAAAATACTAAAGAACTCCGGATTATTTGTGTTCTTTCCTATTTTTCTACATACCTGCACACACACACACAAATATATATATATAAATATATATATATATATATATATACACATATATATATGTGTGTGTGTGTGTGTGTGTGTGTGTGTACAGGGCTGTAAAGTAGGAATACATTATTATACCTTTATTATCAGTGTAATAGCGATGATTTTGAAATTCACTCAATACTTGATTTCATTTAATTAATTAAAATCATATTTAATATTTTTATTTTTATAAATTTTATTATAATACATCTATTTTAATTTTTAATGTTTTACAGGTAAAGTGGTAATTTAAAGACAACTGGCAATTTAACAGATGTGATGCGCAAAATGATTTTGAAACTGTAGTGGAAGACGTTATTGATAGCGTTTTGTTTTCATTATTGTATATCTACTTTTGCGTCCCAACTATATCTATCTATCTATCTATCTATCTATCTATCTATCTATCTATCTATCTCTCTCTCTCTCTATATATATATATATATAGAGAGAGAGAGAGAGAGAAAGAGAGAGACAGAGAGAATGGGTAACCATATTTGTGTTGATGTCCTATTTTTATTTATTTATTAAACAGTAGATTTATTTATATCCATTTACCGGGCTATTCAAGTAATCCTTTTAGAAATGTATGCGTCCTTCGACAGTATTCGAACATGCGTTCTTAGGGGAAGACCATCACTAGATCTGTTGTGTCTTGACCTCAGCCAAGAAGAGGCTAACATTACTTCGAATAGTGCTTTTGAACATAGATTTTTCCCGATTCTCGAATCCTAACTGAAACAAAGACAATTTTTAGGAATGTATTTTTCATTTATTAAAATGTGTAGGATTAAATGAAAAATCCAGTACTAAAAATATATATGTATATGTGTGAGCGCGTACGTGTGTGTCTGGGAGGTTTGCATGTGCGTTAAAACATCGACTGTCTTGCTGACAGAGATGTATTATAAAATCTACAGTACAAAACATGCAGATACGTACACACAGAATACGGCAATGATTTTTGTTCTTATTCTTCTTCGTCTCATTGCCGGGAGCGAAAGACTAGTGAATCAATTTTTTTTTTTTTTCGTAGATAGTAATTAAGCAGGAAAACCTTTCCATTTTGATAATGCAGCAACAGTAGATTAACGGAAATACTTTGGGAATACAGAAATCAAATTTATCAACTATTTTTCTAATTTTTAATAGCCAATGAGAGGTTTGCGGTCATTTTTCACGGTTTAAATTTGTTTTCCATCTCTTGCTCGAAGGCAAAATTCGGAATTCCTGTAGAAGCAAGAAATAATTGGAATCTTGATTTCTTGACACTTATATGCACGGAAAAGACATTATTTATATACGTACGTTTATGCAAACAATTTGCATATATAAATATGTATTATATTTATATGTACCACTGGATGGAAGCATGCATATATATTAGGTTGGTGCAAAAATAATGACGTAATAATGTCGTTTTTTGAGGTATTTTTAACGTCAAAAAACGACATTATTACGTCATTATTTTTGCACCAACCATTATATATATATATATATATATATATATATATATATATATGGATAGATAGATAAATAGATAGATATTTCTAAGAACTTTTTTTTTAATTCAACATATTTTTATTACTTCGAACGCTATTTTTAGTGGATAATCGTATTTGAGTAGATGTCTCGTTTTATTTAAACAGCCTTTAATTCTGTCTATCAGCCTGAAAAGCCTTATGAAAGAAAATATGCCCTACGTCAGGATTCGAACTTGCGTAGCCCTTTGCATGAGAAACCACTGTTTGCGTGTGCAGACTGGTAGACGAAATAAATACTGTCCACTGGTTCCTTTTCTTGATAAGTATCTATTAATTAATCTATTAATTAACAATACTATATACTCTAATTAAACAATATTTATAATACACAAAGAATTATCATCATTTTTTTTAATATCATGTCTCACCAGGACGTCGATTACGGCTCTCCACAGATTCCGGTTTTTTTATTAAATGCAAATTGCAATTAATTCCTGAGAAAAAACTTCTCCAAGATTTCAGCTTAGACCTTCTCTTAAAGTTGTTGCCACGAAAGGCTAGATGGCACAGTCTACACTGCTATTTAACCCAGAAACAGTTGGAACGGGGCTGGAAACTGAACTCGGCTCCACTTACGAAGACCAAACATGTTGTGCTAATGGTCATATTGCGATTTACTAAACGAATCTTACAGGTTGCAGAAGGCCAAAGATTTGGAAAACTTAGTGAGGATCGAACTCTCTACCCTATAGTAACTGATCTAGCGAGACAAGCTTGCTAACGAATAGAACACGTTGAAGTGTCCATATTATACTTTCAGCGCAGCTTAGACGTGGGGCAAGGCCGAGGGTTTGGGGCACCTAGTGAGGATCGAACTCACTACACAGTCATAATTGATTTAGCGAGACAAGTGATGGAGTTGAATGTAGAATAAAGGGTTTTAAAAGGTTCAAATCAATCAAACACTCATCGCAAGGAGAAATGCTGTTACGTAAGCTGGTATGACCAATCAAAATACAAGTATGCGAGAATTCCAAAAACTTGACAACAAACTAATAATCATTTAATGCTTTAATGTTAGGGTTAGACTAAAATAAATATTAGATTATATCATAAAATTAGAAATTAAAAATTACCAATTTTAAATTTCAAATTTAATCTATATTAAGTTTAAAATTATAAAATTATTTAAAGAAGAAACTGCGACGGGTGTTTGATTGATTTTAACCTTTTAAAACCCTTTATTCTACTTTCAACACCATCACGTGATAAGACAACAGAAGTGTTAAAACAAAATAGCTATTTTGTAGTGTTTTATAACACACACACACACACACACACACACACACACACACACACACACACACACACATATATATATATATATATATATATATGCAATTTATATATATATGTATTAATTCTATATTATATATGCGCGGTACTTATTGGAAAGCGCTCAATATCAGAGATAGAGCAAGCATTGGATTGATGTGTGCTTGTGACTCTGGATTTCACACTATTTTCGATCGTCAAACAAACTGATTAATTTTTTTTTAAATTTGGGATTTATATATGGTTGCGTATATCGGTTTTTTTATGGATGTGGGAGGAAAATTTGTCATCTGAAAGTCACTCATACTTACGCAAATATACATACACGCACGTACAGTCATTAACTTACGTAGACATACACACACGCAAGCTCACACACTGAACCTGACACAAACATAAACATATGTGAATAGCGTGGGACTGGGCATATATGCGCATCAATGTGTCGTTGCGCACATACGTACGCATTTGGTCGCTGTATTCAATGTTGTATTGTGTAGCGAATATTTTTGTCTGTTGCACTGCCTACACACAAACCGTTCTTATATATATATATATATATATATATATATATATATATATATATATATATATATGACGTCACACATTATGAAATGGACAAAGTCCGACAATTATTTTAAGACATTTTATGTTTATACATTCTTTTTATAGACACAAATATTTCAGTAAATGCTCTGTTTATAATAAACAGTATTAAACAACCTTTACCGGTCTGAATGTCCGAGAAATTTTCATAGAAAATATTCGTTCTCCGACTGTCTGTCTTAATATATATATATATATATATATATATATATATATATATATATATATATATTTAAGTTATAAGGAACTTGGTAAACCGAATCGGTAAATCCAAAGAGGATGAAATCCTGAGAGCTCAATGTGAGGACAGAGCTAATATGTAATTAAAAACAAACCACTTGAATCCTTAAAAAAGGATTTAGGTGAAATAAATTATCGTAATGGTACCTTAAAGTGGTTTGTTTTTCATTACATTATATATATATATATATATATATATATATATATGGTGGACCTTCTCATCGTATTCGACGTATGATGGTCAAACAGCTCAGTTCCGAGGAATCGACAGCGAGACAGCAGCACATATAATTTTATTATAGTGGTGAAGGCTTTATGCAGAGCCAACCACACTTTTTGAAGGGCCAAATACCGAGACCTGGTGCAGCAGGTGCCTCAAATTCCCAAACGACAGTCTGCAGATTTTGAATTCGGAGTTGTCCTTCTCCTAGATCAGTTGCCATCAAATGACAGTTGTCATCCACTGATATAGAACACAGTCTCTCCTGCTATTTACCCATAGCTGGGGAGAGAAGAAGAGGATTCATACCTTTCCCAAGGGTATTAGCACGTAAGTGAATGTAATAGATTCGACTGGAATTCGAACTCGGCTCTCCAATTCCTCAATCCAGCATGCTATATATTAGCGTGTTTCTCACTTCATGTAGAAGATCAATCTTTTAACTTGTTTCTTCTCAGTCAGTCAGTTATATGCCATGCGTGATACACACTTAGGCGATCATGTATCTTTCGATACATCACTGACGAGGCAGATTTTTTCCTGCAGTAGGCTGCCATTTCTTTATGCGATAGACCAGTTGCCGCCCAAGGGTATCTGAACCCGGTATGTCCTGCTATTTACCAATAGCTAGGAGAAGAAGAGGATTAATACCTTAGCACGTAAGTGAATGTAATCGATTCGAAGGGAATTCGAACTCGGCTCTTCGATTCTTCATTCCGAGCTGCTATCCGTTACTCCGCCGTGTCTTTTATATATATATATATATATATATATATATATATATATATATATATATATATATATATATATATATATATATATATATATATATATATATATATATATATAGATATGTGTGTGTGTGTGTGTGTGTGTGTGTGTGTAATCAGTAACATGTATATATATTTAATATTTATGTTATATGTTTATGCACGACAGAACAATGCTAAAGACTGTTGATCAAACTTAATCACAGAGACAGAAAGCACATTGGGATTGACCAATAAAAAGCGAGGGTGAAAACTGCCTAAAAACTACATTGTTACCGTGTATCCTTTTGTAAAAAAAAAAAGATATCCGGGTGTTTGCGCGGTATGGGTTAAAGCCGATGCCCAAACGAACATCGCGGTATTGGGAGTGTGTGGTGGCGTTTGATGGCGTGCAAAACCTGTGAAATGAGCTCCCAAACGTGATTATGATGAGTAACAAGGAATTGATTCGTATTTAAATAAAGATTGGGCTTGAAATGAATTTAAAATCGCCTGGGTGTTTTGTGCATTGAAGCTGTAATTGGGGTCTGATAAAGGGAGATCACTCATCAAATTAACGTGTCTGCTATTCTCCAGAAGGGAGTGTAACAGAGTGGAGGCAAAAGATGGCGTTTTGAGACATAATTTATGGAGATTGTGTATTGGTTTTTTATTAGATCTGTAATAATAGGAATGCGTATTTAGGTTTGCAAATGTTTTTTTTTTCTTTCAGCCGAGGTCCTGATAACGAAAGATGAAAGTTCGTGCGGAATAATTTCTTTTCTTCATCGAAGTATGTATACCTTTGTTGTTCTGATCGATTAATATATCAGGATATACATGCATGCACACACACGCACACACACACACACACACATACACACAAATACATATATATATATATATATATATATATATATAACAATTCATTTCTGACTGATATGCGAGAAGACACTGTAAACATTGCTTTCGCGTTACTTCCGGACAATACGGGACATAAATAAATAATTAGAACACCGTTCTCTCTAATATTGGTATTATATATATATATATATATATATATATATATATATATATATATATATAGTGTGTGTGTGTGTGTGCGCGCACGCGCGTGTGTGATTCATTGAAGAGGAGCAACAAGCAACTGCAATAAACATTTTATTCTATTTTTCTTACATTCGTATAAGTTATTTCCTGTATGAACATTTTTTGGTGACTTTTCACATTATTTATTCATATATATATATACATACATACATACATACATACATACATACATATATATATATATATATATATATATATATATATATATATATATATATTTACCTTGTTAATGCCGATCAAAGTACAAAATGCGTCAGCAAACATGTTTGCATTTTTTTTATTCATATCTATCTATCTATCTATCTATCTCTCTCTCTCTCTCTCTCTCTCTCTATATATATATATATATATATATATATATATATATATATATATATATTAACAATTCTTACTTGCATAAAAGAGAATGCATATCTGCGTGCAATAGTTTCCAAACTTTTATTGCTTGATGTTTTCGGTTATATATCTAGCTAAGTCCATGCCAACGATAAAATTGTAGTTTTTTTCCCATTTAATACTTAAATATTAAATAAATCCGCTTTATAGCCTTTTCCCAAATATAGAAATCGCATTTTGAACATACACCTAACACCCTATCCTTTAAATTAACTTGACGTGTTTCTGGCCAAAGTGAGATTTTGCTCCTGTTTATCAACGTTTGGTTCGCAGGAATAATATTTCTATTGGTATTTATCAAATAACCGTATCCGATACGATTCTGCTATACAATATTTAAAAAAAATAATCTGTAGATTCTTAAACATTTATGTGGAAAATAAAACAATTTGATGCCACCAGACTCTGAATGTATTAATAAGTGATGCATACATGACAGCTGACGAGTATGAACATCGAAGACAGTTTTTCCATCCGTTTGGAATTTCAGTGCATTCCTTCTAGACTGGTTGCCAACCAAGACCGAAGAGATCTCACTTTGTCCCATTATTTATCGCATAGCTGGTGGGAAGATGGAACCATAACTTCCGTAAATGTATTTCCACAACAGTAAATGGACTGAACGATTGGAATTCGAACTCAGCTCGCCGATATCTCGCTCCGAAACCCTAATCATTAAACCTAGCACATACCCAAACCATAGCTGTTAAGATGTCAGCAATGCCCTTGCTAAGCGTATAGTCGTATCTGGTGTACACATCACCACATAGGCTCACACTAATGATGGTTTAATAAGTTTCGTATAATAGCTATTCTATAACAGTTAATAAACCGTGTAAATGCAAATTCATCAAGAAAAAAAGAATTTCGATACTCGTTTAAAAAAATATTAAACAAACCCTTAACAATGACCTTCCTAACTGAATCTTTGATGAACAAATTAGACAAGCTATGAACATATTAATATTATTATTATATATTATTATATAATATAAAAAGAACATTTTTCAAATGCATTTTAACTATAAACAAGATGAAAAAATTCTAAAACGGTCTCGTAAACAGTAATATATCTCGCAATGATCCAAGTAAAAAATAAAATTAATTATATACTAAATTTAATACAGCCATCTTAGTCATTCATAACAACTCGTCTCCGTCAACACTGTTTTAGAAAAGAGCAACATCGTATATAAATTTAAATGTCCTTTGGGAGATTGCATCTCTGACAAAACTGTTAATAATATGCATGCTGGTTTTACTACTACGACCATGACAAGAAGGGTTACATTTCATCTGAACGATCATAGTTCAATCTTAGAGCATTTAAAAGAACATTCATGCCCACATTCACAGATTACATACATATTAATCGAAAATACAGCGGCACTCCACCGAGATAATAATGAGTAAAAACTAAAAATTCTACAAGCTCTTTATATTAGAGAATTGCGGCCCAACATATATAGCAACAAAGTTCTTAAAATAATTATAGCAGGATAGCTCTTAAAAATTCTAGAATTGTTAAAAACTATAATTTAAAAAAATCTTTTAAAGTCATGAAAATATTCTCCAAAAAATTTGCACAATTTACCCCCCTTGTATAACGGGTAAATATTTTGAATCTTACGGTGATCATGCACAAAAATATACTCCCCCATAAATCACATCAGTTACCGATTTGCATAACGGGTAAATATATTGAATTTTGTGGTTTTCACGCACGCATATCAACAGACACTCAATCTTTGAAGGTGATCTCGAAAGAGATTAGAAGAACTCGGTATAATAAAAATTATTTGAGGAAGAAATTTTAGAATGTTTCTTGGTCACTTTTCCACTGATGCCAAAAATTGAAAGGATTAAAATTAAAATACATAGATGTAATACGCCTAAATTATTTATGCTTGAATATATATATATATATATATATATATATATATATATATATATATATATATATATATATATATATATATATATACTTGTGAGCTGCCAATATACCTCATAACATCCTCGAGCGCAAGATCTAAAAGGTCGTCCAATCTAACAGTGATCTCATCCCACAATACTCACTCTTGCTCCATATGCACCCTCATTTGTAAATAACTAGCTGGTCTTAAGTGCCAGTTCAATTTATCGCTAAAAATTTCATAATTGAATCAATTGTCAGATCTTCATACGTCGAAACCGAAATTTTATTGCTTGATACTTATTGTCATTTATCTAGCTAAGACAATGACGGAGCGTCCATCATTATTATTATTATTATTATTATTATTATTATTATATATACATTCAAGCAAGCACATATATGTTATTATATATAAATTCAAATATATATATATATATATATATATATATATATATATAACAGTGTCAGTTTGCATAACTTTCACGCTACCTAAATATATTTCTATTTATCTATGTCGATTTGCATAACTCTCGAATTATCTATCTACTTATCGCTATAAATACCTCCCACACTATCTATCAGTGTAGCTTTACATAGCTCATACACTATCTATCTATCTATCTATCTCTCGCTCTCTCTCTCTCTCTCTCTCTCTCTCTCTCTATATATATATATATATATATATATATATATATATATATATATATATATATATATATATCCTCCTTAGGTTTACCCATACGGATTACCTAGTTTTTCATAAACTATATATATATATATATATATATATATATATATATATATATATAGAGAGAGAGAGAGAGAGAGAGAGACAGACAGACAGACAGACAGACAGAGAGGAGAGAGGGGGAAATGTTTTAATTGTTTCAACGAGAGAACATATATTTTTTAAAAAGAGAGAAACAGGAAAAGTTTTTGGTTATAATGTTGATTTGTTTTAGTGTATATAAGGTTGGTGCAAAAATAATGACGTAATAATGTCGTTTTTTGACGTTATACATCAAAAAACGACATTATTACGTCATAATTTTTGCACCAACCTCATATTTTGTATTTAGTTGGTGCAAAAAATAATGTCGTTTTTGACGTGTTTTTTAACGTCAAAAACCGACATTATTTTGCACCAACCTAATATTTTATCCTTCCTATTTTTCTCATCACGTCTGCATTCCGTGTGTCCATGTGTGTGGGGTTATAATCTTTTTAGTGCTGGTTAAAATTAGTCTATGAAGTTTTTTCTTGAATTTGTAAGAAGAGTATATATATATATATATATATATATGATAAAAACTGCGGATAATCTTTTTAATGTTCTTTTTACTGATTTCGTTCCTGCCGGTCTTGATCAGTAAATTAATATTTACCATCATGGAGAAAATTTTTGTTAACTTCATACAGGCATGTTTCTGAGAACGCCACATCTCAAATTTAAGTATGTGTGTATCGTATAAGAGATAACATCACTAAACCATTATATCCAGAAGGACTTAACTTGAAAGCACCAAGAGACATTGATAATACTGAATATTTTATAGGCGATTCAAATATATTTTTAATCCATTCACCATTAGCAAGGCGATAAAGACACTAAGATGCAATGGGTTACTGAGAATGAAAAGAAATCCAGAAAAAACGTTATTGAATAGGAAAGACAATAAATTAAAAAGAGTCAAAAACAGAGATGTTTGACATTAAATTTTTGAAGGTCATATTTTCGAAGAAAAACCGAGAGCCTTCCACATATTGGAAGAGTGGGAAAAGGATACTATTAAAATTAAGCTTACAGTTATATTTAGCAACGTCTACAGTAAAATAATGTGCTGTTGTTGCCAATCTAGTACGATATTTAAATTTATGTAGTTGAGGTAGTAAAGAGGGGTGCTCATAGAAACAATTGCCATAAAAAAAAATCTTTATAGAAAAGGGAAAGGGAAACTACGTCACGACAGTAAATTGTGATGATTGAATATTGAAGTACTTCTCAAAATCTGACCAATCAGCATTGAGAAAGGGTCAGACCGAGAGGCATTCATCATTATCTCATTTATACACGATGATCGTCACTTCTCTGCAGAAGAAGACCATCTTTTCACTTGGGAGCATTTTGTGTGTCTTTCATTCAGAATTTTATTATTTCTATCATTTAGACCCTGGTACATAGTGGAAGCACTGTGGATTAATGGATCGTGGCTGGGATTGAGAATCGAGTTCAAATTCCAGTAAAATCCATTACATTCACTTAAGTCCTAATAGTCTTGGGAAAGGTATGAATCCTCTTCTTCCTTCCTCCTATTTATGGGTAAATAGCAGGACAGACCTTGGATTTGGATTGCAACTGGCCTACCGCCGAAAGAAAAATCTGCCTCGTCAGTCATGTATCGAAAGATATATGATCGCCTAAGTGTGTATCACGCACGGCACATAACTGACTGATATCCACTTCCGTGGGAAAGGTATGAATCCTCGTTTTCTTCCCCCAGCGATAGGTAAATAGCAGGAGAGACCGGGTTCTATAGCCTTGGATGGCAAACTGATCTACCGCAGAAAGAAATGCCAACCTACGGCTGGAAAAATCTGCCTCGTCAGTCATGTATCGAAAGATACATGATCGCCTAAGTGTGTATCACGCATGGCACATAACTGACTGATATTCACTTCCGTGATTATACCCTTGTGAATGGTTTGAATCCCCGTCTTCTTCTCCCATCGATAGGTAAATAGCAGAAGAAACCGAGTTCTTTAGCCTTGGATGGAAACTGGTCTACGGTAGAAAGAAACGGCAACATACTGCGGGATAGAATCTTCCTCGTCAGTCATGTATCGAAAGACACATGATCGTCTAAGCGTGTATCACACATGGCACATATCTGATTGATGGACCCTTAAGCGATTCTTAAGGCCAGCTTCACTTTTACAATCTGTCTTATGCACGGTAGATATAAAGTTTATCTGAATTACCTATGTTAGAAGCTTGACTCTCCATGTATACAATCATGTGTTGTTTGAATCCCACAACAGACTTTAAAAAAAAAAAACTCTCACAAGTAACCTGCAGGTATTTCTGGTAGGGTTGAATTTACAGCAGTTTGCATCTGTCATCTCTGGTGTATCTCACCTGACTGGCTTAACCAGCCGACAAAAGGTTGACTTTTCCACAAACGCTACAAGCATGATACGGTCCTAAAGAGAGAAATAGAATCTGTCCAACAGCTAACTCTGGGAAAGATTCTATTTCTCTCTTAATGGCGTGCTTTTTGTTGCAATGCGCAATTCAATATTATTACAGCGTCCACAAATCAACATTCTCCAGCCAGATCAATCTCCAGCAATAATTTCTCAATGTTCAACATTAATGCCACGAATCCTTAAAGTGCATCTAACTACATCCATAAAAAGGTTTTTGAGGGTTTGAATGTGTCGATTAACTTGATTAAATTGAATTAAAGAACTAAGCTCTGTTTCATCTTCAAGCGAAATTTTTTGGGGAATAACTTAAATTCAATTTAATTCAAATAATTATATTGATGTTTAATTCAAATAATTATATTTAATTCAAATAATTATATTTAATTCAAATAATTATATTTAATTCAAATAATTAAATTGAAGTTTTCGGCTTCAATTTAATTCAAATAATTATATTGAAGGTTTCGGCTCTTGTTTTGAAACATGAGAACTCTTATGTAGCGTGTTGGAATCATATTTTTAAATAAATAATTATATTTATGCTCTACTTTTGTATCGAGCGCTATTTTTTTTAAATAATAACAAAAATACTAAAGAACTTTGGATTATTTACCTAACGAGTTCTTTCCTATTTTCTATATATTTTTCATATATATATATATATATATATATATAATGTCATCCACAGACGCACTGTTTCGCTGTATCACAGCTCATCAGTGTGACTAGACAGCCGATTGACTCAAGCCAGGGGCGATTTGGCACCAGTCGGATATTTTACCTCTGAGCTATCAGCATCCCGTGTAAGTGGAAGGCTAATTTTTGCTCTTCGAATAAACACACCAATGACTCACAGGGCTCAATTCATGGAAGAGCTTTGCAGTATTAGCAATGGTAGTCATTACAAATCAGCGCTTTATCAAGATTGCTCGACCAGCATTAATTTTTCCGGGGTGTATATAATGTCATCCACAGACAGACTGTTTCGCTGTATCACAGCTCATCAGTGTGGCTAGACACCCGATTGCCTCAAACAATGAACGCTATATCATTTTAAAAATAAACAAACACGCAGCGTTTGGTGTAATAAAAAGTGGGGGAGGATGTGAAGAAGAAGAAGAAAAATAATAATAATAATAAGAAGAAGAAGAAGAAGAAGAAGAAGACGAAGAAGAAGAAGAAGAAGAAGGTGTTTCTGAATCGATCAATAAAGAACTGGTCGGTTCACCATATTTTTTGTTCGATTTCCGTTCTTGTTTTATGAAACTCAGCATCTTCTTAGCTTTGTATTTATGCAAAATATAATACGTAACTGCTGATCTGCTATCGAAAATGAAGAAAGGATTGGTGAACTGCTGTGTCGTATCTATCATGTACAGGCGACGAGGCTCGAAGCGACACACATGTGGTTTTATAGGCGGACGCTGATAATTGCTTGGTCAGTAAACGTGAGAAGCGGGGAAGTTCTAAAGTACCTCGAAACTAGAACATTTATACTTAAAATCACAAAGAGAAACACCGCCAGACGCTTGGAAACGTTAACACTCGTAGGACATACTTAACGAAAGAAAAAACGAGATGTCAACCTAATGAGTATGGCACGAAAGAGCAAGTATAAAGTGTAATAAAGTACGAAGCTGGTTAAACGCTACTTAGAGAAACCGCTTCAGTTCTGAAGAGATAAGGCAAATAAATAAATGATCTTCAACCGAGTAGAAACTCTATAACAATATTTTTCCAACCTGGGCGATATCGCCCATCAGTGGGTGATTTCAGCTGTTGGATAGGCAATGAGCAACTGAACAGAAAATTGTGAGCGATTAGAAATTTTGGTGTTCTATTTTGAGTATTAAAAATGTATTTCAACATATGCTACCCGAAAAAAAAATATTCAAAGAACCTGTATATAAAAAGCAAGTGGTTAAACGGAAATAATGTGTTACATTCCTAGATAAGATAAAAATACTCCTACAATCAGGGGATATTTTGCGGTTTTCTATATTTTTGAGAAGGGTCATTAACATTCAAATAGTTCTTCAGTCGAAATAACATTTTTCGAATATAAATCACATAGGGGAAAATGATGATGATCATCATCATCATCTCCTTGACTTTTGTAATCGTAAGGGGAGGGGGCGTCCGAATGCAGAACCCACACTGAATTTCCTCCACAACGGTCTATCAACGACAGCCATCAGCAATTCCGGTACAGTTTGACATTGGCCAAACAGTTTTTGCGCTGGTGTCCTCTCCTACATCGACATTCAACAGTGCCTTACATGATGATCATGCACAGGCTGTCGTGCCTTGTAACGTGTCCAAACCACGCCATTTTTCTCCGTTTGACAGTAGCGTGAAGAGGTTCTTGGTGACCTACAAAACTTTCAACACTTTTCCGCACAAACTCATTGGTTTTATGTTCCCGACAAAAGATATTCTATTCAGCATTACTTTGGATTTCTCGGACTTGACCTCCTGCTCTTTCAACAAGTTTGTTGGCCAAGTCCTATAGCTTACTGTTACTACCTGCTATGAGGTCGATGTCGCCTGCAAAACGTAGGTCTGCCACTGGTAGAGATTCGAGGATCATGGTCGTTCAGGCTTTCTTGCGTGATTCTCTCAAGAAATAAGTTAAACAATGTGGGAAGGTCAACAAAAACAAAAAGTATTCACTGAATTTTTATTAGTTGCCAGTAGTGTACATTCTTTTTTAATTTTCTAATAATGAAAAAAAAAAAGTTTAATTTTTATATCAACATTTGCAACGTTAATACTAATTATACAACTAACCTTGACCATAAAACTAAATTATATATATATATATATATATATATATATATAGTTTTCAATGGTCAAGTTTGATTTCGTTTTTCTTTAATACGGTAGTAGCAGCAGTAGCATCCAACGCTTAAATCAGCGCTATTTGTTACCTCCCTTTGGTAATTTTTACTACAACATGAAACCTTTTTAAGATTCAGTGACAAATTTTTATCAAACAATTTTGGTATGCTTTTGATTATTTATTGTACAGGTGGACGGTAGAAAATTTGTCTATATAAAAATAGTTGATGACGAAAAAAGGTTGTTCTATAAGCTAATGTACTGGTCGAATTTTTAAAGAAAGATATTGACATTAAATAAAAAGGTTCAATTTATTTCAAGTTAAGAAATTTGATAAAAAATATGCCAGTTTAATTTTTAAATTAAGATTTTTTTTAAATTCAAGGATGTTTAATTCTATTTGAAGTTTCAAATTTTTTCTCGGCGGATGTACTTTCATTTTATGATCTTTGCACATCATTATCCCTCCAGATATAATCTTGAGTAAATACCTTACATGAACTTGGTTTAAACTCACACCATTTCCCTGAAGATAACGAACAGAATTGAGATGAGTGAACTGTACTTCTAAAGAATGCTGAAAATACCATGAGAGATATGTGGAAGTTCTAAGTAAAATGAGATAACACTTAAAATTAGTAACAGATAGAGAAATTTCTGAGGCAAATAAATAGGTCAACGCTAGGATATTTAGGAATTCATGAATGAGTTGTGCTGTCATTCTCTCTGCAGTACAACTGAAATATGTCAACGTAAAGTCTGGGAGAGAAGAAAAGTTTCCATCAAATTTTAATCAGCGATTTTGACAAACCAGGTTTAAGAGATAGGAAAGTGAAGATTAGCTCTCCACACATTCAGTTTTAAGCTTATTTTTATGATGCTTCAAGAATAAATATTTTCGAGTAGTAGCTAGTCTAAGAGAAGAATACCAAAAAGTAAAACCGTGTAAAAGAAGAAAACATTTCACTGTATATGTGAAGATGATAAAAGAAATTGGTAAAGCTTTTAAATGGCATGGTGAGCCGACGTGACGTGTACTGGGTTCGACCTCTTCATGTTAGAAAGAAAGACAAACTATGTATAAAGAAATATGTGGTGAGGTTACTACGGAAAAAAGCGGGCAATAATTTAGCTTACCTTCGAATAAACAAACAGAACCTGTAGAGAGCCATTATCGCCTACGTCTTTATGGAACATGGCATAGAATAATAACTCTTAGTAATATAAATATTAAAAAAAGATACATTTTAAGGATTAAAATGTTTTAGGCATTTATTTTTCTAGTCTTGTTTTTCGCGGTTAATTGGCAAAATCTCATGATATCACGTAGTGTTAATATTATCGTTTTTATAATTCTTTTTAAATACACAGCTAATTAAAAGATCCATAGGTGCATTTCAGGTGAAAAAAAAGAGACCTTTCTTGCCGTGCAACCATTGGTTAAAAGAACGGCCGAGTAAATTATCACCGATCGTGTTTGTTCTTGTG
This sequence comes from Acanthosepion lycidas, assembly GCA_963932145.1. Lineage (NCBI taxonomy): Eukaryota > Metazoa > Mollusca > Cephalopoda > Sepiida > Sepiidae > Acanthosepion > Acanthosepion lycidas. The sequence goes on from OZ010576.1 coordinate 81,589,889, forward strand.
CTTGTGTTGTTAGCAATAAATCGATAACTCCATTTTATTTTTCAAAATGAATACAAAATATTTTTTTTAAATATTTTAATGGCTCTAATAAATAATTTAGAGATTTTCTTCATAAATAAAAAAAAATGTTAAGGTGTCGATGAAAAATTATGACACGAAAGATTGTTATCACTAGTTTTAGAGAAAAAAAAAATATCAGGCATAGATATTTTTTGTTAAATTTTAAATTCATCAGACACGTTAGAATTTTGTTGCAATTTTTTCTGCCCGGATTTAATTAAACGACATTCATAAGCTAACACAAATGATACAGCTATTTGCAAAAACATTTTGTCAGTAACCATTATTTAACAAAAAAACAGTTTCTTCTAACGAAACATGCAAAAATTAGTTGTTTTTTTTTTTTCTTGTGATTTCTATGATAGGAAAAGAAATTCAAAATAGTCATATCCGCTACCCACATCTGCCTTCGCCTCTGTCATCACTATTTGTGACTATCCGATCTCGCAGTGTCTTTTCCTCGTTTTTATTATGATTGTTTCTGCGCTGTGATTCATGGACAATAAATCCAATGAAGTCATCGACACAAATGAAAGTTCTGTCATGCAATGTTTTACACACTTTCGAAAATACACCATTGCGCAATTATAACCTTCGAAAGTTGCAAACTGGAACAAGAAATGAATGAAGTCATCTTCTTCGTCATTATAAATCGATGTGCTAACAGATTAAAATGGAAACTTAAGATGAATGGTCGCTCGTCGGTTTTTGAATTGCAACGCTCGGCCCAAACGGCTTTTTTTTTTCTCTCTCCACGCTCGTTACAGGAGCAACTGTCGCTTCGATTTGAAATCCAAATAGCTTTCTGAAAATTAGAATTCTTTAGACACACAGAGAATGGGGACAGAAAGAGAGAAAAAGAGAGTTCATCAGGCTGACTTCATTAATTTCAACCAAGCACAAGTAAAAATGGAATCAGTGGTTCCTGCTTTATGCAGCGTCACGGAATCGAAAAATCTTCAGCCGGATCATTATTACCCCCACCAGCTGCTGCGATGTTCTTTTTTTTTTTTTTTTTTGTTTTTTTTGTTTTTTGTTTTTGCTTTTTTTCTAATCAACGACATCATTACTTTCACTTGGCCGCTTGCCCCTGTCTCATACTCTTCCCTTCTTTGTACCGTCTAACTACTTAGGTTAATAAAAGAAAGTTCATATTTTAATTACCAACAAAACCAATTGTAAAATCATATTATAAAAAAAAAATAACTATTAACTGTAAATTCTAGATCTCTTATTCTGCATTTATTTTATTTTTTTTTTTTTTTTTTGTAATTTATTTATTTTTTTTTTACTAAAATATTCCTGAGAATACCAGGTGCTGTAAGCTTGGATGTGCGTGTGGTGCAATGGATAAGGGTCCCTAATTGTTAATCAGAGTTCCAATTCCCATCGAGTTCGTTATATTTACTTCCACTCAAATATCCTTGGGAAAGATATTAACCCAAATCTCTCCCCCAGCTATGGGTTAATTAGCAAGACCTATAACACTAAACCATTATTATCACAAAAATATTCTCGCAATCAAAAAAAATATTTTCTGGCTTTAAATAACTTGTAAAAGGGTTGATGAGACGTAAAAAATGAATGAATTACTTTCCATTTATTTGCTTCCCCGATAAACTCCACTCTTCGAACGGAGTTCCACAGGTGAGAAGTGGGAGAAAATAAACTGTTGAAGTAGAAGAGGTAGGAAGTTAAAGCGAAGACTGAGTATAGGGAGGATTTAAGAAAGGACAACAGATGAACGGGGTTTAAGGGGACAGAAAATGGCAACGTCAATCGCCATTTTCTGTATACTTGAACCCCGTTCACCTTTTGTCCATTTTAAAATCCTCCCTATACACAGTCGTGTCTATCGTTTTCAGTACCCACCTGCGTACTATTGATTTTACCGACTTGCTTGGGGTGAAATGATTTTTAAAAAAATCCGCCATCGATATTTTATCAAAAGTTTCCTAAGTGAATTATTCTAAATAACACTATATATCTCTATCTATAAAAGGCAGAATGTGTGTGTGTGTGTGTGTGTGTGTGTGTGTGTGTGTGTGTAACGAATGCAAAGCCGCAATTTTCGACGGATTTGCACCAAAATTTACACGCACATGTTCCGAGTTAAAGGGAAGGCCAAGACAGATGTTGCAGTTTGCAACTTCTATCGATAGTGGAAAAAATCGATATTTTCAGGCTTCTACGGCAGTTTTCATGTAGTTTGCGGCCATTTTCTACTGGCCAGAGTGAGAGCCTATAACTGGCTACCACGAATAGGCAGGAATATTCTATTGGCCAGCGTGAGAGCCAACAGCTGACTGACACGAATGTTAACTAGCATGCTAGCATGCAAAAAACTCGATAGCTACATTCGTCACAAGTGGGAAAAATTAAATCTGCATGGCACTTTACTCCAATTGGCTCATTCGCTTGCCAACGTTGATTCTGATTCCGCAGAACTGGGTTAGGTGTGAAAAAGTATTTGTTGTTAAAATTCTTTTTTCATTCAGTTTTTCCAGTTCCGAGTCCTTTTTTTAAAGCTGATCGTTTTGTGTTCATTTTGTTTAGTTCTTTTTTCGTAACAGATTTAATGTTTAGTAGAGAGCTTCGAAAAAATTCGCACTGTGAGATAGGCAAGAAGTAAAGCATGTAGCAACATCAGCATGGCAAAGGGCACTCTTTTAAAGGCAACGAAGGGCAAAAATATTTTAAGTCAAGTGATAGCGATTGCTGTATGAGTCGTACGATTTTTGAATCAAGCACGGAAAACGCTCGGCCATGCTGCTAGTATATATATATATATATATATATATATATATATATATATATATATATATATATATATATGTACGTATGTATATATATATATGGATAGCGGCTCGTTTGAAGAATCGGATAGCCGAGTTCGAATTCCAGTAAAATCCATTACATTCACTTACGTGCTCATACTCTTGGGAAAGGTATGAATTCTCTTCTTCTCCCCCCAGGTATGACAGGCATACCGGGTTCTATAGCATTAGATGGCAACTCGTCTACCCCAGAAAGTAATGGTAACCTACTGCGGTAAAAAAATCTGCCTCGTTAGTCATGTATCGAAAGATACATGATCGCCTAGGCGTGTATCACGCATAGCGTATAACTGACTGATTTATATATATATATATATATATATATATATATATATATAAGTCGAAGTCTTCCGACCATATTAAAAAGAAAATCGGTGTTTTAACAAGACTGTATTTTTTCATCGTATTTTTTCATTTTTCTATCAATAATTAAATTTATTCAGTTCAACAAACTTTCTTAGAAGTATAATCGTTATTATAATTCTCTTTTTGAGTGATATTTTATTCATGTCTTTTCTGTTGCATTTAATCGTAACGCTCAGGTCCTTCCCTAATATTACATTTTTCATCGTAAGACGTTACAAGAGCATTTTTTTTTTTTTTTTTGAAAAACACATTTTGAGGATTTAATAGCTTACCGTATTAACAAGTTCAATGATTTTTTTTCTTTCTGTCATAAATTACCACATTTTTATCCTATTGTTAAATATCTGCGTTTATCATTAATTAGATTGACAATAATAGTTTAGCAAATTTTACCTATCAGAAACAACTCCTACTTGCCACGTGCCATAAGGAGTGTCAACACAGGAGCGTAATAGCATCCAACTCCCAGCTAATGTTTCAGGGAAGCGTACATGAACGATGTGCTGATTTTCGCATCATCACTAGCACGGTCTGCTTTTACTGTATAGGGTTGAAGTTTGTGAAAATATCATACAGTATGTCTAAATGGAATGTCTACTGAAATATCTAATCAATACTCGAAAAAACAAACAATATATTTGGTATGATATTAACTGGATATACGCTATTTATTACATATGAATGATAAGTGTAGGCTTATAAGCCTGGGGTTCGTGGTTGCTTGTATCTCGTGAGTAGGGTTCGTGATGTTTGGTAAACTCTTATCTGCAACTTGACCTTTCAGTGAAAAAACGAAGGGCAATACATTTTGCCATACAGGAAATACGGTACTTTGAAATTTGAACGGTATGACAGATGGGAGGATTCCCAAGTTTCTTAATGGCTTTTGGGTGAAATGTTTTTTAAAAATTCGGTTTATATTTCATATGTTTATAAGGAAATTCAGGAATCTCCAGGTTCCTCGATTTCCTTGAATAAGGAGTAAGTTCCATTCAGACAGTTTCATCCCAAGAATTGTTACATTGTGGAACAAAACTCCCAAGAGGGTTCTTCTCTGACAACTACAATCCTGATTTGTTAGTCAAAGGTGAATCGATATCTATGCTACTCATCCGCAAAATATGTATTTCTTACTCACTCTTTTCTCCTCCCTTACAACAATGTCTCCTAAAAACCCTCTACTTTAAGTGGACCCTGGCATTTGTGCTGGGTTAAATAAGTAAAAAAAAAGATTTTAGAAGGTATAGTTTGCTATTCCGAGATACCTTCAGAATTCAAAGTTACATTTTTCTATCAACAATTAAATTTATTCAGTTCAACAAACTTTCTTAGAAGTATAATCATTATTATTATTCTCTTTTTGAGTGATATTTTATTCATGTCTTTTCTGTTGCATTTTATCGTAACGCTCAGGTCCTTCTCCTAATATTACGTTTTTCATTTTGGATGAAAAAAAAAAATTAAATGTCTTTAATCTATTTCTTAAACAAAACAGAGCATTGAGTTAAAGAATTAACTTTAAGTCTATTTAATGTTCGTAGAATATAGATCTGTGAATTGTGACAAAAAAAAAAAAAAACAGTAGAAAAAGATGAAAAACGATTAATAAAACAATATGGATCTACAATGCTTAGTGCAATATATATATCTTTTTAAACATTTCACTCCAAGCGAGGCAGTAAAACCACTCAGCATCAAGATGAGAAAAGGACAAAAAACAAATAGTATTTAAGAAGATAACGATTGGCTCTGGATTTACTTTGTGAAGATGAAAGTTGATTGAAAAGCCAGTAACCGGAAGTAAATTCTAAAAGCGAGAGGAGGAAGAAAGGAAATTGTTAGCATAACTCTTATGGTTGCATCTAGCAATCTCAATTGTTAAATTATGATACCTAGTTCCCAAACGAATAATTTTTAAAATCGAAGTATCAAACGCCATGGAAATACTTATTAAAGACAGCATTGGGACGCCATGGAAATACTTATTAAAGACAGCATTGGGACTCCACGTTACGGTGGTGTGAAAGTGAGTGAAACCGAGATAACACATCGGGATAAAAAAAAAAGAACATTAGAGATTTTTGGATTTTTAAAGAATCTCTGGATAGCACCAGACATGATGGGACTTCAATATTTAATACATGGACGAATGGTAGACTTATAAATCAGATATTCTTTCGCAAGAAATTATCTAGGACGCGACAGTGAACACACTTTCCTGGCAAAACTGAATCTAAACAAACTAAAAGACCTCATCAGAATTTTCAGGGAGGTAATGGGTATATTAAGATCTCTCTTTTCGACTCATGGTCGCGCAAGGCTATTTGTACTTAAGTGAATATAACGAATCCAAATATTTCTTATTCTGGAGCTTTGGCCATTACACCACTCGCACATCCAAACTTACAGAAGCTGGTACTTTCAAGCCGTCACGCTTGTGAAACTAGCTTGCTTAATATCTTCTCGAGAATGCCCAGATGTTATCTGTCTGTATGCATACATACATTGATATCATTTAATTTGAAAACTGGTTGAAATGATCCGCGTGGTGGGGGTGTTGCGAAAAGCGGCTCAGAATGAGAAATCGGTGGAGCCGAGGGTTCGAATTGCACTCGGGCTCGTTACACTTACGCAAAAATAACTCTGTGAAAGTTACGAATGCATCATGCAAAACTATGGGTTAAATAGTAGGAGTGTTATCTGTAAAAGTCATTGTTATTCTCAAAAGATATATTTCTGATTTAAATAAACAACAACAAGTTGATAAGCTGTAAAAGAGAAACAAAGCATAATAGCGAACAGCTAGATAATATCTAATTTCCTATGAAGCCCTAAAGGATAAAAAAAATGAACGCTCTATTGTCTTGTAATTGGTATGTATATTATTAGTACGTTCGGAAACAATTATAATGTCGGTATTAAAAACACAACGTGATACAATAGTGTAAGGAGCTTTAAGTTTTTTACGATTTTCATAATATAAAGAAAACTACAGACTACGGGTTTTCGCTGCTTATATTCCGTTCATGTTCTAATACATTAGACACTCAAAAAAATTTGGAAGGACGACATCGGGAAAAAATGGTATTTCCTTATAATACATAGCTCTCTCCACTAACTCCAATTTTACGCACTGGATAGCATATTTCAGCACGAAAACCTGGTTAATCATGTCAAATTCCTCACAGACCAAGAAGAATATCTATATTTATGGTAACTATTTATAATGTAATAATTAAAAGAAAAGTAAACTCCCGTCACTGACCTTCGATTTATAGGACATATGGTGATTTGGGAGATTTATTATAGGAAAAAAAAATGCATTTTATAAACAGCAAAATATGGGAAAAGATAAAATAAGTAAAATGAAGACAGAAAAATTAATAATAAACAGAGTTTCATTAAGACAGATTATGTATAAGGGTGTTTCATTAAGACGGATTATATATAAGGCTGTTTCATTAAGACGGATCAAAGTCAGCAGTAAACAAATCAGTGTTATTGGTAAAAAATTATTTATTTCTCTATTGGATCATCTTATTTAAGCCATGGCAATTATGTGAGAAAAATAATATCGCCCAAATATCCACCAAATCTGAAAGAAAAAGAAAAAAAAATAGACACTTAAACTTAACTCACATTTAAAATCGGTTCAATTTATTGGAACGCCCTTTACATCGTAAAGTAAAGAAAGCTACATGACTTTTCAGAAAAAAAATAATCTAACTTTCCATTTGCTAAATATCAGAAAAAAACTTGTGGGATGTTCAAACATCCTGCGGTACGAACGAATGTTAAACTCCAAGAAGACAGAACGAATGGTCGTCAGCAAAAGAGACAACAGAACTACTTATTTGGGATGTCAAAGTCAAGCTACTAAAGACATTTAATAATCTAGACATTGTACTAAGAGATGATGGGATGTGTGATACAAAAAATATGAAGTTACATTAGAATTGCCGAAGATGCCTTTCAGAAACAAATATTAAGAAAGAGGAAAATGTCCTTAGAAAGAAAGGCCAATATAGCGAACAGCTAGATAATATCTAATATCCTATGAAGCAGTGAATGAATGACACTTTTCTTAGAGATAATGAAGAGTCTTGTAGGGACAGAGATGCAGTTCTTAGGGGATTTGTGTAAATCAATGACAGAACAATATCAGAGAGGAATGGTAAAAAGTAGAAAGTTCGAGCAACAAAAGAGAAGAAATGATGGAGCACAGTGAACGACTTAAAGTATAAAGGGGTTTAATTGGATGGTAGGATTTTTTTGAATATTAGGATTAATGTTCTTCCTGGCGTTATCAAAAGTTCATTTTCTCTGTCGAATACAAAATTGATGATCAATTCTGTGTTTATTCAAGACAACCCAAAATATTATACACTATCATCATTATCGTCGCAACTGAAGACCTGACTAGTTCGCTCTACATATCTGGGCGAAGGCGAGAGAAATACATATTCAGACTTAGCAGTTCTTAGGTACGCAGTTCTAGTTAAGGCCACTTCTCTCCATACCAAACCGCAATCTATGTCTTCCAAATTTAATGCACGTCTTGGTCACAGACACGTCGTTGACTTTCGTCTTAGAAGCCCCCCGCCCATCTATGCCCTCTCTTCATTAAGGAGATAAGGAGACCATTCCATCCCATTGTGATATGGATAGCCTTTCACCCTACAAGAATGTTCATCCGCTCTTATAGGATTTTTTATTTAGCAAAAAAAAAAAAAAAGAAAAAAGATCAAACCACTGTTTGAGGCAACATTTACTTTACAAGGACACACAACAGAGACAGACGACACAAGCCGCGTTTAAAAACAGACGATAAATTTATTATTAACACAAAAACGTGAATGAATTGCACAAATTAAGTGCTTTTCTTTCCAAATGATGATATGGACTAAGTCTGACATGTATGTAAATTATCAATGAAAATGAAATATTCCTTTTAACAATTAAAATTATAATGCTGCATAAGCAGGTCCTCAGAAAAGAAAAACTGCATAAAAATGAAGAAAAGTAGAAAACACTTTTCTGAATAGTATTCAAAGAATAATTTGGTACAATTTTGGAAGTTTGTGGTAACAGCGAAAAACAGATCAAGCACTCTAGCTGAAGACTTTTCCTTGATGTGGGAGTGACTTTGATGTTCCCTTCAATTCTCGTCTGGTAGTTTTCAATTTTCTTCTGCGTTCTTTTCTTTCTGGATCGAGGCGATCTGGGTTCCTGCAGCAGCTGTTCGTCGACTCCAAAAATTAAATTAATGCTCCTCTTTACAGGCGGGCTCCAAATACACTGCTCAGAATTTGGAGGGAAACACTTTTATTGGTTTTTAGATTAAAAAAAAAAAAAAAAAAAAAAAAGCAGCTGTTTTACCATAAACAAAATATACCAAAATATTTTCGAATTCAAAAAATTAAACAAGAGCCGGACACCGTGTCGGCGTCCTCTCTGAAAGCCTGTCTATGCAGGCCCATGTAGCTTAAATTTCTTATACCCTTTGACAGATCTTGTTTCTAATTCTGCTGAATGTGTAGTCAGCGTTTCCCGAGAATAGTCTATATAGGGAACTAGTTTATTTGCAAATGACCCGACCAAGTAGGTAAGACTCGTTTACTCTGACCTGCCATTAAAAATGCGATTAAATATCCAATCAATTCTGGAAAGAGTAGCGTTATTTCTGAAATTTATAAACAAAAGAGACGAGTTTTTTCTCTCCATATTGTGCAATTAAGCTGTCAAAAATTATACAAAAGACAATTTTAATATCTGCGAATATAAAACGTATTATATTTTTGTCATTATTAACGTTTTCAGCGTCTTGTTACGCACATGTGAATATAATTATTTCATAAGATTTATATTCTTAAGGAAAAACAAAACCCCACACTCTTTTCCTCAAAAAAAAAAAAATGTCTCGATTCGATTTTGAAAACAGTCATGTTTCTTAACGGTCATCCAAAAGAAAAAAAAAACTGTTGGTCTTCACGGTTGGTGGCGTCCGTGGTCTAGCATAGTGATGACGAGACGCCTTCCACAGCGTCTTCTCCATTTGCTTAGAGAGGAATCTTTATTTTGCCATGCATCGAGCTGTAACTTATGCTGATTCTTAATGAAGTTCACGGACCGTGTGAAGTGGACAACCGCCCTTCTCCTGAGCAGTAGCCATGATCGGCCGTGACAGGTGTCAATGCAGCAAGGACATTGAATTAAAGAATGACTAGATAGAACATAGCTAAGAATAGAAATGGTTCCTCGTTGACACCTCCTCGAATCAATAATTCTACGTCTCTCTCGGAGGAACAGAACATGGTTCGTTCGCGCGTCGCAGACCCCCAGGAGCCGTATAATCAATAGGAACAACCGATGTTAGTGACGTGTAAGAAACTAATACATATTTCATAGACAGTCCTATGACATTGTATCGTCTTCTTATTAGGCTTTTGTTTCGTATGTAAGCCATGATTGTCATAATTAGGCTTGCAATTATGTAATTATTGTGCAGTCCCTCCGCGCATATCCTGCTGGCCACAGCAAATGCCGGAAATGATAAAGTTCATAAGCTTTGAGGTATTATGCATCAAACATAGATACATATATACATACATGGATAGGTGATGAGGATGTGTTTGTCTTAACCTCGAATATAGATATTTTCATTAGATACTTACGTCGAGGCCGACAGCTCTGTGAGCCCCCGACACAGGCTTACGCAAAGACACACTTACATACAGAGAGAAACTCTTGAACACACAGTCGCAAATATAGAGGTGAAGATATGCGTAAACACACCGGAAATACATGCAGAGGATCACAGGAAAGCAAGAAAAATAGACGCACACATACACAGGCATGAACACAACAACGCCCGGCACACATAGACATTACTTCAAACATTTATACAGTGGATAGTTTGTATTTGAAAGAGACGTTATTTTTATTTATTAAATATTTATTTGTAATAAAAATGGCGGAATAAAAATAAATCCATGAATTCTTCGTATATATATATATATATATATATATAGATACACCTAGTGAGCCAGACACACCTACCTAGGTTTCACCTAAACGGATCGTCAGGGAAAGTATGCTCTACGATTGTATTGAGCTCTTTTGTTAGTTAGTTGTCCACTCGTATCGGGGTTTTTTCTTTGGGCTTCAGACCTGCATCTGTGCGATTTGTCCGACAGTAATTCATGTTTGTAGCTCTTTCTTTTTTAAAAACCTTTTTTCCCTCGCGATTGATTTGATTATGTTCAAATAAAAAATTCGAGGGTTTTTTCGAAACGAATCTATATATATATATATATATATATATATATATATATATATATATATATATATATATATATTCAAATTACTGTTTTTAAACTACAGATTTCCCAGGATTTCTCTCGAACGCTCTTATCTGCTCGAAGCGTATCTTAACGTAAACAACCGACATCATATATTATTAAATGGACTAAGTCCGACAATCATTTTAATATATTTTCTGTTTAAACGCTATTTTTATAGGTACAAATTTTAAGTATACTGTCTGTATAGATAGATAGATAGATAGATAGATAGATAGATATTATAAATTAATTGATTTGTGTGTGTGTGTGTGTGTGTGTGTAAACGATAAAAATATTAGTTTTAAGTCATTGTATTTTCATGGATTAAAGTGTTCAATATAAGAAATAGACCGTATGTATGCCCAATAAACTTGTAGATTGTTTGGCACCAAGTTATCACCATTTTTCACCTGTTTTCTCTTCAATAAATCTACAAGCAGACATAGAACTGTCTTTTCTTCTTCCAGCTTTATCTGCAGATATATGATCTAAGAATCTTTACAAATAGTTACTTTTGAATCCCATAGTTACTAATTAGTCTCTTAGATATGACTGAAGATTCCTTTTTTTGTATCCGCTGATCTGTAGTGAATTATCAGTTTATAATTGCTGTTTGAATTTCTGAAATGAGAATTTTTAATAATTTTTACTATTTACATACGGACTATTGTCCTCAGCTTTGTCGTTGCTATTATAACAACAATAGCCTAATAGATTAAACCGTTGGTTCGTTGCGGATTAAAACGCCGGTTATATAGTAATCCCTGTGTCCTGCAGTATTTATTTGATCTCAGTAGAAACTGGACAAATAATAACTGATTAGTACTAAAAATAAAAACGAAATATGCCTAGACATTGAGCGTTGAACGAGAACGAGAACGGTCTACTTCTGTAGATTAAATAAAGTGATCAGTTCGAAATTTCCTGTAGGATCCGCCTGATGAAGACCGGATAGCAAATTAGTCGAAGCGTTCTGATAACAAAAAAATGATAAGGACCATAGCCTGCATGTAAATTTTCAATTCATGAGTAAATAAAAACTAAAAAAAATCTAAAAAAAAAAAAAAAAAATCTAAAGATATATTTCATTTTGTTAATTGATAAACAAAAGTATTTTAGGCCTAAAGATTGAAACTTCTTGTGATTACTTGAGGGTTTGCAAAATCCACAAATCCATAGAAAAAATAAACATCACCAATAGCACTTTTAACATCAAAACAAAATTCATAATCCTCGCCTCTAACACGCTGTCTACAAACATTGTAAATAAATTAGTTTTCCCTAATGCTAGGATATTTACCAAATCGTTCAAGACAATTGGAAATGTAATTTGGAAGCAAAATAAATCCAACACTACTTCAGATGCCGATATTTATCAAATAAACCGCTTACAATGTAAAATAATTTATGTTGGAGAGACGTCACGAAGTCTATAAGCCTGCATCTCCTGACATAAAAGAGATTTATGCCTAGACAATCATTCAAACTCTATCGTAATGCACAAGAACATTAGCCAAAACTATAATTGTACAAATGACACCCTAAATAAAAAATAAAAAAAATACGCAGAAAGTACTTCGAGGCCCTACTAATAACAATATTACCAACTACAAACACACATCAAAAACATTATATTACATCATTAACCTTTATGGAATCCATTCTTGAAGAATCTAACGTTGGTTTATTTAAAACAAATGCTATGGGCGTAAAAACGTTCTCAAGTCAACTTACGTAAAATCAACAAGCACAATGTATATTAGCCATACACACACTTATGAATATGCATCATCATCTGATTCCTACATAGAGATACTAGAATTATTAGGTTGGTGCAAAAATAATGAAGTAATAATGTTGTTTTTTGACGTTAAAAAATACGTCAAAAACGACATTATTACGTCGTTATCTTTGCACCAACATAATAGTATACACTTACTTGCATGTCGTAATCTTTACAGATTTTCATGAAGGCTTGGAATCCGTTAATTACTTGAAACTTCGGATGGATGTGTCGTCTCTCCTTGAGTTCAGAACACCACACATTATACTAACGTTTGTTTAACAAATCGAATGCACGTAAAACCTGCTTGACCAATGAAATTCAAACAAGACAAAGTAAAAATTACAGAGCCTCTTTCTTCTTTTTCTTTATATGTTATTCTCTGATGAAGTTTTAATAAAAGGGAAATATGTTAAATAAACATTTCCTATTTGTTCTTTATTTCATGATTCTGTCGGAGTCCAATTCATATTTGACCTAGATTTGTTTTGAACTCATCTACTTGTTACAGTCACACATAGGCGATCATGGCTCTCCACTTGCCTCTATCCCTTGCAGTTCTCCACAAGCCCCTTCCCTCTGCCTCCTCCCCCAGACCACGTTCTGTCATCCACTTGCTTAAGTTCGCCAGGTATGTCACGCGTTGTTTTCCCTTGTCTCTCTTTCCCTCTATTCGACCTGTGAGTATCAGATTCTCCCGGCCCTCCTTCCTCAGTATGTGTCCCAGAAACTTCAGCTGCATCTTCCTGATATTAAGTATAAGCTTCCTCTTTGTTTGCATCCTCTCGAAGACTTCATTGTTGCTCATTCGCTTGGTCCATGCAACAATCATAAAAGTTCATCTTAATTAATAAAAAAAAACATTTTGCGGAATGTTCAAACACGCCGCAGTATTAACGAAAGGTTATTTTTAATCATTTCACCCCAAGCAAGGCGATAATACCCCTAAGATGCAAGGGGGCTATTATGAGTGGATGAAGAATGGGTAGACTTTCGTAGGAACCGGAAACCCAATCCCAAACAGAAAACCAAGGATAAACCACTACTCTTGTTCAGAAGACTGGGTAGGAGTGTGAACCGGGCGATAGCTGAACCTATCTACTCCTATCAAATAGAGTGATTTTTTCTAAGTGCAAGCGGTGTATAAGAGTATGGGCTAATTAGAAATCAACAGCCGATTAAAAGATTATTGATATGAAAATTGACACAATTTCCATACTGTGGAGCGCGAATCTGCACCTGGTGGATATGAAGATACATTCCAGATCAACCCTCTAACCAGCTAGCCTCTTGTGGCCTGGGAGTGAGCACAAAATCTGCTTTGGTATCTCTTAGGTCGCGGGGATGAAAACCAGCAGACATTAATATAATCACAGTTTACATATATAAGTTCTAATAATGAAGCCAACGCTAGGAGTGAGTGAAAGAAGCTGGTGGATCCATACCTTTCCCAAGGGTATTTGCGCGTAATTGATTATAATGAAACCCAGCTCGGCTCTCCTAATAAAAGTCTGAGCCATTATCCATTACATTACCCTTAGATCCAAATTTACGGCCCCTGGTATTCGCAAGTGGTCACCCTTCTAGTAACTGAGAAGGATCGACTTTGCTTAACCGGTGATCGTAAGAGAACTGATGTTGGAACTTGATATGGCCGCAAGCTTGACATTGATTGTAGAGATGCTCTCCATTAGATATATAATCATATAATGTTTCAAAGGTACATTTATATGCCGTTTTAAAGTAAGATGTACCATAATCGTATAAGCCATGAAATGTTCTATGAAATATACGGCTCTGTATTCGGT
>OZ010576.1:81611585-81626585 GCA_963932145.1 Acanthosepion lycidas
ATTTTTCGGATTACAACCTTGTTTTTTTTATATGAACCTCTCTTGGATACTAGAAAAGAAGCACTCTTGGATACTAAAAAGAGCGATAAGATTTAGTGGATTTCAGAAAAACAGGGGTCAGCTAGCTGTCTCCTGAAACGAGACTCTGTCCTTCGACATAGCCTCGCCTGGGCCTCCTCCCTGCCCGAACACAGTGTGTTTGACCAGCACACTCCAAAGTAATCTGCAACGCTGTTAATATGTGCGTTGTGGATATCGGCTCGGAATTAGAAATCAGAGAGCGCAATTCGAATTCCAGTCGCTTTCGTTACATTCACTTACGTGTAAATAATCTTAGGGACGCTATTAATATATCTCTTATTCCCAGCTATGGGTTGAATAGCAAGGCAGACTGAGTCATACAGCCTTGGTTGCCAACCAGGATAGCGCACAAAGAAACTGAAATCTTCTACGGGGATATCTTCCGTCTAGTCAACCATGAATGGAAAAAACATAATCGCCCAAGCGTGTATCACATATAGCACAACTGTTAGTAACGCTAACAGTTCTATCAATGGAAACCGAATATTACCCGTATAAAAACGGATAATCTCACGATTACTAACATCATTTACCTTCAGAAACTCTTCGAGTCTTTGTGGGTAATGTTTCAATAGATTTAAGAATCATTATTTCCAATACTTCACCAGAATAATTGGGAGAAGTTGGCATAATGAGTTCGTTTTATATAAATTTATCCTTCGGTATATATCTATTAAAACCGCTCAAAATGCTTTAAATCCGGACTTTTCGATGGTTTTTCTAGGGTGTGCACCACTCTTTGCTTTCTTTTTTGCCAAATAAATTCTACACAAGTTAGAACTTTTCTTTGAGACATTATCGTCTTGATGAAAGCTACGGACGATAAGTCGGAAACCACTTAATACTATAAGCTTACACTGTATTTGTTTATAGTTTCACTATACTATTTCTCAAGTAGATACCTCCAGCATCTTCAGCAGCCCTAAATCATAACACTACTTTGAAAATGATTAATATATAGGGTAATGCCCTGTGTATAATATCGCTTTTCTTTGCATCTTCGTACATTTTCAATATGGGCAAATAATTCAAATTTGTATTCGTCTTTTTAAAGAACGTTTTTTTCAACTTATTAGTCATGCATTTCTTGAGTTTTTTTTTAATTGCTTTTCATGTGCATAGTTCGTGATTTCAACATATTGTGCTGCAATAACGGTCGTAGCTAATTTTAACAGATTGTGGTTGAACACATGACATATATACAATGTGTCCATAATAACCCGTGCGTCTTCCACAATTTATTGCATCGATTAGAGCCAACTTCATATTTTACATTAATTTATTGTACTGAAATTGCACAAGTTGCAACAAACAATTATTTTCGGGGAGGTTTGTGCTGCACTATATTGGTGTCTGTTTCAAAATTAAATGATTCCAGACCAATGGATTGGAAGCGGTTGTCCAGTTTCCTGCCTACTCAGGTTAGCAAATGTAACTCCTATAGACCTTTTCTTGTGCGGTTACGTTCAAGACAGAGTCATATAATCTTAATAATACGTCAAGTCATATCCATTGTTGTTGAGGAGATACACCTACGCACATAGTTAGTAAACGATCATCATCTAGAAGTGTTTCATGCAACCAAGGAAGCTCATATGGATGTGTTGTGTTTGGGATTACCAGGTACTGAAATCCTGGATGTGTGCGTTGCGTAAGGGATAATGGCTCGGAATTTTTAATCGGATAGCCAAGTTTGCGTTTATTTACATTCAGTTACACGCAAATACCCTTGAGAAAGCTATGAATCCACCTCCTGTCCTTCCACAGCCAGGGATTAATTAGTAAGATTTTGTATCACTAAAGAATTATTATTATTCTTAAAATCAAAAATTGTTTTCTGGCTTTAAATAACCCACAAACAGGGGATAAGCTGTAGAAAGTGAATCAATCAATCGGTTGTGATTAAATAAAACTTTTTTTGATCACCTATATTTTCCAATAAACTCTGAAAAGTTTTCTTTAATTTTTCATTTATTATGATTCTTTAAAACTGTACACTCTGTACATCCTTTGAAAGATCATATCTCTAAGCGACTTTCTATACCTGTGGCGTGAGGATTATTAATTTAAAAGATGTTTACGTTCAAACTGAAAACAGAAGCAAATGATATTAATTTTCGGCATTTGATGGTCTTTTATATCCGGAAAGAAAAGAAAAACGCCGTAAAAACAGCAAAAATGCTATGTGCCCTTTATAAAGAAGGTGCTATAGCTAAGAGTATTGTTCGCTAGGTCCGGAAGAGGGTATTTTGTTCTGAAAGATCACAAACGTCCCGGCAGGCTTGCAACCGATAATAATAAACAAATCGAAACGATAACTAACAATAATCCCGTTCAGCCTACACTGGCTATCGCATATATACTCCACACATTTCCTATGAGCCTTGTATGAAATTGGCTACGTTAATCAGGAATTTGTTTCGGTTTTTCGGGGGAAAAAGGAAAAAGGGGAAAAGGGAATTTTCCATTTGTGATTCTCTATTCAGATGAAAAAAAAAGCCGCATTTTTAAAAGACCTATTACAGGGAATAAGAAAATGGATTGTTTGCAACAATATGGAGCGTAAAATATCTTGAAGAATACGAAATGATGAACATCCAAAGAAACTGATGCTATGTATCTGATGAGTTTGAAGCGCTTTTTTGTGCATTACGAACTCCTCCCTTAAGATCTTGAATTCAGAAAGTTCTGTTCCGATTTGAACTGATTAAAGGCAGAAATTGGTGAAAACTATTCGGAAATGGTCACTCGGAGAAAGGTGTCGCCTTTTTTATGGACAACGCCAGATATTACGTCTGTTTGTATAGCCTGCAGAACTTGATACAGTTTGGCTTCAATCTGCTACTACACTTATGACACTCACCAGACCTTGCACCTTTGGATGGCCATTTATTTCAATCTTTGCTAAATTACCTTAAGGCGAAAAAAATCACTTCTCTGGAAGCCTCTCAGAGCCACTTAAACCAGAAAGATGCTCAATTCTGGGAGGATAGAATCATGATTCTACCTCAAAGATGGGAAATGTTAGTGGAAGAAAATGTCACATTTTTGTTCCATTAAATCGAGATACAAATGTGTAAACGAATTTTATGAATTTCACATCAAAACACTATGAACCTTTGATCCGATCAAATACATGGTGTCCCCTCAAAAATGACATCATTTAAAATGTGAATAACTAATTAACAACATGTCCCAGGCAAACGGAACTAAATAGGGTTCAGGTTAATAAAAACAATTTTTAGCAAAATTCGAACTAGATATGCACACGAGTGTAGCTTTTATAACCGATTTCACAAGGCTTTAAAGATGTTTAATATGCGCACCACATGTGGTAACACACATGTCAAGTTTGTAATCTGGACTTCCATAGGTGCTCTTCTTACAGACTTTCTGGGGTTTCGCCAAATGTTTCTCGAACCTGATTGACGATATCTTCCGCAACTGCTGATCGTCTGAATGAATTTGCCCTGCCCTTTCTCTTTGAATTTTTGTGCCATGTTCAAATCTGTTTCTCAGTTGGCCCATTATTTTTGAATTTTCTTCAAATTCTTCTTTGACTGTGTTCGAGCATATTCTAAGACACAAAATGCCTTTTCATTTCTAGTGGACGTCATTATTCACCCCGAAAAAAAAAGAAAAATTAAACATTCAACTTAGTTTTTACACATTTTGATAAAATTTGAGATCATTTGAGAGTGAATTGGCTATGTTATTAGACTATAAGAGTAACTCAAGTTTTGGGGACACAGCGTACTTTGAACTCTGCAAAAGAAATTTAATTTTAGCAAGCAAGCGCGTATAACATATTTCCAATATATGATATGTTTTAATCGTAACAGTATTAAGTTAATAAAAGGTCCACGGGTTTCCCGTATGCAGGCTTAGTGGTTCCTTTCCGATGGTGTGTCCTCATACACAAATCACGTTGGCGGTGCATCCTTGTCCCCACAAATACGTCAGCTCCGAGATTTTATGAAGTGACATTAAGCTATGTGTCACATCTAATAACGACTTCCTTTAATATTTTTCCGGAAGCCCGGATGTTTAATTTTATGTCTGAATGCTTAAACACCAATGTCCTGTAAACTATACTTCGAAACTATGATATTGGGGCAACAAAAAACAAACTTTTCTATCGAAAAAGATATTAGCAAATTCTTTTGTAATTTAACAGTTTAGGTTAATTTAATCTTCTAATTGTAATTTAACAGATTATGTTAACCTTGATTAATATATATATATATATATATATATATATATATATATATATATATATATATATATGTGTATCCTTGTGCAGGTATGCAGAAAATAGAAAAGAACACGTTGGGTGCATAATCCGGGGTTCCTTAGTATTTTTGTTTTTATTTTTAAGAAGACAGTGCTCCATACAGAAGTAGAGCTTATATTATAATAATATTTTATTATATTATAATATATTATAATAATATTTTTAAAAAAATATTATTATAATATAAGCTCTACTTCTGTATGGAGCACTGTCTTCTTAAAAATAAAAACAAAGCGAAGGAATCATATTTTTAAACAAAAAATATTATTATAATATATATATATATATATATATATATATATATATATATATATATATATATATATATATATATATATGATTGTAAGGCTTTGAGATGGATCGAAAATTCGGGGTGGGAAAAACTGATTGGTTAGAATGATTTCCTATATATATATATATATATATATATATATATATATATATATATATATATATATTTGCACACACTACAGTTCAAAGTTTGAAGTCAACCCAAGAATTAGCATGAGATGTACTTGACAGAAGAATGTAAAAAAAAAAGAAGAAATCAATAGAGTTCTTAGGCTTATTGTTATTAGACTACAAAGCGATGTTAATTTTTTTGTAAACCCTCTACTGTGTGAATTGTAACGTTTAATAACAATCACTATAAAAAAATAGATATAATTTGTTTAGTGAGCGTCAGGTTATGTTAATGAAAACTATTCATTTATTTTTTAATGATCCCCTTCAAGCAAGCCAATGCCGCCCCTAAAATATATGGTTATACTGAGTGCGAAAGAATCTGAGACAAACATTATTAAGGAGAGAATAAAATAAAGAACAAGAATTAAAAAGACAAGAGATGACGATGGATATTGCGTTTAAATTATTGAAAACCAAATTTGACTATAAAGAAGAAGCTGGAAAAGATTTACACAATATCTACTGTAAAACAATAATATCTTGCTGCCGAGCTAGTACTGAGCTTAAATTCCCAAAATCGAGGGACCAAAAGAGAATTCATCAGAACAACTGCCATGAAAATATTTATTGAAATGGCACAGGAAAGCAACTTTAGGGGGGTCGAAAAGTGATTGAAGCCGAAATTTCTTGGTCAGGACTGATAATACTGTAGATTCTTCAGTAGAATCGGTAATATCGCTACCCATAATCTATCCATGGTATTCTCAGCATTGTTAAGACCACATCTCTTTTGTTTCAAATCTCCTCTTCAAAATAAATCCAGTTGATATACGACTTAGAAAACAATTTACTAACACAACGACCGATTTAGATCGATAAATTATTAGTTTAATTTATAAATGAAAACTTTTTCTTCTTTTATGCAGTGCGGTACTCGAAGACATAGACGATAATGATTATCCATAAATTTCTATTCTTTGTAGTTCTAAGCATTGCATGATTTTTACTATTCTTTTCACTCCTGTTGTGTCATCCATTTGCACAAACTACTTAAGCAAGTTATTTATCGTTTATATCTCCTCCTATTCTCTTCAATTGGTCCTTTGAGTGTCAGTCTCTCCAAGCACTCCTTCCTTATCGTATGTCACGGAAATTCCAACTGTCTCTGATTCCAATTATATTTCTTTATTGTTTCTATTTTTCTTAAAACATTCCTGTAGCTCACACGACCTGTCTATGGTATTCCCATCGTTAGAATCACATCTCTGTTGCTTCAAGTTCCTTTGACCTTAATGTTTTTTAATGCAATACCAGTCGTTACTTTTTTTCTTTTTAATTCCTGTTCTTTTATAGTTCTCTCTTAATGTAATACCTTTTCCCATATTCATTCGCACTCAGTAACTCAGTCCCTCCCCGTTCCATTAATGAGTGTGTTTCTTGATTCTGTCTATTGGCAGACGCCACTCATTATTTTGAGTGGTGTGTGGGTCCTACCAATATTTTTTTATTTTTAGTTTTATCTTTCCGTTACATTTTTAGTTTGTTTTCTGGGTTCACTCCCACCACCATCATTTCATGTATCGTGAAATTTTTATATATATTTGCATATAAACTTTGAAATTTTCATTTCATGGGTTGTTTTGCAGATTCTGTGTGAATATACGGCATTGTGGTATGTGCAAGTTTGAAAGGTGATGGAGGAATTCTTGTGATGGTTGATTAAATTGTAATGAATTTATAGCTCGTGATTCGGATTAACTAGAACTAGAATAGCTAATGGAGATCATCCCCTTCTTTACCCCCTTTCGGTGGCTTCATTGCTTTGTTTGGAGGCAAAATGCTTAAAAAGTCCCCTGATGTATAATACCGACATACACTTCACATGCCAATTATGTTGAAGACCGTGTGTGACGGGCACACACTTTTACCGTTTCCTTTATAAGTTTTATAAGACTATTTTAAATCCATCACCAGGTCTGCTGCTGAGAAAGTTGGTTCACTGTGTCGTACTAGACAATTTTTATCTCTGGAATCTATCTTACATATTTACACGTCCTGGGTCTGGCGATAAACTACATCCGCTTCCTGGGTAAGACGATAAACTACATCCAGCAGCAAGGCATCTGATCAGAAGGTTTTGAGTAGCATGGAACCACCTCTTAATTCCTGGTAGTCCCAGGTCTACCCTGACCCAGGGTGGTAGCACCCGTTAGGGTCCAAGCTATGGGCAAATAGTTAACCCCGAAACTGGGCTAAAAACACTATGAAATCGTAAAAATACCAGAAATACTTTGTAAAAAATAATTACCAGCAATAAATCTTTGAAGAAAACAAAAAAAATTTATGACCATCAGTAAATTTTTGAAAAAAAGAAAATATTTCCAGAAATACAGTTTTGGAAAATATTACCAAGAATACATTTTTGAAAAAAATATTAACAGCAATGAAAATCTTGTTAGCATTAAATAACCCATTGAAGTTGATATGCCGTAAAACAAGCCAAACCCAAATCCAACTACATATTTACAAATCTACCAGTCGTCCATACTTTGAATATTGCTGCCACATATAATTCAGTGCCCCTGATATTTGCCTTGAGCTGCTTGATAAGTTCCAAAGAGGAATCAGCAATATTTTTGATTCTGATCTGACATTTCGGCTTCATTCAGTTTTCCAACGCCGTAAAGTTACATTCCTGTGCCTTTAGATATATATATATATATATATATATATATATATATATATATATATATATATATATATATATATATATAAATGCTTTCATGTTAATTGTTCAGATGAGTTCTTCGTTATGGTACCTAGACATTTTAAGCGCAATACCTGACTGGCGTCAAGATCTCGTCAATTTAGAGTTGAGCTGGCTAGATGTCGCCGTCAGTTCTGTGCAGTTTCTTTTCTCGCACTTCTGGGTTGTGGAACTTCCTTTCATCTCCATACTTTCTAGCCAATTTAATCTGCAAAAATTTAAATGGAATCTACTGTCATAAAAAAAAAAAAAAAAAGATTTGGATCATGGTTTGGGAGGCACGGTGGATTAATGGATAACGACTCAAATTGAGGAATTGCAGAGCCGAGTTCGAAATCCAGTCGACTCCATTACATTCATCTACATACTAATACCCTTAAGAAAGGTATGAATCCTCTTCTTCTCTCCCAGCTATGGGTAAATAGCAGGTGAAACCGAGTTCTATAGCCTTGGATGGCAACTGGTCTACTACAGAAAAGAAAATGGCAATCTGCGGGGAAAAAACCGCCTCGTCAGTCATTTATCGAAAGATACATGATCGCCTTAGCGTGTATCACGCATGGCACATAACTGACTGTCATGATTACTCTTTTCCCTTCCCGCTCATTATTAATGTTTCTGTTCCTAATTCTTCCACACCCAGTAGCTCCTTCTGCCTTGTTGGTTTTACTAGCATAGGGTGAAACCGATTTAAAAAAAAAGATCTCCAGTTGAGCCGGTTATATGTAGCCGTCAGTTCTATACAAACAGTTTCTTTTCTCGCACTTATCGGTTGTGGATCTCCTTTCAAGTTCGATACTTTCCAGCCAATTTAATCTGGAAAAATTTACATACAATGTCAATTACAGTCTACTGTCATCATGATTACTATTCTTTTGTTTTCGCTTCTTAGTAATATTCCTGTGTTTTTTTAAAATTTACACCCATTAACCACTTCTGTCTTAGTGGCTTTACTGCCTTGCTTGGGATGAACGCGATTAAAAAAGATGTAATTATTCAAACGGTTTTAAATTTTTACTTGAGCAAAATTACCACAGAATCTGTAAACTAACTATCGTTTTGTTTTGATACTCAACAGCGGATCTTTTAAGATTAATATAATTTAGTTATAATGTGTTTTGTTTTTTTGTTAACACTAATCTGGTATCTGCTTGCAATTATTATTTGAAAATGAAAATGTTATAAGCGAAGCTAACGACATGGCTTTCTTGTATATGAGATTAAATTTCCGTTCAATTATTTACAAAGAGTCCGTATCGCAGATTCTAGAAGTACTTGAATGTGACGGAAAATATAAAAAAAATGGCGCAGGTTCATATTTACTAAATTCCTAATGGATATGTGGGCAAATTGCCATAGAATTCTGAAAATCATCTTCTGTACCTTCCAGTTTTTACTCGATACAACGTCACCCTTTTGCGCGCGATTTCTTTCTTTCTTTCTTTCTTTCTTTTTTATTCTTTCTTTGCACTCAGATAGACACACACGCATACACACACACACAAAAAAAAAAACACACGCACACACACAGATATGTAGGTTTATAAAAATCGAAAAATCGCGTAAACATACATACAAACACACACACACACACACATATATATATATATATATATATATATATATATATATATATATATATATATATATATATATATATATGTTTAAATATATTATTGTATATATGCGTTCGCAAAAAACATAAAAAGACATCACGCATTCTGGGTTTGAACCGTTATCCGCAAAACGAAGTTTTAGTTCTGTTGGTTTTAGAACAACTTGCTTCAGGGACAGCTTTTATCCTTGGTCCCTACATAAAATGAACGCTGACAATTTTCAATGTATTTTAAACGTTACTACTTTTCTTCCTTCGATAATATTTTATGTGTGTGTCATAATGTACTGCTTCCAATATTATTTTACTTTTTAGAGTGACAAAAACAAATAAATATTTTAATGTATATTTATCTATCAGTCTACCAGTCGTCTATGCTTAGAATATTGCTGCAAAATATGGTCCGGTGCCTTTGCTATGTACCTTGATCTCCTTGATAAAATCTAAAAAAAGAATCAGCAATATTATCAGTCCTGATCTGGCGGCTCGGCTTCAGTAACATTTCCGACCACTGTACAGTTTTTTAATAAATATTTTCATGGTAATTCTTCTGATTAGCATGCTACTTTGGTACGTCCACTTTATAAATTCAAGTTAAGTAATAGTTTGGCAGCTAGATATCATCGTTTTACAGTTGTAATTGTGGAATTCTCTTCCGGATATTTGCTCTCAAGTCAATTCTGATCAACAGTTTATCCCTCTCTGTCAGCCGGGGTCAGATGTAAGCCATAATAAGGAAGTCGATTTGAATTGACTCAGCTAGCGTGGGAAAGTTAGAAAGGAGAACTTAGCGAGTTAGACGTGTTCTCTTTCGTAGTCGACCCCCAATGGATAGTGAGATAATGTCCATATCGACATGAGTAATAGTTGAGTTAAAATTATCTGACTTTGAAGTCTTTCATTGCTGAACCAAAACGGTTTACGATATTCGGCCTAACTGGGATCCTTCACTGGTGTCAAAATTCAAAACCTGTATCTTTGACGTTTTCGATCTAAATTTGAAACTGGAATTTGCCGCTGGATATCATCTGCTCCCTTATATATATATATATATATATATATATATATATATATATATATATATATATATATATGACAAAAATATAGTTTTAAGGTATGACATATTTATGGTAAAATGCTCAATATCAGAGATGTAGGTTATGTAAATATAAAAAAAGATTGGGGTCAACAACAAGCGGTTTGTGCGCAACCTTCATGGCGTTCAAACAGGAATACATACACACACACACATATATATATATATATGTGTGTGTGTGTATATATATGTATGTATGTATATATATATATATATATATATATATATATATATATATATATATATATATATATATTCGACCCTCCCGTCGAATTCGACGTATGAGGGTCAAGCAAATCAGTTCCTAGGAATCAAAAGCCGGATACCAGCACTTGAGATTTGATTATAAGGTTTTGTGTAGAACCATCCACAATTTTTGAAGGGCCAAATAGAGAGACCTGCTACACTTCATACCACAAGGTCCACGAACGACCCTCCGCAAATCTGGAATTCAGAGTTGTCCTCCTCTTAGACCAGTTGCCACCCAGGGCTACAGAACCCAGTCTATCCTACTATTTATCTATAGCGGGAGTGAGAAGAGGATTCATATCTTTCCCAAGGGTATTAACACATAAGTGAATGTCACGGATTCGACTGGAATTCGAACTCGGCTCTATATGTAGTTATCCACAGACAGACTGTTTCGCTGTATCATAGCTCATAAAATTGATCAATCTGTTTTTACAGCATTTTCATGTTTTTTTCTTTTAATGGGAGGAGGGGAGTACTTTCACGGAAAAACGTAAAAACGCTAGAAAAAATAAATAAACATCTAAATAAAAAAATAATTAAATTTTCCTTGTTTGCCATTTTTAACGAAATATGTTTAAAAGCTTGCTGCCGAAATATACATCAGAAAAAATAACACCCTGATGATGACATTTTGCTAATGTCGAAATGAGTCGGAATAAAATGAATATGTAGCAACATGGTAATTTTCTCTGTTCCATTAATAAGGATACTAAAAAAATTGTTCAGGAATACTAGAGGATCCTATTGAAAATAAGTAGACAAAACTTGTCTAAATTATTCAACGAGACATGTCTTATATATATATATATATATATATATATATATATATATATATATATTATAATAATATTTTTGTTTAAAAATATGATTCCTTCGCTACATAAGAGTTCTCATGTTTCAAAAACGAGAGCCGAAATCATCCAAATAATTAATAAAATTAAGTTGGATTGAGGTGTTTAGTCCCGTTTCATCCTCAAGCGAAATTTTCGGCTCTCGTTTTTGAAACATGAGAACTCTTATGTAGCGAAGGAATCATATTTTTAAACAAAAAATATTATTATAATATAAGCTCTACTTCTGTATGGAGCACTGTCTTCTTAAAAATAAAAACAAAAATACTAAGGAACCCCGGATTATGCACCCAACGTGTTCTTTTCTATTTTCTGCATACCTGCACAAGGATACATATATATATATATATATATATATACTTCTTTTACATTTTAAATTTAGCTCAGTTAAAAAAGACAAAAAATCAATAACAAATATCGAAGAATTTTACAGCAGTAAGTAAAAAAAGTAATTTATAAAAATGTTTATCTCAGCCCTACATGTCAATCAATTAATTAAAAAACAGTAAAAATATAAGACTATCTTGGTCATCATCAATTGGCGTATATTGTCCATTATGAGATTTACTTGTCCACCCACCACTGAGTCAGGTTGTGACATAAGGTCAGTTTTTACCGTGGGGAACAGTGTGTCTTCACGCGTGCCGCTGGTTTGAGCTTGTCTAAGTTGGTCATAGCTTGTCCAAGCTGTTCAGAGCTGGTCATAGTCAAAGCTGGTCTTGACTTGTCATAGCTGGTCAGAGCCGATCCAAGCTAGTCGTAGCCTTGATGCCACCAGCACAGGGACGGATCCCTCTGCCAGGTAAGGAGATTGACTTGACCCCCGACTGAGTCAGGCTGTGATACAAGGTCAGTTTTTAACATGGGGTCCCGTGTGTTTTCAATCGGACCGCTGGTCTAAGCTGGTCATAGTTTGTCCAAACTGGTCAGAGCTGGTCTAAGCTAGTCATAGCTGGTCTTGGCCTTGTCCAAGCTGGTCCAAGCTGGTCAGAGTCGGTCCAAGATAGCCCTAGCCGTGATACAGGGACGGAGCTCTGTGTCAGGTAAGTATCGCAACTATCCATTATAATAACATTTTGTGTACGAAAAACATCGGATTAAAAATACGTCTATTAATTCCTTTGAAATTGATATATTTGTTTGTTTTGCATATTTACGCACAGAGAGGGCAAATATATTCGATGTATATATATATATATGTGTGTGTATGTACATATATATATATATATATATATATATATATATATATATATATATATATATATATATATATATATATATACAGTGTAACCTGGATATAAGAGAGTTGTCGGTACCGGAGAAGAAGTCTCTTATATCCGGAGTTTCTCTTATATCCGGGTTTGGTCTATTTTGTTAAGGTAAGTATGGCTCTGAGTTGGGACCAAAGAAAATCTCTCTCATATCCGGGTTTCTTTTATATCCGGGTCTCTTATATCTGGGTTACACTGCGTGTTGGTATATATATATATATATATATATATATATATATAGTGCGAATATATTGGATATATATATATATATATATATCTAAACATATATATATATATGTTTGCCCTATATATACATATGTGTATATATATATATATATATATATATATATATATATATATATATAACACGCGCATATATATATATATATATATATAGATAGATAGATAGATAGATAGATAGATATAGTTGTTTTTGTGTGCACTAATTAATATATGTTTGCTGAATGTTTGTATACGCGCATTATCGTGCCTGTATGTAAAAGCCTGTTTTTTTTGCGATATTCTGGAAACAGACTACAGTATATCCTACTCGACTCAAATATCTTAAAATCTATTGCAACCCACATATTTCAAAGGACGGAAATTTAAATCCAATATTTTAAGTGCTTTTTGAATGAGCCCCTGGTTATTAAACTGGATTCGAATATCAATAAATTCCTAACTTTATCCCCTTCTCTTGATAGCCGAGGGAGAAAAAAAAAAGAAAAATATTTATGAAGTTTTGTTTATAATTTCGTGTAATATTATATTTGTTCATTTTTGTCACGGCTTTTTGAATTACAACCTTTATAGTAAGTAAGCTTCAGCCAAAAATTTAAGCTTTTCACATATATATATATATATATATATATATATATATATATATATATATATATATATAATCGCTTTATTTTCTTTTCAAGAAAATCAATTTTCAGCGTTACATGTAGGGAGGGAAAAACAAAAAAACAGATGGTAACATTTTCTACAGCCGGAGTGGAATTCAACATGAACGAAAACTCAGAACGCAACGAATAATCGCAATCCAGCCGATAACGACTACGATCCTAATTATGTCTTTCTTTAAAAGCAATAAAAAAAATATAAGGAATCCTTACATGTTCAAAGCTTACAAAACCTTCCAATTGCAATAAGTAACTGCCTATCACGCTGCGCTAACCTTGAGTCTTAATAGATACGAAATGCGTATGAATAGCGAGAGAAGATCGGTGTGCGAAGCAAGCAACGAATGAATGAACAACTTACTCTCTCAATCAAACATCTGAAAAAAAAATCATTTCGGCTCGATGAAAAAGGATAGAAAAACATGGAGGGCAAATCACTGAAGATATAAACGGTAACGAAGGTCTACATTCCATTTTCATCTAACTTCTTCCCTTTCCCTGGAACTTCATTAGAAATTATTGAAAAAAATATCATTTTTCTCTCGGCCTCTTGGTGGTTAAACCTTACTTCAATTTTTGATAAATCTAAAAACGCTCAAATGTCACATTAGCCAATTGAGAAAATATCTTGAATATTCGTAAGAAGAAGAAGAAAAAAAGAAGACTAGAACAAAATAGGAATCCATCAAATTGTAAGACCGTTTGTATGTCTTGTGAGAAACATAAAACCTTTAGAATCAATGTGCGAATTACAAATGGTTTGCCATTAGCGTAGAAATTAGAGGTGTATTAAGTAAATTGCTCCAATTATACGCCGAAAAAGTATGAACCTTAAGTTTGAGCCTTTGATACACAGTTGTAGATAGACTATTTGGCAAAGAGAGCAAGGGAGGGAAAACGATAAAGAATTTCTATCAAGGAAACATTATATTACGTTGGTGCAAAAATAATGACGTAATAATGTCGTTTTTTGACGTAACTTTAACGTCAAAAAACGACATTATTACGTCATTAATTTTTGCACCAACCTAATATAATAACTAGAGAATATACGATAAAAGAATATATATATATATATATATATATATATATATATATATATATATATATATATATATATATATATATATATGTGTGTGTGTGTGTGTATATATATAACATATTTAACAACAACACGCAGATATAGGCACAAAAAGATTAGGCTGCGTCAAAGAAATCAAAATAAAAAATACTCAACCGAGGTATTTCGGGAAGATGATCTTCAGGTAAACAGACTTGGCTAGATATCGAAAAATTCGAGCATTAATATTAATAGATAACATATAAGACACAAAACATGTTAAGATTTAATTTTGTTTACTAATATATACATATATATTGTTTACTAATATATATATATATATATATATATATATATATAAAAGAAAAACAGACCACTTTAAAGTACCATTATAATAATTTAT
>OZ010576.1:81631585-81636585 GCA_963932145.1 Acanthosepion lycidas
ATTTATTTTTTTATTTTCTCGTTTTCCTTTTATAAATGCACTTTTCATTGGTGTCCATGTTTGTGTATTTTTTTAGAAAATATAATAGCAACAATGAATGCTGTAAAAAAAGTGATTACTGTTCAAGGCCCCGGGTTCATTTCATCAAATCTTCCTCCATAGTTGATTAATGGCCTAGTGGATTAAAGCGCTGTTTCTTGAATTTGTTGACATAGTTGTTTTGAGTTTAATCTCTGAGTTGTGAAGTGTGTACTTTGAAACGGGCGAGCATTGACAACAGTACTGACAAAAATATGGACCCCTTAAAACACAATACAATAAAGTTTGTTTTTTTTATTGTTTTTTAAGCAGTTCACCCCAATCAAGAAACTCGTGATGAACAGCACTGACACCAGATCAGATATGGCAACAATATTCAATGTATGGTAGAATTTTAGACTTTATTATATTGTTATTTCTAATAAGATATTTTACTTAGGTTTTAGAAAACGTCTTCCTCTATTCTAATATGCCGTACTTGCTTGATTTGGCATTTTCATAGTCCGTATCCTAGGCTGTTTATGTTACTGACAATCATATTACAAATGATGTCTAATTTCTTTTTCTCACTTACCTTTTCTGTTTTCACTAAGTGTTCTTGAAGTTTCGTTTCCGTTTCTGATATCAACACTGTGTCATCTGCATGTTCAATCTTGTTTAAACTATGTCCACCAACAACAAATTGAACTCTTTCTTTCAGGATCGCCTCGTTGTAAAGCTTGAATAAATTCGGTGAGAAGGTATATGTTTGCCTTATATTCCTTTCTATCTTTATTTATATACTGAATTAAATTTCTGTACGAATGCAGGTTGTTTGCTTCCAGTATATGTTCTGGATTCTTCTAATATATTTCCCAAATAAATCAAAGCTTTCCGAGCAGTTCAAGTCGTTCTTTGTGTCTTACTCTAGTAAAAGCTTTTGTATAGTATATAAAATATAGTCATACATCATTCTGCATTTGTATTGATTCTTTTAAATTTCATTTTGGGCACAAATGTCGCTTTCTTTGTTCCATTTGAAAGATGCATAATTCTATATAGAAAAAAATAACCAAAATTAATTTAATGCCAACAGTAAAAAATATTCGTTTCCATACAGGGAGAATTCTGCGTTTATTGACTAAAATGTTAAGTTTACTATCGTTTCAAATTTATAAAAAAAAATTTCTTCGAATAGTCTATCAGAAAAATTGTTTTCTCAAGACCAGTAACTGTTATCGCTCTTTCCAGTATTGATAGGGATTTCCTTCCTAACCTTTTGTCTAAAGTAGTAGGGAAAGTCAACGTTTTGATGATGTGATTACTTTCTCTTCGAGTTAAAAGTGCAATTCATTTTAGTTGTTGCAGCTTATTTAATAAAGATCTTTGGTTGCGATTTTCTTGCGCCAGTCTATAGGATCATATACAGCATAGTCTTTTTTAAGGCCAAGACGTTTCACTCGCTTGAATTCATTTTTTAATCCTTGATTTAAAACAAAAACGCTTGTGTATAGCTGATAGGTTATACATTACAGTTGAGGGGTCCACCTCTTTTTACACAAATGTACTCACCCAGTATATACATATACTACGGCTACGGGAAGACCTGAGAGTAAGACGAGAGAGCAAGACCGAGGAGTCGAGTCCAGAGTAAAAAGTTGTTGGTAACCGGAAGAGTGAGGATGAGTTAACAGCGTTGTAGGAGTCACAGTGAGCGAGCACGAAGACTTAGTAAGAAGTCATACAACGATGCTTCAATACCAGAGACTGTATAGATATTTCACTACTAACCCGTATTCCCGGAACTACTAACCTGCATTACCAGTTTGTATTATTACGTTAATACATTATTTTCCTATATTCATTCCTGGTGTTTGTTATTTATTGGTACCGGATTTCAACACGGAATCCACAACAATTACTGACGCCATTAATGACAACCGTATGAGAGTCTAGCTTTGACGAGACCTTTTAAGAACATTACTCATGGTCTTATGCGAAACTTTAGTGTTTTGCAGCATCTTGCATTGTTGGACAAAACTTAGCTTAGTCTATTCCATGCATCATTCCTTTATCACCTGTACTGAATTTGTTATAACAAACATAGAACGTAGCGTCTTGCTTCCTATGAATGGTCAATATTGTTTAGAAGCCAATTTTAAAACAGTTTTTCTTATCTTTATTCTTTCACCTTGTCATAGATATGTCTGATTGATTTTAAAAAAGACGAAAAGAATAAACTTAATATAATCAATAAAATAACTGTTCTACGTGCTCTTTTTTTTTCGTCGTTTTGTCTATCGATCTTTACCCTCCTTTTTTTGTTTTGATAACTACATATATAGATTAACTTTGATGAGCATTTCATTCAATATAAATATGTCTACTTGTTCAAATGGTTTCCCTCCAAAATGGCGTGAAATGGTCTTCAGGCATGATTTTCAGACAGTCTGGTCATTTCAAAGGAAAAGACACAATTCGTTAATAAGCACACTCTTGTATTTTAAACCGCTGTTTAGAAGCCACTCGTTTTCATGACTTCAAATACGAAGCCGAAATAACTTAAATGTTTTTTTTCTTTATGCACGGTTCTATGTTTTGGACAATACTTTGGCAGAAGAGAAAAATAATTCGTGTTTTTTAAAGGATAAATATACACGTGTGCATGCCAACGAATAATGACATCTGTGCAGTAAAAATACATTAAAAAAAAAGTAAACCGACACAAACACTTAGTTCGGATATATAGACATTGATTTTAGTAGACACACTCTGATAAGTATTTAATGTTTCTGTCCAAGAACATACACAAAAAGTACAAACATATTCAATAGTTTATTTGAATATAAATAAAGATGAATAATAATTTAACATCAAATGAATGTACAGCTATATGTACTGAAAATATTAAAATCAACACCGTGTGGTGAATGGTATTTTTTACGTTAAGTGACCATCATTATTTGGTGGCAGGTAAGATATTAAATATCGGTATAGAAGCGTTTAGTTTCGTTAAAGACATATTTATTAATTTAATATTTCGTTAAAGTCGATATTTAGACTTAGAGGGATAACAGAAAGAGTATATACAAATTCAAAAGTATATATACCTATGTTTTATAGATTAGACAAGAGCATTTGATAACGTCCGTTAGAAAAAAAAACTGTTTGAACTGTTCGGTAAGTTTGATTTGTTTTAGAAAGCTATTAAAATATTACAGATCATCTACTTGCGGCAGTCCAAGCTATGACGATAAACTACATCCAGCAGCAAGACCTCTGATCGGGATATTGGTGATTCTAAGGAGTATGGAACCACTTCTTAACTGCTCTTGTTCTCAGAGTCACTCCGATCCAGGATGGTAACACCTGTCAGGGACTCATCTATGACCAAATAGTGAAACCCCAAACAAAAATCATAACACTAAAGAAGTATAAAAAATACAGTTTTATTGTAAAAGTACTGGCAATAAAATTTTATATAAAAAATTACCAACATTACTTGTTGGAGTAATGGATAGCGGCTGGGATTGAGGAATCAGAGAGCCGAGTTCGAATTCCAGTCGCATATATTGCATTCACTTACGTGCTAATACCCTTGGGAAAGGTATGAATCCTTCTTCTCATCCAAGCTTTCGGTAAATAGCCAGAAAGACAACTGGTCTACCGTAGAAACAAATGGCAACCTACTCCGGGAAAAAATCTGCCTCATCAGTCTTGTGTCGGATGATACATGATCGCCTGTATCACTCATGAAACATAACTGACCTGTTTATAGCAAAATTAACAACAATACACTTTTACTTGTAGTTCCATTCAAAATATATTTACTTGAAGGCATACAATTGCGTTCAAAATATATTTAGTTGAGGTCGTAAAATTGCGTTCAAAATATTTAGATTTCGGCATTAAATAGCCCATAGAAATTTTGATATGCAGCTAAACAAAGTCAACCAACCAAAATCTACATGTGCCAAAACGACTACATACGGATAAAAAAATGAATTTAATAAATACACAAAAATTGAAAAGGCCATAAGAAAGGCATGTGTTTAATCACTGAACGTATTCAAACGTTTCAGAAAGACGATTATGAGAGAATTAGAAGTCTTGCAAGCATTCATTGTTGGCGGAAACAATGTTAACATCATAGCAGACATAGAAATGAGCTAAAGAGAAGACAGTAAGGGAAAGTGTGAAGAAAGAACTAACACTCAATAGTAAAAAGGCAAAGTGCACGATTGTCAGCAAAAGGAACAGCCCAATATGCGAGCGAAGAACTGCAGAAATCAATATAGAGCAAATTAAAATTTAAATAAAAAAGGAAGTATATTAAAAGAAGACGGAAAGTGTGACTTCGGGATCAGAAGGCACATTGCAATATATATATATATATATATATATATATATATATATATATATATATATATATATATATATATCGAATATTGGAATAACTAATCTTGAAATTTACGGAGCTTTATAAGCATATATATTCGTAATATTAATTACTATGGAAACGGCGAAAACACTCATTTTAATAAGGGACGTAAGGGCATTTTCACTGTTTTTGTTTCTTAAAATAAAAACAAAAAATGCTAAAGAACTTCGGATTATAAACCTAACGATTCTTTTCTATTTTTCTATATATTTGCACGCACACAGACACACACACACACACACACACACACACACACACACATATATATATATATATATATATATATATATATATAATTAACTCAAATAGAATCACGATCAATGTTAACTATGCCTCATGTATAAAGGTTACCTATGACTCATGTATAAACTAATGTATATGTATAAATTCGTGTATAAACACGATTAGTGTTTGCCTATGGACACAAGTATAAGCAAGACAATTTTTTACTAATGAACAAAAGTATAACATTCGACTCATCTAGTTTATATATAAATACATCTTGTTATGATTTAAACTTTTCCTTTTTATATCGGAGGCT
>OZ010576.1:81639085-81719085 GCA_963932145.1 Acanthosepion lycidas
CTGTGTAATAGGAACATCGAATTTTTCTAGTTTCTTTTTCTCTTTTTTTACTACGTTCTTCTTTCTTCATTTTTTGTATATAACAAGAAAAGCGCCGAATACCCGAGTCTAGTCTGATTGGTTGTTGAACACGTGATAATAATTTTGTGTCTCATTTGGTGCTCTTTATATATGGTCTTGTACCAAACTTATTATCTGATAATTATTATCAAATATTTTCTTGACCTCGAGAAATATGTTTCTTTTTACTACTGTTTTCCCGATCCAAGGCTCAATAGTCACTCGAGGTAGAGGGTTACTGAAGAATTGATTTATATTTTACGTCCTATCAACCTTTTTCAGGTTATTTATAGCTAGAAAATATTTTACGTTGTAAGAATCTTTTAATGCTAATAATGATTTAATGATAAAAAGTTTACTAACTAACCCATAGATGGGGGAGAAGAAGTGAATCCATACATTTACCAAGGGTATTTGCGTGTAACTAAATATAACGAAACTCAGCTGGACTTGGAACTCGGATCTCAGATCTCTAATTATGAGCATTTATCCCTTACATCACCAGAACATCCAATTTTACAGCACCTACTATTCCCAAACATTCACTCATCTAGATGATGACCACGTTTGTCGTAGCTTAACTTTGGTGATCGTACGTGTTGCAAAGTGATATGGCCGTAAGACCGTTACTTTAAGAAGTTTGATGGGCACTCCAAGGCTGTGTAATGGTTAGCAAGCTTTTCTCGCTAGAACAATTACGACTGAATAATGAGTTCGATCCTGACTGAGTGCCTAATATTTTCGTCCTTGTGCCACATCTAAGCTACGCTTGGAAATTCACTACTTGAAGGAGTTTGTTGCGTGAGTGGGAAAAGAAAACAGGCGTACTTTATGAAGATATGTGGGAAAGATTACGGTTGACGCTAGACAGCAATAGGGTAGGATTGTAATGGTGAAGGAAGTTTCTAAGGAGTTGATTCTGTTAGGCATTTTGACGATCGTCTTCCAGTATAGAATCCAGAGGTTAGCAGTGAATATTTCGGAGACAGTAGGAAAGCGTAGTTCAGGTTAGCAGTGGATATCGCAGCAAAGTAGCAGAGCGTAGTACTTCCTTCTGTCATCTTCGCCAGACAAGTTGGCACTGGTCATTCGGCTAGGGTAAACAAAAATGGCCGCCTTTATACACGACGGATAGAATGTTCTGCGGCTTCTGATTGGTTAACCTTCTATTGATAGACTATAAAGGGAGTTAAGTCATTTTAACTCGCTCACTAGTCACATACGTGTTTGGAAGTTCAATCTGTCCTTACTGGACAGGGAGGACTTTCGGGAACAGCTAATTAGACTAGTGCAGTGGGAGCTAGTGGGGGTGGTTATCGGGAATAAGTGGTGGGAACGCCTTAAATGTAGGATTAGGTCCTTCACCACTAATTTCAGCAAACGGCTCGCTCTAGATAGAGCTGATAAGGTGAAGACACTCAAGTCTAGTTATTCCCGGGCGGTGGCTGGGGGGATCCCCTAGAGATAGCCTTAGCTAAGGAGGCCCTGGATCGTTCGAATAGCGAGCGGTACATGGGCCAGGTAATTATACATAAGTTAAGCAAGATGTCTTCCGAAGCTGTGAATTTGGGCGCAGATCTGCGCAGGGAAGAGGTCCGTCGAGGTGGCGATCGTTACATTCGTGAAGTCGAATCCCCGGAGGGGCGTACTCTTCGGGTCACTGACGACATGTGCGAGGCGTTTCGGCGCCATTTCGAGAGCCGGTTTACCAAGGAGCCTGGTCTCCGTGAGGAGGAGTTTCGTAGCTATTTGGCTGACTTTCCTCGGCTTTCGCCGACTGAAGCGGCTAGCTGCGAGGGAGAGATCACGGAGGACGAAGTCTACGCGGTTTTGAAGAAGGTCGACAGAGGCAAGTCGCCCGGTCTGGATGGTTTGCCCTATGAATTCTACTTGAGGCTGTCGCACATCTTTGTTCCGATTTTGACTGCAGTGTTCAACAACTGGTTTCGGTCGGGGTCCATCCCCAACCGGATCACCAGGGGCGTGATCACTCTGTTGAAAAAGGGCAAAGGTGGTGGGGGGAAACTAGATGACTACAGGCCCATAACTCTGCTAAACACAGAGTTAAAGATTATGGCCAAGATCCTGCAGGAGCGTTTGCAGTCAGTTGCCGAGTCTCTGTTGGGACCTGAGCAGACTTGTTCTGTGAGGGGCCGAACAATTCAGAGCAACCTGCATCTGATCCGCACGATCATAGAGGGTGTAAAAAACGACGAGCAAGCCGCGCTGATCAATTTGGATCCGTCCAAGGCATTTGATAGGGTCGACCATCGCTACCTTGCTACTGTCCTGCAGGCCGCTGGATTCGCACCCAACTTCTGCCGCTGGATTAGCCTCCTGTATCGCTCCCCCAGTGCTGTGGTACAGGTGAACGGAAGGTTGTCGTACGCGTTCGTGCTGTCTAGGTCGGTTCGTCGGGGTTGTCCGCTGTCGCCTCTCCTTTATGCTTTGGCGTTGGAGCCTCTCCTTCGCCGGCTGAAGGACGAGACCGGCAGTCCGGCACTACGCGGAATCGTCGTTCCTGGAGGGGCTCGAGCCAGGGTTTCCGCGTACGCCGATGACGTATCTGCTTTCGTGTCGTCCCGGGATGACATCGAGGCGGTACAGAAGGCGCTTGATCGGTACGAGAAGGTGACAAGGGCCATGATAAACCGCGACAAGTCTTCCGGCTTGCGGTTAGGTGCCTGGAAGGGGGTCGCCCTTCCGGGCCGCTTCGGTTGGACGGATGGACCTGTCCGCATTCTTGGAGTGTGGTTTGGACCGGACCTCCAGCTGGAGAAGAATTGGTCTGAAGTACTTGCAAAGGTCGATTCTGCCGGCAAGACTTGGAATCGACGGCGGTTGTCCGTGAAGGGCAGGGCGGAGGTGTGTGCTACATACATTTTCCCCCTGATTCTTTATCGATTGTCTGTACTTCCTCTCTGTGAGACCCATTGGAAGGCGCTCGAGCGATCGCTATCCTCCATTTTATGGAGGGGACGGGTGAACAAGGTCGACAGACGAGTCTGCACTAAACGTCCGTGTAATGGGGGACTGGGAATGCCGCACCTCTTGAGTCAGATCCGTGCCTCTAGGTTGGCTTTCCTACGCCGCGCATTGACTGGGAGAGATCCAATTCTGGAGGGGATTGTTAGGGACGCCTTCCCTAGCCTTACCACCAGTCTCCCCATCTCGAGGGTTGAGCGCCGTCGTAAACTCCGGGACGAGTCGGATTACATCCGCGAGTGTCGGTCGGCCTTGAAGGCCATTCCCCGGTCCAGTGACCTTTCACGGCCTAGGAAGGTCTTCTATCGTGGATTAGTGGAGGGTCCCGCGAAGGATTCCCTACGTAATACGCTCGGCTTGTCGGAGGAGGAGTATCGCTCCTACTGGTCTTGGGCGCCAGCGGCGGATTACCTCAGTAACCCTGAGTTTTCGCTTACCTGGCGATTGGCTCGGAATCGGCTGCCTCTCAACGACAAGGCTTTCATATGGGGTTTGGCGGATTTGCCAGACTGTGAACGGTGTGGTCTTGGCTTAGAGGAAACGGCTTCGCACGCCTTCTACCATTGCCCCCGGGTCCGCCCCTTATGGGACCATGTCGGCGAGCTGACGGCTCGTCTCGCTCCCGAACAGCTTGTGTCCATTGATCGCGCATATGCGTGTGACAATGTGTCGCCCCCGTATTCCGGGGTGAAACGAATGGTGTTTCTGACGCTGCTGGCCACGGCTCGAATGGTGATTTGGACGTCGCGAAAGGAGGAAGTCTTGCGGGGCAACCGTATTTCTCATCAGCATCTAATCCAATTCTTTGAGCATCAGCTCAAGATGAAGATTAGATCTGATAGAAAACAATTGCATTCGACAGTCTTTGGCGAAAGGTGGGTAAAAGAGGCGAGCTTGGTTCGTGTAACAGGTGCTAGCCTTGATTTTCTCTTCTAGGTCAACCTATTGCACATCGGGGTGGCTTCCTGTGGAACCCTCTCATTGGTTAGGTTAGACAAGCTTCAGTGTACCTAGTTAATGTGAGTAAGTGTTGTTCCTGGCCTGTAACCCGGCTACTCTTTGGTTATGGTCCAAGTCGAGATTCCCAACCTCCCCAGTTTGTTTCGGCCCCCTTTTATCTCGACTGGGTCAGCTTTATATTTTCCCATTCCCGCATAATATTTTAGCCTTCTTCCCACTCCCTTAGCGAGAGTTGCCTCTTGATTTTGTCCCCTGGGCAGAATACAGCGGCCTCTCTATTTTGAGGGTTGGACGGTCCCCTACTAACATATATTATGTTTAAGTTTGCATTTGTGTTACTTTTTAGTTATTTGTGGGTCCATCTCCCTCCCCTCTCATTCTATCATTATTAAAATTTTATGTATTTTATGTATTATCATCAAATTTTTATGGTGTGGGGCGCGTTTTGCTAGGTTTCCCTTGAGAGGATGTGGTATTATGGTGATTGAAGGATTGTTTGGTGACGGACGAGTTCTTGTGGTGAATGGGTAAATTGTAATGTATGAATGGGTCGTGAATCTGATTAGCTAGGTATAGGATAGTTAGTTTGGACCAGCCACTACCCCTCCCCTTTTCGGCCTTGTGCCTCAATTTTGTATTTATATGAAATAAATATCCTTGTCACATACGTGTATATGTATGAATGGGTCGTGAATCAGATTAGGTAGGTATAAGATAGTGTTGACCAGCCTCTACCCCTCTCCTTTTCGGCCTTGTGCCACAATTATGTAATGTTACGTAATAAATACCCTAGTCACATAGGTGTACACAAAAAACTGTAACAGATTCCACATGGTAGCTGTTCGTGGGAAGAAGATGCTCGAGTGAAACATACTTCTCACTAATGGAATACGTGAGTGGTTCGCCTTAGTCGTCGTGAGGTAGCCGGTTAACTTACTTTATTCGAAATATAAACGCATTTCAATTCTTATTTCATTATTGCTCATCCAATACAAGCCACTGAATTAGGTCGTTGTATAGATGTGTTAGGCGGCTTTAAGAAATGCATATTTTAAGGATTTGTATGATAGATAAAGGTTGGCTCTAGACTTGAAGAGGTTAGCATGGCAGTTATCAAGGAAGCATCAACTCATTAGACTGTTCCGAAAAACAATCTCTTGGGAAGAAACTGATCGAATGGAACTTTTTTACCGATGGAAAACAAAAGTTTGGTTCGTTTTGTTTTACGGCATATCAACTTCAATAAATTATTTAATGCCGACGAGATTTTTATTGGTAATATTTTTGTTAAAAAATGTGTTGCTGGTAATATTTTTCTTCAAAAACATGCTGTTAAATATTTTTTTCTTCAAATAATGTATTGCTGATAATATTTTTTCCAAAAATGTAATGCCGGTAACAATGTATTGCTGGTAATAATTTTTATCTTCAAAATCCATTGCTGGTAAGAATTCTTTGTAAAAATCTATTGCTGGAATTAAAAACTATTTTTTTTAACTTTCATAGTGTTTTGACCACAGTTTTGGGGTTAACTATTTACCCGTAGCTGGGATTCTAACAGGTGCTACCACCCCAGGTCAGGGTAGACCTGGGACTACCAGGATCTAAGTGGTGGTTCCACGCTCCTCAAAACCTTCTGATCAGAGGCCTTGCTGCTGGATGTAGTTTAACGTCTTACCCAGGATGTGGAAAACAAAAGAAAGCGGATTATTTGATCCTCTGTGCATGGTATGGCGTGTCCTAGTTGTGAAATATCTGAACTGGTGGAACTAATGTAGCTCGTTAACACATTTACCATGGCAATAGCTAAAAATAAGCCACAGGATTGCCACCTTTCGCTTATGGGAGAGGGGTTGAAGGGTTGAAAATAATTCCTCACCCACAAGGCGAAAACGGAGATTTTTTAAAAAATGAAACCTGGGAAGTTGGCAGTATCAGTCCAGATATGACAGTAATACTACATTCCGGTGTTAATCTGACTCTTGGAAATAACAGAAGGCAAGTACTTTCTGCAATACCACAAAAAAATACCGTTTTTCCAGCATCTTTAATAAATGGATCCTATATGTGAGTTCCAATCAGTATTCTTCAACGATTCGTCCTTGCTTCGAATATATATATATGATATATATATCAGATATGATTCGACACTGCTCTTGCTATATATTTAGAGTTCCTTGATGAAATATAAAGAGGAATCAGCAATATTATTGGTCCTGACCTGGCATCTTGGCTTCAGTCATTTTCCCCCGGCGTAATGTAGGTTCCCTGTTCCTCTCTTATAAATACTTTAATGATAGATGTTCGGATGAACTCTCCGCTATTGTACCTAGACTTTATGAATTTAAGCGCAATAGTAGATTAGTAACAATGTCTTATCAATTTGCAGATTAATTGTCTAGATGCAGCCATAAATTCTATGCTAACAATTTATTTTCTCACACCTCTCATTTGTGGAACTCACTTCCAGCTCCATGCTTTCCAGCTAATTTTGATCTTCAAACATTTACAAGCAATGTCAATCGTTATCTACTGTCTTCTTGGTTACTCTTCTATAGTTCTCCCTCCTTATTAATATTTCTTTTTTTTTTCTCATTCTTTCACACTCGGTAACCCCTTGTGTCTTCGTGGCTTTACTGCTTTACATGGGGTGAAATGAAACAAACAAATAAACAGAAACAGAACGATGATTAAGAATAGGATGCGTTTTCTTACCGGGCTTATTTAACATGTGCTGTGAAACGGTCTAAAAGCATCAAACGAACACCATTAATATCTTAACAACATAACTTCTGCTAATGAAACTGTGTTGATGGCCGACTTAGAATGCTAACCGAAAAAGATAAGTTAGTAAAAGAAAGCAAGAAGAAGTTTTCTTTTTTTTTTTTTCTATCGAAGTAACAACCGAAGGGAAAACAATGACGTTCTACAATACTTCAAACGAAAAGTTAGGAAGGAAGCTCACTTCAGTAGCGGTAAGAGTTTCTGAACTTGAGAAACATATCTTTTGAAAGATTGGTTGAGGAGAAAGATTTTATATACTTCTACCGAAAATAGCATTGGCTGCTCGGCTAATGAATACTGAATGCTTTCTTATGAGAAACTGCTAATATTACCATGATTGCAGATGAGGAGAAAATATTGTATTTACACGCCACTCCATCCGGGCCGGGACCAAAAGTATCCCATTCCTCGCAACCACAGGTTGCACTGGAAATCACGACTCTTTAGTGCCGTGAGGAAGGTACTATTGCACGTAGCTGTTCCATGAAATCAGGCACCTCTCAATAATATTGTCAGTTGCGCTTGCCAGCCAACAAGTTCACGCTCTGTCCGAAGACAGAAACAGAATTCAGAGTTAAAATGTAGTTTGTACGGCTAAGAGCAGTTACTACACATTGGTCTCAACTAGATGGCCAGAGAGGTGGTGAAAGCATAACCAGTCGTAATTGCTGCTTGGTCAATGAATGCTGAATGTTACTCATAATGAAACAGCTATGACACCACAATGTGGTTCTAGCGAGACACGCTTCCTTAAACCATTAAGACTGAGTAGTGAGTTCGATCCTCACTTGGTTCCTCGTACTTTCAGTTTTATGCTACACCTATTTATGCTTAGAAAATCACCATACGGAAGCCGCTAATATTACCATTACCATTGGAGATGAAGATAACATATACTACATATTGATTCAAGCTCGATAACCAGGGAGTCCCACTGACTGCTTGGTCAATGAATGTCGAATGATACTTATAGTAATTTACTCAACGTAGATTAACTGTGCCACAATGCCGAAAGTATGGATACCCCCAGTAAGAATCGAACTTAATACTAAGTCGTAACTGATCTATCGGGATAAGCTTGTTAACCATTAGACCGCGTTGAAGTGCCTGCTGAATATTAAATATAAGAGAACGGTTGATATTAACATTACACTTACCGTCGGAAGAAAAGAACAATTTTACCGTAATCATGATTTTT
This sequence comes from Acanthosepion lycidas, assembly GCA_963932145.1. Lineage (NCBI taxonomy): Eukaryota > Metazoa > Mollusca > Cephalopoda > Sepiida > Sepiidae > Acanthosepion > Acanthosepion lycidas. Next base: position 81,647,073 of record OZ010576.1, read on the forward strand.
CTGCTTTCCACGGTGGCAGACGTTAAGATTCTTTTATCAATCAGCGATATTTTCCCTGAAAATGCTCGAGGGATACTTTTGCCCCCGGATACTAACATATTTTCTGGGTTTTTCTGTACTAATTTAATTTTATTTCAATAAGTACAAAAAATATGAACATATTCATAACGTAGAGAATACGAAATGGTACTTAAAGCCCCAAAAATAACAAGTTATATTTTTTTTTGTAAAATTAGTCCTGGCTATGACGATAAATTACATCCGGCAGCAAGGCTTCAGATTAGGAAATTGGAGGTTTTGAGGAGCGTGAAACCAAACAACCTTTTAATTGCTGTTTTTCCAAGATTCACGATGACCCGGGTTGTTAGCACCTGTTAGACTCCCAGCTATAAGCAAATAGTGAACCACTGAAAAAAAGGTCACTATAAAAGTATAAAAATACATTTTTTATCGTAAAATTATCAACAATTTATATTTATCGTAAAATTATCAACAATACTTATTTATACTAAAATTATCAACAATACCTATTTATACTAAAATTATCAACAATACCTATTTGCACTAAAATTATCAACAATACTTATTTAGACTAAAATTATCAACAATACCTATTTATATTAAAATTATCAACAATACTTATTTAAAAAATCAACAATACCAATTTGTACTAAAATTATCAACAATACCTATTTATACTAAAATTATCAACAATACTTATTTATACTAAAATTATCAACAATACTTATTTATACTAAATTGATCAACAATACTTATTTATACTAAAATTATCAACAATAACGATTTATACTAAAATCATCAACAATACTTATTTATACGAAAATTATCAACAATACTTATACTAAAATTATCAACAATACCTATTTATACTAAAATTATCAACAATACTTATTTATACTAAAATTATCAACAATACCTATTTATGGTAAAATTGACTGTCTGAAGTTACCTCCCCATGTCTGTTATCAACACTGTGTTATCTGCATATATTATAATATTAAAATTGCTTTGGCAATAATGGACCCTGGTAGAACTTTTTATTTTTTCAGAATCTCTCATTGTAATGTACGAATAAGTCTGGCAAAAGACACATCTTTGTCTTGCGCCAATGTCTATGTTTGTTTATTTGTTTAATTCATTTTCTATCCGTATGCAGTCGGTTTGTATACATTACATGTACTGGATTATTCTCGACTTGGATATGACGATAAATTACATCCGCGACCTGGGTAAGACAATAAACTACGTCCAACAGCAAGGTCTCTGATCAGGAGGTTTTGAGGAGCGTGGAACCACCTCTTAACCGCTGGTGTTCCTACGTTCACCCTTACCCGGAGTGGTAGCAACTGTCAGGGTCCCAGCTATGGGCAAATACTTAATAATTTTTTTGTGATACCAGAAATATTTTGTAAAAATTATTACCAGCAATAATTTTTTAAAGAAAAATTATTACCCGCAATATATTATTACCAGCAATAACATTTCGACGAAAAATATTATCAGGAATACAATTTTGAAAAAAAAAAAAATTACCATCTATACATTTAAAAAAAATTACAAGCAATACATTTTTGAAAAAAAATATTGCAAGCAATAAAAATTTTGTCGGTATTAAATAACCCTATGAGGTTGATGTGCCATAAACCAACCAATCAAACCTGGATTATTCGAATATCTTTCCCTCCGTTATATTTAAACGGGAAAAGATGTTACTCTCAGACAGTATTTTATCCACTTACAAGTTCAATTTTAACTTTGATATCTTATATTTAATAATTTTTGTTATTAAATTGGTCTTTTCTGGGTATTCTTACTATTGTGGTGAGAACATTTGCAAGTTGGTGAATAGAAACAGATGTGCATGTGATCCTCCAAACTCTCTCTCTCTCTCTCTCTCTCTCTCAGGCAGGACGTGGCAAGCTTCTCGCTGCTCTGTCGCTACTTCCACGGAAAGTGCTCGGACGAACTACATTGATTGGTTTTATTATGTCTAACATTCACGGCTAGAACCCGCCATGCAACTTATATTGTAGCAAACCACCGACATTCTCTCTGTATTGCATCGAGGAAAAGTAAGTTCCACTCGAACAGATTCTTCCCGCGAACCAGTGCTCTGTGGAACGGACTCCCTAGATGATGCTTCCCCGATGACTACAATCTGAACCTGTTCAAGCCTAGTGTTTATTTCTCCTATCTGTATAAACTGCCTCTTTACGTAACCCTCTCCGCGAGTGAACACCGAGCCTTGTACAGTGTGAACCTTACTGTAAAATATGATTCAAAATGGTACAAATTGTCCAAAAATCACATGATGACCCAATTTAGGACGATAAAAATGTCGTGCCCCGATGACACTAATGATGTGCAAAGAATAAATCTTTATCCTCTGATCAACGAGGTTTGCTATTTTTGGTAGTATGACGGTAACGTTTATGAAATTTAACCCAAGCCAACACAATATTTTAATTTGCGCATTTGCGGACATTTTGCTGTCCTTGCGTTGTAAAAATGATGCCGTCCGGTAGAATGAAGCCCATTTCTGTCTGAATTTTCCTTTAAAGTTTATATTATTTATCAGCGAAATATTGTCCTCATTTTTATTGTTGTTATGACAACGTTTCGGCAGTTGTGCCCTCCGGCCGTCATAAGGTGCTAGTCAACCTAAATATTGTGATACCAACAACAAAAATGAGGACAATAATCCGCGTATATATAATGTACATAATGAAGCCCATTTGAGCCAAATTTAACATTTTGGCTTATATGATACACAACTAGTTCCATTTGATTATTTCGTCCTACTGGTTGAAGTTCAGTCTCCCATATTATGATAATTTTAGACTATTTTTCTATCCCGACTAGACCGATCAGTCAATTATTTCATTGTTGGACACTGTTCAGAATTATAGTACTGGGGCTATAGTGATTTTCTAAGCGTAGGTTAGACGTGACACAAGGCCAGAAGTATGGGGCACACAGTGAGGATCGAACTCACTATTCAGTCGCAATTGTTCTAGCGAGACAAGCTTGCTAACCATTGCGCCACATCGAGGTTCCCAAATAGAGATTTTCCAAGCCTTGCTCAGATGTGGCACAAGGCCGAAAGTATGGGGCACCCAGTGAGGATCGAACACTACTCAGTCGCAATTGTTCTAGCGAGACAAGTTTGCTAACCATTATGCCACATCGGGGTGCCCAAATAGTGATTTTCCAAGCGTAGCTCAGATGTGGCACAAGGCCGAAAGTATGGGGCACCCAGTGAGGATCGAACTCACTACTCAGTCGTAATTGTTCTAATGAGACAAGCTTGCTAGCCATTACACCTCGAGGTACCCAAGTGCTGGGGTTACATATGGCGCGGAAAGCTAAAAGTGTGATAAGAAATTAGTTAATGTTCCTATTTTAAGTCAAAACAATGTCTACACGGTAAGTATTTCATTTCCGCCATTATTATTGAGCCAACTCTTATCTCCTGGTAGAATTTATGTGTATGTGTTTGACTATGAAAATAAAGTTAATAAAACCTTACATTGGTTCAATTTCTGAATACTGAACATCATTTAAAATATCCCTTAAATAATGAAAAGCAAAAAAGGTTTTGATTGATCGTCTCAAAGCACCCATCAGGGCCAGCTGTATAATGCGAAACTCTTGAGTCGGTCAATCACATACATCACTTGAAGTTTTCTTGATATACGGAATATTATATCTTTAGTTCTCTACTGGGCGCCTTTTGGCAGGAGTTCTCTTAGTCTGAAAATACGTGAAGTTTTCATAATTGTCACGTATTTTTTAAGTTGTATTATTATTATTATCATTATTCTTTCATGTATATATTTTGAAATGAGAATTCTTTACTCTTTTATTATTATTATTATTATTATTATTATTATTAGGTTGGTGCAAAAATAATGACGTTTTTGGCGTCAAAAAATACGTCATTATTTTTACACCAACCTAATATTATTATAGGTGTAGAAATATTATGTTGGTGCAAAAATAATGTCGGTTTTTGATGTTAAAAAATACGTCAAAAACCGACATTATTCTTGCACCAATAAATTCTTGCAATATAAATCATATCAGTAGGACAGTTTTTAGGTCAATATTTGGGCGGAATTTGTTTTTTAAATTTCGTTTTTTTTTTTCTATATTACGGTGAAAGTTTGCTCAATCTAATCGTAATCAAAAGATTCATTGTTTATCGCTATATGGCTCGTTTTAATCATATGGGTAATATTTTCTTCATAAATAGGACCACTGATAGGCATCCTTCAAATACGCTTTTGAAGAAATTTCTAGAATTGTCGTATAATTTAAGCAGCATTCAATAAAAATGACATTCAATTTTCGTTGTTTTTGTCTATGGACTCCATACGATCCTTCATTTATAAACACATTTTTCGAGTCGCCCCCCCCCAATCAGTCGGCATTATCGAGTCATTGTAAACTCCACGCTCCTTTCATTAGTTACATATAGTATGTGATTCGCCAGGGCAACATATGGTTTTTGAATTCAGGGTTGTCCTTCCCCTAGACTGGTTGCCACACAAGGCTCTAGGACTCAGTCTGTCCTATTTTCCAATAATTGTAGGTTTAGAATTCAGAGTTTTCCTTCTCCCAGATCGGTTGCCATCCAAGGCTATAGCACCAATTCTGTCGGGTTATTTATCTATAGATACCGAAAAAAACAGTTAATTACTCAATTAGAAAATAATTTTGATATTTAATGTTGTAGTTTTCTACCAATCTCTGTATGGGACATTCAATATTGATCAAACTCGCTTGTCAGTCATAATGGAGAACTAGGCACCCTTGCTAACCACCACCCCCCATTTCAATTGATAGTGGTACTGTGCCATAGAAGAAGAGTTTTACTGTTAAATGACAGGCTTTGTGACGTAAATATTTGGATTTTCAAAAAATGATGTCCGATTACAGAATCAAAATTTATCCCTGAATTAATGCATTTCAAGTGCGTTAATATAAATCAGTCAAAGTCGGAACTATGGAGATCGATGCATTTCTTTCTGCAATTCACAGGTTATTTATTCCTTCACGATAGAACTCTAACGGTTTCAACTCCAAGAAATTTGAATACAGTTACTACATCTTGTTTGCAACGGAATGCCTTTTGGTTTAAAACATCATCAAAATGCTTGAGAATGGGGTCGTCAGTGACCGAAAGATCAGCGGAATATGTCAGATGTGGCAAAGTCTCGTATCCTAAATCGGTCACCCTGACAACATGTGGCCGAGGACTGTGATAAAGTAGAATTGAACTTTGACACAATTTGTCTTCTTCCTTCTCCGGCGTAAATGTGTTTATACCGTTTGCTAAAAAAAATATATATATATATATATTTCAGACACGGACGAATAAACACGTCCAAAATATAACGTTAGCAAACCAACTACAGGAGTTTTTTATGAGTCGATCTTGATTCTTTTTATGCCCTTCTGCAATGAAAGGTAATTTTATTACAATTCATTTAAATATTTCAATTCGTTCGTGTCATCATTGGGCCCGTTTACAATTTCATGTTTAACATTTTACTGATTGTTTACAGCATTTAATAGCGATAGGACTTCCGGTATAACTTGAACTTTAAATCAGATTAACTTATAAATATTTTTTAATATGCCAAAAAAAAAAAAAAAAAAAAATTATATTCACTTGAAAATATATTTTAAATATCCAAAAAATATGTTTTAAATATTTAAAATATTGTTTGTTTAAAGAAAGCTGAAATATAAATAATTATTCCACAAACAACTGGATAAAACGGCAAAGCGGGATCTCTTTGGGACTGTCTTTTTATATTAAAAATATTCTAATTAAAAACATTGTCTGTTTTAAGAAGGTTATAATAAAAATAATTACTGTATAAACAAGTCATAATTTATTATGTACCGGACTGATGTACGACTACACAAGCACAGAATGTTGGTATTATATCGATAGATATATTAGAACAAACTTAAGATGTTTATTCTAATATCGAAACACTCTAGTATTTATGAATGCAATATCGATGACAATATTAAAGTGTAGGAAAATGACAAAAATTCAGACACTATTTTTTTTTCAGTATGTTTCCCGTAAGAGGTATGGCGCAATACAATCGTCCTATCTTCTTATCCCCCCCATTTTATATTGCCTTGTGATATGCTCAATTAATAGGAAGATTTTTCAATGATCATTTCTTTTTTATTTGTACTAGAAAGAGAAATCTATTCTGCGGAGTGGTGATAGAGGGCGCTGTAGGTTGAATAGAATGGAAATGGAATGGTTTTCCCAGGAAGTCCAGTTCGTCTATTTAAGCCAACAAAAGTCAGGATTCACCCTCCATCCACTTCCCCTGGTACCGAGATAGAGAGAGAGAGAGAGAGAAAAAAAAGGCAAACAGAGTCGACCCAACGACACTGTCATTATAGGTGACATGTAATCAAATAAATGAATTTTTTTTTATACCCGCCATCATCCCCACCCCTTTTCCCTCGATACTCACGCCAATTCAGAGTTTGGCTAACGAGCATCATTACTAGCAGAAAGTGTTATTATTTTTCAGAAAGTTCAATCTCTTTTCGTTAGCGTAATTTCTGTGTTTTTCTTCAGCCGCTCGTCTTTTTTTCTTTCTTTTACATTAGATTCCTTTTTTTATTGTTTTTGTTTTATTAAAGTAGGCCTTATCGCACGAAGAGTCTTGCAATTTGGTTAATTCTCACTTCATTGAGCCTGCAAACATTGGCATTCGCTAACGAACATCCGAAGCATTAATTCCTATATAATTACGTCATAAGAAGCAAAGCGTTTGCACCTTTGTTAAACAACTTATTACCATAACGAATTTGCCTCTGTGCGTCAATGTCTCTCAATTTTCTCCCTTTTGTGTGTGTGTGCATATATATATATATATATATATTCTTTTTTAATATTATTTAAATCTTTTTCTATGCTAGTTTTTAGTGTTTTTTATCACATTCATTTTGAGCGGGATATTTTTCATGTTTGATTTTAATATTTTCCTTTTTAATAAGGAGTAAAAATGTTTCTTTATTAATCATCTAATTATTCATGCTTTCAAGCAAAACGAGGAAAAGTAAAGAAGTCAAAGGACAGTGCTACTGAGATGAAGGAAAGAAATTAAAAAAAAAAAATATATATATGAATCTATCAGCGTAGATTTAAGTTATTTTGATAATTGTGACTTTAGACGTGGCTTAATTCTCGAATCCCTGTTCATATCGGTTTAATATTAAAGACAAATAAATAAAAAAGATAAAAAGATTCCTGAATAAATAATAAAAAAAAATGAAGAAATTGTACGCTAGCAATAAATTAAAATAGATCGTTATATGATAAATGAATATCTAACTATCCTTCTAATTTTCGACAATAAAAACCTGACAATCCCTTTGAAAATCTTAATTAAAGCTGCAAAATTAAATTGGCAGTTTTAGAATTACTCATCTCTCTATTTATAAAAACTTATTATCTTCTGTTACACTAGAATATCTAAATAATTTATCTCAATAAAAACGTACAGTAAAAATCGATATAATTTTATAAAAATATTTGTTTTATTCCTCATTTAATTTTCTTAATAGAAAACTGCAAGCCATAAAAAAATATATAAATAAATAAAATTCCCTGGTATTCGTTTTTTAAAAGCAAGCAGGAAAAAATACTTCTTTCGTTAACTTGGAGCGGCTACTTCGCTTATCATTTTTATAATCGTTGCATTTAATAATCAATACTTCAAATTTCTTTCTAGTTAAATTGGATCTTGTTAAGAGGTCAATTTCACAAGAGGCAGAAAGAGCAAAGAAATAAAGTCAACTTATTTTATTCGGCATAATGAAGTCGGATTCCACATCCAGCAATAAAGCATTCAAGATCGCTTATTGTCTGCAGAAATGCTCTGTTTCTTAAATTTGGCAAAGTAGCCTGGTGTCTTCATTTAATTAAATACGAACAACACTAAACTGAAAAAAAAAACAACCCCTCACCAAAAAAAAAAAAACAGATGACTTTCTCTTCAGTTTCAACTTTTTCATTGACGAAATTAAGATCTTTTTCTCTTAAGTCACCACAAAATAAAAAGAATTTATTAGGTTGGTGCAAAAATAATGACGTAATAATGTCATTTTTTGACGTTAAAAAATACGTCAAAAACCGACATTATTACGTCATTATTTTTGCACCAACCTAATATATTTACAAAAATTCACACCAAATTCTCCCAGAGTGATGACCCTCCATTGCACTCCGGTTGGGTTGACCTTTGCGATCGCCCCAAATGTGCGGGTGCGCTATTTCTAACTTTGGGCAGCTAAATTCGCGTTCACCCCGATAAACAAGATCAAACCATATCTATTTCATTTTTTATTTAATTGTAAAATTTCCTTGTGAGTACCTCGAATACCATCCACACTTACGAAATGTGAATAACTGCCTGACTTTTGGTAATTTTTCATTCTGATGCAAGCTAATTAAATTTTGATTTAAAATTTATAATCTCAAAAAGTGCCAAAAATTTTATAAAAAATCATCTAAATTTTAATCAAAAATTTATAATTTCTTGGGGTGAATTAATATTTGCGATAAGTAACGTTAGGTTATTTGAGGTGAATTAACAGAAAAGATCCCCAAATTAATAAGTAAATAAGGCTATCATCCATTAAAAAAATCTTTAAATGTATTATCTTATACTGTTCTACAGTAAATGCTTTGGTGGTAGCCTTTTCATATAAATCTTCTTATGTTCTGAGTCGCTTCAGGCTGTAGGCGTTCATAGTTCCCACAACTTCCTGTCTCTTGGATCTCTAAGCAATATTTGACTTTTACCATTCACTTTTGTCTTCGCTTTGCTATCCATCCACACACTCGTTACGAAAACGCTGATCGGACCCTGAACAATCGCCAATAAATGGATGTTCCCTCAGGGAGGCCCCGTGCCTTGAGCGACTATTTGACCTTAAACTCAACCCTAAACCTCAAGTGGAAAATGATCGATCCCTTGTATCGCTCCTCGTGCTATCCTCTAACTGCACGAGAGCCAGATCAGGCCTAAAGACGAGTACCTAAAATGTCATATTTGGGCAAAAGATGCCCTAGGCCTCACCTTTTCAGTCTCGATAGACTCCAAAGGCGTCTCTGCGTTCTTATGGGTCACAAATGAATTTTCACCCTACAATCACCCTCCCACAGACGAAACGTCGCAAGCCTCTTACTGCCCTCTCCCTATTTCAATGCTCAGACAAACTACTTTTCTTAGTTTCACCAGTTTTCACATTTCCGGCTAAGACCCGCCATGCCATGCCCATTGTAGCGAACCACCCACATTCCCTTCGTATTCCATTCATGAGAAGTTCTACTCGAGCAGTTTCTTCCCACCAATCGCTGGAACCGACCCCCAATAGGAGGTTTTCCCTCTCACTACAATCTAAATATGTTTAAGTCTAGGGATAATCGTTATCTTCCCCACATATTCGCCTAAACTGTGCCTCTTACTCTGTAACCTACTACCTTGAGTGGCTTCCGGGTCTTGTACAGGATTAACCTAACTGTAAAAAAAAAAAAAATAAATATATTCTGTGAGTGTTAAATTTTCCAATACACAGGAAGCCATCCTCCCAGGCTTTTCCTCTCCTTCGGGAGGAGTCTTGGATCATTACCTGGCGCCTGAGGCATCTTCAAAAAGAAGTAGCGATGGCGCTTGAGCAATTTTTCCACGGTATTGCCGGGAAACCGACAGTAAAAAAACTTTTTGTCACATAGGGTTGCGATGTACCTTATCGATTCTCGGCCTCTTAGCTCTGGATCAAATTGTATTACTTGCCTTCGAACGGGCTAAATTTGTTTCTGCCTTTCGACATAGCACAACAAATAAATGTGAAATGCCTGTTTCCGGGAATTCCAACACTGCGGTAGCATCTCCTTCATCGCAACAAAGAGGTAGGGTCGCTGGAATATTGATGCCAGCGCGACGTGGTTCCGGTGACTGGGTAATGGTTGGCCTTAGCCCATGTGCACGCATTACGCATATCCGCTTTAAACCGGCCTTGTGCTATATACCATCGCCGTAGCGGGTCGAATAAATACTATTCGTATTCCCACTCCAAAAATAAAAAAAAGTTTCCCGATCCCGGGGATCCCAACCGTATGGCAACACCTTCTTTTCCACTAAGAGACGGGGTCGGTCTAATATCGACGCCAGAAAGACAATGGTCGTGGAGATTGGGGAATTTTTGTCCTTGGTCTATATGTACATGTTTATGAGGCCCCGACGTTAGAAAGACTTTGTATCAAGTTCTGCTTTAGGGCGGAGGCCAGGTAAATACCGTATCGCTTCTTGGTCTTCGAGCTGGGATAAAAGCATGATATCTTATCCTCATTTTGGATGGGAGAAGATGTCTTTCTCGTGGATTCTAACCTAGCGGCGGCCGCTTCCTCATTCCAGTAAGAGAAGTGGTGTTGGTGTAGTTTCAACACCAGCAGGATAGTTGTCGCAATGACCGGACAGTGTTTGTCTTTGGTCGATATATACCCGTATGGGCTCACCATATCGTATCGTACCCTGCCTTAGTGGGGTGGTCAGGTAAATAAAGCAAATGTGATAGCTACATTTCTCATTTTAGATGGGAGAAGGCGCTTAGTCTTGGAGATTCAAATCCTGCAGCAGCACGATCTTCACTGCACTAAGAGAGGCAGGGTTGATATAATATCCGTACTAGCGTGACAACGATCGCGTGGACTGGGCAAATTTTGTCCTTGGACGATATAAATGCAATGGGCTCCACCTTGTGTCACAAACTGTCTTATTGGAAAGGTCAGGTAGATAATACCGACAAGATAAGTGCACGCAAACAGAAGCGTTTACGCAGAATAAGAAAGAGATTTATCGAGTACATAATGAGAAAAGAGGGCTTTGCGAATTTGACGCTCACGTGACATATTGATGGCAAAGAGGACAGAGGAAAGCAGCGTATTGAGAGCGAGATTGAATAAAGAAATAAGTATTAAAATATAGTAAAAAGTACTACAAATATCAGTTAGACTCTCACAATCGTCGATTTGTCATGAAGAAGAGTTCCTTATATATCGAGCGGTTCCAGTGTGCAGCACCATTGAAAGGTGTCTGAAAACCAAGCATTGTGAGAAAAATTGTAAACGACACCTTTGGGAACCGTCGATAGCTGTGCTAGCACGAAGTCACAAGTCATCGTGATCGAGGGATTGAGCTCGCTGCCCTCGTTCAAATCACGCTAGATAACAGGCTCTTTCCCAGAAAATGTAACTACGGTCTGTTTGTGACGTCAACGAACACTCGTTGTCACTTTTGTGATGTCAGCGAACACTCCTTACCACTTTTGTGATGTCAGTGAATACTCGTTGTCACTTTCGTAATACCCGTTGTAGTAGAGACTTTGTAATCGCAGATACAACTTATAGTACGCCGTTGAACAATACTGGTGTCAGGCGTCTTCGAATAGCACTCTAACTAATAGTACTTGCTCGATAATGCTCGCTCGAATAGTAATCCATAAAGTGATCCGAACAGGGAAATAGTATAGTGAATAGAGCAGAGAATAGCGGTCCATATAGTAACAGACGATAGGCTAGAAATGGTGATCCGTATAGTAACAGAGGATAGACTAGAACTGGTGATCCCTACAGTAATAGAGGATAGACTAGAAATGTGGATCAGTATAGTAAGAGAGGATAGACTAGAAATGGTGATCCATGTAGTAATAGAGGATAGACTAGAAATGGTGATCCGTATAGTAATAGAGGACAGACTAGAAATGATGATCGTTAGTCGTTCCGATACTTTCTACTCATGCGTTACCTATATGGTCACATGATCCACTTAATTCAAAAATGGGATCGCCTGTGTTTGCTCGCTGGTGTTCTATGTTCAAACTTTATTCCTATATAACAGATGTTCAGCATAGTTGCAGTATAAAAGACAGGTGGACTCTGTGGGTGTTGAACAATGATAAATTTGCCTGAGCAAGCGTCTGCAGTAGGGATTGGCTAGCCGCCCTAGCAGAGGGGTATCTTTGAATACCAGCTATAGATAGACAAAGGACAGCAAGTTATGGAGAGCCACGTTCGCCAAAATCCTGAAGGGACAAGGCACATAGAAGAAGTCATCAAATACACGCATTGGCCTGGTTTTCCGCTTTTGCGTGCAGAGAACTTTCACAGATCATTGGACGTATTGAGTCGTCACCTGTACTGACATCTACTTCCAACGGAGATAAACTGTTTACTGTGCCAGCTATCCGAATTTATCTGTACTAACTTGGACTATTCACCCCGCCTGAGAGTAATATCGCAAAAATATTTATTTCGATCGAATTTATCCTTTTAAGGAAAGCTTCTACAATAAACAAATATTAAGCGCATGGATCGTCGATAAGTTTGTCATTATTTTGACTAATTCGCTTTACCATAAAAAGGGATAATTCAGCTCGTACAGATTTCACATGATTAAGGATTTATATTGTGGGATTGATCAAGTTATTCTCGGCCTAAGCCAGTGTCAACGGAGTTGCTATCTGATCTGTGGACTTTGCTAAAAGCATTAGATTCAGTTTCAAGATCTGAACATCTTTGGTTTGGCTATTTTCTAACAGAGTAGCGAGTAAAATCCGAAGTCTGTTGACACTGGTCTGAACAGAGAATAAGATGATTGGAATATACGAAAAAAAAATCCCCAGTCTAGTAAAAGGAGATAAACAATTTTATGTTCTGGCAGAAACTTCGAGGGTCGTGGGTGGACGCCGATGCGAAGTTAAATCGGATTTGGGTAAAAGCCGGTTTTATGTGTCCAGTTCAATGGTTCCTAATCTCTGAGACATTTCCATGGTTTGTACTTCTGACTGTTATCTGGACTTGGTATTAATTCGATTAAATCATTTCTTTTTATTTTGTTTAATCGTCATTCAACTGTTTTAGATTTATTTGTAGTTGACTAATGCAGCTTTTCAAGTAAAACTTTCAATAATAAATGAACTGAAACGAAGCTCAGATTAGCGTGACACAGACCAATGATGGTTGGTCACCAAGTGAGGATCGAATACACTATGAACAAAATACACCAGCGATGTGTTCAGACAATTAATTTTGCCAACCAACTCATGAACATTCAATGGGTGAATGCTACTACTGCTATTACTACATGTTTTAGTCGGGAAGGTTGAACTAAGTAATATAGCTAGTCTGAACACTTTCCATAGAAATAGCGATAAAACAGCAAAGGCTTGCGATTTTTCGTCTATATGGTAGGGGTTGTAGGGTTGAAACTAATTAAAAATAAATGAAAGCAACAAAGAAGGGTGTTATGGGATCTTACCCATAATACTAATAATGGACTATTCCATACTTAATAAATACTGCGCCGCAGGAGTAGGCAAGTAGTCAGTAGATCGGAGTGAAGACAGTGAGACAGAGATCTCGACGTCTGTCGAACTTTCTGCATTAGCAGAGAGGGACCAGGACGAGGCTTTGCCGAAGGGCAAGGTTTCGTCCGGGGAGGTAGACAGGCCTTGAACCCGTCTAGGCGGGTTCAAAAAGGCTATATTTTTGGCCGAGCCTACGGGCTCGGATATACCCACATTAAACCGGCCTTGTGCCACATTTTATCCTCGTGGGTAGAGAGATAAATACCATCAGTAGTTCGGAGTCAGTAGTTCAAGTAGAGTAAACCTGATTGTTCACACTAACACTTCAACTTCTCTGTATATATTCCTGTTTCTATTAGGTTGGGGCAAAAATAATGTCGGTTTTTGACGTTAAAAATTAGGTCAAAAACCGACATTATTTTTGCATCAACCTAATATATCTGTGTTATTCCATACCTGTGTTCGAGTTCTTCTTTATTGGTTCTACCTTGGACTATCACCGTGGTACAAGGAACCGGACCATAACAAAGGGAAAATGCTTTTTTTTTTCAAGACTAGAAAGTGATAACTTACTAGATCCTGACAATATATGTCATCAGAACTCCATTTTTCGGTCTGATCGGGCTTGTGTAAAGACAGAGGAGAGCAGGAGGAGCCAGGTACCTACTGGAGTGGTACAGTGGACCGACAATTTTCCCAGTATCTTTAGACATGTATGTACGTACGTACGGATTCCACTTGAAGGCGGGAGTGAGTTTAAGTTCCAGTAGTCGCTAAGGTACGCTGCTTTCCTGAGAGACTCGAAACAACATCGATATGTTTCTACAGAAAATTGGTGTCAAGGAAAATAATCAAGAACAAACGAGTATACTTAGAATCAGATGGAGACAATTGGAATTCCTGAGATATATTAATGAGGGTAGAAGGTTTGGAAACTTTCAGGCACATAGGGCATGACGAAGGCATGAGGAACAAGAGGCATCAGCGAATAAGTTAACGAACTTGTTTGTATAAATAGATAAGACAACAGAGAGTGAGAGGTATTGTAGAAAGACAAACATTTCTTAGAGCTACAAGGACAAAAAGTTGTTGAAAGTCATGATCACCAACGCCCTGATGGGAAAGAAGAAAAAGAAGAACGGAGATGAGAAGAAGAAGAAGAAGAGTATTGTAAATATATTGGTGGGGGGGGGGTAATTGAAATTTACATTATATTTTTTTCATCCAGCCTCATATGTGCTTAAGAGGAATTTTTTAATATGTAAGCAAGGACTGAATATTTCGGATTTCTGGTTTAAAAAAGGCTCTTTGAATCCGGAGATGTCATAATTGCTAATTTTTCTTGTTGGCAGAGGTTGCAAATATTTTTGTGGTTGATGTAAGGCTTTGCTGTTTTTAAAATTTTCCAGTTCACAATCGGATTCCTGTTGTTTTTTTTTCTTTTAAATTCCACACATGGTTAGCGAGTTTGGTAGCGTACCTAAATATTTACTAGCTTAAATGACGACCTATGATTTTACCATCTACTTTTGAAAGCACCTTCTGTACATCGTATCTACGTTTTATTTTGGCCATTAATGGCCTGATTCAAGAAGAAGAAGAAGAAAAGAAGAAGTTAATTATTTCTGTTAATGATTGTAAAGTGTAGTGCAGCTAAGGGAAGTATTCATTTTACGAAACATAAAATTTTGCGCCTCGTGGAGGGCGATCGTTAGCAAGCTATTCTCCCAAACCGCTTAATGATCACATAAAATACATATTTTCTTTTAAAACGATTTTCTTCCAATAGACGATGATTGTTTGCGAACGCTGATTCGCTGCTATGATTAAAGTCGTTTTCTTGAAACATCTAATTCTTCGAATGAGACATTCAATCCCCTTTCTAAAGGGAATGGGCGAATGATTCAACCAGTTTACGGTGCAAGTTATCCGTTTACAGTCTGAATCTCTCCAGACTCAAGAGAGAGAGAGAGTTCGTTGCTTGACACAATGACTTCGCATTTCACCGTCGTTCGCGCCTTAAAAGCTTCTCAGCTTATAATCAGACTGAAAAGATACGGAAGAAAAAAAAAAAAAAAAACTGTATTAAGATTAATACAAAAACAGAACAAAAACAGAAAGTATGAACACTTCAAGATACTTGGACTAAATTGGAAAAAATAACAAATAAACAAAGAAACGAAACAAAACAATCCCAAACCTTCATTTATAAAGAAAAAAAAATTAAAGGAATAAAATATAATTAAAAAATATCGGAATAAACCAAAAACATGTTCACTGATTTCCCCAAGGTATCCCCACTGCCACCCATCTTCACTAGAATGACCCAGTGAATAAATAATAGTGTCCATTGTTCTACAACTGATGATGGGGAAAGCATGTCCATAATGGAGACGCGTGCTTGTTCTCACCTTGTGTCATTAACAGCTTTAAATATGCATAATGCACGCGTCCTTGATTGATAGACTTCGTCTTAATCGCTGGCTGGATTCAAATCAAGCATTGATAAAAAGGAAAGAGAAAAAAAACACTAGGAGACAATAAAAGTTTGAGAAACAAGTAACCCGCTGGAATATGAAGAGAAAGGATTCGACTCTTGGGTGAAGTGTTACTATGGACAGTCACTGTAGTTTGGCTGTAATTTGGTTAGGTTTAATTAGGTTAACAATTCCATTCTCAGACTGGTTCGTTTCGCGATTTCGATTCGTTTTTAATTACTGATTTTAACACCAAATCTCTCTGATTTTGCGTCCACTTTCTGTCTTGTTGCGAACAATGAGAACGTATTTTTTTTCCTTGACCAATATGCACAATCAACCAGCAAATCACACTAGACGCATGGATCTGTATATTTGTTTTAAATGTACATCTTCTTCTTAATCCGCATTCACGCAGTTTATCTATTTTTATAGCTAAATTCGAAACATTTTATCAAATTCTACCATCTTTTTTTTGAAGCTCGTCCTGGGTAGGACGATAAACTACATCCGGTCACAAAGCCTCTGATCGAGAGATTGATGGTTTTGAGGAACGTGGAACCACATCTTAATTGTTGCTATTCCCAGTTCTCCCCTGACACTGGGTGGTAGCACCTATTAGGGTCCCAGCTATGGGCGAATAATGCCCCCCCGCCAAAAAAAAACAAATATTAACAACACATTTTTGTAGTAAAATGATCAATAATATATTTTATGATCTCCAAATTATATATTTAAAAATCATACCTTTTCACCTTGAAACTGTAAAATTATGTACGAAATATGTGGATTAGAGGTGTTGATATACCGTTAAACAAAATCAACAAACCAATTTATATTACTACATTATTATCATTCTGCCATTTTTCAAAATTAACTAAAATTTGAATAATTTAGTCTATTTTCTGGTTGATTTCACGATGGTAACAGTGGTTGTTCCTGGAACGTAATTAAAAACGAAGAATTTAGAATGCTGATTTTCAAGCACTTCTAATTTTGCAAATTGGGGTAAGAATATCTACTAAACCGCGATTCGCTAACTTAGAGCAAAAATTGTCAAGACCCACGATCGCCAACATTCTGAAAGGACACGGTTTATACAAGAAGAAGTAGAAGATAGCTTTTGCAAATAATTCGTTCTTCGTGGATTTTTAATGCACGAAAAACAGTGCGCCCTTTTTCATAAAAGTTTATGCAATCAACTCGAAATTATCTGACACCTCGGATGAGGACTGTCTACTTAGTTTCCTTAGTTTTTTTTAGGGAAATTTGGGCCGTCGATAGCTGTGCTAGCACGTAGTTCCAAGTCTTTGTGGCCGAATTCTTGAGCGTGCTGGCTTTGTTCGAATTGTTGATCATGCTAGGTAACACGTTCTTTCCCAGGAACTGTTACTAGGGTCTGCTCAGCATAGTTGCAGCATAAGCCATAAACTCTGTGGGTATTGAATAAACATAAATGCGCCTGAGCTAGCGTCTGCAATAGGCATTGGCTAGCCGCCCTAGTAGACTGGTATCTTTGAATACGAGTGACCAGCTATGCAAAAATCAAAATCAAAAATCCTCGGAAAACAGGTAAAACGTTTTGAAGTCATTTTTATGACACCTTAAACTGAATATATATTATTGTGTTTTTAAATAAATTCAGTATTTTAAATTGAGAAACAATTTTGATTTGAAATTTGATAATTTTTTTTGTGAGCAAAGCGATAGGTATCGAATCAGGTTAGATAAACATGAAGTCAACTCTTTGGATAAATACACTCATGTCAGTATATTTTTAATTAGTGATTTATGTTGTTTTGTCATGTTGGTTAATAATAATAATAATAATAATAATAATAATAAACTAAGCATTTTTACAATTCTATGAGAGAAGGGAAATGTTCAAATTAATGATCAAAATGAATGAGAAAATATGCCAGACTCCAAATTAGATTTCAAAAATGTTAATTTAAAGCAAAAGGCAATAACTGCAGCAGTACACCCTGCAAAGATTTGAAATCATCAAAGATTTGGGTTTAATTTGCACGAAAACTCCCCTCCACAAAAAAAAAGAATAAAGTTTTCTTTAAAAATAAAACGAAAAGAAAATGCAAATTAAAAAGTAACTCAGGAGATATGCAAACAACTAATTTTTTTAATGCCTGATAACTTAAGGCGGTGAAAATAATTCTCTCCCCGAGGTTAAAGAAATGATTGCTCATTAGAAATTGATAGAAAAGATCAAGGGAATTAACTCAGACGTGTAAAAACTGACTGCTGCAGATGCCTTTAAAATAATAATAATAATAATAATAATAATAATAATAATAATAATAATAATAATAATAATAATAATAATAGCTACAGCAGCAAAAAAATAATAGTAAGCAAGAATATCGAAATTAAATATAAGTACTTGAAATCAAGTTACAACCAAACCTGTAGGTTGTTTCCGTTTCCTAGTCTTCTAATTGCAAATTGTAAAAAAAAAAAAGCAGACTCTGATGTCTTAACGCAGGGTAAGAAATGCGAAGTTTGAAATCTGCTAGAAGTATTGATAGAAATGGAGTTCTACAGAAAGATGCTGAGAATACCATGGGCCGAACATCTGAGCAACGACGATGTTGCAGTGAAAATGGAAACAAAAAGGACACTTATACTTAATATCAGAAAGAAAAAGTTGAAGTTTCTTGAGCACATAATGAGGAAAGAGGGCTTTGAAAATACGATATTCAAAGGAAAGATTGAAGGCAAGAGGGACAGTGTAAACAACGTGTAACCTATCTAGCAAGCCTGAGTGGATGCTATTGCAAGGTTTGAAAGTGATAGCAGAAAGACAAAATCTTTTAAGAGCCACAAAGAACAGGAAATTGTGGAGAGCCATGATTGCTAACGTCCTGAATCGACACGGAACATAGAAGAAGTATCGTTTGGATTGGACACTTACATACAAGAAACATTCGGCATCCATTGCTTCTCTTAAAACTTTTTTTTTCTTTCAGGAAAATATATCTTCCAATTCCACTGTTACTTTTCTCTCTTTCCTGTATTAGTGGAATTTCCTTCCTAACGTTTTGTTTTATTAGCGTGGAAGATCAAAATCTTAATATTATTTTCGCTTCTTGTTACATTTGCTATACATTTCAGTTGTTGCTATTGTTGGAACTTTCCAAGTGATGTGGTCATTGTTATTTGGTAAAGCAGTTTGCGATTGTCTAGCACCAGGATCAGAATCTGATGAAGGATTGACTTCTTTAAGGCTTACAGGATTAATTGGCCTGAAGCCATTTTTTAATAATTGATAACAAAACTCGCTTATATACAGATAAGAGTTTAGACATTTCTCTACGATACGGATGCCATGGATGTGATATAACGAGACTATTTGAGAACATGCCTCGATTTCTCAAGTTAATACTTTGGTTACAGTGTTGATCTAAACTACATATAACATAGCCTATCCTGTGTTTAATTCTCTTATATTCTGTACTAAATTTGTTGAAATTTAACGATCCACCGAGTTATCTGAAGTGTTGAGAATTTAAATTCACATTCTAAAATGGTATGATAGATTTACGGTATATACCATGACCCAGATGACACAGTGCTGATAACAGACACGGAATGAAAACTACAAAACCTCCTGCAGATCTTAGTGAAGGCGAGCGAGATGAAGAGACGAAACAGAAACAACAACAAGACAGAATGCATGGTCATGAGTACAAAATGTGACCGAAATACAATTCACAGGTGCTGAATATGAAACAGGTGCGAAAAATTCAATATCTGGGAAGTGTTCTGATAGAGGATGGAAAGTGCTACGTTGAGATCCGAAAACGTATTGGGAAAGCCAAAGACACATTCCAAAAGCTAAGTAAACTATTACGTAACAAGATTTCTTTGATAACAAAGAAAAGAGTATTGAACTGCTACGTGATATCTGTCCTCAGCAGCGAATGTTGGACGGTCTCCTCAAAGATGAATAAGAGACTCGAGACAACAGAGGAATGGTTCTACAGAAGGATGCTAAGGATATTATGGTCCGAACATGTGAGCAATGATGAGGTTTTGGAGAGGATGCAAACAAAGAGGAAACTTATACTTAACATCAGGAAGAGGCAGCTGAAATTTCTGATACACGTAATGAGAAAGGAAGCCTCGAAAAATCTGATACTCACATGGCATATAGGGGGAAAGAGAGACAAGGGAAAGCAACGCGTGACATACTTAACGGGGTTAAGCAAGTAGATGGCAGGACGGGGTTTGGGAGAAGTAGCAAAAAGACGAAACTTACTGAGAGCTACACAGGATAGGAGGAAGTGGGGAGCCATGATCGCCTACGTCCTGAAGGGACACGGCATATAAAAGAAAAGAATTTCATTCCAATCCTATATCAGTGTTTGTTTTTTGGAGGAAGGTTTATCTTGAACTCAACCTCTTGAAACACTTAGTAAAGCAACTTGATTTCTTCTTAACATTCCTCCACTATCTGCTTTCCAGCAAAGTAAAGATTACAGAGTTAGACTAATTAACAATTATTATTGTGTAGTGAGAACGGTCTATAATCCAGTATACTAAACTTATTGACCTTTTGAGACGATATAAACCTAAGACAGTTATTGCCATACAATGCACATCTGTATATTGTGGCGTGTTGTCTCTTGCCTCTGATTCCCACGCGTATTCATTTCAAACTGTTATTTTTATAAATAAAAAAAAATAATTGCAATGTGATTTATTTATATTGTTATAGCACAGTTTGCACATCTCTGTTTCTTCCATTTAAACATATGCCATACACGGAACTCTTATGAAACTGAACAATGTTTATACTTGAGTCTATTGGTCAACATTGTCCCGGGACGTACTTGAGGCGGTAGGTCCATATTGTCCTGGTTGTCCAATAGGACCATATTGTCCTATTGTCCTTGACCATTTAGTCTATAGATAAACATTGGATAAATTTATACATGCGTCTATGGGTATAATTTGTTCTGATTTATATATGAGTCTATGAGGAAATACTGATCAGACTTTTACTTGAGTCACCACTAATCGCGTTTATATTTGTTTCGGTATGTCAATATTGGTTTCGCTTTATACTTGTGTGTATCGGCGAAAAATGCCTGGTTTATACATGAGACTATAGATAAACATTAGGCAGCTTAATACTTGTGTCTATGGGCAAAATTTGTTCGAGTTTACAATTGAATAAATGGGTAAATATTGGTCGAATTTTTACTTGAATTACCACTAATCGCGTTTATATTTGTGTCTAAAGGTTAACATTGCTTTGGTTTATACTTGAATGTATCGGCGAAAACTGTCGGGTTTATACTTGAGACTATAGATCATTATTGGTTGCTTTTTATGCTTGTGTATGGCACAAGTTTAAATGGGAAAATTGGAGATTAGAAGACTGTTTTGTAGTCTCTAGATTTCATACTTTAGAAACACATTCGAAATTCTGGCTTTTGACTGAAGTATGCGCAGTGTGTTTTGTCACTGGAAAGAAATGAGTTACTGTCAGTGTTTAAGTCCCCAAGTTAGTAGAATGTGACAGGTAGTCAGTTTTGTAAAGTAATCAAAGAACAATTTCCCGCCTTTCTGAAGTTAGTTAAATCGCATAAACTACAATAACTCAAAACGTGCAGAGCCAATATTTTTTTTCAAATTTAAACTAGTCACTTTCCACACTTAGTAAAACTACAACTAAATTTTTAACCACTGTTAGTGGTTTGTTTTGTTTTACGGCATATTAAACGCAATGGGTCATTTAATGCCGACAACTTTTGTTTCCTGGTAATATTTTGTTTTGTCAAAAATCTATTTCTGGTAATATTTTTTTTCCTCAAAAATGTACAGGTGGTAATATTATTGTAAAAAATATATTGCTGGTAATAGTTTTTTTTACTTGAAAAATTTATTTCAGATAATAATTTTTTGGGGAAAGTATTTCTGGTGTTAAAACCTATTTTTACACTTTCATGATGCTTTTTACCTCAGGTTCAGGGTTAACTATTTGTCCATAACTGGGACCCTAACAGGTGCTACCACCCCGGGTCAGGGTGGACCTGGGAACACCAGCAATTAAGCGGTGGTTCCACGTTCCTCAAAACCTCCAGATCAGAGCCCTTGTCGTTGGACGTATAATATCGCCTTACCCAGGACGCGGATGTAGTTTATCGTCATATCCAGGACGCAGACGTAGTTTATCGTCATACCCAGGACGCGGATGTAGTTTATCGTCATACCCAGGACGGCCACTGTTAGTGGGTATATATTTCCATAATATATGTTGAAACGTGGGTAATGGAAATAATCTATCAAATGATTAAAAAACAGAAAAAAAAAGTTACTGTGTGTGGGATATGTCTATATTAGAATTATCAAAAGAGCTACAAACTATAAAGAAGGCTGTTGAAAATATAACTGAAAGCAAAGGAAAAGGCTTTAAGGGCGTGCTTCCCCGAGAGAACGTAAACTAAATCTATATCTAAACAACCACTTTTGATCGGTGTTTAGATCTCTGAACTGGCTGGATGTGAGCGAATCAAGAATTATGGAGGGTGTAGAGTAATTCAGAGATTCAGATCTCTCAAGAAATCTTTATAGGCTAACTCCTCCATTAAAGAAAACATTTTAAAGCGTCAGAATTGGGCTAAGAAATACATGAAAATCGACTTTTCTAAAGTAATTTTCACGGACGAATTTCTGATGACGCATGATGAACCTGATGGATGATACAAAGGATGAATTTTATTCTTTTCAGACTTGCATGTAGCTAAATGAAGGCAGCAAGGTGGGGACAATGCAATGATATGGGCTGGAATTGTCGACCAAACCATTATTGGACCATTCAGTGTTGATGAAGAAGTTAAATTGAATAGTGCTGAAGACTGCGATTTTATGGAAAAAGACTTTCTTTGAATTACACAAGTCCTAGTTTTGGAGTTTCAAAATGAAGTGTTTATATATGTACGGCATTACTCCTACTTGTATACTTAAGATTGCTCGTGAATTCTTTGAGAGTAAAAGGTTTACAGGAGATAATAATAGAATGCCCACCATCAAGCCTCATTATGAATCCGATCGAAAATATATGCTCACTTGTGAAGATGAAATTATATGAAGACACCAATCAATATAGCAGCAAAGCAGACGTATGGGAAGCAATTAAAACTGTCATGTCAAAAACTGAACCTCCTGAAATAATAAACTTAGCCAAACCAATGCGTAATAGGTTTCTAGTTGTTATTGAAAAGAAGGATCATTTATGTTGATGTAAATGCTTCAAAGGTTTATTAAATATGATTGCTATTTGTTCTATTAGAGGTGTTGATTAATTGTTGATCTTATCACCTCTTTATTAAAGTGCTTTTCTGGTTCTGAAATTTAATCCAAGCTTTTTTTTACGTCGAAATTAGTCATCTAAAAGTTGACAGACATCTTTCCAAAGCAACTTCGAATTATCGAGGATTATGTGATTTGAATAATAACTCCAGACGGACAGTTGTTTAAGTCAAACTGTATTCTTCAAATGCACACATGAATAAATAAATTGTATACACATTCTCCTGCATTTGCCAACATGGCATCGCTCTGAAGGCATAACATTATTAAATATACAATTTATTGTTGGCGCGTTGTAAGTATTCGCACTGTTCAGAACGATGAAGTTTCCTGTAAAAATACGAAAGCGTTAAAGAGAGTTTCAAATATAGTAGAAAAGAGAATCTATTAGTTTCAAAATGAGATAGAATCCTGGTTAACAGTAAATAAATATGAGATATAAGTATGGGGTATTAACAATCGGCATGAATATAATTTGTTTCCAATTTTCTCGTTGTCGGATCGAGTTCTGTAATAAAGTCCACGCAAAGTGTAAAATGATCGTCGCAAATTCGTTGGCAACTATTTCTCATTTGAAATATAAAAATAATTCCGTTCTTTTTGCACAATACCAAATCGAAATTGAATCCACCTGATCAAAGGATCATTTATTTCAATAGGAGACTTTTTTCGCTGCAAATTTGATTGCGCAGCAAACAAATATTGATAGATAAGTTTGAAGGGAGGAAGTAATGAAGAAAAGAAAAAATACGGTGAATAATAAAACAAAAGCCTGACTGCTCATTTACATCGTCGTAAAAAGGAACTAATATTTTGATTTTTTTTTTTTAAATTCCTTTTACCCACTGAAAAAGGGGGTCCTAATTTTATCACCGGGCGAGATAGCAAAAAAGAAAAAGTAAATAAATTGACCAATTTACTGTTTAGTTCATTTCAAAAAAAAATTTTTTTTTCCAAAATGGCGGTGAGAGTGGAGGGTAAAAAAAAATGAAAAAAAAAAATGTATTGCTTTATATTGCGAAATTATGTTATGTGATAAAAATTGAATGTGGCGCCTTCCTTCAGTGGCTGCACGGAGTGGCGTTCGTTGGCCAGGATTGACGCACTTGCTTTTTGGATGTCATTACAGACTTGCAATTGTTTTATACTGGGAAAGGAAGTTATTTCTTTTGATTTAACGTTGAGCGCTAATCCGAATCAAAAGTTTAATGAAACGTAAATTTCTTTACTGCATCGTCCTCTCTACGTATTATTATTCGATCATCCCGTCTTGGCATATCTCTAAACAAATGTAAACATACAAGCATAGACAACCCCATGTAAATATATCTATGAGAACCATGTATTTGCGATGTCATCTCTTACAATTCTATACGAAAAAATATTGATTCATTTTATATATGTATAAATGTACACACACGTATACAAACTGATACGCTTATATACACACACAATTACAAACATACGAAATATGAATGAATATATATATATATATGCATATATATATATTTATAAATATAACAATCTATACATACATATAGTTACATTTAAATATTTACTCACCTCTTTCTTTGAACATGAGATGATAATAAGAATCTAAATGTTTTCACATAAGTGAACTTGTCAAACGTGATATAAGTTGAAAATATAATATAATATATGTATAATATGAAAATATAATATATATAATAATATATAATAATATTATATATGTATATATATACATATATATATATCATATGAAAACATTATATGCATATATGAGAAAAATATATAAATTATAAAATACATTTTCATATCTATATATACGTAATTTCCTCACTCAATCAATCACGCTCACTCTCTCGCTATATATATATATATATATATATATATATATATATATATATGTGTGTGTGTGTGTGTGTGTGTGTGTGTGTGTGTGTGCGTCTTTGTGTGTGTGTATGTGTGTACGTATGTGTTTTATGGAAGTTTAAATTTGCACAAAATAATGTGATTACATTTACATTTATTTATATACATGTATATATACGCGTGTGTCTGCATACAAACACACGTTCATATATATATATATATATATATATATATATATATATATATATATATATATATATATATATGTATATATATATATCCATTTTTTTTTTACTAGAAATATTTTTTTCTAAAATGTAAAGGTGGAAAATTTCTTCTGGAATTTTCTTATTTCAAATAGAATTTCATTTCTTCGACCTGACAAATACGTTAAAAAAAATAAATACAGAGAGAGAGATAGAGAGAGATAGGGGGGGGGAGAGAACACATTTGGAATTTTCCGCTTCCGGTCCAAATAACTGGCTTTTAAAACATAACGGAACAATGAACCTTCTATTTCGTCAAATCATTTTTTTCTCATACTTTCATATTTACATTATCATCATTGCATACATGTTTTAAACATCGAATGACTCAAAGAGATGATTTATTTTACAGAATCCATGTCTTTCGAAAATAACTCTAGCAATACCTTCATAGACTGAAGCTGAAGGCACAGATTCACGACAAACCATACATTGTCCTTTCAGGGATTTAAGTAACATTAAATAGGCTTCAATAACGACATGCTCTGTTCACTACCTACCTTTTTTATCTACTTATAAGATAGGTTGTAGAAATGCAGTTTCAGATTAGCGTGTTGGGTCACTTGGATTCAAATATACCCGCTTGTTAGGGTAGCCCACGGATCTGTGTTGAAGACATCTGCTAGGCGCAAATGTGTTTATTCAAGAAAAAACACTCTCAGCTGATTGTTTAAACAGCAACTATATTGAGTGGGCGATGGTGCTTTTGGCGAGAGAACGCATAGCCTAGAGTGATCACCAGTTTGTACAAGGCCAGTACACATATAACCTCGGGCGAGTACCACCATCGGTAGCTTTCTTCTACCCAGTTTCCCTAACAAGGTTTGTATCAAATCGTGGTATAGTTTTCAGGTACTTACCAACGATGCCCTACATTGGGAGCATCTCGTGAGGCGGATGTTATCAAGACGTTACCTCTTTGATAAAGCGACCATAGGGAAATTCGAACCCAGCTTTTCCGTTAGGATATATTCACGGGGCAAATTTACAGGTTAAATGATATAGCAATAGTCAGAAAGCTAATATTATCGAACTTTTGCTTGACTAGTGCATTCGATTCTGACTGTATGCTCCATAATTATGCACATGGAACAGATTAAGTTATAATAGTTTTATTCATTTCACTCTATCAAGGCAATAAAGTCACTAAGATGCAAAGAGTTAGTAAAATTGAAAGAAACCTAGAAAACTTTATTAAGGAGAAATTATAAAATAAAAGGATATAAAAAACAAGATCTTAATTAGTTGTTTTTGTCTGGCGGCATGTCGACACCTCTGTGGGTTGTTACTAATTAACCGGTGTTTCAACTTGATGCTTCTGTAAGCCGATGATGAATTTAAATTTTTAAAAATCGTAGTTGACAGGAAAGCAAGAATCCAGACGAGACAGGAAGTGCGTGAGAATAAACTATGATAACGGAAATTACGGTTACATCGATCAATTTCAACATTACAAATGTTGACACCTAACTGCCCGGCCCGTTTAGGATCAAAGTGTAGTATCTGTGCTTTGTGATCATCCGGGCTGGCTTCTGTCGAACTCCCTAATGCAGGGAGGAACTCGGAGGAAGCTTTGCCGAAGGGCAAGGTTTCCTTCGGGGAGGTAGACAGGACCTGAACCCGTCCAGGCGGGTTCAAAGGTCATATTTTTGGCCGAGCCTACGGGCTCGCGGGCTACTCACATTAAACCGGCCTTGTGCCACATTTAATCCTCGTGGGTGGGTTAATAAATACTAACTGCCAAGCTAGTACTCCGCTTAAATTTTGCCAAATCGAGGTACCAATGATAAGAGTCCATCAGAAGAATTGCCATGAAAATCTTTATAGAAAAAGTCACAGGGAAGCTACATTGCAGCGACGGAAAAATGACTGAAGTCGAGATGAAAGATCAAGATCGATAACATTGCAGAATCCTCTTTGGATTTTGTCAAGAATCTCCAGATAAATAGCAGAATCACCAAGCCAGATGTAGCAGCAATATTCGAAGCTTGAACGAATGGTTGATTTATAAACATAAAAGATAGATACGGACGAGAATATTTCATTGGCATGACTCAGTGAAGCAGTTTTACTGGCAATAGACTTTGCAATTCATTCAATATAATCTTTTCAATTATAAATGAATAAGTGCATTGATTATCAAAGAAAGATGTTGATCTCGCTGATCAAGCCACTAGCGTGATGAGTTTAACACTGGGCATCTAGTTTGTGTGGCCTTTTACGAGACTATATTTATTGTATTATTACAATTAAATGTAATTCAGCTCGACCTTCTTTTTGCAATCCGTTCTGTCTTTGTTTGCACTCTTGTCAAAATACCGACGCGTTGAGTTTTTTTGTTAGTATATGAAAAGATGTGATTTATCGACAGACCAAAGTCATATGATTCAGGCTCCCAAAGTGTTTCATAGTCAGCTTTCTTTTATAATCTTTTCATTTAAAAACTTGCAGCATCTGGACGCGGATGTAGTTTATCGTCTTTCCCAGGACGGTGTGAAAATGTAGTTTTATAGAAAGACGAAATCTGTATCTTGTAAGAAAAAAAGAGACAAATTTACCATACGAAAGGAATATGGCTTATAGTGAAACAAATGTTTTATTCTTGTATAAATATGGTTTTATAGACAGACAAAAAAGTATCTTGGAAAAAAAGAGCGAGAAAAATTACTATACAAAAGAAATATGCATCTTGTGAAAAAAAATAAATAAAAAAAGAGACAAATTTACTATGCCGAAGAACATGCTTTATCCTTGTGAAAATTTGCTTTTATAGAGAGATTAATCTGTATCTTGGATAAAAAGCGAGGTAAATTCGACATACGAAAAAAAATGGTTTCTGATGAAGCAATTGTATTTTTCTAAAGATGTGGTTTTATAGACAGACATTTCTATGTTTCATGAAAAATGAAAAAGCAAGATGAAAAACGTGAGAAAATATTTTTATAGTGATGCAGATGCAAATATGCTGAAGGGATACTTTTCTTTTATAGACAGACAAATACAGTGTCACAGAAGATTTTCACACGTTGACACAACTTTTAAATAACATGTGGCATGAAAGAATTTTAGAATTATGAAAGGTGTGTGAAACTGACCCAAGTAATCTCTTTCCAACTGACAAAGTCCCTCCGTACAAGCAACACCGCGTTCACGAACCAACTCTCTCTCGAGCCGTGTTTTATGCCCAGCTGATCTCGCAAAAAAAAAAAAAATGCATACACTCAACCACTCTCGCGAATTCTCCTAGCTGGAGACAGTGTCTTTCTTAAGTCAGGACAGCCATATTTATTTTTCCTTTCCTTCACTCGTTTTTCACGCCAGGCTCGCTTTGCCACACGAGGTATGTCGTCTTCTCTTCTACAAAATGCACTACGAATCTTGAATTGTAATTCAGTTAAAAGCCTAAATTATTTTCTGCACTCCAATTTAATTACACCTATATCTTCATCAAGTCAGTAATCATTACAAAAGAGGACACTGCGACCTGGTACAATGGCTAACCATGCTTGTCTCGCTAGATCAATTACTCCCCCACATATTCGACCTTTTGCCACAGCTAAGCTACCATTAGAAAAACATTTTTGGGCACTTTAATGCAGTGTTATCCAAGCTTATCTTGCTAGATCAGTTACAACTGAGTTGTGAGTTTGATCCTCACTGGGTGTCCCAAACATTCGATCTTGAGCCACATCTAAGCTCCGCTTAGAAAATCCGTTTAGCACTTCGTGTAATAGTTAGCAAGCTTGCTTGGCTAGATCAATTACGACTAAAGATTTCGATCTTCACTTGCTGTCCCACACATTTGACTTTGTGCCATATCTAAGCTACCCTTAGAAAATCGTTTTTGAGCCCTTTGATATGGTGTAATGGTTAACAATCTCGTCTCACTGGGGCAGTTACGACTGAATAGTGAGTTCGATTCTCATTGTGCGCTCCATTCTTCCGACTTTGTGCCACATCGAAGCTCCCCTTACAAAACAAGCCTAACCATTCCAATTAAACAGACTTTGTTAATTTGTATTTACTAAATTTTTGAAATTATTAGAAATAATTTAAAAAGACATTATAGAATATAATATCGTATATATCTTTAGTCCACTTGTAACATTGAAATCAGTTTCAGTAAACGTCTGGCAAAATCGCTTAGAATATTGGTGATATAAATCTTGTTCCCCTCCTCTCCTTATTTCTACCTCGCTAATTGAAACTAAATTAAAATTTACGCTCTTTATGCGGATGAATCTTGTTTAAAAATCAAGTTCATTCTCGGACCCTTCAGCTTTCAGGAATCGTGAAATATCTAAGAGAAGTACTTTATCTCCCAATAAGGCTGCTAGTTCCATCTTGATGCAATTCTTGTCTTTTGCTATCAGAAATCATAGCGAACATTTTTCGAAACTACCCACAAAAGACAAAGGACCTTTTAGGCAAGAACACAAATTTCTAATCATAAAGCTGTGCCAGCAAATGCCGACATCAACACAGTTATGAAAACTTTGTGTAAGGAGCTTAAAAACAAAACAAAAACAACCTTTAAAACATTGTTTCAATGAAAGGGATCTTTATATTAAAAACAACATTCCAACAATCGCAGCACACAAATTGACCGATTTTCTTTGAGCTGATTGAAACGAAATGTAAATATATTTTCTTAGTCATGAGCGTTGCTTCCGCGACATCCTAAGTGCTTAAAAGGTTTAATAGCTTCGAGGCTTTTACACTAACATCATTGTAATGACACAGAACAAAAAGAATAACTATTAAAACGCGCCAACGTTCATTTGTACATCATATTATTATAATACTTAAACTATTTTCTGTTTTATTTCTCTCTGTAGCTCTTTCACTGTAACATCATGCAAATTCTAAAGTCGGTGTTTTACGATCAAATTTCATACTATTTTGTGAGTTCAATCTATAAACTTCAATTGTGTACTTGGATAGTTTTTCATCGCTTTAAAGTTCCCGCATAATTGAAACATCTCCACCGACTGTCCGGAAGCAATGCCTCCGCAGGGAAGCTGTCTTCCTAAACACCTTAATAGGTTTACGAAAATAAAAATAAAACATACATGGCGTACAAGGGGTATGATGACTGTCGCCTTCTGGTCAGTCTATTTGCTAAACAACTTGAATGGCGTCGTTCTCAAATAGCTTTTTAGGTTAGGCTCAGCCCGACGGAGAGGAAAGAGAGGGCTGGTCATCAGTAACCAGTGACGTTCTCTGTGTGTAATTGTATATACAATGATGAAACAGAAGTAACGACAGGTTAATGGGACAATTCCTCTTGCACAAGCTTACGGATTTAGAGCGTTGAAACTGGGTGACACATGGAAAATCTTGCCGATTTGCACATGCGGATTCTTATAAGCGGTCTAATTACGAATTAATGGCCGCTTCATCTTAAAATATCTTGCGGGGTACACATGTAACGGTACGCTAACAACAAGCAGAACAATGTTGCGATTAGAAATATGGTTCCAACCATTTTGGCGCCAGCCCCCTGAAACATATCTAAAATACTCACATATTCTGTGACATACAATTCTTATTATTTAAAGAGTGAACTCCTATTCGCGTGGATGACGACTAAAAGTTCATTAACTTGCTCTGGATAAGCTTCCCAAAAACATGACATCCATGAAAATGAAAAACGAACGAAAGTACAGCTGAAGTACTGGGGAAAAATATACTAATAAATTATTAATATATATATAATCGACATCTCCAGCTACACACTACCCTTCCCTTCATCCTTTCTTCTATCACTCCTATCTGCTCTTGCTACAAATCTTCTGCAACCCCCCTGCATCCTAGAGGCTTCATGCCTTGCTCGGGGCGCTAAGCTTAAATATATATATATATATATATATATATATATATATATATATATATATATATATATATTTGGTTGGATAGATGTGAGTTTGTGACCCTGGGTTTCACGCTTTTGCGATCGTCAGACAAACTGATTAAAAATTTTGGATTTATTGAGCGCTTTCTAATAAGTACCGCGCATATAATATATAAATAATTATATATATATATATTTATATACACACACTTTTTACACACACACATATACATATATATATATATATATATATATATATATATATATATATATATATATATATATATATATATATATATATATATATACAGTGGGGGGAAATAAATATTCGTACACTTGAAAAATTGTATTTTTATAACTGTAAAAGCATTATATAAAACAAATCTCGGCACATTTATGTATAAAGACACATACTATTACAAAATAATGATTAAAACTAAATTAATTCTTATTCTAACAGAAAATAAAGCATCTTTTTAATTCTAACTGGTGAAAAAAGTATTCGTAAAAAATCAATTTAGTTGAATAAAATAATCAATTAAATATAAAAAAATATATTCTAGAATGTTCCAGTAATGTTATCAGTAAGTATATTTAATGCTATTAGCAATTATCAGAGCATTCTGCAATTTCTAGTCTTACGAGAAGGTTCTAATAATGCCTAGAGGTAAAGAATTGACTATTTCACAAAAACAACACATATTGTCTCTTTAGAAATATGGAACAGTTACAGAACCTGAATATTCCTTTTACTACAATGGATTCGTTTATTGCAAGGTTTAAAACTCGTAACAGTGTCGAAAACCAAAGATGAACAGGTGCTCCGAGGAAGATTTCTCTAAGATCAGCAAAGATATTAGGACGCCAGATCCAACAAAATCCACAGGTTACCCGAGAAGAGCTGCAGGAATATCTGCGTGCATTAGGGATTAAAGTAACCATGCATACAATAAGTAATGAACTACACAAAAATAGTCTGAAATCACGCATCCCAAGGATGACTCCACTCTTCTTGAAACGACACAGAGATGATAGGCTAAAATTCGTTAGAGAGCATAAGGATAAAGAATGTTCATTTTGGGGAAAAGTACTATGGACAGATGAAACTAAAATAGAGTTGTTTGGTCATAATTATCGAAATCATGTGTGGAGGAAGGACGGTGAAGCCTAATTATCAAAGAACACGTTGCCAACTGTAAAGTTTGGTGATAACAGTATCATGATCTGGGGCTGCTTTTCTGCAAAAGTTGTTAGCAGAATATCAATAATAGATGGCAAGATGAATGCCGAAAGCTACCAGAAAACCATGCAAGACAATTTAATGCGTTCTGTTGAGAGACTTCGGCTATCTCCTGATTGGGTTTTCCAACTGGATAATGATCCTAAGCATATCGCTAGATCTACAGGTAAATGGTTAGCTGAAACTAACGTTGATGTCTTGCAATGGCCAAGTCAGTCCCCAGACTTGAACCCAATCGAGAATTTATGGCGATATTTGAAAATTCAAATTGGGAAAAGAGCACCAACAAATATCAAGAATTTGAAGACGATATGCCAAAAAGAATGGGACAAAATACCACTCAGTGAGTGCAAATCATTAGTTGAGACGTACAGGAATAGACTGGTAGCTGTTGAACTCAATAAAGGATATTCCACAAAGTATCAAATTAAGTTAATATGCTTTTTTTTGTTTTGTACTAATACTTTTTTCATCAGTTAAAATGAAAAAAATGTTATGTTAGAATAAGAATTAATTAAGTTTATTACTATTTTTTAATAAAATGTATCTTTACACATAAAATGTATGAAAAATTGTTTTAGTTAAGGCTTTTACATTTATAAAAATACAATTTTTCAAGTGTACGAATATTTATTTCCTCCAACTGTGTGTGTATATATATATATATATATATATATATATATATATATATATATATATATATATATATAGTACAGGTAGTAGATCTGTTGGTATCTCTCTAAAAAAAAGGATAGAGGCCTGCTGGAATAGACCCGATATTAATCATAGCTGGTGGGAAAAGAAGAGGATTCATACCTTTCCTAAGGTTATTAGCACGAAAGTGAATGTAATGTACTCGACTGGAATTCAAACACGGTTCGACCGGTCCTAGCCATGAAGGTTAAACGTGTCGGAACCAAGGAATGTAGTTCGTCCGAGCTCTTTTCTATGGTAGTAGCGATAGAGCAGTGATAGGCTCACCACATCCCGCCTGTGAGTGAGAGGTTGGAGGGTGGAGAATAATTCTTCTCCAACAAAGACTCGGAGACGCTTTTCAACTCAAGAGAGGAGGGTGAGGACTGGGCAGCTTCTGTGTAAATTTGGCAACGGTACTCCATTTTCGGCCTGATCTGGATTTTATAAAGGTAGAGTATAACATGAGTCAGGTAATTACTGAAGCGGTACAGATACTCGATCATTTTACGTACATCATTAGCGATATCTATCTATCTATCTATCTATCTATCTATCTATCTATCTATCTATCTATCTATCTATCTATCTATCTATCTGACTCTGTGGCGATCTATCTATCTATCTATCTATCTATCTATCTATCTATCTATCTATCTGACTCTGTGGCGATCTATCTATCTATCTATCTATCTATCTATCTATCTGACTCTGT
Organism: Acanthosepion lycidas; assembly: GCA_963932145.1. Classification (NCBI taxonomy): domain Eukaryota; kingdom Metazoa; phylum Mollusca; class Cephalopoda; order Sepiida; family Sepiidae; genus Acanthosepion; species Acanthosepion lycidas. Next base: position 81,680,944 of record OZ010576.1, read on the forward strand.
GGCGATCTATCTATCTATCTATCTATCTATCTGACTCTGTGGCGATCTATCTATCTATCTATCTATCTATCTATCTATCTATCTATCTATCTATCTATCTATCTATCTGACTCTGTGGCGATCTATCTATCTATCTATCTATCTATCTATCTATCTGACTCTGTGGCGATCTATCTATCTATCTATCTATCTGACTCTGTGGCGATCTATCTATCTATCTATCTGACTCTGTGGCGATCTATCTATCTATCTATCTATCTATCTATCTATCTATCTATCTATCTATCTATCTATCTATCTATCTGACTCTGTGGCGATCTATCTATCTATCTATCTATCTATCTATCTATCTATCTATCTATCTATCTGACTCTGTGGCGATCTATCTATCTATCTATCTATCTATCTATCTATCTATCTGACTCTGTGGCGATCTATCTATCTATCTATCTATCTGACTCTGTGGCGATCTATCTATCTATCTATCTATCTCTCTCTCTCTCTCTCTCTCTCTCTCTATATATATATATATATATATATATATATATATATATATATATATATATATGTGTGTGTGTGTGTGTTTGTGTGTGTGTATAATGTGTAGGTAGGGTAAAGGTTAGAGGTTCAGAATGAGAAACTGACTTCGAAATCCGTGCAAGTTCGTCACATTCACTTTCGCATTAATATGATTGGAAGGGTATGAATCCCTTTCATACTCTCCCCAGCTATAGGATAAATAGTAGTGCAAACTGGGTCATGTAGCCATGCTTGATAACCAGTCTAGTATAAGAAAAACTCCGAATTTAAACACTAAGAACATTGCTAGGTGACTTCGTCGCACACACACTTTACATCATTTCTCTGTTCGGAGTTCTGAAAAATGTGGCGACCACAATAAATATATAAAATCAATATTACACACACACACACATATCTATATATCTATATCTATATTTATCTATCTATCTATCTATATCTATCTATCTATCTATATATATATATATATATATATATATATATATATATATATATATAGATAGATAGATAGATAGATAGATAGATAGATATAGCCATAAAATATTATGATACAATATCATTGAATGAAAACTCGTATAAACCCGATGCTTTAATAGGTACCTACCCCATATCCGTTTTTGTAGTTGTACGATTGATATTATCAATCCGTGTTGTTTATTTATACGAAGTAGTTCATATGTCCAATTTTCTTTGTAATATGGCAGGATATAATATAAATAGATTTATAAGGGCAATAAATACGAAAGGAGGCTGATTTTTGTTCGTTTTATGAGTCGAAAGCCGTAGTTTGGTGGGAAAAAGCGTCGGAAATATTAAACAGCGGCGAAATAAATGTATTAAATGATAATAAACATCCGAAATGTTTTTTTTTGTTGTTGTTGTTGTTGTTTTTTTTAGCTCTGTCAATCCAGCAACATCTCCAGATCAGTGCTACCATTTCCTCTAACTCGAGTCATAAAAATCATGGCGTCGATCATTCATGTATATATATTTTTTTATATTTGTTTTTGAACAGGGGCGCCCCGATCGTTTTCTAGCGCGGGAAAACTCGCAATTGGCAACGACTGCTTACAGAGTGCATCAAGTCTGGTATCAAATGTTTATTAGTTCATGTTGGATATTCACAAGACAGCTCGGAAATCCAAAGCAGGATCGTTTTTAGTATTTATGCAACAGCAGAAAGAATTACGTATTTGGTCGATCAGTGCGTTTGGAAGTTAATCGAACAGACTTACATCAAATACTAATATTAAAAGGTCATTGGCTACTAAGAATGTTACACTTTCGTCCAAAGACATCGTTGATTGATATTTGCATCTTATTTTCAAGGTGAGCTTTGGTTTTGAACCTGCGTGATTTTTTTAATACCAGCAGTGCAATCTTTGCAGTCACTACTGCGTCTTACCGAACAAATACGCCAAAATTTCCATTCGCCTAAATGATTATAAAGGCATCCAATCGAGTACTTCGACGTGATGTAATGGCTAACGAGTAGAAAGGGGCGTAAGGCATTGATGCGTCTTCTCACCCGACCTGTTCAACCTATACAGCGAGGCAATCCTGAGAGAATTGGAAACGCTACCGGGATTCAGCATTGGCGGCCACAATCTTACCAATATAAGATACGCAGATGACACAGTACTGATAGCAAACATGGAAATGAAATTACAAAATCTCCTACAGAAGATAGAGACGGAGAGTGAGAAGAAAGGACTAAGCATAAACTACAAGTAGAGAGTATGAATGATCTTCATTAAGAAGATAAGCCCGAAATCTGAAGGTCGAGAACACTAGAATCAAGCAGACACGGACGTTTAAATATCTGGGAAGCGTCTTAACAGAGTACGATGGGTGTGACACTGAGATCCGTAGGCGTATTGGAATGGCCATTTCCCTCTTTTTCATATTTTTGCGTCTTAGTAGCTTTATTGCTTTTTTTGGGTCGAAATGATCTTTTCTTTAAATCGTCAAGGTTTGACTCCTTGAATCATGTTTTAATATTGTCCTCAGTGTTTCTTTCACCTCCTTTGCATCGAGTGGCATTTATAGTCATGCTTGAGGCAAAATAATTTAAAAAATTAATAAGAATTGTCTAACATTATCATGTAATAAAACAATGAAAACAAAATCAAAACTTGTACGAATCTATCACTAAAAACACTATTTACATCGTTCCGATTGCTGACCTCATCTTTATTGTTATATTAACGACGTTTCAGCCGTTGTACGCTCCGGCTTTCTTCATATATTTGAATTTCAAACCGAACCCTTTATTTTGTCCATTGGAGTAGATTGCTCTAGTTCCACATGCCAAGCCTCTTCCGGATATGACAGTTTCATTTATTTCCCTTGAGTAACTCACCTCTCCAATTTTTTTTTCACCTTACCGTGGCCAGGTATTGAACTCACAACTCTTTGTGTTAAGTCACTGGATTATATCAACCAACGTTTTTATCCACTGGGACATGTGTCCTTGGTCGACAGAATAAAGGTTTCGGCTCGAAATTTTAACGTATGTCACCTGAAGACAGCCACAGCGTCCAACGGTCGAAACGTCGTGAATATGATAATAAAGATGAGGACAACAGTACGAACACTGTAAATAGTGCAAATAGTTACATTACCTCATCTCAGAAATACAGATAGAATTTATCATTGTTTCATTTGATGTTCATTAGAGCGGCTATCAAATTTGTTGTTGTTGTTGTGTTTTTTTTGGTTGAGGGGGTGTTTGTTTTTTAGTAAAATTAACAATAAGCGACCTGAAATGGTTATATTTGTAGAAAAATCAATTACGGGTCATCTGCTAATAAAACTATAAACTCTTCGTAAATATTCTTCATGTAACTTTTGAGAGGAAATTTCCTGATGAGGGCACGGTTAAAAATGCGAATAGGAAATTTCCGTTTGTAAAAAACTAAATAAATAAATAAATACCTAATTTTAAATTAAAAAAAAATATATAACATTGCTATTGATGGGGCGAAGGGAAACTCATTTTCAGACATCTTATTACGCCTATCAGTTTAAACAACATAAAAAATAACTAGTCATTTGCTGCATTTGTAAAGACCAGAGAAAACGAAGTAAAAGCAAAAAGTAAAACCTGATATTAATATATTTTTTTTAAATTTCTATTTTGTTCCTTAGGAAGGAATTAGACCCAAACGGTGAATAATAGCAACAACAATTTAATAGCCGAAAATGGAAAAGTATTGAAAAATAGACGACATAAAAAAAAAAAAAACTTAAAAAAAACTGGAAAAATATATAATGAAACAAAAGTTCAACTAATATATAATATTTTCATGCTGTTGGCTTAGAAATGTGTTCACATAGAACAAACGGATATGTATAAGCGCATGCGCGTACAATGGAGGTATATGCAAATTTTCGAATACTGGAGATTGGCTATATAGTAATTTACTAAGCATAGTTAAGATGTGTTACAACCCCGAAAGTATGGAGCAACCAATGAGGATTGAACTCACTACTTAGTCGTAAAGGATCTAGTCGGGATGCTGAAGGTAACATCAATCAGCCAAGTGACAAACTTCTACTCACATTAATTAAGTTCATCATTATTATATGTACGTGGATATAGTATGCTGACTTGCTTACGTAATGTTATGCCATTGTAAGTCAGTGCTTAAACACACAGCATCTCTTGGATTATTTACTATCAAAATCATCTTTTTATAATTGATTATGTAGGCAGACATGGGTTGCGTTTATGCTTGAGTCTATATGTAGTCATAAGTTGTGTTTTATACTTGAGTCAATATGCAGATATAAATCCTGTTTTTACTTGATTTTTACGCAGAAATTAATTTTGTTTATACTTGAGTTTATCGGTGCATATAATTTGTTTTATACTTCACTCTATAAGTAAGCATATGTCCTCTTTATACTTGAGTCAATAGGGAGTCATAGATCGTAATTATACTTGTATCTGTATGAAAAAAATGAGTTGTCATTTGTACTTGGATTTGTCGATAGATATGGGCTTTTTTTATTCTTGACTCTATCAGCAAAGATAAGTCTCATTTAGACATATATCTGTAAAGCAGCAATTAAAACACTCTGATTACATTTACTACTTGGATTGAATTCTCGCCAGAATATGTTAGGTTGGTGCGAAAATAATGTCGTTTTCTCACATATGTTACTATGGGAGAAAACGACATTATTTTTGCACCAACCTAATATCTTACACATCTATAAAGCTACCATTCCTTCATGGATTGAATATTGCTGTCACTTCTGGTCGGGTGCTTCTGCTATATATTTAAAGATTTTAGATTAAACAGAAAGAAACATCTGCAAAGTTAATGGCCCTGAAATGGCATCCTGGCTTCAGTCAATATATTTGGCTAAAAATTATATTCTTTGTGAGGCTCTTTGTGCATGTATGATTATAACCACACACACACAAACACACACACACACACACGTGTGCTTATATATATATATATATATATATATATATATATATATGCTCATATATATATATGCTCATATATATATATATATATATATATATATATATATATATACATATATATATATATATATATATATATATATATATATATATATATATATATATATATATATGAAAGAGTTGAATCAGACCAGGAAACAGTAGTATTAAAAAACGTGCTCAATACACGTGTGAAAACAATGAAATGAAAGTAAATATAACAGGTAGAGCTTTTACCTTTAAAAATCAGGATATCAGTTGAATCCACTACTTTACATTCAACCTAACGGTATCCTAAGGCGATTTTGAAGGGAAAAATATCTCCTGAGGATACCGTAAAATTGAAACCAAGGTAGCGAATTCAACTGATTTCCTGATTTAAAAAGGTATATATATATATATATATATATATATATATATATATATATATATATACATACACGAGATCTGTGATCGTGAGTATATATATATATATATATATATATATATATATATATATATATACTCACGATCACAAATCACGTAACACTATTAGGGTCGTAGGAGTGCCACCGCCGCCGCAGTAACAGTGGTGTCTCCTGTGGATGATGGACTGACTGGGCCCAACCCTCTCCAGGCTGGTATTGAATTCACGGTTTTTCTTCTGTTAGACCTGTTTCCACTCAAGGCTATAGAACCCAGTATGTCCTGCTGTTTACCCATAGCTGAATATGGGGGATAAGAAGAGATGGATTCCTACCTTTCCCCAGGGTATTAGCGTATGTGAATGTAATGAACTTGATTGGAATTCGAACTCAACTCTTATTCTAGTTGAGTTTTTTTACATTCACTTACGTGCTAATAATCATAAGCAATCATCCTGGTGTTCATCTGCATTTTTAGGGTTATCATTTTGTATATATATATATATATATATATATATATATATATATATATATATATATATATGCATGTATGTATGTATGCGCATGAATGTATCTGCGTGTAAATTAGGTGTACGGAAATCGACACTTATTTTTTTAACTGATTTCGTCTTTCTTACCAAATTGTAAAATGAAAGTTATCCTGAATGGCCATTCTTCTAGATCCTTTTGTACTAATGCAGGAGTCCCCAGATCTCCATCCTTGCTCCTCCTCCATTCCTAATTTTCATTAATGACATTCCTGATGCTGATGATCTATCCATTAACTCCTGTCTCGATAGTAAGGCTGATTATTTCGACTTGGTCAAATTGGCGGCTGATATCAAAAACGACCTACAGTCTGTTGTTACCTGGGGCAAAGAATGGCTTGTTAATCTCAATCTTTTCAAAACTAAACTCTTCTCTATTAGATCCCTTTCTGTTTTCCATCAGCATGGTTGATGCTAACCTCTAGGTGAGTGACTCGTTGTTCGTTCTCGGATTAACGTTCCCGGCTGACATGAAGTGGGAAAACAATTTTGAATCCATTGCTCAGTCAGTTGCTAACAAAGTTAGTTCACTGTTTCGTGCTAGACAATTTTTCTCGCTAGAATCTATATTACATATCTATAAGTCTACTATTTATCCAAATTTAGAATATTGCTGTGACATATAGTCCGGTGCTCCTGCTATTTATCTAGAAATCTTTGATATAATAAAGTTACGGTGTCTCCGGACAAATTTCTGAACTGAACCTGTCTTTTTCATCAAATCGTGAAATGAAAGCTATTCTGATCGGACACTCTCCCATATCAGTTCGTATTATTGCATGTATCCCCCAGAGCTTCATCCTCGGTTCTACTTGCTTTTTGATTTCCAATAATGACCTTCTCGATGGCATCAGATCTGATATTAGTATCTGTTGTGGATTTCGCGTGAAAAATCGGTCTCCAATAAATGACAAACGCATGTATTTAAGCTAAGAAATTAAATGTATTTACACAAAATATAAAAGGTAATGCTGTTACTAAAATCCAGGAACGCCGGTTAGTATTAATCAAATATCGCTATATACAGTCTCGAAGTAAACTTCCTTAGAGTCGGGCGTCCTTGTAACTGACTTCTAACGTCAACTCAATCACAGTGTCTATGTACTTTCCACTCTGTTCCTCCACCCTGTTCCTCTACTATCAGACTCCCTGACTGACTGTGGCTATTTTATGGCAGCAGAACGAGTCCATTTATATCAGAAAAGGGTGGATCCCATAACAGTGTCTACGCTGATGATGCAAGCATTTACTCCTGTCTCGATAGTACTTTTGATCAGCTTGATAAAGTCAAAATGGCAGCTGTTATCCAAAATGACCTTCAGTCTGTTGTTAACTGGGGCAAAGTATGACTTGTTAATTTCAACGCCTTCAAAACTACACTGTCCTTTATTGGACCATTTTCTGCTTTCCATGAGCACAGTTGATGCTAAACTCCAGGACAGCGACTCGTTGAGTCTTCTCGGATTAACATGAATTTTCGGCTGGCATGAATTGAATATTGAATCCATTACTCGGTCACCTGCTAATAAAGTTGGTTCACTGTGTCGTACCAGACAATTTTTCTCAGCAGAATCTATCTAACATATCTATAAGTCTACCATTCGCCCATGATTAGACTATTACTGTCACATATGGTCCAGTGCACCTACTATATATTTAGAGATGCTTGATAAAGTCCAAAGAAGAATATTATATTATTGCTACTGACCTGTTGTCTCGGCTTCAGACAGTTTACCATCGCCGTAATGGTGCTTCCGTGTGTCTTTTGTATAAATATTTCCATGGTAATTACTCAGATGAACTCTTCGCTATGGTACCTAGACATTATGTATTTAAGCGCAGCACTAGATTAGCAACAAGATCTCATCAATTTACAGTTGAGTTGGCTAGATGTAACCATAGGTCCTATGCTAACAGTTTCTTTTCTCGAACTTCTCATATGTGGAACTCTTTTCTGGCTTCTTGCTTTCCAGTCAAGTTTGATCTTCAAAAATGTAAATGGTTATCTACTGTCCGTCTGGTCAACCTTCTATTTTTCTCACTCGTTAGAAATATTTCCGCTTTCTAATTCTAAAACACCCAGTAACCCCACTGTGTCTTAGTGGCTTTACTTTTATTCGATTACAAAAACTTCTTATCACTAATGGCTTATGCTTCTTTCTTTGTTTTGTTTTGCTTTGTTTTTTTCCTGTGACCCGTGTGGTCATAGGAATGCTACGCGTAGTGTTGCCACAGTAGAAGTGGTGTTTCTTGGGCAAGATAGCTTGTCGGAACCGAACCCTCTCCAGGCCGGTTTTGACTTCAGAGATTTTCCATCTTCTAGACCGGTTGCCACCCAAGGTTATAGAACCCAGTCTATCCTGCTATTTACCCATAGCTGGTGGAGAAGGAGGGGACTTATACCTTTCCGAAGGGTATTAGCACCTAAGTGAATGTAATGGATCCGACTGGAATTCGAACTCGGCTCTCCGATTCCTCAAACCGCTATTACTCCACCGTGCCTCACCGTACGTACGCATTTACCTACGGACGGGTACTTGTATATGTCTGCATATAGATCTACACAGTTAAGTGCATATGTAGCTCAAATACAGTATTATTTTAATAGAGGGGCGAATAATGCACTGAGGGTTATGGGGACGTATGTACGATTGTCTTTATATATGTGGGTGTGTTGGTTCGTTCTTTTGTGTGCATGTGTGCGTTTCTCTCGGCAGTCGGTCGTTCCCTGACTTATTGTTGGGCTATTGGTTGTGTCTGTTGCCCTGAACAATGTATTCATTACGGAGACCGTTGCCCGGTCGGCGCCGCGTCTCTCATTAGTGCCAATGTGACGTTGAAAATTGAAATTTTAAATGAAGATTTAAAGAGGAGTTGTAGGGAGACGTAAAAGATTAAAATAACGGAAATTATCTTTAAACTGTATTATCGTTACCGGTAAAGCATTTGAGGATGTGGAAATGAAATATTTGAATAGAAAAAAGGAAAATCAGAAGATGAATCCAAGGAAGTGTGAATAAAAGAAGAGAAGAAATGAAATCAACAAACGGCTGAAGAAGAAGAAGAAGAAGAAGAAGAAGAAGAAGAAGAAGAAGAAGAAGAAAGCGAAGTGTGAAGAGGTGCTGGAGGGGAGGCGTATCGACAAAACTGTGAATTAAATGAGAAGCTATCAACAAAAATGCCAACTAGGAAAAGAAACAGGGCAATGAAATAGAATAATAATAATAATAATAGTAAAATCTGTGAAATAAATGATAATCGACCAAAAGCGAAATGCTTTTTTCTCTTTCGCTTTAGGTCGAAGGTGAAGATGCGTAAGAGTAGAAAGAAGAGTGATAGTAAAAAAAAATGGGAAAGAGAAAAGAATTGATAAGACACTAAAATAGAAGAAGAAGAAGAAGAAGAAGAAGAAGAAGAAATATGGATGAGGATGAGGAGAATCGACAAGATTATGAAGTGTAAAGAAGAATCGACAAAATATACAACAGAAGAATTATACAATAATAAGAGGGGGAGGAAGAGGAGGGAAAGAAGACGAAGAAGAAGAAGAATTTGAAAATGTTTGAATTAATACAAGAAACGATAAGAAATTAACATAAAAATGAACAAACAAAAAACTTATAAATATAAAAGGGGAAAGAAACTGTAAAATAATAAAGGGCAATACACAATATAAAGGGAAGAATACACAATGGCTGTATAAAAAGGCTAGATTAGACTATATAAAGGAAAGACGAGATTAGACTGTATAAAATAGATAGACAAAATCTGAAAAATATGAATCGACAAGACAGTATAAAAAGACAATAAAATACAAGATAATATAAAAACAGATGAAGAGACAAAACAGCATAAATTTGTATAGACAGACAAATTGTAAAAGTGAAAAATAGACAAGACAGTATAAAAACAAAAAAAAATAGACAAGATGGTATAAAAAGGGAAGAATGATCAAGACAGTATAAAAAAGGTAGAATAGAAAAGACAAAATTAAAACAGAAAAATCAACATGACATTATAAAAAGAAAGAATGAACAAGACAGTATAGAATGGCAAGAATAGACAAGACAGTTTATAAAAGGAAGAATATACGAGGCAGTATAAAAAGGGATGGATATACAAACTCTGAAAAAGACGAATCGACAAAACATTATAAAAAGGAATGAATGCACAAGAGGATATAAAAAGGGAAGAATTGACAAGACCGTATAAAAAGGGATGAATAGCTAAGACAGCATAAAAAATGTAGAACAGACAAGACAGTATTAAAAGAGAAGAATCAACTAGACCTTATAAAAAGGAAGAATAGGCAGGGGAGTATAAAAAGGCAACAATGCACAAGACAGTATATGAAGGGAAGAATAGAGGCGACTGTATAAAAATGGATAGATAGGCAAACTGTGAAAAAGAAGAATTGATACAACTGTATAAAAAGGCAAGAATCGACAAAACCGTATAAAAAGTGAAGAATGGGCAAGACTGTATAAAAAGGGGTCAATAGACAACACAGTATTAAAAGGCATGGATAGACAAAGTGTAAAAGTGAAAAATAGGAAACGGAAAAATAGACGAGATCGTTCAGGAAGAATAGCCAAACAGTATAAAAAGGCAATAATAGATAAGACCATTAAAGGGGAAAATCTGGAAAAGAGTATAAAAGGATAGAATCGACAATACCCTATAAAAAAGGAATAATAGACAGGACAGTATAAAAGGAGAGAATACACAAGATTATAAAAAGGGATGGATACAGAAAATGTAAAAGTGAAAAATCTACAAGACGGTATAAAAAAGCAAGAATCGACAAGGCAGTAAGAATGGGAAGAATAGAAAACACAGTATATAAAGCAAGAATTTACGAGACATTATAAAAAGACAAGAATAGACAAGACAATGTTTAAAGTGAAGAATCGGCCAGGCAGTATAAAAATGGATGGATAGACAACCTCTGAAAAAGAAAAATCTACAAGACAGTATAAAAAGGAAGAAACGTCAAGACCGCTTAAAAGCGGTAGAATAAACGAGACAGGATAAAAAAAGCATAGACAGACAAATTGTAAAACTGAAAAATCTACAAAACAGTATAAAAAGGAAGAATCGACAAGTCCATGTGTAAAGGGAAGAATAGACAAGACAGTATAAAAAGGGAAGAATCAACAACACCCAATAAAACCAGAATAGTCAACACAGTATAAAAAAGGAAGAATACACAACACAGTATAAAAAGGGAAAAATAGACAAGGTAGTATAAAAATGGATGGGTAGCCAAATTCTGAAAAAGAAGAGACGACAAGACATTATAAAAAGGCAAGTATCGACAAGACAGTATAAAAATGGAATAATATACAACACTGTATAAAAAGGGTGAATAGACAAGACCGTTTAAAAAGGGAAAAATAAACAAGACCCTTTTATACAGGGGAGAATTTGCAAGACAGTATGAAAAGGAATGGATAGAAAATCTGTATTAGTGAAAACTCGACAAGAGAGTATAAAAAAGGCAAGAATCGACATGACAGTATAAACATAGTTAGAATAGACAACACAGTATAAAAAAGTAAGAATAGTCAAGACAGTATAAAAAAGGAAGAATTGACAAGAGATTATAACAAGGGAAGACAGTATAAAAAGGAAAGAATAGACAAGATTAAAAGAAAAATTGATGAGGTTCAAATAAGAAAATAATAATCAAAAAAACTTTGAAATAAAGAAAAATAGACAGAAATATAAAAGTGAAGAGGAAGAATTGCTAAAAAACAGAAATCGTAGTAGCAGACGATAGATAGATAGATAGATAGATAGATAGATAGATAGATAGATATGAACAGGGAAATATAGACATGAACAGACCGTGACAGATAGATAGATAGATAGATAGATAGATAGATAGATAGATAGATATGAACAGGGAAATATAGACATGAACAGACCGTGACAGATAGATAGATAGATAGATAGATAGATAGATAGATAGATATGAACAGGGAAATATAGACATGAACAGACCGTGACAGATAGATAGATAGATAGATAGATAGATAGATAGATATGAACAGGGAAATATAGACATGAACAGACCGTGACAGATAGATAGATAGATAGATAGATAGATAGATAGATAGATATGAACAGGGAAATATAGACATGAACAGACCGTGACAGATAGATAGATAGATAGATAGATAGATAGATAGATAGATATGAACAGGGAAATATAGACATGAACAGACCGTGACAGATAGATAGATAGATAGATAGATAGATAGATAGATAGATAGATATGAACAGGGAAATATAGACATGAACAGACCGTGACAGATAGATAGATAGATAGATAGATAGATAGATAGATATGAACAGGGAAATATAGACATGAACAGACCGTGACAGATAGATAGATAGATAGATAGATAGATAGATAGATAGATAGATAGATAGATAGATAGATAGATAGATATGAACAGGGAAATATAGACATGAACAGACCGTGATAGATAGATAGATAGATAGATAGATAGATAGATAGATAGATAGATATGAACAGGGAAATATAGACATGAACAGACCGTGACAGATAGATAGATAGATAGATAGATAGATAGATAGATCGATAGATAGATAGATAGATAGATAGATAGATATGAACAGGGAAATATAGACATGAACAGACCGTGACAGATAGATAGATAGATAGATAGATAGATAGATATGAACAGGGAAATATAGACATGAACAGACCGTGACAGATAGATAGATAGATAGATAGATAGATAGATAGATAGATAGATAGATAGATAGATAGATAGATAGATAGATATGAACAGGGAAATATAGACATGAACAGACCGTGACAGATAGATATATAGATAGATAGATAGATAGATAGATAGATAGATAGATAGATAGATAGATAGATATGAACAGGGAAATATAGACATGAACAGACCGTGACAGATAGATAGATAGATAGATAGATAGATAGATAGATAGATAGATAGATAGATATGAACAGGGAAATATAGACATGAACAGACCGTGACAGATAGATAGATAGATAGATAGATAGATAGATAGATAGATAGATAGATAGATATGAACAGGGAAATATAGACATGAACAGACCGTGACAGATAGATAGATCGATAGATAGATAGATAGATAGATAGATAGATATGAACAGGGAAATATAGACATGAACAGACCGTGATAGATAGATCGATAGATAGATAGATAGATAGATAGATAGATAGATATGAACAGGGAAATATAGACATGAACAGACCGTGACAGATAGATAGATAGATAGATAGATAGATAGATAGATAGATATGAACAGGGAAATATAGACATGAACAGACCGTGACAGATAGATAGATAGATAGATAGATAGATAGATAGATAGATAGATAGATAGATAGATAGATAGATAGATAGATATGAACAGGGAAATATAGACATGAACAGACCGTGACAGATAGATAGATAGATAGATAGATAGATAGATAGATAGATAGATAGATAGATATGAACAGGGAAATATAGACATGAACAGACCGTGATAGATAGATAGATAGATAGATAGATAGATAGATAGATAGATAGATAGATAGATAGATAGATAGATAGATAGATATGAACAGGGAAATATAGACATGAACAGACCGTGATAGATAGATAGATAGATAGATAGATAGATAGATAGATAGATAGATAGATAGATAGATAGATATGAACAGGGAAATATAGACATGAACAGACCGTGACAGATAGATAGATAGATAGATATATAGATAGATAGATAGATAGATAGATAGATAGATAGATAGATATGAACAGGGAAATATAGACATGAACAGACCGTGATAGATAGATAGATAGATAGATAGATAGATAGATAGATAGATAGATAGATAGATAGATAGATATGAACAGGGAAATATAGACATGAACAGACCGTGACAGATAGATAGATAGATAGATAGATAGATAGATAGATAGATAGATAGATAGATAGATAGATAGATAGATAGATATGAACAGGGAAATATAGACATGAACAGACCGTGACAGATAGATAGATAGATAGATAGATAGATAGATAGATAGATAGATAGATAGATAGATATGAACAGGGAAATATAGACATGAACAGACCGTGACAGATAGATAGATCGATAGATAGATAGATAGATAGATAGATAGATAGATAGATAGATAGATATGAACAGGGAAATATAGACATGAACAGACCGTGACAGATAGATAGATAGATAGATAGATAGATAGATAGATAGATAGATAGATAGATAGATAGATAGATAGATAGATAGATATGAACAGGGAAATATAGACATGAACAGACCGTGACAGATAGATAGATAGATAGATAGATAGATATGAACAGGGAAATATAGACATGAACAGACCGTGATAGATAGATAGATAGACAGATAGATAGATAGATCGATAGATAGATAGATAGATAGATAGATAGATAGATATGAACAGGGAAATATAGACATGAACAGACCGTGATAGATAGATAGATAGATAGATAGATAGATAGATAGATAGATAGATAGATAGATAGATATGAACAGGGAAATATAGACATGAACAGACCGTGACAGATAGATAGATAGATAGATAGATAGATAGATAGATAGATAGATAGATATGAACAGGGAAATATAGACATGAACAGACCGTGACAGATAGATAGATAGATAGATAGATAGATAGATAGATAGATAGATAGATAGATAGATATGAACAGGGAAATATAGACATGAACAGACCGTGACAGATAGATAGATAGATAGATAGATAGATAGATAGATAGATAGATAGATATGAACAGGGAAATATAGACATGAACAGACCGTGACAGATAGATAGATAGATAGATAGATAGATAGATAGATAGATAGATAGATAGATAGATATGAACAGGGAAATATAGACATGAACAGACCGTGATAGATAGATCGATAGATAGATAGATAGATAGATAGATATGAACAGGGAAATATAGACATGAACAGACCGTGACAGATAGATAGATAGATAGATAGATAGATAGATAGATAGATAGATATGAACAGGGAAATATAGACATGAACAGACCGTGACAGATAGATAGATAGATAGATAGATAGATAGATAGATAGATAGATAGATAGATAGATATGAACAGGGAAATATAGACATGAACAGACCGTGATAGATAGATAGATAGATAGATAGATAGATAGATAGATAGATAGATAGATAGATAGATATGAACAGGGAAATATAGACATGAACAGACCGTGATAGATAGATAGATAGATAGATAGATAGATAGATAGATAGATAGATAGATAGATAGATAGATAGATAGATAGATATGAACAGGGAAATATAGACATGAACAGACCGTGACAGATAGATAGATAGATAGATATATAGATAGATAGATAGATAGATAGATAGATAGATAGATAGATATGAACAGGGAAATATAGACATGAACAGACCGTGATAGATAGATAGATAGATAGATAGATAGATAGATAGATAGATAGATATGAACAGGGAAATATAGACATGAACAGACCGTGACAGATAGATAGATAGATAGATAGATAGATAGATAGATAGATAGATAGATAGATAGATAGATAGATATGAACAGGGAAATATAGACATGAACAGACCGTGACAGATAGATAGATAGATAGATAGATAGATAGATAGATAGATAGATAGATAGATATGAACAGGGAAATATAGACATGAACAGACCGTGACAGATAGATAGATCGATAGATAGATAGATAGATAGATAGATATGAACAGGGAAATATAGACATGAACAGACCGTGATAGATAGATCGATAGATAGATAGATAGATAGATAGATAGATAGATAGATATGAACAGGGAAATATAGACATGAACAGACCGTGACAGATAGATAGATAGATAGATAGATAGATAGATAGATAGATAGATATGAACAGGGAAATATAGACATGAACAGACCGTGACAGATAGATAGATAGATAGATAGATAGATAGATAGATATGAACAGGGAAATATAGACATGAACAGACCGTGACAGATAGATAGATAGATAGATAGATAGATAGATAGATAGATATGAACAGGGAAATATAGACATGAACAGACCGTGATAGATAGATAGATAGATAGATAGATAGATAGATAGATATGAACAGGGAAATATAGACATGAACAGACCGTGATAGATAGATAGATAGATAGATAGATAGATAGATAGATAGATAGATAGATAGATAGATATGAACAGGGAAATATAGACATGAACAGACCGTGACAGATAGATAGATAGATAGATATATAGATAGATAGATAGATAGATAGATAGATAGATAGATAGATAGATAGATAGATAGATAGATAGATAGATATGAACAGGGAAATATAGACATGAACAGACCGTGATAGATAGATAGATAGATAGATAGATAGATAGATAGATAGATAGATAGATAGATAGATAGATATGAACAGGGAAATATAGACATGAACAGACCGTGACAGATAGATAGATAGATAGATAGATAGATAGATAGATAGATAGATAGATAGATAGATAGATAGATAGATAGATATGAACAGGGAAATATAGACATGAACAGACCGTGACAGATAGATAGATAGATAGATAGATAGATAGATAGATAGATAGATAGATAGATAGATAGATAGATATGAACAGGGAAATATAGACATGAACAGACCGTGACAGATAGATAGATCGATAGATAGATAGATAGATAGATAGATAGATATGAACAGGGAAATATAGACATGAACAGACCGTGACAGATAGATAGATAGATAGATAGATAGATAGATAGATAGATAGATAGATAGATAGATAGATAGATATGAACAGGGAAATATAGACATGAACAGACCGTGACAGATAGATAGATAGATAGATAGATAGATAGATAGATAGATAGATAGATAGATAGATAGATATGAACAGGGAAATATAGACATGAACAGACCGTGATAGATAGATAGATAGACAGATAGATAGATAGATCGATAGATAGATAGATAGATAGATAGATAGATAGATAGATATGAACAGGGAAATATAGACATGAACAGACCGTGATAGATAGATAGATAGATAGATAGATAGATAGATAGATAGATAGATAGATAGATATGAACAGGGAAATATAGACATGAACAGACCGTGACAGATAGATAGATAGATAGATAGATAGATAGATAGATAGATAGATAGATAGATAGATAGATAGATATGAACAGGGAAATATAGACATGAACAGACCGTGACAGATAGATAGATAGATAGATAGATAGATAGATAGATAGATAGATAGATATGAACAGGGAAATATAGACATGAACAGACCGTGACAGATAGATAGATAGATAGATAGATAGATAGATAGATAGATATGAACAGGGAAATATAGACATGAACAGACCGTGACAGATAGATAGATAGATAGATAGATAGATAGATAGATAGATAGATATGAACAGGGAAATATAGACATGAACAGACCGTGATAGATAGATAGATAGATAGATATATAGATAGATAGATAGATAGATAGATAGATAGATAGATAGATAGATAGATAGATATGAACAGGGAAATATAGACATGAACAGACCGTGACAGATAGATATATAGATAGATAGATAGATAGATAGATAGATAGATAGATAGATAGATAGATAGATAGATAGATATGAACAGGGAAATATAGACATGAACAGACCGTGACAGATAGATAGATAGATAGATAGATAGATAGATAGATAGATAGATAGATAGATAGATATGAACAGGGAAATATAGACATGAACAGACCGTGACAGATAGATAGATAGATAGATAGATAGATAGATAGATAGATAGATAGATAGATAGATAGATAGATAGATAGATATGAACAGGGAAATATAGACATGAACAGACCGTGACAGATAGATAGATAGATAGATAGATAGATAGATAGATAGATAGATAGATAGATAGATATGAACAGGGAAATATAGACATGAACAGACCGTGACAGATAGATAGATAGATAGATAGATAGATAGATAGATAGATACATAGATATGAACAGGGAAATATAGACATGTACAGACCGTGATAGATATATAGATAGATAGATAGATAGATAGATAGATAGATAGATAGATAGATAGATAGATAGATAGATAGATATGAACAGGGAAATATAGACATGAACAGACCGTGACTGATAGATAGATAGATAGATAGATAGATAGATAGATAGATAGATAGATATGAACAGGGAAATATAGACATGAACAGACCGTGATAGATAGATAGATAGATAGATAGATAGATAGATAGATAGATAGATATGAACAGGGAAATATAGACATGAACAGACCGTGACAGATAGATAGATAGATAGATAGATAGATAGATAGATAGATAGATAGATAGATAGATAGATAGATAGATATGAACAGGGAAATATAGACATGAACAGACCGTGACAGATAGATAGATAGATAGATAGATAGATAGATAGATAGATAGATACATAGATATGAACAGGGAAATATAGACATGTACAGACCGTGATAGATATATAGATAGATAGATAGATAGATAGATAGATAGATAGATAGATAGATAGATAGATAGATAGATAGATAGATATGAACAGGGAAATATAGACATGAACAGACCGTGACTGATAGATAGATAGATAGATAGATAGATAGATAGATAGATAGATAGATAGATAGATAGATAGATATGAACAGGGAAATATAGACATGAACAGACCGTGATAGATAGATAGATAGATAGATAGATAGATAGATAGATAGATAGATAGATAGATAGATATGAACAGGGAAATATAGACATGAACAGACCGTGACAGATAGATAGATAGATAGATAGATAGATAGATAGATAGATAGATAGATAGATAGATATGAACAGGGAAATATAGACATGAACAGACCGTGATAGATAGATAGATAGGTAGATTGATAGATAGATAGATAGATAGATAGATAGATAGATAGATAGATAGATATGAACAGGGAAATATAGACATGAACAGACCGTGACAGATAGATAGATAGATAGATAGATAGATAGATATGAACAGGGAAATATAGACATGAACAGACCGTGATAGATAGATAGATAGATAGATAGATAGATAGATAGATAGATAGATAGATAGATATGAACAGGGAAATATAGACATGAACAGACCGTGACAGATAGATAGATAGATAGATAGATAGATAGATAGATAGATAGATAGATAGATAGATAGATAGATAGATAGATATGAACAGGGAAATATAGACATGAACAGACCGTGACAGATAGATAGATAGATAGATAGATAGATAGATAGATAGATAGATAGATAGATAGATATGAACAGGGAAATATAGACATGAACAGACCGTGATAGATAGATAGATAGATAGATAGATAGATAGATAGATAGATAGATAGATATGAACAGGGAAATATAGACATGAACAGACCGTGACAGATAGATAGATAGATAGATAGATAGATAGATAGATAGATATGAACAGGGAAATATAGACATGAACAGACCGTGATAGATAGATAGATAGATAGATAGATAGATAGATAGATAGATAGATAGATAGATAGATATGGAAGATTTAGATAGATAGATAGATAGATAGATAGAACGGAAAGAACCGACCAAAATGTGAAAGAAAAGCTAATAAAACTGTGAAATCGAACCTAAATAGTGTAGACCGTGAAATAAAAATAAGTGTGGATAAGAAGAATGAAACCAAGAATTGACAAATGATTCTTCAAGACTGAAATAAAAATGAATCGAGAAAAATGCTAAATGAAAAGATAAATAAAGTTTTGAAACAGTGAACAAAGAATCGACAAAGTGTGAAACGAAAGAAAAGCAATAATAAAACACTGACAACAGAAGACAAATAATAAAAAAAAAAATGCCAAAAAAGAAGAAGAAGTAGAAATGTAAGAACGATGACGGTGAAAGGAGACAGAAGTTTAGGAGAAAGAGAAAACAGTGTATGAAACGCAAACGGAAGACAATCAACAGAAAACGTGAAGATAAATGGAGAAAGTGTAAAATGAAAGAGAGAGAATCGAGACAGGCGAAGAATGGATGAAGAGAAAGAAAAAAGGAATTAGCAGAGGAAGAAATAAATGAAAAGTAAGAAGAAGGGAAAGAAAGGGAGAGAGAAACTAAAAGAAAGGGAGAGAGAAACTAAAAGAAAAGGAGAGAGAAACTAAAAGAAAGGGAGAGAGAAACTAAAAGAAAAGGAGAGAGAAACTAAAAGAAAGGGAGAGAGAAACTAAAAGAAAGGGAGAGAGAAACTAAAAGAAAAGGAGAGAGAAACTAAAAGAAAGGGAGAGAGAAACTAAAAGAAAGGGAGAGAGAAACTAAAAGAAAGGGAGAGAGAAACTAAAAGAAAGGGAGAGAGAAACTAAAAGAAAGATGAAAAAAAATGATTAAAAGATAACGGAAGATAAAAATGCAAAAAATGGAAACACAGAAACGGAGAGTAGAGAAGCCTTGAAGAAAATAAAATAAAAACAAGAAAGCAAAAAAAGAAATATTCAGATTGCTGTTCTGTTTTTAATCTCTCTCTCGTGATGTGTTCTTGTGCGAGGAATTCAGGAATAGTAAACACATAATTATATATATATATATTTATGAATCATTCATACAAAAAACAAATATAGAGGTTAATGATTTAAATGGCGATAATACATCGTCGCAAACAATATAAATAAGATACATCAACCCCGAACCTGTATATGAATGATATAATCCCCGTTTATAAATTCCAGTTGCATAAAGTCTTTTTACTTTTACAAGCTTTCGTCTGTTCCTACAGACATCATCAGGTATGGAAGTAGATTTTGTTCTTGTTTTTACTTCTCAGTAATAAGAGGACAACGAAAATAGAGATGTAATCCGAAAAAATGCTATGAGAAATGTGTTATTGTTTTGGAACGTGCGGTCGCAACGCTGATTTTGAATTTAAATTTTAAGGTTGTGCGTTTTTTGTACAAATATAGCAACAAGAGAATTTTTTTTTTACGGGTAGATTTTCCGTGAATATGGCATGAACTATATTGTTCAATAATTACATTAATGTCACACTTATTATCCGAGAGTTAGACGTTGGATCAGTTATTTTAATTTCAATTAAAATGTGCAAATACAATTTATAAATTCATGAATCATTCATACAAACCTTAAAATTAAGTATTGAGACATGCCCATCAGTGTTCATAGGTACGGTATATAAAAGAAAACCCACTCCCCTTTTTTTTTACACACAGTGTCAATATATTTTCCTTTTCGGGTTAATGTCGATTGTCTCTGCATCGCTTCTTTTCCACTTACATATTTGAACTTTTGCATCAGGGGTTATCCGAGGAATGGGCAAATCAAATGTGTCGGAAAGAACTTACATAGGCCCAAAATTCACTGTAGTATCGTTCTCTTCATGCCTACTTTTTTGGTGCCTTTTGTGCACCATTTTCGGTCCTTTGACTAAATATATCATCCTTACCGATTCTTTTGACGCTAGTTCCATCTTGCCAATATCTCATCCTCGTCGACAAAATTATTTAACCTAGAAAGGGTTACTGAATGATGAATAACCAAAACGGAGGTTGGAAATGAAATGGCAACATCAACAGAATACAATACTCACCATCAGCGTGAATTAGGTAAACTAGTGCTAGTGGTGGATTACTTAGACAGCATATTACCCCCACTTTGCCTTCTCTTGGAAGTCGGTCCCACAAGGTAGTGAATCGTGGGAAGAAGCTCTTCGAGTGGGACTTACTTCTAACGAGGAAGGTAACTAGTCAGAACATTTTTCATTGGAAATGGCAATAGAGTAACGAGAGGTGTGCAACGTTTCGTTTGCAAGAAAGGGGTTGTGAAAAGCAGGTTCGCTTAAACGCTTTTGCACTCAGGAGTGTAATGTGAGGACTAGGCAACTCCAGCCCAGATATGACAGCTGTATTCCACTGTAAATATAGAGAATAGCAGAAGTCAGGTTCTTACTGGAAATCTGCAGGGAAACGAACATTTCTATTTTCAGTACCTTTTGCGATGGATTTTATAAAGAAGTTCCACATGAGTTCTGGGATGAGCTTATGTCCCAATAGGCGGTCGGGCCAAAGAGGCTCCTTAAGAGAACCACCATCTATCATTCCATCATCTTTAGCACTAGATTAGATGAGTTCCACTTGAGTTCTGGGCTGAGCAATACTCCCAATATACGTTCAAGGCAAGGAGACTCCTTGGGAGAAGAACCATCTATCATTCCATCATCTTTAACACTAGATTTGATGAGTTCCCCTTGAGTTCTGGGATGAGCTATAGTCCCAATATACGTTCAAGGCAAGGAGACTCCTTGGGAGAACAACCATCTATCATTCCATCATCTTTAGCACTAGATTGGATGACTTCCACTTGAGTTCTGGTATGAGCTATAGTCCCAATATACGTTCAAGGCAAAGAGGCTCCTTGAGAGAACAACCATCTATCATTCCATCATATTTAGCACTAGATTGGATGAGTTCTACTTGAGTTCTAGGATGAGCTATAGTCCCAATATACGTTCAAGGCAAGGAGACTCATTGGGAGAAGAACCATCTATCATTCCATCATCTTTAACACTAGATTTGATGAGTTCCCCTTGAGTTCTGGGCTGAGCTTAAGTCCCAATATGCGTCAAAGCAAGGGTCCTCCTTAAGATAACGTAAATCTCGAAAAGATAGACGAAAATCTCGCTTTTGTTTGGTGTTAATAAAACATTTTTTAAGCATTGCACCCCAAGTGCCACGAGCACGCAAGGGGTTACAGAGGGTAAAGAAGGGTGTTTGGGGAGGGCATAAAGAGAAAGACGGGAAACAAGATCAAGGTATTGGAAGATGTCGATTGATATTACACTTAAATATTTGAAGTTATCAGGGAAGCAAGTAAGAGGAAGAAAATTCCACAGACGGGAAGTGCGAGAGAAGAAGCCGTTCGAGTAGAATAGACAGTTACATTTAACCGTTTCGACAGTGAAAGGTTGGGGCCGAGATGCCAGTCATGCAATCTGGGAACCAGAGAAAGCATATCGTCGGAACAGTTGCCGTGAAAATATTTACAGAAGAGACAGAGGGAAGCCAAGACACGTCTGCGAGAAAGCGACTGTAGACTAGATGCTAGATCAGGACTTATCACATTGCATATCTGTCTCTGAATTTTGTCGAGGACCTCGAGACATACATCAGGGCAGCAGACCATATATAACAGCAATATTCCATGCAAGGACGGATGTATGATTTATAGATTTGAAGGATGGACATCGACGAGATAAACTTTCTGGCACGACACAGAGAACCAACTTTCCTTGCGGTAGATGAAGCTATTGAGACTATATATTTGTTCCACCTTATATCAGCGGACAATGTGAGACCAAGCAGGCGCAACGTGGCGCTCTCGTGGAGTTGAGCATCAGCCATTCCGATGGGGACAGGGAGGGTTCCCTCTGGTGGGTAACTGAGAGAAGTTTCATTTTAGAAGCATTGAATTTTACAAGCTGTTTCCTGCCCCAGTTAACCACAGATTGGAAGTGCTTTTTGAGATCGGCGGCCACGTTAGGTTTGTCAACGATAACAAATTTACTATTGAGGCAGGAGTAAATAGTAGTGTAGTCCACGTAGATGCCTACTTGGGAACTGATGACATCGGGATAGTCGTTACTAGTTTGTTTCTTTTATGGAGTATTACTGCTATATATGGTCTGGTGTCCCTTCTGTTTGCCTTGGGGTTCTTGATAGGCTCCAGAGGCGGATATGCAATGTAGTTGGCCCTGCCCTGGCGTCTTGTCTACAGTCACTTTCTCACAGACGCGCCGTCGCCTCCCTCTGTCTGTTCTACAAATACTTCCATGGAAATTGCTCCGAGGAGCTGTATTCGCTGGTTCCCAGACGTCATGAGTTCAAGCGCCATACGAGGCTGGCATCCCGCTCTCACCCCTTCACTTTCGAAACTCCTAAATGTGGCCGTCTCTTCTACTCTAATAGCTTCATGTCTCGCAACTCTCGCCTGTGGAACTCCCTTCTCTATTCCTGTTTCCCTGTGAGCTATAATCTCCAGCTATTCAAGTGTAATGTCAATCGACATCTCCAGTTGCCTTGATCTATCCACTAACCTCATCCTTTCTTCTATCACTCCTATCTGATCTTGCTCTAAATTTTCTGTAACCCCTTGCGTCCTAGTGGCTTCCCGCCTTGCTTGGGGTGAAATGCTTAAATAAAAAAAAAAAGAAGCTACAGAATGTGACCAGCTAGTTCTCCCCCTCCCCAATTCAGTTCTTAATATGAAAAAGCAAAGAAAGAGATAATGAAATAAAAATATTTTTGATTATTTACTAATCTCTGGTATACACAATGGGTAAAAAAAATGCATTTTGTGGTGCCATATCCACACAGGTTGTAGGCGGTCATGTGTCTTCCTAGCATCTATACATTATGTTTCTTCCTGCTTTTATTCCAGATTTGAATTTACACTAGTCCGTCTCTAGATTGGATGCCATCTAAGGCTCAAGAGCTAAGCCAGCCCTACTATTTAACCCTTACCTGTCATGAAGAAGAGATTGGATCATGACTCTTTGCGAATTTGAATTCAAGTTGCTGATTTACTTTTCTGCGCCGGTAGAAGTAACGGTAGAAATAATCTGATTTTCAAGATGATCATACTAAACATCTCACTGTCTTGTTTTATTAATTTAATTCAACCAATATGAAAAAATGTTCTGAATACTATTCAACACTAGAGAATTCACTGAAGCAAATAAAAGTCAGTGAGAAAAAAAGCGTTAGAGATTTTACAACGTACGCTCTTGTATTTTACAAGGTACGCACTTGTATTTTACAAGGTACGCATTTCTATTTTACAAGGTACGCACCTGTATTTTACAAGGTACGCTCTTGTATTTTACAAAATACGCACTTCTATTTTACAAAGTACGCACTTGTATTTACAAGGTACGCACTTGTATTTTACAAGGTACGCTCTTGTATTTTACAAGGTACGCATTTGTATTTTACAAGGTACGCTCTTGTATTTTACAAGGTGCTCTCTTGTATTTTACAAGGTACTGACTTCTATTTTACAAGGTACGCACTTGTATTTTACAAGGTACGCTCTTGTATTTTACAAGGTACGCGTTTGTATTTTACAAGGTACGCTCTTGTATTTTACAAGGTGCTCTCTTGTATTTTTCAAGGTACTGACTTCTATTTTACAAGGTACGCACTTGTATTTTACAAGGTACGCACTTGTATTTTACAAGGAACGCTCTTCTATTTTACAAGGTACGCTCTTCTATTTTACAAAGTACGCACTTCTATTTTACAAGGTATGCACTTGTATTTTACAAGGTACGCTCTTGTATTTTACAAGGTACGCTCTTCTATTTTACAAAGTACGCACTTCTATTTTACAAGGTACGCACTTTTATTTTACAAGGTACGCAATTATATTTTACAAGGTACGCTCTTGTATTTTACAAAATACGCACTTCTATTTTACAAAGTACGCACTTGTATTTTACAAGGTACGCTCTTGTAATTTACAAGGTACGCTCTTGTATTTTACAAGGTGCTCTCTTGCATTTTACAAGGTAAGCACTTGTATTTTACAAGGTACGTCTTGTATTAAGATTGATAACAATAAATGAATAGATAAAATCAAAATTCAAGATCTGAGTTCAACGAAACTAAGATGGACAGATGGGAAAAATAAAATAAAAAGGCAGAGGCTAACGGCCACGAAATGAACCAAGCTGATCGCGAGCGGAGGCTAAAAGAAATAAAGAGTTATGTGAAAGATGGATGTGATAGCGTCAAAGGTCAACTATTGTCAGGCCAAGATGAAAAAGAAGTGACGACGTGATCGGCGGATGGATATGCTTAAGTGATATTCAGTGTTCTTTTACTGTCAGAACAAGAAAAAAATAGGGGCATGAAATAAGGGCTTGGTTGAAAGAGCAAAATCAGAAAGAGGAAACAGAAGCAGGAGCCGCTTAAAGATATCAGTATGTGTCAAAGTAGAAATGAAAATTGCGATGAGAAACGCTAAAAGTAGAATGAACTCTTTTCAGAAGCGACGGGAAGAATTAAATGCAGGTAGGAAAAAAGGCAGAATCATTCACAAAATGATAGGAAGGAAAAAAAACGAAAGACACAAAATAGCAGGACCTCACCCGGAAGCTATAAATTCTGAAGGATATAAGAGTCGTATCTACAAAAAAAAACTGTATGTACTAATAATACGTGCTGTTAGTGTACTGGAGAGTTGAATGGCTCGAAATGAGAAATCGTGAACATTTTGAATTTCCAAACGAGTTTATTACATTCACTAACGCGCAAATATCATTGGGAAAGCTATGATTCCATCTCTTTTCGCACCAGCTATAGGTTAAATAGCAGGATAGACTCGGTTATATAGTCATGGTTAGAAACCAATCTAGAGGTGGTGACGATAAATAAATCAACCCTACAGCATCCTGATGATGCGTCGACACATAACATTTCACGGTGAGTGAAATTATTCAGTCGTGTGAGTTTTCGCATGTTTTCGCATTCTTCCGCAGACGGAGAAAGGTTTTTCCCATCTTATAATAACTGGTAAACTTATAACTGTGCCAAAAGGTAAAACTGAACAAAAAAGAAGACGTCAGCAAGGAATGATACTATCAATAGAACCGTAGAATGATGACACTTGCGAGGTCAGTGAGGGTGGTTTACAGTCAAAGAACGTCCAAACGTCCACGCGTGAAGAGGCTTGACTTTTACCGTTCATACAATAACCTCCTTCAGATTACACCCATATAGCGTTGAAGCACCTGTTCCCGTGCGATCGCCGGTCAAGCCTGGTCAGTACTTAGATGGGTGACCGTCTGGGAAACACCATGTGCTGTGTAATGGAAAATGGCTCGGAATTGTTAATCGGAGAGCCGAGTTCCAATTTCAGTTGGACTCCCTGTTTCCCTTACGCTCAAATACCCCTAGAAAAGGTGTGACTTGACCTCTTCTTCCCCAAGCTATAGGTTAATTAGTAAGATTTGTATCACTAAATCATTATTATTTCAAGAAAAATGTTCTTATAATCTAAAAATATATTCTTGCTTAAAATAACCCTCAAATTTTTAATAAACCCTAGTAAACTATCTGTCTATATTTCTGAGATGAGGTATTATGTACACTATTTACATTATTCGGACTATTGTCCTCATCTTTGTCGCCATATTTATTATAACGTTTCGGTTGTTGTACGCTCCGGCCTTCTTCAGGTGGTTAGAATGTCGAACTGAACCATTTATTGCGGTCATTGGGGTAGACTGTTCTAGTTTCACGAGCCATGTTTTTAATGGATGTCAGCTATCAGTTATCTTCTGTTAATTCCCCTCTCCAAGTCCTCCACTACCTTAACCGGATATTGAACTCACACTCTTTGGGTCCTGTCACTGGATCTAACCAACGCCTTTATCCACTGTGTCACGTGTTAAGGCAGTGGAGAACTTGAAGAGGGGAGTTAACAGGAGATAACTGGTAACTGACATCCATTAAAAACATGGCACGTGAAACTAGAACAGTCTACCCCAGTGAGCGAAATAAACAGTTCAGTTCGACATTCCAACCACCTAAAGAAGGCCGGAGCGTACAACGGCCGAAACGTTGTAATAAATATGGCGACAAAGATGAGGACAATCGTCCGAATAATGTAAATAGTGACGTAGTAAACGAATCAAAAATTAAAATCGTTAGTATCCCTCTACCTTGAGTGTCTCTTGGGCCTTGTATCTGGTGAACATTAATAAGAAACAAAAATTATGTAGCAGTTCAATAATATTTCATTTGTTTCGAACGAAATTCTATTTTTTTTTTTGTATTATTTTTTATTAGTAGTATTAATTGATAATTTACTTTTCACTCAACGCTAAATATTTTTAATGTCACAGATTCAATTGGCAAACAAATTCATCTAAAACATCCCCATTCTTTTCATGTTTCTTTGATAAAAAGCCGGTTCCATACAGGCAACTTCTTCCCTAGAACTATTACTTTATAAAACAAACTCCCGAGAGAAATTCTTCCCAGACAATAATCGTGGCGTCTTTAAATGCAGCATTATCCTATGTATATCCTTTTGTCCTTAAAATACTCTCTAATACTCTTTCCTGCATTCGCTAACGGTCTCACTGAATAAGCTAGTGTTGTGGTAGGATCCACCTAATTTGCATAGTGAAGTACCGACCAAATGAATATGG
This sequence comes from Acanthosepion lycidas, assembly GCA_963932145.1. Lineage (NCBI taxonomy): Eukaryota > Metazoa > Mollusca > Cephalopoda > Sepiida > Sepiidae > Acanthosepion > Acanthosepion lycidas. The sequence continues at coordinate 81,709,324 of OZ010576.1, forward strand.
TTGGTACCGGGAAGAGAGGGAAGGAATCGAAAGATTCACTCTCGGCGACTGTCGAACTCTCTGCATTAGCAGAAGGGAACCCGGACGAGGCTTTGCCAAAGGGCAAGGTTTCGTCTGGGGAGGTTGACAGGGCCTGAACCCGTCTAGGCGGGTTCAGAAAGGCCATATTTTTGGCCGAGCCTACGGGCTCGGGGATACCCACATTAAAACGGCCTTGTGCCACATTCGATCCTCGTAGGTGGATTGATAAATACAGGAATCAAGAGATTCAGAGACCGAGAGACTGACTCTCGGCGACTGTCGAACTCTCTGCATTAGCAGAGGGGAACCCGGACGAGGCTTTGCCGAAGGGCAAGGTTTCGTCCGGGGAGGTTGACAGAGCCTGAACCCGTCTAGCCAGGTTCAGTAAGGCCATATTTTTGGCCGAGCCTACGGGCTCGGGGATACCCACATTAAAACGGCCTTGTGCGACATTCGATTCTCGTGGGTGGATTGATAAATACAGGAATCAAGAGATTCAACCAGAGACTCTGCCCGACTGCGACTCAATCAACACACATTCCAGGAACGGTCTTCCCAGGAATATACAAAAGACTATATGTAAATATTGTGTACACTTTCTTGTTTCAATACATTTTGTTCTAAGTACATTTTGTGTTGCATTATTATTCCATGCATTAGTCAAGTTTCAACAGCTAGCTTGACTGGATTTTGGTCCGTCTAAAAAAAACGCTCGGCAGATTGATTTCTGCTTTGAACTGTATAATAAAGTTAATCATCTCTCACTGTGTCATGATAAACAATGTTCTACAACAGATAATGTCTTGCATATTTCTAAATCTACTATTCGTCTATGCATTGAATATTTCTGTCAGGTCTGGTCTGCTGCTTCTGCTATGTACTTAGAATTTTTTTATAAAGAAGAATCTGCAATTTTATTGGTTCTGACCTAGCAGTTCCTCTTCAGCCATTTTCCCACTGTCGTAATGTAGCTGTCCTGTGATTTTTCTATAAATATTTTCATGGTAATTGTTCTGATAAACTTTTCTGTTTGATACATAGACTTTATGAACTTAAGTGTAGTATTACATTGGGAGAAAGGTCTCATCAATTCACTGTTGAATTTCTTAGATGCAACCGTATGTTCTATGCTAAAAGTTTCTTCTTTAGCACTTCTCGCTTTGTAAAAACCTCTTCTGGCCTCTTACTTTCCAGTTAACAAAATGAAAAATCAATCGTGATCACTTGTCTCCTTAATTCCTGTTCTTTTATTATTCTCTTATTTTAATAATGTTTTTTTTTCTTTTTCTCATATTTTTCCCAGTCAGTAACCAACCCCTTACGCGTTAGTGGGTCTATTGCCTTCCTAGAGTTGAAATGATTTTTAAAAAATGTTATGGGATCTTACCCATAATACTAATAATGGACTATTCCATACTTAATAAATACTGCGCCTCAGGAGTAGGCAAGTAGAGTCAGTAGTTCAAGTCGAGTCAAGAGTCGAGTCAAGAGTCGAGTCAAAGGCAGTCCGAAACAGAGTCGCGTTCAGACATTTACTGCAAGACATTGGAATAGTGATACTGGTCGTGACTACGTTGTTCTCTCTAGTAAACCTGATTGTCCATACTAACTCTTCTACTTCTCTGTATATATTCCTGTTTGTAATATATCTGTGTTATTCCATACCTGTGTTCGATTTCTTCTTTATTGGTTCTACCTTGGACTATCACCGTGGTACAAGGAACCGGACCATAACAAAAATGTTTTAACTTACTCTGTTCAAGGGTTTGTTTGTTTGTTTAGGGGCATATTAGCTCCTTATAGGTTATTTAATGCCGAAATTTAATTTTATTTGAACATTAGTAATTTCTTGTTTAAAAAAATGTATTGATAGTATTTTTCTCACAAAAATGTATTGCTAATATTGTTACTATAATTTTTTTTTAATACTTTCAATATAATGTCGTCATCATCTTCTAAATTCCTGTCCTTTTATTGTTCACTCTCTTTAATAAAGCTTTATTTTTCTTATATTTTTTCACATTGGACAAACCATTGTGCCTTGGTGGTTTCATTGCCTTGAATGTAATGAAATGGTTAATAAAAATCTTCTATTTGCCATTTACATTCGGATCCTACGCATACTGAATTTATGAAAATGATGCAGATGGGTTCCTCTTTTTTTTTTTGGCTGTTGATTTTGTTGTCTGCGACTTTTGGTTAGTTTTCTAAATTGGAATTTTATACATTACACCCGCTTCCTCGAAAATCAAATGTATTGGGATAAAAACAAATATTTCGAACAATAAAGATAAATTTAGTTCCAACTAAAATAAAAAAAATAAAAAGAAGATATCCAATAGGGAACACTAAAGAAATATAAGAGGCAATTTGATATCTTGTACAAATTTTAAATTGATGTTATAAAAGCACAAGACAAACTATTAAGAAAGCATTTTTTAAACATGTACAAATATCAAATCTTATTTAATTTTCATTCACATTTAAGGTCAGCAATAGTTTAGCTGCCGATGCAAATCTATAAGTTCTTCTCTCGGATTATTTTCTAACTTTTGATCTAAGCGATGAACACTTGTTATTGAAAAATTATTGCTTTTTGTTGAATGATGACATTTAACTAAATGGTCACTTCCCAAGAAATCTGTACGTCTACAGTATTATCTGTTTCTTTGTCGGAAAAAGCTACAAATTCGCGCCTAATGAATGTTAGGCAATGTCGATGTTTTGTGGCATTAGACGTTGGATCGGAGTCCGGATGATGCGTTAATATTTCCAACTTTCATTTGCCATTGTTATTTAAAGAGAGAATGAGCAGGGAAAAAAAGTTTAGATTGGAGTTTCCAAAAGGTCACGTTCATATAAACCGAGATTTCAAATAAAAAAAAAAAACATAAACAAAACAAAAAACTACAAAAATAACAAAAAAAAAACAAAAAAAAAAACAGGAAAAATCTATCCTAATTATTTCCGTCATAAAGTAGAAAGCATTTTCGGCCCTGACATTAATATCGGTTGAAAATCGTTCGCTTGGTGGAGCATAACTTAATAGGGTGTGCTGCCTTGGGAAGGAAGCGATTTTAAAATATTCGAAAGAAATTAAAGACTAAAACAACTTTAGATGTTAGAACAGAAGGCTGGAGACTTTCAAGTTGAAGGTTTAATAAAACCGTAATATGATGATTAACAACAAATTAAAAACGCCCTTTTGTTAGTATTTTATGTACAGTCATTTTGCTTCTTTTGGTTCTAGTATTGCACTTGTTCAATCCTTAATATCCTATTTTTTGACAAAAATGCATACAAAAATCCTTAGAAGAACATTACAACATTCTTTAGGGCACAATTACGAAAATCATTACGAAAATCCTTATGTAATGAGTGCAAAATTCCTTATGAAATAACTATAAAAAAAAAAACCTTAGAAAACAATTGCGAAAATCCTTAAGAACAGATTACGAAATACTTCAGAAAACAGTTACGAAAATTATTACGTAATAATTATGGCGATCCTTAGGAATCAATTACAAAACTACTTAGGTAATGATTAAGAAAATCCTTTGGGAACAATTACGAAATACATTATGTAATGATTACCATAAATATTTAGGCAACTATTTCGAAAAATCTTAAGTAATGATTATGAAAATTCTAATGTAATGATTAGGAATAACCTAACGTAAGGATTTCGAAAAATTCGTAGGACATCATTAAGATAATCTTTATGTAAGATTTACGAAATTCCTTAAGTAGTGAATAAAAATAACGGTAAGTCATATTTACAAAATTCCTTGGGAAACAATTACAAACATTCTGACGTGATAACTGCAAAGTACCTTTAAAACAATTACGAAAGTCCGTACGCAATGATTACGAACTCCTTAGCAAATAATTACGAAAATTCTTACGTAACGATTTTCAAAATACTTCGAAAACAATTACAACTATCTTTACTAATGAGATTCCTTACAAAACTTTACGATAACCCGAATGAAATAATTTCGAAAAACTTTTCGATATAATTTGGAAAGTCTTTACGAAATTATTAGGCAGAGGCAGGGAAACACTTACGAAAATCTTTCAGAAACAATAATAAAGTCTATACAAAATATTTACGGAAAAACCTTCAGAACCAACTACAAAAATAATTACGGAATAATTACAAAAAAAAAACAAAAATTGACTGACTCACCAACATTATCAAGATCATGCTCATGTATCTCGCCATTATTATTATTATTATTATTATTATTATTATTATTATTATTATTATTATTATTATTTTATATCTCATACAGCTACAAACTTATACACGAATTATGGCAGTTATCGCTGTAGGCAAAGGAACAACACGTCTTCTCAAATCTCGCGAATATTCGTTAGTATTCTAATATTATGAGATTCAAGGGCGAGAATACAATTGACAGGATAGAGTATAGTGAATTCTTCTGCTAACGTCAAAAAGGGTTGTACACGGGCACATGTACGTGGCCATACACACACACATATATATATATATATATATATATATATTTGTATGTGTGTGTGTGTGTGTGTGAGTGTGTGCGCGCGTGATCCTTTTACTATTTAAATTTTTATTTACTTTTTACTTATTTAAGTAGACGGATGGTCTTGTCCGCATACTTTCAAAAAGGACTTCATGAAATGGGATTTTTACTTTGGCTTTATCTCCTGGATAGTCACATATCACTGCCCCAAAATTATCATCTGTGAGGAAATTATTCGGCCTCCGTATAGAAGCTTAGATATGTCGTAGCAGTTCTGCACTCTTTTCGTTGTTTTTAACGATATTTAACTATGAATTAATACTTTGCTTACTTTCGGAAATACATCTTTCCCTATTCCGATGGACTTCCAGATTTCTGTGTCGTGTGCAAAGACTTTTTAGTATACGAATTAAGGCAAAGTTTCAAATGTCATATCTCATTCTTGGCTTACTGGTGCATGACAGTCTTCCTAAGTTATTGGCTAGGACAAGATATATATGTACAAAAACTACCTTTATAGAATTATCAGTAGGCAGAGAGAAATAAGATGAATCATGTTTAAAAAAAAAAGACTTGGTAAAGGGCTAGGGTATTCGTCGGATAAGTCGGGACATGCAGCCCTATTCAAACAAGAACGTGAATGCAAAAATAATCCTGTCCTAACAGGTGACTGTAAATCTCTATAATCTACAATGCGACTGAGAAATAATGACTACAACAGACAAATACCTAAAATATTCGACATAAGCTTTTTACGACTGATCTTCAGGAAATCAGAATTGATTTGTTTCCTGTGACAATTTCATTTTTAAATGTCAATCACACTCGCAAAAAAGCGGATTTCTAACCAAGGAATTTTTTTTTCGTTTGTTTTGTTTTAGTCTTGGTATCTTTGACGGCAGAAGTGACATATTGGCGAGAAGGCAGCCAGCAGTTAAAGACCAAAGGTAATCTTGACAAGAAGTTCCGATTTTTCTTCTCTCGAACGAAACCGGGGGACAAATCTTCGCGAAACGCCCGTCGCGAATGTCCGTTCATATGACATGCGTGCAGAAGGTGGCCTGTTGCTTGACAACTCAACGAATATTTTTTGATATAATCAGAGTCTGCGGCTTTAAAAAAGTAAATCTAAGCACATACTGTTATTTATTTATTTTATGAAAAAAAAAAAATGATTTTTTGTTTAGCTATATTATTTTCTTCCTATTCTATAGTTCACTTATTTAGCAGTTTACATGAATATTTTTAAATACCGAAATTTCAGTTTTTCCTTTGGATATCCCTGTTTTTTTTTATCTAATTCGGTTTTTACTGGCAATATTTTTTTTTAAACATTTTTAGTACCAGTCGAATTAATTTCATTGGCTTCGTGTACAGCGTTTTATTATGATTTTGATTATTATTATTTTAAACTAATAACCTCTGCATCATCGTCTTTCAAACTTCAATCATTTCACGCAGCGCAAAAGCCATGAAAAGATGCACGCATTCTATAAATGAAACAACAAAAAATTACTCCATATCGTCTCAGACGATTTCATTCTTTATCTCTTATTCACCTTACCGCAGGTATTTGCGTCTAGTAACAAAAAACATTGAGCCAAAATAATAATAATAATAATAATAATTATAATAATTATAATAATACTTTTTAAAACACAAAATTTAGGAGAAATATTAATAAAAAAAACAAAAAAAATGAATTTGAAAAGACAAAAATGGAAAGTATGAAAGGAAATGGCAAATGAATGATTGCAAGGAAATCTTCCGTGATCTAATTCCAGATTCTCTGACGAGTCGATCTTAGTAAAGGCATCAGCTTAATTAAAAAATTAGTGAAAGCTTTTTTTCAAATTACTTTTGATTTCAATGTGTTCGTCTGAAATCACGCAAGCAGTATTTTTTTTTTTTTTTTGACAATGCCAACAAATAAATGTGTTTTCAAACCGGACCTCTCGTAGCTCAAATAATAATAATAATAATAATAATAATAATAATAATAATAATAATAATAATAATAATAAAAACAATGCATGTGTTTGGTTTTATCTGTCTCCAGACGAATGCCCGGATCTTAAATCTTTGTCTATTGAAAAACGAATTTAAAATATTATCATTGTTTTATAAACTTTATTCATAATATTTCCATGTGAATCACGTGGAAACGAAATTCACATAATATCAAAAAAAATTAAATATTTGAAAACTATATATCGTGTGATTTCATATTGAAAAGCCACTAAGTTTTTTTTTGTGTGTTTTTTTTTTAAATACTAATGTTTAAATGTTGACAGTGCTACCAAAGAAATTGCTCCAAAGTAGAATTTACAGAATTAGATAATGAAACACCTTTATCAATCCTCACATTCCTGTCTTGATAGAGTTCAAAATCGTTTACACCGTTTTGTGATGGCTGACGTATTTTCCACCCTACAACCTATTTCTCGGTATTTATCAATCCACCCACGAGGATCGAATGTGACACAAGGCCGTTTTAATGTGGGTATCCCCGAGCCCGTAGGCTCGGCCAAAATTATGGCCTTTCTGAACCCGCCTAGACGGGTTCAGCCCCTGTCAACCTCCCCGGACGAAACCTTGCCCTTCGGCAAAGCCTCGTCCGGGTTCCCCTCTGCTAATGCAGAGAGTTCGACAGTCGCCGAGAGTCTGTCTCTCGGTCTCTCGTTTTGTGATGGCTGACGTATTTTCCACCCTACAACCTATTTCTCACATACGCAAAGTTGACATTCTGTTGATACTCTATCGCTATTTCCATCGCATGTCTTCAGATGAGCTCTGTTTTTCTAGTTTCGCCAGTTCGGACACGCCATGCCACTTCCATGGAACCGAATCATTCTAATTTCCCCCGTGTATCAAATGTAAGAAGGAAGTTCCGTTCAGATAGATTTTTCCAAAGAAATAGTACTTTGTGGAACAGACAGCAGCGTGAGTGCTTCCCTTAAAGCTTCAGCCATGACCTCTTCAAGTCAACGTTCAATCATTATCTATCTTCCTTATCTTCGTCATTTGCAACTTTCTAACACGCTTCTTTCCACTCATTTTACACAACTAATTCATTATTACCATTTTAAACGTAACCCTGTACCACGAGAGGCTCCCAAGACATGTGAAAATTAATAAAAATTAGAGAATCCTTTTTGGTATAGAAACAGTAGATTTATAGCTTCTTTCTCAGGAAAGTTTTTAAAAATTGACTAAAATGTAATAAAAAAATTAGGCTAGTCTTTTTTCTCTTAATAATAGTAGTACTAGTATTCATAGGAGTACGAATCGGGATACAAGACATAGCTCTTTGTTCTATGGTTGATAGTAAACCTTGTTTTATTTATACTTAGAATGAAGAGAAAAAAAGGAGAACACCTTATAAAGTCTCTTTTTTAAATAGATATTCCAACTAAACTATAAAGAAGGAAATAGTATTGAAGATGTACATTTTGTTTTATATCAGCGTTTATTGGCTAAAAGACATCAGCACCTGAGGACATATCGTTTTATTTAATATATACAATATTTAATAGCTTAATAGAGCCGCAGGTATCTTATGCCTACTGCCATTTCAACAAGGCATATTCAAGAAAATATCATTTAGTTTATTTAAGCGTGTAATGTTTAAAGCAAGTTAACAGGACATTACAATTTAGCTTGAAAAAACATTTAACGTTATCTATAAAAAAAAAGGAACTTTAGCTCTAGCAGAAAGCATTACTGAACATAAAAAACAACCTGACAGTACAGTAGTTCCTCAAAAGCATGAAATTACAATTGTAAATTTATTCGTCATGATTACAATCCTAAAACATTACAAGAGAAAACAAAACAAAAAATTTTATAAAAAGAAAAAAAAAACTGATTCAATTGAACATATTGTTAAAGGTAAAACTTTGTAAACTAAACGATTCCTGTTTATGTGTCGTATCTACCAGTAGTAAGCAACCCTTCAGAAAACGCCCACACCGCGTAAACACCACCTGCTTTTCACTATACTTCTGTAGCGATTTCGTATGACGAATATATTTTTTGTATTATTAAACATCAGCTGGAGAGGATATAGTGATTTTTAAGCCGAAAGTATGGGGTAGCCACTGGTATCCTACTAGAGAGGCTAGATTATACACATTGCAGGGCCCACCTGCGGTTTATACCGCAACTAGGCTGAGCAGATCTTATTTACAGTTTCTGGGAGAGAGCGCGTTATCTAGCGTGGCTAACAGTCTGAACAGGGATAGCACGCTCAAACCCACGATGACTTGTAACTTCCTGCTAGCACAACCAGCAACGGCTCCAAAGCGTCCCGTCTACCCAATTTAAACTCACGAAGCTTGGGTCAATCCGTGGTATGTCTTTTCAGTCACTTTTCCTAAGGGGCCGCAAGCTGGGATCGCCTCCTCCAGACTGATAACATCAAGAAGTCACCTTCCTGACAAATCAACCACGGTGAGATTCGAACCTGGGTTACATGGTCAGAAAACGAAGGATCTAACTATTCGGCCATAAACCAGAGAAGAGAGAATTCACTATTCACTCGCCATTCATTTAACGTGACAAGCTTGCTAACCATTGCACCACGACGAAGTTCCCAGTTTCTAAGCGTAGCTTAGTAGTGAACAGTGGCTCGGATTGAGGAATCGGAGAGCCGAGATCGAATTCCAGTCGAGTCCATTTCATTTACTTACGTGCTAGTATCCTTAGGAAAGGTATGAATCCTGTTCTTCTTCATCCAGCTATGGATAAATAACAGTACAGACCTGGTTCTATAGCATTGGATGGCAACTGGTGTACTGCAGAAAGAAATGGCAACCTACTGCGGGAAAAAAAATCTACCTCGTCAGTCATGTATCGAAAGATACATGATCGGCTAAGTGTGTATCACTCATGGCGCACAACTGACTGAGTTTAGATGTGGCACAAGGCCGAAAGTGTGGAGCATCCAGTGAGGATCGAACTCACGATTCAAGCGTAATTGCTCTAGTGAGACAACATTGCTAACCATTATAGTATGTCGAGTACCCGAGTGGAAAGGACATGCCATAAATAGGGTAATTAAAAATAGAATTGTTTTAAAATATTTATTGAGCAACGAATTTAACGCATTGTTCCACCTTTTGTCTTCCATACAAATTCATCGTTTCGACCACTTGGAACATTATTTTTTTTAAATTGGCATCACCCCATGCAAGACAGTAAAGCCACTAGGACACAGGGGGTTACAGGTTGTGGA
>OZ010576.1:81724085-82006585 GCA_963932145.1 Acanthosepion lycidas
AATGCAAGGGCGATATGGCAGTTATATATTTTCGACATAATAATAGTAGATTATCATGAATTTCTGACGAGTAGTTCTCTAATTATAATAATAATAGCTAGAAATACTTGCGAAAATTTCACGGTTTTATTATTTTAATTTTCTGATGAATCATAATTCTTAAGTTAATGATTGAGTACCCGTGGAATTTACCCTATTCCAGCGTTAAATTTTTGATCTCAACAACTTTAACGAAATATTATAATATCAATCATATCTATCAATTCAGGTTCTTTTTTTTTTTGAGAAGTAAATGAGTACAAAGGTTTTTCATTTAAAGAAGCAAGGGGTTGACAACGTTTTTCCTTTCATTGAAACACGTGGGAAACACGTGAGCGTGTTATTGCCTCCTAAGTCTTACCTATATTTCGTTCCCTAAAACCAAGCAACACCTTTGAAATATAATTATTTTATCGTTATGCCCTGCCAATGTCGCAGATAAACAATAGGCCATTCCTATTTGATTGCAAGGATACCCTGTCTATCCTGTTAGACGATTGCAGGACGTAACGTACGTATGAGTTAAGGAATAATAATAATAATAATAATAATAATAATAATAACAATAATAATAATAACAGCAGCAACAACAATGATGCAGGAACAATGATTGCTAACTAGAAATTATCAAGCATGCATACTGAAAAATTTAGTTGAACCCAAATGCATATTTTGTGATAAATATCCAGAGACAATTGACAAAACCTGTATCAGGTTGAACAGTGTTCGCATCACCACTGAATATAAAACTCGTCATGATAGAGTGGCTTATAGACATAGGTCCTGTAAAAATTTTATGGGAGTATACGATATGCACAAACAGACTATTCAAAGTGAATCGGCCAGACATCATAATCAAATACCAAAAAAATAGAATGTGCTTTCATATTGACATGAGAATCTTTGTAGATTTTAATGAATCTTTAGAGATCTTCAAAAAACTATCAAAATATACAAAGATCTTGAAGTGAACATCTAAAAATTGTAGCACATGAGGACATTAATAATTACACTTATAGTTGGAGCTATTGGATTGATTGGAAAAGTTTCGGATAGACTCACTGAAGGAAATCCTGGTAATTCATTGCCATAAAGATTTAACAAAAATGTACTCACAATTACAACTGACACATTACGAAGAGCTTTATCTCTGTCAGATGTGTTTGCACTTAGGGATTTTTGTGGGGGGTGTTAAAAAAATGATCAGTGGAAAATTTCTGACCTTAGGTCTTTGGCTAGGATCCGGAAAGAAATGTGTATACAGTAGAAATCTAAGAGAAGTCTTTTAGACTTTTCCTTATCTTGCCTAGTGTTCATTTCATCATCATTTCTGTTGTTTTTGGTTATGTGACGTTCCCCCGGTGTCGCTGCGCCAAATGTGACGTCTGCCTAGCCGCGTCCGTCGTGCTATCCTGTCCTGTGACGACCAACTGGCTTGGTATTGGTCGCGGCACCAAATGTGACGTTCTAACCTTTTGGTGATTCGAATGGGAATCTGGTTAGATTCGGTATCAGCCTTGTCGTTCCCAGCTCGCTTCCAACGTCTGGTTACCGAAGTAACTGCTTTGATTTCCAGTCTAACCTACCCACGTTGTGAATTGGTCTTAGGCAGACGAAATCAATCAGTCGCCGGGCCATAATGCAAGTCGAGTTCGAATAAGGGCGATATCGCACAAGTATATGTAAAATAAAATAAAATAATAGCTCGAAAAGTTCAAATGTGTTAAAAAAGGATAACAGTATTTTATATCTGGTTGTTGAATACAGGACTGCGACTACTTCCCAACCCCGCTATATGGATTCGTGACACTTTGTGTTTGTTAGGCGAGTCTTAACATCTTAAGTTGTTTGTTCTTTAAGAAACTGGTTCTTGGTGTATCTTCAGGTGATATTCGTAAAACTTGTTTTGGTGGTGTGAGTCTAAGTCGTTCTTCAAAAATAAATTGTTCTTGGTTAGAAAATGAGTTCGGAATTTGCGCGAATCTTAGCTTCTTCGGGGCGCGTCTTCAGAGCTCTCAGCTCACTGCAACTCCTTGCATTTCTGTCTCCAACCCCAACTGCGAACTTGAACTCAACTCGACTCTGCTTATATGGACGCCGACCAAAACCGGGGTGGGCTTGTCGGGGTTTGAGGTTCCTTGATAATTCTAAACCCACAATCCACTTCTTTGGTTTCGTCCTCCCACCTTCTTCTGTTCTCATATTGGTATCTCACCATGCCCTCAGAGGGTGTCAACGGGTTTCTCCTCTCTCTCACAGTGGCATCTCACACCTATCCCTTTAGTGGGGCGCAACAGGTCTCCTCTCCTTCTTCACATGATTACCTCCGCCCAATACTCCTGCTATCATTCAGCCAATGGGCGCTCAGCGCCGTGGGTGTGGACAGACTAACCTCGGTTTAAAAAATATTGCTCAAAGAAAAAAAAATTATCATTTGTTTTTTTTTTTCCACTTTTTCGTTTCCTTCTTCTCTTCGAGGAGACCTCACACCCTAGACTCTTTATCTTTTAACCGAATTATCTGGAATTCGTCAATTAGCTTTTCGACATCACCAAGCGGGTGGCCACCCAGGCGTACCTGCACTCCTGGCGCCAATCACTGATCCGATAAAACAGTTTCGCTATCATAGCCGAATTTTCTTATGGAATTCGTCAACGAGATTTTCGCCAATTATCAAGTGGGTGGTCATCTGGCGAAACACAGCCAATTTTTCGTCCCGATAAAATAATTTCGCTATCATAGCCAGCCTGACGATAAACAGATACTCCTCTCAATGATTTCTACATATAGACAAAGGCTTAACCTTTCCTTCATGGTGGTCAGCGGACACTTTTGTTTTTGTAATTCTGCGACACATTTCATATTTATCTATTTAGAATTCTGTCTCTCAGGTTATTTGGCCAACCTGGAATTTCCACCCGCCCCGTAACCTAAATCAGATTAATTCCAGTATCTTCCTTTTTACCTTCTCGACAATGGGAATAAAAAATTTTACGACTTTTCCTTGTCAGAAAAATAACACCGCTTAGTGTCCTTTTCGTGATGGCTTCTTATCACCTAACTTTAATTCTCGGCTTTCTTTTTTTTTTTCTTTTTTTTTTTAGCAAGCCAAATTGTGTTACAGTTACAATTCTTTCTTCTTCTTCTTCTTCTTCTTCTTCTTCTTCTTATTATTATTATTATTATTATTATTATTTCGAACACAATCAAACACCATTGACTGTTACTGCGTTGTTGATCCACGCAGCGGGCAATAAGGTACAAAAGATTGGCTTTACTAGACATCCTGTTTCACACTTTGTAACACATTGTGGTCGTAGCTCCTATCAGCAGCCGCCGTATTCAGCTAACTAGAATTGATTGATTTCCTCTGTTGAAATAGACTCTCACGTTTATCAACCGCAATCGATCACTGTGTATGAAACTAAACTGTCGATGCTTGCCTATCTGTGCAATTGGAGAGCTGTTACCCACTACAGTTTTTTTGCCATCGACGTTTGTTCCTCTAGGCGACTAAGATTTTATCTGGCTACTACCCATTGACCTGTCTGGCTAGGCTGAGATAAACTCGTGCCAGAATAGCTGTCCAGATCGAAATAATGGATCGGCTCTCTTTCCTGAAGGCCCTCTGACATAATGCTGATGCACAACAAAACGTTGCAGTGTGGATTCATCAGAGACCATAGCACCCCCCGCCCCCCATTGTTTCTCTGTCCAATGCTGACTCATTTTGGTTAATGTCAGCTGCTTGTTTTTCATTTATCCAAATCTCGGTTTTCCGGCATGTTTGTAGGAACTTAGTTGAAATTAATCTTAAGACTCGGTTGTTTTTTTTTTCAGCTTCTTAGTTGAAATTAATTTTAATCTCAGTTTTTCGGCATGTTTAAAGGATCTTAGTTGAAATTGATTTTAATCTCGGTTTTCCGGTATGTTCGCAGGATCTCAGTTGAAATTAATTTTAATCTTTGTTTTTCGGTATGTTTGAAGGATCTCAGTTGAAATTAATTTTAATCTCGGTTTTCCGGCCTTTTTGCAAGATCTTAGTTGAAATTAATTTTAATCTCGGTTTTTTGGCATGTTTGAAAGAATTTTAGTTGAAATTAATTTTAAACTCGGTTTTCTGGTATGTTTGCAGGATGTCAGTTCAAATTAATTTTAATCTCTGTTTTCCGGTATGTTTGCAGGATCTCAGTTGACATTAATTTTAATCTCGGTTTTCCGGCCTTTTTGCAAGATCTTAGTTGAAATTAATTTTAATCTCGGTTTACCGGCATGTTTGAAAGATTTTAGTTGAAATTAATTTTAACCTCGGTTTTCCGGTATGTTTGCAGGATCTCAGTTGAAATTAATTTAATCTAGGTTTTCCGGCATGTTTACAAGATCTCAGATGAAATTAATTTTTAATATCGGTTTTTCGTCACATTTTTAGGATCTTAGTTGAAATTAATTGACCAATATGTGAGAAACAGCCACCCCGGCTTGAAAAGCAGAGCAGCAATTTCTTTTAAAGCATTTCACCTTAAGCATGAGTGCCACTAGTACGCAGGGGGGTTACAGAGTGTGAAAATGAGAGAAAAGACTGGGTATAAGGGAGGACTGAGGGAAAGGCAAAAGATGAACGGGTATCAAGGCAACACTAGATGGTGATTCTCGTAGTATTTTTTTTTTTTAATATTGTAGTTATCAGGGAAGCAAGTAAGAGGAAGGTAGTTCCACTGTCCGGAAGTGCAAGAAAAGCAACGGTTGTAGAAATGGCAGTTACATTTAACTATTTCCTTAGTAAAAGGGTGGGGCATAGTAGTATGCTTAAATTCATATAGTCAGGGCACCAGTGAAAAAAGCCCGTCAGAGCAGTTTCCATGAAAATATTTGTAGAAAAGACAGAAGGAAGCCACATAACGTCTGTGAGAATGTGACTGAAGTCGAGATGCCAAGTCAGGACCGATTATATTGCAGATCTTTTTGGGATTCTATTGAAAACTTCAGCATGAATATCATCTCTTTCTTTTTTTTATTAAACTTGCTGAAGATCATATAATTACCTCTATAGGTTGTTTTTCTTTATTTTTAGCCGTCAACTTTCAGTCAGAATAAGAATCTTCTGCTTGGTATTGGGCTATAGCATTGTGAACCTCAGTCTTACAGCAACCAATTTGAATTGAGATTTCACACTCACTTCATGTAATATTACTATCTGGGCCTTTTGAATAACTGAAAATTATCATTCTTCAGACCATTTTTAGAGTATAAAAACTTACTGGAAGCTATTCCTTACGATATCTTCACAGTTTTCAAACAAAATAAAATTCTGTGTTTTACAGTGTTTCAAACACTGAAGATGACGCAACATCACTTATAATTACATATTGCTTATGTTAATTAAAAGTGGATGATGCACATTTCTTCAAAAACAAAGAAATATTCCTACTTCTCATGTTGCGTTTTGCCCAATACTATATAGAGTGAGCGGCAGGAATATCTCCCATATATATCTCCAAGAAATACCCCCACCTGATAGTACGACATTACTATCAATGATGTCTTCATCTAGCTAATGTCTTGTAGGAGATATTTCTAGGGTGTATATGCGAGTACTATTTCTGTCGTGCCATGTATACAATTGCAGGGGTCAATAGCGCAATCTAATTATAATAATTTTTCAGTCTATAAGACGCAAGAGCCTGAAGCATATTTGCAAGACTACACCTCATTGCAACTGTAATTTCGAACGGGAATAAACAATGCAAGCAGATTTTTCCCACGGGTATATTCTTATAGTTTTATTTACATTTACATGTGCATCTTATAAGTCAAACAGGTACGTTTTTTATGTTTTGTTTAATCAAGTTCACCCTCTGGAAGGCAGTAAAGCACATGGGGTTACTGGGTGTGGAAGAATTAGAAACAGAAACGTTACTAATGAGCAAGAACAAAAAGAGTAATCAGGGGTACAGTAGATAGCGACTGGCATTGAATTTAAATTTTTGAAGGTTAACGTTGGTTAGAAAGCAGGGGGTCAGAAAGGAGTTCCACAAGGGAGAACCTACATCTCGCCAACTCAACCGTAAATAGATGAGATCTCGACGCCAGTCCAGTTCTGCGCTTAAATTTCAAAAATCTAGGTACAATCGCGAAGAACATCATCCGAAAAATTACTATGAATGTATTTATAAAAAAAAAAAAGACACAGTAGACAATATTACGGCGGTGGTAAAGTGAGTGAAGCCTAGATGCCAGATCAGGACTGACAATATTGCTGATGCATCTCTGATTTATTTATTTTTTTTATAAAGGATCTCTAGATAAGGAGCTGAAGTGAGACACATAATGAAGAAGGAGGGCCTGGTGAATCTGATACTCACGGGTCGAATAGAGAGAGGCGAAAAACGCGTGACATACCTGGGGGATGAAGTGGATGACAGAACGTGGTTTGGGGGAGGTATCAGAGGGAAGGAACTTGTTGAGAACTGCAAGGGATAGAAGGAGGTGGAGAGCCATGATCGCCTACTCCCTGAAAGGACATGACACATAAAAAGAAATAACAATAATAGACCAGACGAGTTCGTTAACCTTTAAATGACACTGAGGTCGGTGCAGGACCATCGGCACATATTTTTAAATAATCAAGGGATAATAAAAAAAATTTAACACCGGGGTATTAGAAAGTTTACAAGCATAAAATAACTAACCGGGATGATGTTTTTCTTAGTTAACTAGAAATTCTCAAATAATAACCCTCCCCTTTTATGCCTCTGTATAATGTTGCTACACTATCATAAACTAGATCTTTATTGCGACACTATTTACGTCGCTAGAAAGAAAGAAGAAAAAAAGAAAGGCGAGAATTAAATTTAGGTGATAAGAAGCCATCACGAAAAGGACACTAAGCGGTGTTATTTTTCTGACAAGGAAAAGTGGTAAGATTTTTATTTTCATTGTCGAGAAAGTAAAACACAGAATTTAATCTGATTTATGTTACGGGACGGAGAATAAGATATGTCCAATCTGCCCATGGCAATGGTAAAGGGAATTTTCAAGCTGAACAAGTTACCTCCCGCAGAATTCTAAAGAGATAAAAATAAAAATTAATTAAGCACGCACTGTCGGAAAAAACAAAAGTGTCCGCTGACCACCATAAAGGAAAGGTTAAGCCTTTGTCTATATGCAGAATATCATTGAGAGGAGCATCTGTTTATCGTCAGGGCTGGCTATGATAGCGAAACTATTTTATCGGATCAGTAATTTGCACCAAGAATGCAAATACGTCCAAATGGCCACACACTTGATGCTGGCGAAAATCTGATTGACGAATTCCAGGTGATTCGGTTAAGATAAGAGTCTAGGGTGTGAGGTCTCCTCGAAGAAAAGAAAGAAAAGAAAGAAAAAAGGGGAAGATAATTTTTCTTTTCTTTGAGCAAGATTTTTTTAAACCGAGGCTAGTCTGGCCACACCCACTCTGCTGAACCCCATTAGCTGAATGGTGGCATGAACATTAGGTGGAGGTAATCATGTGAAGAAGGAGGGGAGGCCTGTTGCGCCCCCTGAAGGGATAGGTGTGAGATGCCACTGTGAGAGAGAGGGGAAACCCGTTGACACCCTCTGAGGGTATGGTGAGATACCAATATGAGAACAAAAGAAGGTGGGAAGACGAAAGACTTACAAAAATGAAAAATATTAAAATTTTCCTGACCGAAAACAAAGAAGTGGTTTGTGGGTTTAGAATTATCAAGGAACCTCAAACCCCGACAAGCACACCCCAGTTTTGGTCGGCGTCCATATAAGCAGAGTAGCAGCGAGTGAAAACCAGTTCGAGTTCGAGTTCCAGTTAAGTTGAGTGAAGTTCGCAGTTGGTGTTGGATACAGACAGGCAAGCAGTTGCAGTGAGCTGAGAGCTCTGAAGACCCGCCTGGCAGAAGCTGACTTATCGACCTCAACTTCTAATCAAGAACAATTTATTTTTGAAGAACGACTTAGACTCACACCACCGAAACAAATTTTACGAAAATCGCCTGAAGATACACCAAGAACCAGTTTCTTAAAGAACAAACAACTTAAGATATTAAGACTCGCCTAACAAACGCAAAGTGTCACGAATCCATATAGGGGGTTGGGAAGAAGACGTAGTCCTGTATTCAGCAACCAGATATAAAATATTGTTATCCTTTTTTTAACACATTTGAACTTTTCGAGCTATTATTTTATTTTATTTTACATATACTTGTGCGGTGTTACCCTTGATCGAACTCGGCTTGCATTACGTCCCGGCGACTGATTGATTTCGTCTGCCTAAGATCAATTCACAACGTGGGTAGGTTAGACTGGAAATCAAATCAGTTACTTCGGTAACCAGACGTTGAAGACGACAAGGCTGAAACCGAATCTAACCAGATTCCCATCCGAATCACCAAAAGGTTAGAACGTCACATTTGGTGCCGCGACCAATACCAAGCCAGTTGGTCGTCACAGGACAGGATAGCACGACGGACGCGGCTAGGCAGATGTCACATTTGGCGCAGCGACACCGAGGGACGTCACATTTTCAACACGTCAATTTATTTAAAAACGTTGTGATGTTATTAGCTATACTTAGCAGTGGTTCAACTCCAAATAAGAACATTCTTTTCTCGTATGTTACATGACATATTAAGATATTCTTACGAAGTTACGCGTTTCAAAGTTGAATATATTTCCCCGGGAGAAAATTATGATCGCACACCATCATCTTCTTTCCAATACCTTTGGTGCTTAGCTGGCAATTTGCTGATATGTAATTTATAATGATTTGACTGTCAGATTTAAAATTCAAATAAGTTTCATTGTGAAAAGATAGTTGCATCGCCCACTTTTGGCTGAATAGGAGAGAAATAATAATAAAAAAAAACTAACTTATGTCTTGGACCAATATTGCAGACTTACAATTCTTGCTCAATACCTTTGACTATAATTCTCGTAAGCGGCGTGTGTCATTCACTTCAAGCAATATATTTTCTGACATTGCACCCCCATTCAACTTAGAATAGAGAATATTTCCTCATACATAACTCTGTAATAGAAAAAGGTTTGCAGGATTGCCAGAGTTAAGCAATGGTCAATGAATCATTTTTGAGTGGGACTTGCTGTGTGTTTTAAATGTATTGAAACATTGGGTAATGGTTAGTATGTAAGTCTGATTGATCATTGCTACTGAATAGTGATTACAATCTTCCATGGTTGCACGATAGCTTTGGTTTTGTGCCGAATTTTAGTAAATATTTGGTTGACCAGGTGAGTGTTAATTGTTAACATCTATCTATCTATCTATCTATCTATCTATCTATCTATCTATCTATCTATCCTAATACACATTTCGATAACTACGCACTTGCTACACAGTAACACTATCTATCTATTGTTGTTCAATAAGGTTCAGCATGATAGAAATGACCCAATGTAACTATATGCCATTCAGTTGGGATACACATATTTGCCTTTAGTTTAATTTTAGAAGGGTCAGATTATAGGTTTCGAGAGATTGGTTAAACCTTTCGAAAAAATAAACTGTTATGAGTCAGTGCAAAAATAGTCACAAGAGCATGTATATGTGACAATTACTGCTGAGAAGAGAGTTTGATTCACACTGGGTGCCCGTCTCTGTAATAGGAAAATGTTTGCGGGGTTGTCAGAGTCAAGTAATGATCAGTGGATTATTTCTGGGTGGGAAATGCCTGGGTTTTAAAAGGCATGGCAACGTTGTTTTTATGGAGAGAGTATGATTGTTTATTGTTGCTGGTAGTGAGTTCTAAGGTCCGTGGTTGCTGATATTTGTGCCCGTGTGCCAAAGAAAGTGAATCAATATGTGGCCATCCAAGTGAGGCGTAAATATTGAAGTGGTTATGTATGGTTGAAAATCGCATCTGTGGAGAGAGTTTCGATCACCACAGGCAGTCCTAAACTTGCGGCTTTCTGTCAAAGCTAAGTTTAATATTTTAGGTTGCTTCAGTGTTGAGCAAATGTTAACAAACAGTCTGCATGAAAATTTCTAAGAGTTGGGAATTCGCTCCTCACTTGGTATCCGATAATTGCCGCCTTCTACTCTAACTAGGCTAAGCTTAGTATTTTAGTACCCCTCTGTGTCATTTAAAGTTTAACGACCTAGTCCGCTCTACTATTGTTCTTTCTTTTTATGTACCATGTCTTTCAGGACGTAGGCGATCATGGCTCTCCACCTCCCTCTATCCCTTGCAGTTCTCAACAAGTTCCTTCCTTCTGCTTCCTCCCCCAGACCACGTTCTGTCATGCACTTCATCCGGCAGCTATGTCACGCGTTTTTCCCTTGTCTCTCTTTCCCTCTATTCGACCCGTGAGTATCAAATTCTCCAGGCAATCCTTCCTCATTATGTGTCCCAGAAACTTCAGCTGCCTCTTTCTGATATTAACTATAAGCCCCCTCCTTGATTGCAACGTCTCTAAGATCTCATCGTTTCTCACACGCTCGGTCCATGATATCCTTAGCTTTCTGTTGTAAAACCACATCTCTGTCGCCTCGAGTCTCTTCATCTTTGAGGAAATCGTCCAACATTCGCTGCCATAAAGAAGGATAGATGTCACGTAACAGTTCAGTATTCTTTACTTTGTTACCAAAGATATCCTCTTGTATCGCAGTACTCTGCCCAAAATTTGGAATGTGTCCTTGGCCATCCCGATACGCCTACTGATATCAGGTGTCGCATTTTCCGTCCTCTGTTAAGACGCTTCCCAGGTATTTAAACTTCTGCGAGTCAGTAATATTAATGGTTTCTGATGACTTTGACAATTATACTGGATTATTTTTCTCTATATATTTTTGTTGAAGAAAATAGTAATCTAATTTAAATAGAGAAAAAAAGAAATAAATTTACCCCACCTCCAAGAAGACTCAATGGTTATATTAACCTTTGCTTTTTTATTTGGTTAAAACATTTCTTACCACAACCAGATTTGTAATCATACAAGCATATAAACCGTCCAACCCAAATTCAACAAGAAATATTAAGAAAAAAAAAATGGCCACGGGTCCGTGTGATTAGAACGTAAGCATTCTGAACACTGGATCTCGATTTGAATCGCCAATATCGATTTGCTAAGGCGTTGACTTCCTGATCCTCTCTGCCTTAGGTGATCCCAGTGTGTAGCACCATTGGAAAGTGCCAGAAAATTATAGTACAGGTTGACCCAAGCTTTGTAATCGAAATAACGTAGACGGAAGTGTTCGCCAATGCATGTGTTAGCACGAAGTAACAAGTCATCGTGAATGAGGGTTTGAACGTACTGGCAATGTTCAAACTGTGAATCAGGCCAGATGATGTGCTCTCTCCCAGAAACTGTAACTAAGGTTTGCTTATAGTTATAGTATAAACTGCAATTGGGTTCTGTGGGTGTTGAACGAACGCGAATGTGCCTGAGTAGGCGTCAGTAACAGGGAGTGGCTAACTGTCCTGAGAAGCATACGTAGAAACTACTTCTCGGGCATTATTATGGGAATTTTTTTAGAAGGCGCATCGAATGTGTCTGAAATTTAATCCTTTTTTCTTTTGGGTCTAGTTCAAAATAATACTTTTTTTCCAAATTTACGGAATTATGATTTTAGGAGAAAATCCAATCGTATATGCTACCAAATAACCTAATTTTCTTGTTGATGGTGCGTGATTACATAGTTTTCTTAATTTCTTTTTTTTTCTTTATTTCTTTCTTTTTCTTTCTTTCTTTCTTTCTTTCTTTCTTTCTTTCTTTTTGCTTATTGTTTCTTTGCTCTTTTTCTCTTCTATAATTCTTTTTTTTCAACCTTTAATATATGTTTCCATTCTTTTTTCTTTGCTCTTTCTCCTTTCTATAATTGTTATTTTCTTCCCCTGTAATATTTTCTTTGAACATCATTCTTTCTTTCTTTCTTTCTTTCTTTCTTTCTTTCTTTCTTTCTTTCTTTCTTTAACACTATATTTCTTTCATTATTTTTGTTTTCTTTCTTTACTCTCTCTTTTTCTATAATTCTTCCTTTCCTCTCCTCGAATATTTTTCTTTGGCAATTCTTTTTCTTTCTTTCTTTCTTTCTTTCGTTCTTTCTTTATTTATTTCTATCTTTCTTTCTTTTCGTTTTTACTTGTTGCTCATTTCTTCCTTTGAACTTTCTCTACCTATCATTCTCTCTGTAAATTCTTTTTTTCTTTGTTTTTCTCATTCTTATGAGTCTCTTTTTCTTCGTCTCTAATAAATTTTAGCACATATTTTTTTCTTTTCCTTTTTTCTTTCTTTGCTATTTCTCTCCTCTATAAATCTTATTTTCTTCCTCTCTTATATTTCGTTTGTATGTTCTTTCGTTCTATATTTTTTCTTTCACTCTTTTGGTTTTTTTCTTTCTTTCTCTCTTTCTCTCTTCTTTAATTCTTCTTTCCTTCTTCTCTAACATTTTCTTTGACAATTTTTCTTTCTTTCTTTATCACTGTATTTCTTTCATTATTTTTGTTTTTTTCTTTCTTTCCTCTATCTCTCTCTCTCTATTCTATAATTCTTCTTTTCCCCTCCTCTAATATTTTCTTAGACAATTTTTCTTTATTTCTTTCGTTCTTCTTTCTTTCTTTCTTTCTTTCTCACTGTATTTCTTTCATTATTTCCGGTTTTTTTTCTTTCTATACTCACCCTCTCTCTCTTCTATAATTCTACTTCACACATCCTCAAATATTTTTCTTGGCAATTTCTTTCTTTTTTCTTTCTTTTTATTCTTTTTTTCATTCTTTGCTCTCTCTTCTATAATATTCTTTTTGCCTTTAATATTTTTTGGACAATTTCTTTCTTTCATTCTTTCTTTCTTTTTTTCTTTCTATATCACTGTATTTATTTCATTATTTTCGTTTTTCTTTCTTTACTCTCTCTCTCTTCTATAATTCTTCTTTTCCTCTCCTCTAATATTTTTCTTTGACAATTCTTTCTTTCTTTCTTTCTTTCTTTCTTTCATTCTTTCTTTCTTTCTTTATCACTATATGTCTTTCAGTATTTTTGTTTTTTCTTTCTTTCTTTCTTCTCTCTCTCTCTCTCTATTCTATAATTCTTCTTTTCCTCTCGTCGAATATTTTCTTTGACAATTTTTCTTTCTTTCTTTCTTTCTTTCTTTTGTATTTCTTTCTTTCTTTCTTTTGTATTTCTTTCTTCCTTTCTTTCTTTCTTTCTTTATCACTATATGTCTTTCAGTATTTTTGTTTTTTCTTTCTTTCTTCTCTCTCTCTCTCTCTATTCTATAATTCTTCTTTTCCTCTCGTCGAATATTTTCTTTGACAATTTTTCTTTCTTTCTTTCTTTCTTTCTTTCTTTCTTTTGTATTTCTTTCTTTCTTTCTTTTGTATTTCTTTCTTTCTTTCTTTCTTTATCACTATATGTCTTTCAGTATTTTTGTTTTTTCTTTCTTTCTTTCTTCTCTCTCTCTCTCTCTATTCTATAATTCTTCTTTTCCTCTCGTCGAATATTTTCTTTGACAATTTTTCTTTCTTTCTTTTTTTCATTTGTAGTTCTTTCATTATTTTTGTTTTTTCTTTCTTTAATCACTCTCTCTCGTCTATAATTCTTGCTTTTCCTCTCTAATATTTTTCTTTGACATTTTTTCTTTCTTTCTTTCTGTTTTTTTTTCTGTATTTCTTTTATTATTTTTGTTTTTTCATTCTTTAATCACTCTCTCTTTTCTTCCTTTTCCTCTCTAATATTTTTCTTTGACATTTTTCTTTCTTTCTTTCTTTCTTTCTTTACTTCTTCTGTAATTTCTTTATTTCTTCTTCTCTAATATTTTTTTTAAATATTCTTTTTTATTTATTTTTTATTTTAATACATCGTTTTCTATTTATTTCCAAATTTCATTCCAATTTGTTTGAGCAACTCTCGCATGAGTGTTTTGTTATTTTTTTTATTTTATTTTATTTATTTATTTATTTTTACAATAATTTGAGCGTTATCACTACGCGGAGCCTTTAACATATAAAAAAAATCGATTTTTTTTTCTTTACTTACGGTTCTTTGTCAAATCTATTCCAAATAAATAAATAAATAAATATTTACATCCTATATGCTACCAAATGCACTTCCTTTCTTGTTGATGATATGGCGATCCCTACATCGCGATCATCATCATCGTAACTGATATTTGCAGCTTGTGTATGTAGAATATATTTACATTTACATTAGTATTTTGATACAGTCGACGAAGGAAAATTACAGGGTACGTTTTATTATTTTTTAAAAAAGTGACATGCATAATATTACGTCTGTTTGGTAACTTATCAGCCTTAATTATATTGGGAAAATTATAAAGAAAGAGCCAGAATTATAATAGAATAATAAAGGAAAAAGCGGCAAGCTTTCGATATCTCTTCAATTTACAACTGTTCACCTATTTTCACACCGGTTCCTATTTGGCGGCACTCGGAATTTAGAATAGTGTAGTATATCTCAATCCATATGATACCAAAATACGTTTGCGCCAAGTGTCATTGTGAGAAACCGAAGGTCTATCATCGGGTTGGTCTCCAATCCACCAGGTGCAGATCCGCGCTTCACTCTCTAGCCTCTCCAAAGTAACCAAGTGGTAGGCCAAGCCATGCTCAGGACTTGCAGGCGTGGTGAAAAAAAACGAATGAGAGATAGATATATAAACACCTATACGAGAAGGGAGGGAAATATTTTCTTAACGTTCTGGCTAAATGTGAAAATCCAAATTCAACGAAAGCGCAACGCCACTCATCTACTTGTCGGCTGAAAGTGGCTAAATCTGGAATTTTATATTATGTAATGTTACGTAAGAGAGTTTTAGTCTGGGGATAAATGAAAATGTACAAAGGCGATATTAAAAGAATTATAGAAAAAAGCATAACATGCACAGTTATATATTGGTAACGACGGTATTTGAATCTGTTCAGATTATTTTATCTCTTCTCCGTAGATATATCCAAATTTTACGGCGAGGTAATCCTGAAAGAACGAAAGTCCTACCAGGGTTTGTTTTTTTTTAATCATTTCACCCCACGCAAAGCGGCAATCGGCAATGAAAGTGGAAAAAATGTACAGGGAATAGAGATGATTGGGGGAAGGGCAAAATATGAACAGGTTCGAACAAGATGGAAGGTGGAGGCTGACGTTGCACTTAAATCTTTGTAATTATCAGGGAAGAAAGAACTCGGGAGAGAGTTCCACGGATGTTTTTTTGTTATTAGTGATATATATATATATATATATATATATATATATATATATATATATATATATAAGTCTAGGTATGTCCACTGTTTTCGCGGAAAAACAGCATAGCGTAAATGAAAAATGCCACAAACTTAAAGAAAATAAAGTATTATCGTCAAAATGCTTATGTTATTATTAAGATGAAAGAAAAAAGTATTTTTTAATTATTTTTTAATTATTTTTTGAAATTTTTTAATATTTTCTAACACGTTCGAAATTTTGGTTAAAGTCTTCTTTTGTTTACGTCATCGCGGTGACGTTAAAATAACATTGTTTTTTTGCGCTTTTTTCCCGTTGAAAACATATTGATTTGGAAATTCTTATAAAAATCAAATAATTGTCTGATCTTAATGAAATTTTCAGGTCTTATTCACAAATGAATGACATTATTTTTTAAATATTTTCTTTTTAGAAAATTTTGGTAAAAAATATTTTTTTTTTAAATATGTTACCTCCCATTTATTTAATTTCATGAAATTTCGCCCAAAACCTTTTTGGCTCCTGAATTTTTTTATTTTTTTTTTTGTTAATAGGAGTCTTTGGAGATGGTAAATAACCTACTTTTTTTTTCAAATTTGAGCTATTTAACTGAAAATCTTGTCTGAATTGAAAAATAATGAATCCAATAAAACTATGATATTACTTAATTAGAAAAGCTTTTAATTGCTTTTGTAAATAAGTAATATTAAGGACATTATTGTCTGAAGAAATAATTTTTTTTCTGATGAATAATTAATTTTTTCGTTTTTTAAGAAATTTTAATTATAATAATTTATAATAGTTTAACATCGTGTAAAGCTCTGTATTAGGAGGGCTCCTCGATATTATGTAGTAATTAAGTAGAAAAAAAATTGACGAATCCAAAATTGCTAAGTTTAATAAATTTAGTTGAGCTACTTTTTTAAAAAATAATTTTTTATGTTGTATTTTTTTACTTAATACATTCCTTATTTCCATGTATGATATACTGAAATTGTCAGTATTATTACAAGGTCAAGTGATTTAAGGGTTTTGTCCCTTTACATGGCCTTTTCATATTTTCCGTTCAACTTTAAAAGTGTAAACTTTAAATTTTAAAGTAATTTTTCTTTTTTTCATTTACTATTTCACTAACAAATTTTATTTTATGTATTGTATTTCCATTAGTGTGGGTCATACTGAAATAGAATATTTTTTTTAAAACTCAGACTTTTAAAAATTATGTCATTTATGGTAATCCGTAATAGCTGTCATCGCTTCGTCAGTCAACAATCCATCAATAGTTGGGTCAGATTAACAGGATCGATCGTTAATAATTGGTTGTATATTATTTTTTATGCTATAAGTAAGAAAAATTTCTTTCAAATCAGATTACTTTAACTTTAAATTTTTTAATTTTACTAAAATAACGTGTCAGAAATTTTTTAAATATTTTCAAAATCGATAAATTTGTGTTTGTTTACAAATTTCTTAAAATTAAGAAAATGGCCGTTTTTAAGAAAATTTAAAAATTTGAAATTAAATTTGATAATCAAATGTATATAGTTTCTATCTGAAATACACCAGAATTGTTTAATTAATAGAAATCATAAATTTAATTATTAAACTTTCAATTAAAGCTAAAATGAAATCTTCAAGAATGTTTTTTCGTTGTAAAAAAATCATTTTAAACTTGAATATAGAAAATTTATGCCGAAATAGTGGAGGTACCTATATAAGTCTTATAACCAGCTAATGAACAGGGTTAAAAAAAGACAGAAGATGGCGGTTGATGTTGTATTGAACTTTTGAAGATTATAGTTATCAGTGCAGCAAGGAAACTGAAGGGAGTTCCGCTGGTGGGAAGTGCGAGAAAAGAAACTGTTGGAGTAGAATTGGCTGTTGCATTTAGCTATTTAAACAATAAAACGGTTGTACCTAATTGCCAATCTAGTAGAAAATTTAAATTCATGTAGTTGAGGAACCAGGGTCAAAAGCTCGCCAGAGCAGTTGCTATGAAAATATTTGTAGAAAATAGAGAGGGAATTCGCATCATGCCGGTGAGAAAGTGACTGAAGTCGAGATGTCAGGTCATGATCGATTACATTATAGATCTTTCTTTGGATTTTGTCAAGAATCTCCAGATGTACAACAGGAGCAGCAGACCAGATATAGAAACAGGATTCACTTTTACGACGAAAAGAAAAACACGTTTTTTTTAAAAAGAAATTCAATAGATATTGACACCCAAATCCCAAGGCGTATAGGAATAATAAAAGTTAAATTGCAGAAGTTAACCATAGTATTAAGAAAGAGTAACATTTCGTTAAAAAAAGAAGAGATCTCAAGTCAGATATTATATTCCGTATCTATGAGCACTAATGAGTTTGTCTCAATCGTCATGAATATGCTGGACAAACAGTGGGGGCAATATGCTGTCTAAGTAGTCTACCACTAGTAGTGGTTTACCTACTTGTACTTTGTTGATGTTATAAAGATTATCATTTCCAACTTCCGTTTTGGTTATTCCTCATTCAGTAAACCTTTCTAGGTTACAACTATACCCACGAGAATTAGATAGATAGATAGATAGATAGATAGATAGATAGATAGATAGATAGATAGATAGATAGATAGATAGATGTTACATAACGGAACTCTGAACAGAAATGAGTATATCTCAATCCTTAAAAATACGTTGAACACAGTTGTAAATGGGAAGGGGGTAATATGCTGTCTAAGTAGTCCACCGCTAGCAGTGGTTTACCTACTTCACGCCGCTGGCGAGTATTGTAATTCGTTGATGTTATAAAGATTACCATTTCATTACCAACCTCCGTTTTAGTTATTCCTCATTCAGTAACCCTTTCTAGGTTACAAATATAACCACGAGAATTAGATAGATAGATAGATAGATAGATAGATAGATAATTGTTATATAACGGAACTATGAACAGTAATGGTTGCCTTTTCTAGGTTTCAACATAAGATTTAATATCAGTTCTCCTATATGACAGTGAATGTCTCGCAGATGAAGAGGTGACTTCAAGTGACAAAGAAATAGTTCCACAGAAGCAGGAGTACCGTACCGGTAAGCTAGTCCATCGGTTGAGCATGAGTCGGCTCGGTATAAAAATTGTTACTAGTAATACAATATTGAAAAAAAATCAAATTATTACAGTAATTTGGGTTATTACTAATAAAATA
Organism: Acanthosepion lycidas; assembly: GCA_963932145.1. Classification (NCBI taxonomy): domain Eukaryota; kingdom Metazoa; phylum Mollusca; class Cephalopoda; order Sepiida; family Sepiidae; genus Acanthosepion; species Acanthosepion lycidas. The sequence goes on from OZ010576.1 coordinate 81,742,521, forward strand.
TGTATAGGCGTCTGTATTATTTGCTAAAAAAAATGGTTTCCATTAGAATGCATACACTTTTTTCCCTGTTGTATATTACTGGTAATATTCAGTGAAATATTTGCTTTGTCTGCATGTATTGCGATTATCTATAAGAATTAATTCGCAATTACTGTATTCTACTGATTGCTTTATATCCGTTGGATTTATATGTACCAATACTTATTGATAAGATGATTTCATACTTTATTTTAGTATACTGTTATAATACTGTATTTTCATGCAAAAAAAAAAAATCAGAAAAAAAATCAGACATTCTCCCCTGCCAAACCAATTTAAAATATATTTCAATTAATATATGACGAGACACATTTTTCCACGAAATATCTTTGTAAAATAGAAAGGCGTCATATGTGAGAATGCGTGTTATGCGAAAGCAAATGAGGTAACTATTTGGGAAATGTTTTAGCACGCGACAGATTCTGTGATACCAAAATTATAACCCGTATTGGAATAGCGAAATATCCCTTGCTTTCAAAAGCTAAGCAAAGTATTAATAAAATCACAATTATGTTAGAAACTAAGTAACTTAACTTATTCTCATGTTATATATAAAATACAAGAAAGAATTTCATATATAAAACACAAGAATGAATTTCAAGAAATATGCTTTCGAAAAGTATTAATAAAAGCAAAATTATGGTAGAAACAAACAAAAAAAAAAAATTCTCGTGTTATATATAAAATCCAAGAATGAATTTCATATATTAGGTTGGTGCAAAAATAATGACGTAATAATGTCGTTTTTTGACGTATTTTTTAACGTCAAAAAACGACATTATTACGTCATTATTTTTGCAACAACCTAATATAAATTTCAAGAATGAATTTCATGAAATATGCTTTCCAAAAGCCAAAGTATTAATAATTAAGTAAAATTATGGTAGAAACAAAAAAATCATATTAAAATAAATATTAAAAAAAATATTCAACTACTATGAACTTCTATATATCACTGAATGTTGTGCCATTTCCTTACAGATGAAGAAGAGGCTTGAGGTAATAGAGATGTAGTTCTAACAAAAAATGCTGAGATTGCCATGAATGACACATGTGAGCAAAAAGGAGGTGCTAAGAAAAATGGTAACCTGCCTATTTTGTGTAAGCAGATGACATGGAACTGGGATGGATAGAAAAAAAATCACAAATTGCAAGCTACAAAGGAAAGGTAGTTGTGGAGAGTCATGATCATCTATTAGGTTGGTGCAAAAATAATGACGGTTTTTGACGTTAAAAAATACGTCAAAAACCGTCATTATTTTTGCACCAACCTACTATATCCTGAAAAGACACGCGATATAAAGTATTATGATGTGAAGTTAAATCTGCTTCCTCATTTAATACTAAAGCAAAGAGCAACCCATTTCAATTTAGCGGACATCCGTTTGAAAATAATTTGTTTAATATTAACCTGAATACATATATATTTTTTAAGCAATAATAGTGACAACTAATTCAAATAGGAGAATGAAGTGTCTTAGCCTCGAAATATTCTATAAAAATGCGTGGGTTTTCATTTTCTTGCAACGTGATGAAAGAGCACTTATTTTCAAGATAAAACCTTGAAAGATTATAAAATATTCTAACTTGCCTCCTTTCTTTCTTTGTTGGACATTGTCAATAAAAAGTTACCTTGAATTTGTCTTTTAGAAAATGAACCGTATTTATTGGCCAGCAAATATTGATACAATCAATTGTATAAAACCCATTCGTTGCAAAAATCTCATCATGGAGAAGTTATTCAGTTCATAGTATTAGCGATTGGTGGCAATACAATATTCTTTTATTGTCATAGGAGACGAACAATGCAAGGAGAGTTTCTTTCTTCCTGCCCTGTGTGGCGATATTTTTCGAGGCACCTATTGAACAGATAAAAGTTTGACTTACGGAAAAAAATGGTATCTACTCGACTGGTTATATAGATGGCGAAGTGTTGCCATATAACATATTGGTCATTTGGGAATATGTATGTATATAGATCAATTGATCGATATGTGGAGAGAAAGGTGAATCGAAAAGTGGGAAGCAAGTAAAAGAAAATTAGACATCATCTTGTGAAGAGTGAAATGCAAAAAGTGAATGGGACATGATGAAGTTCACGTCAAATGGTCTGCAGGTGACGGGGAGAAAAGGTAAGGTGATCCGTCAGGGCAAAAAGTGGCAAGGAGAAAGTAAGCATAAAAGCAGAAATGAACGACATGAAAGCTGAAAAATGAAGAGTGTGTAATGCGTTGACAGGCGAAAAGGAGAAAAGCCAGGAACGAGGAAGGGTGACAGAAGCCGAAGCAAATGTAATGAAAAGAAAAAGAGAATGAAAGCGAGGGGTTGTGCAGGTCGGTAGAGGCTGCGATGACATGACAAAAAGTAGAAATTAGGAATATTGGAGAAAGGTGGTTAAGAAGAAGCCAGATAGATATCAGGCATAAGAGTGGACGTCAGAAAAGTATGGAAGATAAATATCTATAAAAACTATATATATATATATATATATATATATATATATATATAATGCAAATGCATGAAACTATTCATACTGTCGGATCATTGTACACCGGAATGTTATTAAGTTAATCATATATATATATATATATATATATATATATATATATATATATATATATATATATATATATATATATTCCATAGAGTTTAAAAGTATATAAGCAGAATTATATCTGTATAAGTACAAATGGTAAGATATATATATATATATATATATATATATCTTAATGTCTATATATTTTGACTATATATATATATATATATATATATATATATATATATAGTCCAACATATATAGACATAAAGATATATACGTACGAGAAGCAAAAGTGTGAGCACACAAACACGCACACACACATATATATATATATGAAAAAAATTTTGTATAATGGAAACATGATTAAAAACACACACACACCCATATATATATATATATATATATATATATAGAGAGAGAGAGAGAGAGAGAGAGATGTATGTATGTATTTAAATACGCACGCAGTCACCTAAACACAAACATATATATATATGACCATATGCATATCAGAAAAAATATATATACATATCATGGGGATGTCAGTCAGTACTCAACTGCATAGGTTTTTGCAGAAATTCTTATCATATATGGTTTTCTACATGAAAATATATACTTTTCTACATAGACCGATAGAAACAGACGTGATATATATATATATATATATAGATAGATAGATAGATAGATAGATAGATAGGAGTATAAAAAACAACCAGAAATGTAGATAGAAGTAATTTAACATATATATATATATATATATATATATATATATATATATATATATATATATATATATATGTATTAGGCGCGGAGGTGAAGACAAGTAAAGTGGCTCGCATTGTGAACTGGACTTGACAAGAATTAACGCCGAACCGACCGTGGGTGATAGAGTTTGGGCAAAAGATAAGAGATATGTCTGACCGCTTGTCAGCCAGATACGATGGCATGAGAATGAGTTGAATTTACCCACTCCTTGACGAGAGAATCCCCAATTCACTCCAAGCCGAATTGCATCCATACTAAAAGAAGGGGCCTTTAATGCAAGGTCAAGGATTAAAATCCTATTTTGCTAAGAAGAGGCGAGGCAAATTATTTCACTGTTGGACCATCAGTCCATAATGCCAACGAAAGGTTAGGCGAGTCTTATAAAATGGGCTCATTGCAATTGAAACCAATGCACCTGCTACGACCAAAGAGTGCATATAACTGTACTCTTAAGTCGCTTGATTATTGGAGTGTGATTACCCCCCACCCCTCTCTCTCTCTCTCTCTCTATATATATATATATATATATATATATATATATATATATATATATATATAAGTTTCTCTTTGAGATATGAAAATTATAGTCAGCATCTAGTCTTGATCTCTTTATCTGTACTTTCTATATCTAAAAAATGTTCTAACCCCGATATTGAGCACATTTCCTCCAAGTGTAAATCAAATTTTGAACATTACATACACACACACACACACTCATATATTTATATATTTCCGTAGGTTTAATTGAGATTCTTTTCGCTTTTTCTAATTAATCTCTGGCATTTCACGTTGCTGCAAAGAATTCACTTACATCAATTTGTTTAACACCTTTACTTATAGAGTTATCTCGACAGTTGATAGTTTTATATATATATATATATATATATATATATATATATATATATATATATATGTATATATATATATATATATATACATATATATATATCGATTATAGGTGCAGTTCAACTTATAATTACATGAATCATTCATACAATAACAAATATAGAGGTTAATGATTTAAATGGCAAGAATACATCTTCACAAACAATTTTGACAAAGTACACTAACCCCGAACCTGTATATGAATGTCATGATCCCTGTTTATAAATTCCAGTTGCATAAGGTCTTTTTTAGTTTTTACAAGCTTTCGTCTGTTCCTACAGACATCCTCAGGTATGGAAATAGATTGTTTTTGTTTTTTACTTTTCGGTAGATTATAGATTATTAACAGCACCTATAATTGAAATTAAAATAACTGATCCAACGTGCAACTTTCGGATAGTAATTGTAACATTTCTGTAATCATTGAACAATATAGTTCATGCCACATTGACGGAAAACTTACCAGTAAAAAAGAATTCTTTTATTACTTTTTTATATTTGTACAAAAACGCACAACCTTAAAAATGTTCCAAAATAACACATTTCTCATAGCAATTTTTCGGATTACATCTCTATTTTCGTTGTCTTCTTATTACCCAGAAGTGAAGTTTTGAATTTAATTGTTTTTAAATTCAAAATTATTTATTTTAAATATATGCTTTGCGTAGTTAGTCTAGACGATTTTATTTAGATTCTTTTTCTTTTCTTTTATAATTTTTATTAAATATGCCGCATTGTGATAATATAAAGATAAAATGTAGAACGTAAATCTGTTGTGGTTGACTTAGTGATTAAAGCACTTCCTATACATTTTCATCTCACTATATTGCTTTATCTATTAATTAAAGTGGCATTCATTTAAATTAAAATTATCGTCGGATTCTTTACGGAAAGAAACTATAGCATTGAGTGTATTGTTTTGTAAATGATCCCTTTTATGTCCATACCATCTTTTATTTAAATTCCTTGAGGTTTCACCTATGTAAAGTTTGTGGCAATTTTTACAGGTGATAGAGTAATTTCCTGTTTCAATATTTAGTTTTTTGTTCTTTTGTTTTGTATTAAGATTTTTTTTTAAATTTTTTTGGATTAGTTGTAACAAACTTTATGTTAAGCTTGTATACAATTGTAGTTGTCATAGATTTGGTGAGGTAGAGCAATATATTCGTTGGGTTTGTAAGGATGGTCCCTTTTTTTCTATTTTCAATAATTTAATACGCCCCAGCAAGTAATTGATTCTTCCTGCTATCCTTTATCTTTTCAAGAATAAGACCAAACAGAAAATGGGCAGAAGCTACCCTGTCTTCTAGTTCCAGTTTTGAGTCCAGAAGCTTCTACACGAGCTTGTGGTTGATGGATGATTTTCCATCCTACAACCACTTTTCCACAAACTAAATGTTGCAACCCACTCGCTACTCGGTCTCTATTCCTATGACCCGCCCTGTCACGCACATTGTAACGAACAACCCTAATACCTTTCGTATTCTACTGACGAGATATAAGTTCCACGCGAACAGTCCCATCCCAAGAACCACTAATTTGCTGAACGTAATCCCAATGAGATGCATTCCGGATGACTGCACTCTTAACCTGTTCAATTCTAGGGTTACAGTTATCTTAAACTTCTGCCCTTACTGATTACTCTGTAGACCTCTAGCTGGAGTGTCAGGGTAAATATTATTTTAAAAAGAAACATTCGCTTCCTTCTTTTATCCCTTTTACCGTCTGTATGTCTTGTGATTGTAAAATTCTGCAAGTACTCCCCACTTTCTAGTCATGGGTTCAAGGTATTTCAGCTGTTCCATTATGAATCGGTGTATGAGGGTATTTCCATTTTTCTGAAGAGTTCTTTATTGCTTCAACGCTCCCTCCATATATATATATATATATATATATATATATATATATATATATATATATATATATATATTAAAATTATTTTTTTTTAAAATAATTATAATTTAGACTCTACTTTTGTATTGTTTTTAAAAAATAAAAAGTAAAATACTAAAGAACTTCGGATTATTTACTAAGCGCGTGTTCTTTACTATTTTTCTATATTTTTGCACACACACACACATACATACATACACACACACACACACACATATATATATATATATATATATATATATATATATATATAAGTGAACCTAGAATTCAACATTTAGAGGCAACAGTCTGTTTCATGCTAGATGAAATCGTCAGGCCTGACGATTGCATCTAGCATGAAACAGTCGCCTCTAAGTGTTGACTTCTATGTTCACTTTTATATTTAAACACGTTCTATCTCTGATATTGAGCAGTTTATCCCATAAATATAGCACATCTTAAGACTATATTTCTTTATATATATATATATATATATATATATATATATATATATATATATATATATAGATATATATATATATATATAGATAGATAGATAGATAGATAGATAGATAGATATACCTCCGATAGAGCTACATTTTTATTATTTCTTCAGAGCATAGAAATCATTAAAACCTTAGAAATCATGAAAACTAATTTATAGTATATATATATATATATATATATATATATATATATAGCCGTTTCAGGCACGAAAGAAAACATGTCTACATTGTTTAACGGTTAAGACTCGACTCTATCTATAATTTCCACGCTGGCTCAGCCAATCATAATCGACTTCTCTATTTTGGCTTGTATCTGACCTCGAAGGTTAACCTCCGTAAATAGCGGCTGAGATAAATTCCCTCTAAAAATAATATTCAACTAAATTATTATTTAACTTCAACAATATCGGGCGATTTCATAAAAACTGGCAATGTGAAGAAACTTGATGAACGGGTTCCACATGAAATCAGCGAAAGTCGAAGAGTTTGCTGTTACGAAGTGTGTTCGATGCTGTATCTGTGAAATTCAAATGATCTATTGCACCAAAAGAGATTTATTATGACTGCCTGGGGGGCCCGCCATTCGTGTCATCCATTACAACTTTCTGGGATCTAACCAAAGTATCATTTCAAGTATTTTACTGTCAGCAGCTGAATGAAATGGAAAGTTTAGTTAATTGAACCGGCATTGGTTAATCAACAAGGTCCAATTATGCATCATCAAAATGTTCGGTCACATGTTGCCAAGATTACATTGTGTAAGCTTAGAGACCTGGGATATGAGACATTTCCACATCCACTATTTACCCCTGACCTCTCGTCCATCATCTACCACTTTTCCAAGCATCGTGAAAATAAGCTAAAAGAAAAAAATACAAAGAAGGTGCGGAAACTGCATTCAAAGATTTATTGGCGTTCAAACCATTAGAGTTTTATTGTAATGCCTTACATAACCTTGTAACTCGATAGCAGAGATGTATAGGTGTTCAATGGTCAGATTTTGACTGATTTTAACACTGTTTAAATACATTAATTTAGGGATAGAAATAGACTCTAAAATAGGACATTGTTTTACGAGCAATCTATTCCTTTGTTGATGTTCTGTGTTCGATTCGATAATGATGATTATTTTCGATTGATGTCTTGATCTGTTCGGTGTCAGCCTCAAATGACCCAACCATATAAAAATAGTTCCCTAAAAAATCCCTCCGCTTTAAAACTTTACAAAATGTATTGCTACATTCGATATTTCATACTACTTTCTCGATACATTTCACAAATCTCTTTGTTTTGCTTTTGGGTCATATTTTTACCTTGTTTAAAGTAAAAATGCCTAATCTGCTGGCACTGTCGCTTATTTTCTTTCTTTTGGTATGTTAATAATTAATCGATAGCGAATATATGCCAAACTTGATAGCTTTTAAATAAAAATACACGGCGATATGACAGCTGTCATAATATAATAAAAGGAAATCCTTTTTAAGTAAGTTAAAAACACACCTATTGTCACCTAATGACAAACACAGAACTACCCATTATAAAAGCCGAAATTCCGTACGTGGAAAGCTTTAAATAAATACTTAAAAACGTAATAAAATTTAAAGGCAGAAAAATAAACGTTTCTTGAAAGCTCGACAAATAATATAGTGTGTCAATATGAAATAGGAATAAGACAATATTGTTTTAAATATAAAAATCGGCTACAGTTTCAAGCTTATTGTTAGATCGTCAACAATTTGTAGCAATTTGCAGCATTTCGCTAATTAAATTTTAGTTTTTATCTTTTAATGTATAATTTTCAAACGTGAATCACTTCTCGGCCTTTTGGCCGACATGAAAGCGTAGTGTCTGTTCGCTCCTCTTTTTAGATGAGAGAAAGACGCCCGGTCTCGGGGATACTGACCCTGAGCCAATAATTTCCTCACTTCACTAAGAGCGATGAAATCGCTGAGACAGGGCAATTTTTGTCTTTGTCACATATGCATGCGTATGGGCACCCCACATAAAGAAGAAGACCTAGTGTTAATTCTTGCCTTATTGTGGAGGTCAGATAAATAAACTCTTGGCAGTTTTTTGGCTCTCATTAAAGCTTATCTGTTCCCATTTTAGATGGCTGAAGGCGCCTGACCCTAACGCTTCCAACATTGTGTCGGCATCTTTGTCATTTGAGGTGTAATATCGACGCTAATATGAGTGTGGTCGGGGGGGGGGCTAGTAAATGTTTGTCCTTGGCCATACATACCGGTACCTCCCCCCCACACACACGTAAAAAAGAACTTTTGTTTCACCCTGCCTTAGTGCAGAGGCCAGGTAATTAAAATCACTTGTTGGCATGCGGAACGGGATCAATGCCTTGTATCTGTTCTCGTTAAACTTTGGAGAAGTTGCCTGCACACAGGGATTCAATCCTGAAGCAGCACCTTCCCCGTAGCACTAAAAGAGATCACTTAAAGTATCGATACCAGCGTAACTGTGGTAGCCGGTTCCAGATAATTCTTTGAACTGAATAATCGTAGCTCCCTGTTTAAAATGGTGTCAAATTGCACCCTGGCTAGATGAATAAATAACGCTTCTCGGCCTGGATCAGTGCGAGATATCCGTTCTCGTTAAACAATAGAGAAGGCGTTTGGTCTCGGGGTTCCAAACACTGGGTCAGTACCTTCCCCTTTGCACTAAAAGAGCAGGTGAAATATATACGCTATCGTCAAAGTGATCACAGGAATTGAATATTTCTTCCTTGGACAAGATTAATACATATGGGTGCTGACAACATTCAAGTTTGGTACAAAGACACACTTCTCAAGAACGCATTCTACGTAGCACTGCATATCATTAATGGTTCTGTTCATATTCACGTCACGAAGATATATTTGTGTCAATTAGATTCTTTTTTAAACTGCGTTTGTTTGTAATTATGAGGAATGCACAAATTTATATTTAAAAAGATATAAATAATTTTACAGTTGAAGTGGTTTGAAAATCAAGACAAAAATGGATTGTCAGTAGTCAAGTATTAACTTAAACACAAACGAAGCACTAAATAGAGTTTTTTTTATGTATAATGTAAATGCAATGATGTTTCAATATAGAAAAAATATTGCATATCTTTTTAACATAAAACATAATTGTAAACATCTTTACTATAGTTGTTTAAAAATGTTCGTGTGATTTTTGGAAATTCAGATAAGAACATTAGGAGTCATAGCGATTTAGAGTTGAGATGCCGTCCTACATTCGCGTGCAGGGTAAGACGATAAACTACGTCCAACAGCAAAGTATCTGATCAGGATGTTTTGAGGAGTGTTGAACCACTTCTTAATTGCTGGTGTTCCTAGGTCCACCTTGATCCGGGGTGGTAGCACCTGTTAGGGTCCCACCTATGGTCAAATAGCTAACCCCAAAACTGAGGTAAAAAGTATTATGAAAGTGTAAAACTAGGTTTTAATACCAGAAATACTTTGTAAAAAAATATTAGCAGAAGTAAATTTTTGAAGAAAAACTTATATCAGCAATACCTTTTTGAAAAAAAAAATATTACCAGTAATAATTTTTTTTTTTTAAATAATATTACCAGCTATACATTTTTGAGAAAAAAAATTGCCAGGAATAGATTTTTGACAAAACAAAAATGTTACCAGGAAAAACAAAGTTGTCAGCATTAACTGACCCATTGAGGTTGATATGCCGTAAACCAAACCAAAACAATATATATATATATATATATATATATATATATATATATATATATATATATATATATATATATATATATATATATATATATATATATAGTTGAGATGAAAGTGTAAAGTACCAATGATGAGGGTACCCACTCCTCTGTTGTAAATGATCGAACGAAGCAAGTATTACACCAGGTCGAAGCGGCTATATTGATAGTTATACATTTTTTCTAAATTTCTAAACGAGCTGTCGACTAATGGTCAGGGAGGCTAGTCCGGCTGAACGTCATTTCTCTCCTTCCCGAGTGCGCATACAATTATTTGGCATTAAAATGACCCAACAAGCATTGACATATCTTAAAATCAACCAACTCACCTGAGTCTAATTTCAACCGACAATGCCTGCCTGTTTAAATTTACCAATGTACAGATAAGCTACTGAACATCTGGACCAAATTATGCATATATCTATAATATATATACATATGTATTTGTTTGAATATGCTTGTGTGCCTATTTTGTATCTCAAGCTTGAACTCTTATATATATATATATATATATATATATATATATATATATATGTGTGTGTGTGTGTGTGTGTGTGAGTGTGTGTACATGTATATATGGCTGGGTGTATATACAAGAAGCAATTAACTGATTTTTTTTTTTAAATCCGACCTGAGTGTGTATCTACAAATTAAAATATTTGTAGAGGAGAAATGATCACATTAGACATATACGCACTTGCACACATAAGAACGACCAGGCATACACTCGCACACAGACACACGCACAAGCACACGCGCGCGATCGTGCGCGCACACACAAGTACGCACACAAAGAAGGAGAGAAAAATCAGCCTAACAACAATAATAAAGAGCATCTCAACAAGCGCATAAATTACTTACATTATCAAACTTAGTATACCCCCTCCCACAAAACAATGTTGAATGATAGAAAATACAATTGCAAAAATCTCCTGAAGAGTGGATTGAACAGTTGCAAAAGAATTCATCTACGGAATTCGAAACTCGAGGTGTTGAAGATAATGTCGATCTGCATTAATCTGCATTAATCATATATATATATATATATATATATATATATATATATATATATATATATATATATATATATATATATTAAAAAGATGGAAAACGCAAACGTTTTTGGTTTGCTGGATTCGTTCTGGTGTATATATTGTATATTATATTTTATTCTTCATATTTTTGATAAACTTGTTTCCTGTCTCGGAACCAATTTTTAAACGAATAAAATTCCCTTATGTTTTTTTAATATTTAATTGTTCATTTTTGTATTTGTAGTGAGCCTTGATCTCACTTTATATATATATATATATATATATATATATATATATATATATATATATATATATATATATATATATATGTTGATGGTGAAATATATATATTTATATTCTGGTGAAATATATATATATTTATATTCTGGTGAAATATATATATTTATATTCTGGTGAACTAAATTATAAAAAATGGACCCTTATAATAATATATATACAACGATATATAAATAAAACAATATATATATAAAACAATATATATAAAGTCTCGTCAGTTGGTTTGTTCAGCGAAATATTCAAAGTAAGGCAAAAACTTAAGAGCCTTCCTTCGAAACCAGAAGTAATCTAGTGGGGAGTTGTAGTGGAATAAAATAAGGGGATGAGATTTTTTATTCCCTTAACTTCCACTTTATTTTTATCTTTACTTTTTAATTATTTTTCCCTCCCCTTTTTCTCTCTATACAACAACTATCTGGACAGTCGCTATTGCAAGAGGGAAGCCGATGTGCATTTAATGGCTATTAATTCAGACACGTTACGATATAACTTTTTAGTTCCCTTCCATTGTTTATAGCAGTGCTTTAATTGAGTGCCGTCGCCTCTTCTCACTACAAGTTTCCATCAGTGTCCTTGGCTTTTGCAACATTTTTGGTCTAAGAACGGCCATCCTCTGGTCTGAGAACCACCATATTCTCCATATTTGCCGCTCGTGTCGTTTTCCTCTTTCCAAAACTCAAATCACGCTTAAATGGTACAAAATTTCAAGACTTTGTGAAAATCCAAAAGAATGTGAGGAAGCAGCTGGCGATATTCCAAAAAGAGAAGTTCCAGGAATACTTCCCTCAATGGAAGTGAAACTGTTGTAAGTATCCGTTTTCAGAAGGGAACCATTTCCAAGGATATGACAAATTGAAATGTGTTATAGTTTTTTGTTTTTTTTTAATAGCACCATTTCCGATACTTTTGCATCGGACCACACACACACACACACACACACACACACACACACACACACACATATATATATATATATATATATATATATATATATATATATATATGTCTGTGTGTGCGTATGTATTTAATGTATTTGGTTAAACATTATTTTTAATGGACACTCATATTTAAGTAGATGCACTGCTTTTATTTATTGAAATCTACCAGCCAGAATATTCGAGAAATCATTAACTTACACGATATGTGCTACATATCTCTATATATATATTTATATATATATGTCGGGTTATATATCGCTGTCTCTCTCCCTCTCTCTCCCTCTCTCTCTCTCTCTCTCTCTCTCTCTCTATATATATATATATATATATATATATATATATATATATATATATATATATATATATATGCCGCGTATATCGTACTGAAGTTAATAAAACATTGCTCGAAGTCATAAAACAGAGCTATCAATAAATATACATATTATCCATCACCGGTAGCATGGCTCCGAGTTGTTCTACAGCCGAAGGGTATATATATAGAGAGATATATAGATATATGTGTGTGTGTATTTGTGTATCTATGTGTGTAAGTATACATAACGTAAAAGAAACTAAGAAAACGCCTTAAAATTCTCAGGTTTTCCTTTTCGTTTGTGCGCATGTGCAGTCGCTTCAACGTAAACATCACTTTAACTCGATGTCGTCCTAAAAGATGGATTTCCCTAAAATATATTTGCTATATATATTTCCCTATAATTATATATAAAATTTAAATGCCGTTTTGGCATATATATATATATGTGTGTGTGTGTATGTGTGTGTGTTTGTTTGTTTGGGTTTTATGGCATATCAACCACTGTGGGTTATTCAATGCCAAATCCAGTTTATATGAATTTTAAATGCCTATTTTGTATGGAATAAAAAATGTATAGCTGGCAACATTATTGTTAAAAAAAAACGTATAGCTGGCAACATTATTCCTTTACAAAAAAAAACGTATAGATGACAACATTATTCCTTTACAAAAAAAAACGTATAGCTGGCAACATTACTTCTTTCTACAAAAAAACGTATAGCTGGCAACATTATTTCTTTTACAAAAAAACCTATAGCTGGCAACATTTCTTTTACAAAAAAACGCATAGTTGGCAACATTATTCTTCTTTTACAAAAAAACGTATAGCTGGCAACATTATTTTTTTTTTTTTACAAAAAAACGCATAGCTGGCAACATTATTATTATTTTTTTTTTTTACAAAAAAACGCATAGCTGGCAACATTATTTTTCTTTTTACAAAAAACGTATAGCTGGCAACACTACTTTTTTACAAAAAACGTATAGCTGGCAACATTACTTCTTTACAAAAAAAACTTAGAGCTGGCAACATTATTGTTTCAACAACTTAGAGCTGGCAACATTATTGTTTCAAAAACTTAGAGCTGGCAACATTATTTTTCTGAAAACATTATCTGAGACCTTGCTGTTGGATGCAGTTTATCGCCATACCCAGGACGCGGATGTAGTTTACCGTCATACCCAGGACGTGTGTGTGTGTTTCTGTGTGTGTGTATATATTAGGTTGGTGCGAAAATAATTTTGTTTTCTCACATAGTAACATATGTTAGAAAACGAAATTATTTTTTGCACCAACCTAATATATATATATATATATATATATATATATATATATATATATGACTTTCATAACTGAATCAATAAGCTGGCAAATCCTCATACGTCGGAACCGACGGGAGAGTCCATTATATATATATATATATATATATATATATATATATATATATATATACAACATATGTTCACAAGGTAGTATGAGAGCCTTTAGGAAAATGCATTAATAATCTGGCTCAGTGATGTTGTGTATTTGTCACAAAGAGCTGAGAAGAGCAAATCAAAATGTAATTCAGAAAGACATTGAAAATTAACCTGTTCTCTGTTTATTTTACAGTTAATATCGTCACATCAGTTGTGTCAGGCAGACTTTACACTCAAGAGAAATTGTCATCTTGGAAATGGATATTACTATACAAATAATTCACTGACTTTCATGGTTTGGGGTAGACTATTGACAAATTAGATTTGCTTAAATGCTACTAGAGATAGATTTTTTAAAAATATATATATATGTGTTTTAGCATACTTACGGACGATAATGGGTATGTTCTCATAAGTTCAGTAGTAAATAGTGTATATCGATCTGCATTCGGAGATTCGTCTCCAGCTGTGCTGGTCAAATTGCCTCTGAGGAGAAAGGATCCTCAGCCGAGGCTATGTCGAAAGACAGGTTCTTGTCTTGGAAAACAGCTACCCGATGCCGTTTTATACGGCATCTACGGCAATTTTTGCCGGAGCATACAAGCTCGGGTACACTACATTAAATTCGACCCTGTGTCACGCCTGACCGCGTGTGTTGGTTGGTAGATATTCTGCAGTTGGAGATTCGTCTCCAGCTGTGCTGTTCAAACTCTCCGGCTCTGGACAGAGAGGATCCCCAGACGAGCCTATGTCGAAGTGCCGAGTCTCGTCTCGGGAAACAGCTTCCCGATCCCGTTTTATACGGGGTCTATGGGGAATTTATGGCCGAGCCTACGGGCTCGGATACCCCACATTAAATTTGGTTTTGTGCCACATCTGACCGCGTGGGGCGGTTAGTAGATATCCTGCTGTTGGAGATTCATTGTGAAATTCACTTGGCTCACTTCTAGCAGTTAACTACTTCTCTACGCGCTGCTGGAGAATCTTATGCGTGCTGTTCGTGTCCTAAGTATTATCGTTCATTACCAACCTTTGTTTGATTATTCTGTTCAGTAACCTTCCTTGGGTTACAACAATATGCTTACGTTTTTCCTACAGGGTACTCGCCGCTACTCTATGGCAAGTGTTCAGAAGAGCTGCATTCCTTTGTTCCACTCGTTCAGGCCTTTACAGCTAGGATACTCTATGTCACGTAGGCAGGGTACAATCATCTTCATACTCTTCGTATTCCATTGAAAAAAAAGGAACTTCATCCTACTCAAACCGATGTTCTCAAGAACTGCTAATTTTTGGAAGATGATGCCGAGAGGTTATTTACGCGTTCACTACAATCCTAGCCCTTTCAAGTGTAGGTCAACCGTCATCTGTTCTACAAACCCTTTTAATTTACATATATTTATTTCTCCTACAGCTATCCAAAAACATCAATCTGTAATCCTCTTGGTTAAATGGCTCTTGGTCCTTGTATTCGTCATGTCTTATCAAATACATCTATATCATCAAGACCCCAGAAAATCTTCCTATGCGCACACAAAAACAGATACACATGACTAGATAATTATTCTGATATATATATATATATATATATATATATATATATATATATATATATATATATATATGAATAATTAGGAAAAAAACTAAAATATCCATAGTCAGTAATAAATTTATTTCGATGAATATAAGCATTTTCATCTAATTAGAGGGACTATAATTTATTCATCGAAATAAATTTATTACTGACTATGGATTTTTAAGATTTTTCCTAATTATTTTTATAATTCGCTCTGTATCATACATTGAGCTCTCATATCGACTGAGAAATCTTCTTTGCAATAATCGCTACTAATTAAAATTTGGTATTATATATATATATATATATATATATATATATATATATATATATATATATATATATATATATATAACCACGACATCCTACACATGTGATCATACGCACACTTACTAGCCTACAGAAACACGCACGCATAAACTCTCGTGTGCAAACACACAAACTAACACACGGTAGAAAAATAAACCTAATACCAATAAAAAGCTCAACATATTTTTAAGTTAATTTCAAATAACGAAAACGATAAAAATCGGCCAACAGTTGCTAATATCTCCTGACGAGTGGACCGAACAATTACATAAAGTTTCTTCTAGGAAACTGTGGAAAAGATGTGCTAAATATAACATCAATCAACTAAGTGACAATTTTTTTTTATATCTGTATTAATACTGTATATATATATATATATATATATATATATATATATATATATATATATATATATATATAATCAATTCACTCAGTTAGTGGCAATAATGCTACGACAACCCAAAGGACTACTCTGAGTGAAAGTGAATGAGAAACAGGAAGGAATGTATAAAGGTTGAAAAGACCAGTCTGTGAATATATATATATATATATATATATGTGTGTGTGTGTGTGTGTGTGTGTGTGTGTGTGTGTGTGTGTGTGTGTAGCGGCTCTGACCGAGGAATCGTAAGGCCGAGTTGGATCCATTACATTCACTTTCGTGCTAATACCCTTGAGAAAGTTATGAATCCTTTTCTTCTATGGGTAAATAGCAGGACAGACCGGGTCTATAGACTTGGATTGCTACTGGTCTACCGCAGAAAGGAAAATCTGGCTCGTCCGTCGAATGATACATTTCGCCTAAGCCTGTATCACGCATGGTTCATAACTGACTGACTCTCATTTGCAGATAGCGAATGCTGGTTATTATGCTCGGAGAGGAAGTCGAAACAAGGCAACAAAAATGTGCTTCTACAGAAGGATGCTAAGAATACCACGGACTGAACATGTGAATAAAAACGAAGTTTCAAGGGAAATGGAAAAAAAAATCGTTTATATATTAAATCGGAAATAGACCATTGGAATTTCTACAAGCTATAAACAAAACGGGTTCTGAGAATTTGACATTTATAGGGTTTATTGAAGGCGAAAAGCACTGAATACCGTACCAAATAAGCTTGTGTAAATGCATGGCAGAACAGCGATGTTTAAAAGACAAACCTTAGTAAGATATACAAAGGATTTTGTGGAGGGCCATAAGTGCTGACAAAGTTATATGGCAAACAGAAAAAAAAGAAGTTACCTATTATTCAATTGCAGCTTCTAGTTTGCATATCAGATTCTGGGATAACTTTGTTTTATCATCTTTTCTGTTTTCTATGCATCTGAAATTTATACTGACACTTTGGGCATAAATCATTTTTATAGTGGTTCGAAGGTGTTGACACACTCATATGGAGTTTCCATTTTCTTCTTAGTTGATATATAAATTTAGTTTACATGTATTAAAAAAAACAATTTTAACAATAACGCTTGAAATTGGGCACATTTTCCTTTGAATTTTCGCCAGAAATAACTTACAATTTTACTCAGCGTAATAGGGGAAAAAACTGACGGGTGTCGATAATTTTAGTAATTAAATGCTGGATATTAATTTGCAAATTCGAGTTATATATTAATAAAAAAAAAAGGGGGAGTGGATATCGATAATGACATACAAAAGCTGAAAGCGTCCAAAAGTTAACGGATAATTTATGTTCAGAATCTCCCCGGAAAGCAAAAGAAATGGTCCAAACCATAAAGATATTAAAAAAAAAAAAATTCTAAAACAAACACATTCATTAGTTTCCCATCGAATATGGATAAAATTAATAACCAAATATATAGGAGGTTTGTTCATAAAGTATCGGGTCTCTCGCTATGGTAACGAAGAAAAACAAGAGCCACAGAGAACAAGGTTCAGCATGTTGCTTTCCAGTCATCTTTGATCTTAAAAAATATCTGCCATCTTAATTCCTGTTCATTTATTGTTTTCTCGCCTAAATAACGTTTTTTTCTCTCTCATTTTCTCATACTCAGTAACCACTTGTGTCTTAGTGGCTTTATTGCCTTGCTTGGTGCAAGGGGTTTTTTAAGTGAAAAGTTGGACAATTTTCAGATTTTCATATGAATGAAGAAAATACAAACTCTAAACAAAATGTCTAGCTATGAACTGAAACATTGAAACTTTATAAATAATTGATACTTTTTTATTCCTGAAAAAGTAAGGAGTTTGCATAAAAAAAGAGAATGTTAGATTTATAATTGCGGAGCCATTTTATTTAATATTATTTTAATAAAAATTCATACACTGATGTCCTCGAGGAAATATGGATAAAAACGTTGGTTGAACCCAGTAGCTTGACCCAAAGAGTTGTGAGTTCAATACCTGTCTACAGTAGAGGTGAACAAAAACTTGGAGAATTGAGTTAAATGGAAGCAACTGAGACAACTCGAAGACAATCTACCCCTGTGGGCGAAATAAAGGGTTCAGTTCGAAATTCCAATCACCTGAAGAAGGGCGAAAATTACAACAGTTGACACGTCGATGATATGGCAAAGAAGATGAGAACCACAGTCCGAACAATGCAAATAATATTATTTTAATTTGCAATAAAGTATTAAAAACCATTAAAAAAATAAGAGAAATGTGACCGGAAAACTTTGAAATCGTACAAAGCTGTATTTTCGTAACGAAATAAATATTAGCATATTGGAAAAAAAAAAGATGTCAGTTTAAAATGGCCTCAGAAGGATAGAGATTAAACTAACAAATTATTTAAGTGAAGGCAAAAGTCCCAACACTATTTTCTGAAAGCAAATTGTGAATAGAGAGATGAAAGCCAATTGAGACTTTTGCACATACTTAGTGATATCGACATGAATCTATTCACACGTTAGGAATCCGAAAGGATTTGTAATCGATTTTCTATCAGATCTCTTCTGTTCACAGGGAGAGATGTTGTTCATTTTCTCGCTAAGAGTTCGAAATAGAGAGTATTCTGGAAGATAATTTCGCTGCTGCAAGAAAAAAGAAAACAAAAAAACAAACAATTATTATGACAATTCTCATTGTTCTTCCGTAAGGTGGTATGCTAGTAATCAGTTAGTAGATGCGTTACACCCTGTCATTACCTCAGATAAATAATAGACCATTCCGGTTTGACTGCGAAGAAAGACAAAAGAAAAAAATGATCAGAAACACTGTTTAGTTTTAATGATAGAAGCACGGCATACGTCGTCATGATCATCATGATCATCATGATCATCATCATGATCATCATCATCATCATCATCCTACTACTACTACTACTACTACTACAACTACTACTACTACTAATAATAATAATAATAAAAATAATAATAATAATAATAATAATAATAATGATAATAATAATAATGATAATAATAATAATAATAATAATAATAATAATAATAATAATAATAATAATAAGACGATACGAGAAACGTTGTAGATTCTATCGCCAAAATAAAAGACGATACGAGAAACGTTGTAGATTCTATCGCCAAAATAAAATATTCCGAACAGATCTTAAGAAATTTTACAGGGAAATTGGAAAAACGCCTATACATGTCGAAACGCCACCATCGATTGATAATGTACAGACATTTTGGGAAAATATTTGGAGCAACCCAAAGGAATGTAACCCAAATGCATAATGGATACGGCGTGAAGAAGAACGACTGCTGGATACACCTCTGCAAGAATGGGTAAATATATCCACAGATGATGTTAGGCAAGCACTAACGAAATCCCAAAAATGGAAATCCCCAGGAAATGACAAGTTGCCCAATTTCTGGCTGTATCATCTCTCATCTACCCATGGCATACTTGCAAAAACATTATCAACGCTTGTAAATAATCCCAATAAAATCCCGGAATGGGTTACTGAAGGTATTACATACCTCATACCAAAAACAACTGAAACAGACGACCCGAAAAATTATAGACCGATAACATGTCTTTCCACAACGTATAAGTTGATCACGTCTGTACTGACGAACCGTACTTACTCCTTCTTCGAAACAAACAGCATTCTCCCGCTGGAACAGAAGGGATGCAATAGAGGTTCATATGGCTGCAAAGATCAACTTCTGATAAATAAAATGATCCTGGAAAATTGCAGGAGACGACGCAGAAATCTCAGTGCAGCGTGGATTGATTATCGTAAAGCCTTTGATAGTGTTCCACATTCTTGGATCCTTAAGGCTTTGGAAATGTACAAAGTCTCCCCTGTGGTATTAAACTTTCTTAAGCACAGCATGGGGATGTGGAACACAAAACTATACCTTAGGCACACCGGGGGCAATGCCATATCCAACCGTCTGAATATCCGACGTGGAATTTTTCAAGGAGACTCTCTGTCACCCCTTCTGTTTTGTTTATCCTTAACCCCTCTTACACATGAACTGAACAACAGTAGCTATGGTTACAAAATAAATAAGAAAATTTTCAATCACCTACTATACATGGATGATCTCAAACTCTTTGCCAAAGACGACAATGAGTTGAAAGGCCTCCTCAATATTGTAAAATACTTTAGTGACGATATAGGTATGGACTTCGGATTAGATAAATGTGCAAAAGTAACATTCAAGAAAGGTAGAATTACAGAAACACCCTCAATAGATTTAGATTTTGTCACAAAGATTAGGGAATTGGAGCATGAAGAAGCTTATAAGTACCTAGGAATTAGCGAAGGAGATGGCATACAACACACCCAAATGAAAGAAAAAATAAGAAAAGAGTACTACAGGCGTGTACGTCTGATACTAAATACTGAACTAAACTCAAAAAATAGAATATCAGCTATAAACACATTGGCTGTCCCAGTGGTGCATTACAGCTTTAATGTCCTTAACTGGACCATAGCTGAAATTAAGCGAATGGACGCCAAAACGAGAAAGCTTCTCACTTGCTATCGCATGCATCATCCCAAAGCTGATGTTGATCGTCTGTATGTGCCCAGATCCGAAGGAGGCAGAGGATTAGTTCAACTAGAAATGTCCTACAAAACTACAACAATTGGCCTCCAAAAATACTTGGAAACTACAGAAGACTGGATGATGTTATGCGTCAAGGAACATGAAAGTAGTAAGCGTCTTTACTCCGTAATGAAAGAAGCCAACAAATTCAAACTGGAGCTTCAAATGGGCGTAGAGATGCAACTACAGCACAATACACCGGCTGAAACTGCAAAATACTTGAAAAAGACAGCAAAGACGAAGGCAACCGACCAGATACAGAAGCGATGGCAAGATAAACCGCTTCATGGCCAATACTCTGCCCGTATCAAACAAGCTGATGTAGACAAAACCCGTACCCATCAGTGGCTACGCAGTGCAGGGTTGAAAGCGGAAACTGAAGGTTTTATCCTTGCTGCGCAGGACCAATGCTTGCTAACTAGGAATTATCAAGCACATATACTAAAATATTGTGTCAGCCCAAAATGCAGATTCTGTGATAAATATCCAGAAACGATCGATCATCTTGTATCAGGTTGCACGATGTTGGCACCCACTGAATATAAAACCCGACATGACAGAGTGGGCCAATATCTGCACTGGAAAATCTGCAACTTCTACGGGAAGGAAACTGAAAGAAACTGGTACCAACACCACCCAGACCCGGTTACGGAGATAGGACCTGTTACCTGTTACAATTCTATGGGACTACACAATTCACACTGACAGAACAATCAAGGCCAACCGCCCAGATATTGTTATTAAAGACCACAAACAAAAACGGTGACTCCTTATTGATATGGCAGTCCCTGCTGACTGCAACGTATCTTTGAAGATATTCAAAAAGCTGTCAAAATACAAGGACCTTGAAATAAAGGTCTCGAAAATGTGGCATATGGGAACATCAACAATCCCTGTTGTAGTTGGAGCCCTAGGACTGGTTGGAAAAGATTGCAGTAGACTAATTGCAGGGATTCCTGGAAGCCCATGCCTCAAGGAGATACAAAAAATTGTTCTGACAAGTACAGCCCACACTTTACGAAGGGCTCTATCTATGTAATTATTTTTTTTTTTTTTTGTCAGTGAAAAGTGTCATGATGCCATTTCTAACCTTAGGTCCCTGGGTGGGACCCGGAAAGAAATGTGTAAACGCCAGAAAGCAAAGAAAATAAAAATAATAATAATACGCAGGGCAAATATTTGCTAACTTGAAATTATCAAGCACACATACTGAAAATACAGATTATGTGATAAATATCCAGAAACAATTCAGTAGGGGAACCCAATGAATTTAAACACGGCATGGTAGAGTTGGCCAATATCTGCACTGGAAAATCTGCAACTTTTACGGGAAGGAAACTGAAAGAAATTGGTATGAACACCACCCAGACCCGGTTACGGATGTAAGACCTGTAATAATTTTATAGTATTTTACAATACACACAGGCAGAACAATCAAAGATATTCGCCTTGACATCGTTATTAGAGACCGCAAAAGCAAAATATGCCTTCTTATTGATGTGGCAGTCCCTGTTGACTATAATGTATCTTTTAAGATTTTAAAAAACTATCAAAATCCCAGGACCTTCAAATAGAAGTCTCAAAAATTTGACATCAACAAATCCAATTGTAGTTGAGCCCTCGGTTTGAGTGGAAAACATTCCAATAGACTCATTGAATAGATTCTGGCGGCCCAAACCTTAAAGAAATACAAAAAATTACTCTCACCGGTACAGCCCACACCTTACGAAGTGCTTTATCTATGTAAAGTATGCGTGATTTCTTTCTTTTTTTTTCAAAACTGCTCAGAGGAAAACGTCACGATGGCATTTCTGACCTTAGGTTTCTGGTGGGTACCCAGAAAAAAATAAGTACACACCAGGAATCAAAGGGAATAATAATAATAATAATAATAATAATAATAATAATAATAATAATAAGAAGAAGAAGAAGAAGAAGAACAACAACAACAACAACAACAATAATAACAACAAAAGAAAGAAAGAAAGAACAAAGAAAGAAAGGGAAGTTATAATAATAATAATAATAATAGGAAGAAGAAGAAGAGGAAAAACAAGAACAAAACAAAGAAAGAACAAAGAAAGAGAAGATATAATAATAATAATAATAATAATAATAATAATAATAATAATAATAAGAAGAAGAAGAAGAAGAAGAAGAAGAAGAAGAAGAAGAAGAAGAAAAAGTAGAAGAACAAAAGAAAGAAAGAACAAGGAAAGAAAGGGAAGATATAATAAGAAGAAGAAAAAAGAGAATATATAAAAGAAGAAAAATAGCAAGAATTTAAGGAAGAAAGAGAATAATAATAATAATAATAATAATAATAATAATAATAATAATAATAATAATAATGAAAATAATAATAATAATAATAATAATAATAATAATAATAATAATAATAATAATAATAATAATAATAAAAGAATAGGAAAAAGAAAGAAAGTGAAGATAGTTAACGCTCTTATACCTTTAAACGTTAAAAAGTCTGCTTCAGTGAAATGGAACACCGCGTTACTTTCGAATCTTTGTACCCACTTACTTCTTTAAATAATGACATTCATTCATACTTATATTTTTGTTAAAACTGTTAAAATAAAATATTTCACGATACCACAGCGGAATTTCCACGTGTATTCTATGGCCGTGAAAGAAGCTAATTCAGTTATTAAATTCAGAATTATGATTCAAGAAAAAGTTAAAATAGGAAAAACCGTGAAATATTCAGGAATATTGCTAGTTATTAGGTTGGTGCAAAAATAATGACGTAATAATGTCGTTTTTTGACGCATTTTTTAACGTCAAAAACGACATTATTACGTCATTATTTTTGCCCCAACCTAATATTAGAATTAGATAAATGCAACGTGTTTGGTAACACTATTCGCTATCAGTAGCAATAGGTCCTGCAATTAGGTATTACCAATGAAAGAACATACCATATTTTCTCAAAGGTTTTCATGTAAATTCTTGTGAAGACATCATGATCGCTGTCCGCAATCTTCTCTTTTAGTAAAGTCTGCGAATTTAGTGGAATATTCTGAAACTACCAATTAAGCTGTTATTTTCGCAGATGGTCTACTGCGGCGATTAAATCCTGGGATGAATAAAATCGAATGAAAATAAAATAGCCTTGCAGGCTTTCATGTGAAATTCTATAAGAAAAAAAAAGAAAAGAAACGTAAAACAAACCTTCAATTGTATGTTTAATGGTCTTTTGACAGTTTCACCGCCATTTTTTTCTTTTTGACTAAATTATATATTTATTCTTCCTGCATTACATTTGATCATGTCACCGACAGTTTTCAAGTTGAATAGATCTTACTTTTTTGAATCATGTAAATGCTGCTTTGATTCCTAATTTATATGCTGTGTCAATGTTAGACAATTCTTTCGAACAAAATATAGGAAAATGTATATTTTTGAAACTGGCCTTTATCATCATCATCATTATTATTGCTCTTGTTAGTGGCATTGTTGTACACATTAAATTGCAACAGTTGTTAAAAAAAAGGGGTGTCATTGAAATCGATTTTAATATGATGGTTTCGATCAAAATTATTATACGCATTGCGTCTTATTTTAAAATATTACAAGTCCTTTATGGGAAGAAAAATATCGGTTGAATTAATAAAGATAGTAAATTCAAAACACAGTTAAGTTTGAGTCGGGTTGGCATATCACAGGGCATGGAAAACGTTATTGGTTTATTTAATGCGGATTAGACGGCATCCGGTGAGATTCGAACTTGCAACAATAGTAACTGTCTATTATACCGGCCTAACCATTACCTGACGCTGAGATGCCCGGTTCATTAAGGTTTTAGATGGAAAAATATTAAGTACTACACGACAGAAAAGAAAAAAAAAAAGTAAAGCAAATATATATGAGATTGAAAAGTACATGGGCTGAAACAAGTTATAGGGATTTTCCAAACGTAGTTTAGATGTGACAGAAGGGTGATGGTATGGGACTCCAATGAGAATCGAACTCACTACTAAGTCGTAATAGTTCTAGACAGACAAGTTTGCTAACCACTACACCGTCTCGAGGTACCCCTGCCGATCAAGATATAAGTGAAAGTAGACGCCAGCTAATCAGTTAGGCACGCCCGGTTAAATGGCGGTTCTGTATAGGATACAGGTTCGAATCCTGTCAAAGGACGAATATTTTCTATGAAAATTTCTCGGATATTCAGGCCGGTAAATGTTATTTAATACTGTTTATTATAAACAGAGCATTTACTTAAATACTTGTATCTATAAAAAGAACGTTAAACATAAAAAAAAATTCTTTAATAAATAAATTGTCGGACTTTGTCCATTTCTTAATATATATATATATATATATATATATATATATATATATATATATATATATATATATATATATATATATATATATATATATATATATATATATATATATATATATATATATATATATATATATATGTGTGTGTGTGTGTATTATACTAATAGTAGTATTCGGTTGGTAAAATCCTCGGATAGCACAACTTGCAAGTATATCAAAATTGGTACCCGAGGAAAAAACTGGAACAAAAAAGAAAGAACTAGAAACATCCGAACAGGACGAACACAAATCGTCCAGTTTCTTAAGTTTTTAGTCGAAACAAAAATAATCCAAGCGAGTAACAAAGCTAAAACTTAGAGTACTCAATACGGCCTAGTAGAGCTGGAATGAATAAAATAGATCCCTAAAGAGCCAGGAACAACCTACCGAAACGGATCTTTAAGTTAATGAGATTATGGCCTGCAACATGTCCCATATATGCTTAATGGGATTTAAACCTGGTGGGCACTCGGTTCAATGGAACATTGAAAGTTTTCTAGAATCAGTTTCGCTCCACCTCTATTTTTCTATGTATTTCCGATTTACAGTATAATTTTTCCTTTTTGATCGTATTTCCATTAAAACTTTCTCATTGTTCACTGGCTTCGTTCATGTTATTCTCAGCTTTCTTCTACCCAATCACCTAATCTGTCGCCTCTATTCTTCCTCTTCGGGTGTAACGGAATTGTCAAGTTTACAGACGTGTAAAAGATTAGCAACAAGGTGACAATGAGGAAAAAGGTCTTGGAAAATTTAAAACTCATAAGGCATACTAAAGAAAAGTTCTTTTGTTTCGTTATCCTACACAAACAACGAACAAAAAGAACAAAACATGGCAGGTGTATTTCTCCCTTTTATGTGCTGTGTACCTTCATTATGTAATCATGGCCCTCCACTGCTTCTTGTGCCTTGTAACACGAAGCCATATTATTCCTTCTTATTTTTGATCAGCCATCCATTTCCACAAGCTCATTTCTTATATCATTCACTGTTTTCTTCTGTCCCTTTGGACTTCCAAGACCCCTTTTCTCATTATGAGCGTAAGAAAGGCCAACTTCTTTTTGATTTCAAGTATAATTGTATTTTTTGTTCCTATATTCATTAAAACTTTCTCGTTGTTCACATGCACCGCCCATGTTATTCTCAGCATTCTCCTAATAAAATCATATCTCTGTCGTTTCAAGTCACTTCTTCATATGTTAGCAAATTGTCCAGTACGACAAGTAGCGTAAGATGCAAAAAATGTTCAACAAGATTTTCTTTTGCACTCGTAAAAAAAAAAAACGGTACAGAATAAAAGAAAAGACTTCATCTACGAACTTGAACAGAAAAGTTAAACAACGATGAAACCTTTTCTGGAATTGGTTGGTTTATTTTGTTTCGCGGCATATCAACATCTTTATGGGCTATTTAATGCCGAAATCTAAATATTTTGAATAAATTTCGTTGGCTTCAATTAAATATATTTTGAACAAAATTGTATGTCGTCATCAACAGCTAAAATACATTACTGAACATTCCGCTTTAAAAATGTATTGCTGCCGGATGTAGTTTAATTGGAATAGAAACTGCAAAGAAATTACAACTATGAAAACAATGGGAAAAAGAGGGCTTGGAGAACATAAAACACATAAGGCATATTGAAAGCAATAGATGCAGCGGAAACGACGGGTGAATTTCTTGACGTGTTTGAGTGCATGGATGGCAAAGCACGGAGAAAGATGGTTGGTAAGAGGTAAAAAGATTCTTAATATGTCAGTTTTTAAAATTTGACATGGGAAAATACTTCACTGTTTCAAATAAAATAATTTTCGAAAGTTTCCAGATTTATATTCCTCAGCCACGTTCTGAAATTCTGATTATAATGCCTAAATGTCATAATACTGATTTAGGGAAGTGGACCCAGAGAAGAATTTTTCAGAACCATCTCTATCCGTCTATGGAGAGAGGCTATAGCTAATAATTTTACATTTTCATCTACCCTTAAAGAAAACAATATATGTTAATGATAATAGTAAGAATAGGTTTTTCCTTATATTGAAACATTCGGAATTCGTTGACCGAACAGCCAATGCTACTGTCGGTTGAAATTTATAAAAATATTTCTGCTAAAACAGTTTCTTAGAAAATAGGATTCTCAAGACCGCTAACTGTTATCGCTCTTTTCTGTATTTATACAGATTTCGTTCCTAACCTTTTGGTTGAGGTAGCGTGGAAAGTCAACCTATTGATTAGAGTTCAAATGGGACACTAAACCGGTAAAAGAACAAGATCTTTTATCATCGATGTCCTCGAAAGAACAGAGCAACTAAAAGATGAATAACACGCAGTGGGACGGGTTTAGTTGAGTCACTGATTAAACCAACGTCTGTAGAGTTGTATCGTCGTAATAACTCATCAGCCGCTCCCAATCAATCATTGCAATTTTGATCCTCATCAACATCAGTAATTTTTCTGAATCGCTATTCGATTTTTTTTTATCGAAGTAAGAAACGCAGATTAAAGAAATTTCTTACGAGATATCTTGTCAGCTGCTTCCATATCAACCATTATTTCATTTCCTTCGTCAATATCTACAAATTGGCTTGACCCAATAAAAAAAAAAAAAAAAAAAAAAAACACTTCCAGAGCAAGAGGACCTAATAAAAAGTAAGTAATTGTAATATATCTCTTCTGTCCAACCAGATTAATCGTTGCTTCTATCACTGCGAATTAGACTAAATCTCTATCCTATTTAAAATCAGTGTAAGAAAATTCAGATTAAATACATTTTCTCATGAGAGATTTTTTTTTCTCTCTCCAGAATCTATCTTATATATTAGGTTGGTGCAAAAATAATGTCGTTTTCTCACATATGTTACTATGTGAGAAAACGACATTATTTTTGCACCAACCTACTATTTGTAAGTCTATCATTCATCCATGCTTAGAATATTGCTGCCACATATGATTTGGTGTCCCTGATATTTACATGAGCTTCTTGATAAAATCAAGAATCAGCAATATTATTGGTCCTGACCTGGAAGCTTGGCTTCAGTCATTTTCCTACCGCCTGTCTTTGTCTTTTATACAAATACTTAGTTAATAGTTCGGATGAGTACTGCGCTAAGGTACCAAGATTTTTTAATTTAAACGAAGTACTCGACTGGAGTCAAATTCTCCTAAATTTACTGTTGAGCTGGTTAGATGTAACTGTAAATTCTATGCTAAGTTTCTTTTCTCGCGCTGCTTGCATGTGGAAATCCCGTCTGCCTCCATGCTTTCCAGCCAACTGCACTTTTTTCATCAGTATTCATGACCCTATTTTTGATACAATATCCGATGAATTAACAGGATAAGTAAACCCATATCAAATTATTTTCTTGCGAGATATCACCTCAACTACTCCAGAAAAAATCAGTGTCTTCATTAGACTTTGCGAAAGGTTTGAGTCATTGTACTATGCTCAGCGATAATAAGAAAACCCCGATGAAAGATACCATGTCAGCTGTTTCAGGAAAATAATCCCATTCATTGCCTTTGCACAGCAGAAAAACAACGGAGTGTACAACAGCCTAAACATCTTTCTATATTTCTGAGATGAGGTATTGTAAATATTTGCACTATTTACATTCTTCGGACTGTACTCATCTTTATTGTCATATTAACGAAGTTTCGGCTATTGGCCGTTCCGGATTTCTTCAGGTGATATACGTTGAGATCTCGCTTTATTTCGACCAATGGTGCAGATTCTTCTAGTTCCACGTGCCATGCCTTTTCTAGATATCTCAATTTCAGTTATTTCCCTTTAGTAACTCAACTCTCCAAGATTTTTGTTCACCTCTGCTGTGACCAGATATTGAGCTGACAACTCATTGGATGAAATCACTGGTTTACTTCAAGTTACACCTGTATCCACTGAGCTCTGTGCCCTTAAGGACACCTAAAGAAGGCTGGAGTGTTCAACGGTCGAAACGTTGTGAATATGACAATAAAGATGAGGACAACAGTCCAAACAGTGTAAATAACGGCCTAAACGTTGTGACGGCTGTTAGATGAAAACACTAATTCGAACAAATCCGTTGTCAATAAAAATGAATTTATGTATTGTATATTTTGTAACGAGGACTTAAGACTCGATGGAGAAGATCCCATTAGATTAAACGGTGACAAATCCAATAATATATCAGTATGAAAAAAAAAGGAAATTTGAAAACGATTTTTTAATCTTCATTTGCCCTTACTCTACTGTCTTTCCGAGTTATCAATTCGTTAAAGTAAAATAAGATTGTCAATGCGCGGAATTTATCACAAATTCATTATGGATTCTTAATAATTTAAATCTATACATTCTTCTCCTCATCCTAGATTCCCAAAGGGATATTTTTGCGCAATTTATGCATTATTTTACGATGAAAAAAAATGCAATAAGAGAAAGTGAAGAATTCATGAAAGGCAGCGTTACATCCGATGTCCAGCAATTTACTTAAAGATTACTGCCTGGAGCTATTGGATAATCAGAAAAGAGCTATTGCCATTAGCTATTGGATCTCTCCATAGATAGCTAGAGGGATGCTGAAAAATTCTCCTCTGGAGACTCTTCCCTAAATCAGTATTATGATGTGTAGGCATTGTAATTAGAATTCTAGAAAGTGGGTCAAGAAGATAAATCTCCAGAACCCCACTCCACGCCCCTGGAATAAAAAATGTGTTCATTGGAAGCCAGTTTGGTTATGCTTGCATATATATTAAGTTGGAAAGAAAGTTTTGTCGCGGAACAGACCGGGGTAAATAACAGACAGACCTTGGATGGCAACTGGTCTACCGCAGAAAGAAATGGCAACCTATTGCGGGAACAAAAAAAATCTGCCTCGTCAGTCATGTGTCGAAAGATATATGATCACCTAAGCGTGTATCACGCATGGCAATTAACTGACTGAAGTTTAATTCAAGCCCATATCAGGCATGGTATTGAACTTAAAAAGCGCTCTTCCGCAACAGAAGTAACAAGAAAAATTCGTTCTGTCAATGGAAATTAAGTTCTATGTTTCTGGAAATGTCAGCAATGTGTTGAGCAGTTTCTATCGGGAAATATTTCTCTCAAAGGTTAATTTCGTTGTGGACTACCAAGTTTTGTCAATACTGAGCTTCAGAAAGTCAGCGTTTAAGCAGTCTACACGAGAATTAGTCAGGGAATTCATAGCAAGTCACAGACCGATCATAAAACATCTTTTTAAACTTGGAAAATTGTCTAAATTTGGTAACTTCGTGGTCTTTCTCTCACCCAAATCAAAAAAGAGATTTGTTACCGAACCTTTATTCAGTAAAATCATCACGGACGCGTAGCGGTGGTAAGCGGTAAAATTGAATGATCGAAGTCCAAGAACTGCAGGGCGACTCTCTACGCGCAATCAAACGCTCCTCCTGGGCCCAGGATGTCCTCTGCGTGTGGCGGTCGTCTACGCGGCCGTCGGACTCATACCGGTGGTAAGCGGTCAAATTGAAGGCTGTAAGTCCAAGAACTGCAAGGTGACTCCACGTGCGCCCAAACTATCCTCAGCGTGTGGACGTTTTCTACGCGGCCGTCCGACTCGTAGCGGGAGTAGGCGGTAAAACTGAAGGCTGTATGTCCAAGAACTGCAAGGTGACACTCTACGCGCAATCAAACGCTCCACATGCCCCCAAACTATCTTCAGCGTGTGGTGGTTTTCTACTCGCCGGTCCGACTCGTAGCGGGAGTAGGCGGTCAAAATGAAGGCTGTCAGTCTAAGAACTGCAAGGCGACTCTCTACGCGCAATCAAACGCTCCACATGCGCCCAAACTATCTTCAGCGTGTGGTGGTTTTCTACTCGGCCGTCCGACTCGTAGCGGGAGTAGGCGGTCAAACTGAAGGCTGTAAGTCTAAGGACTGCAAGGCGACTCTGTACGCGCAATCAAACGCTTCACATGCGCCCAAACTATCTTCAGCGTGTGGTGGTTTTCTACTCGGCCGTCCGACTCGTAGCGGGAGTAAGCGGTCAAACTGAAGGCTGTAAGTCTAAGAACTGCAAGGCAACTCTCTATGCGCAATTCAACGCTCTACGTGCGTGGTCCTTTATGAATCTATATTCAGTAAAAAACAACAATGACCGGCTCTCACAGAACAATAACAGTTAGATGATCATCGGTAAAACAATGCTCTTAAACGAATGTAGCAACATTGGAAAGTACTCGGATAAACACTAAAATCAAATAAGTAATTATGAACTTTGGTAAATCAACTAATTACATAAGACTAATGTGGAAAGTTGAGAAAGTTAATTAAAAAGTTGGGTAAACGGAAGCTGTCGTTATTAGCCAAACATATATCTATATCTATATATATATATATATATATATATATATATATATATATATATATATATATATATATATATATATATATACGTACATAGAAACATAACTTTATCTATCTCTCTCTCTCTCTCTCTATATATATATATATATATATATCTACCTATATACATATATATATGTATATATCTACCTATATATATATATATGACAAAATTTAGTACATGTATAAGTGCTGAAGTAAGCTTATATCTACATACATTTTCAGTATGTATGAGAATGTACTTGAGAAAGCATATGATATAAACATTTATAAATTGGTGAAACCACCTGACGTGTGGACTAAACGATACGAGATATAAAAGCAATCAACTAAGTGATAAATTTTCTTTGTATTAATCCTACATATGCATACATACATACATATATATATATATATATATATATATATATATATATATATATATATATATATATATATATATATAGTAGAGAAATTTAGGAACTCAGCCGATTCCGAGCCGATTCCGCTACGTTGATTTCAACCTTTCGATATCTTCAGGCGATTTCGGTCAGTTGATTTCCGAATGCATTATTTTTTTTAAATAACCATTTTATTTTAATGTTATTAGGTTGGTGCAAAAATAATGACGTAATAATGTCGTTTTTTGACGTATTTTTTAACGTCAAAAAACGACATTATTACGTCATTATTTTTGCACCAACCTACTATATTTAAATAAAACAAATAAATAAACGTATGACGTAATATGTGGTGGAAGGTGTGGAGGAGGGAGAGAAGTAGGAGGAGGAATAGGAAGAGGAGGAGGGGGAAGAGGGAAATCAAGCGTATTGGAAATATTTCAGTGGTCGATTAAATTAAATATATTTACGTTCTTTCCATTACACTTCAAATGAACTCACACAAGGAACTATTTAGTATTGTATACAACGAGGTATAATTTCCGTTCCCGATTCAATTTTTTTAAATATTTTTTTTTGATCTGAAAATGTTATTATAGCTTTTTTTTTTCTAGTTGACAAAAGTTGCAAATGTATGTGTGTGTGTGTCCGTGTGCGTGTATTAAATTTCAGATATAATTATAATATATCTGTAAGACGACAATATAAACAAAGACAAAAGGAAAACTACCTTAGACGACGCATTTCGTCCTCTGATGGACGTTATCAAGACAAATGTATAGATTGTATTTTCAACCAGTATTTGTAAACAAAAGTAAAAACGTTAGTTTAAAGGAAATATTCATCAGGTAACTGAAAAGATTCGGTAAATTATGGAGAATGCTAGTTGTCGTAATTTAATGTCTAAGAAACAAAAATGTGTAAGTGATGTAATTGTTGAGTTTAAAAAAAAATACTGTAATTAATATTTGAATTATTTCATTTTAGAATTAATTTAAATAAGAGAAGATAGTAAATTGGGCCGTTTTCTATTTTTTTTTTTTCTTTTCTTTCTTTTTTTTTTTTTACATTTTTATGATGATCTCGTTTGTCTTGGGAAAGATGTAATACTTTCAGGAATGGAGATATTTGAAAATACTTCCAGGACGCTGATTTATATTTTGATAAAATTTGAATGCTACACTCTGGAGAATTTTCCGTATAATTAAGTTACTTTTTCTTTGAATAATTTTAGCATTATTTGAATTCAGTGTGTGGTTGAATTAATTTCTATGTATAACTAATGCATTTGATAAATTGTTGTGTATAAGTTCATTTTTGTGCTCATAGATATTTTTTCTAACCTTTTATAAGTTTCTACAATGTATTGTGAGGAGAAGTTGTTAATACCTGTTTCAGAATTATTATTATGAGTAATTTTAGTACTGATCATATCAGTGATAGTTTTGGGTATAATTGTAATTATTTTAATATTGTTAAAATTAGTTAAATTGTTTTGCAAAGTAGATGTTAACGATTAACTCCTTAAAATCTACTTTGCAAAACAATTTATCCAATCTTTCTAGAAGATAAATTGTTGTATAGAGGAGGTGCTTCCTTTAAAAGGGTAGAAGAAAACCATGCTTTCTGTGACGTTCTTTGTGGGCGAGCGGTGAATCACAATTGATCATTCTCCTATAATGTGGGTCCCGTTTTATTTACTAAGATTTCCCAATCGCGCAAACCGATAGACATAATATACATTATTTAATAAATAAAAAAGTAATGTCTATTCCAAATACGAAAAATAACCTTTAAAATTATATATATATATATATATATATATATATATATATATATATATATATAAAGAAATGGACAAAGTCCGACAATTTATTTATTAAAGACATTCTTTTCTGTTTAACGTTCTTTTTTATTGATACAAGTATTTAAGTAAATGCTCTGTTTATAATAAACAGTATTAAATAACATTTACCGGCCTGAATGTCCGAGAAATTTTCATAGAAAATATTCGTCCTTTGACAGGATTCGAACCTGCATCCTATACAGAACCGCCATTTACTTAAATACTTGTATCTATAAAAAGAACGTTAAACATAAAAATGTCTTTAATAAATAAATTGTCGGACTTTGTCCATTTCTTAATGCATGACGTCATTTGTTTACATTTGATACGCCATCAGCAGTTATGAATGTACGAGATTCATGGAAGATTGAAGTTTATAAGCAGTAAATTCGACCTTGACTACCGAACGACCCTTGGTGGCCGAGCGGTTAGGCAAGCCGGGATAAATGGCGCTCCCTTTTAGGATACAGGTTCGAATCCTATCAAAGGACGAATATTTTCTATGAAAATTTTACGGATATTCAGGCCGGTAAATGTTATTTAATACTGTTTATTATAAACAGAGCATTTACTTAAATACTTGTATCTATAAAAAGAACGTTAAACATAAAAAATATCTTTCATAAAAATAAAAAAATATATATATATATATATATATATATATATATATATATATATATATATATATATATATATATATATATATATATATATATATATATATATATATATATATATATATATATATATATATATATATATAAAAAATGGATATTCATGTGGCGTAATGGAGAAGTTCGAAATCCAGTCAAGTTCGTTCCGTTCATTTTTTTTCCTCAAAAATCCCTTGGTAAGTATCTCTGCACCCCTCTGCTCCCCTTGCAATATCTATGAGAAAAACGTCACTGAATTAAAGAAAAAAAAATTGCTACTGAATACATCACCAGTAATATTAAGTAGGCTTGTCACTAGATTATGGTAGCTGATTTTCAGAGAGTGGCTTTCGTGCTGTAAGGGCGTCCATCACTATAATCTCCCTGGGTTACAGGGACTTTCTTACGTGTAAGAAAGTAGTCAGGCTAGAAATCGAGTAGACAGCCATCATATGTTAAGTAGTAAATAAAATTACATGTTCACGTATCTGTCCATAATCTGATTTTCCCAGAGATTACATCCACTCGTAAAATTTGACTGTCAAGAACCTTGGCAAGCAGACGGAATATATGCAAAACTCAGAATATGGGTAGATAAATAAAAATTACTTATATTTCCTGAGGGTTGGAGGACGATTGAAATGTTTATCGACTAGTTTTAGGAATATCCATTAAAATTACTAAAAATATTTAACAGAAACAACATTAAAGTAGGTTACATTTGCGTGAGAAATAGCGATAACAATATATTATTGGTTAATTATAAAAATAACAAAACTAATAGCACTAACGAAACAAGAGAAGAAATATAAAAAAAAATGCAACTGCAGTCAATGTTTAATAGCAATATTAATTATAGAGCTAGTATAAAATGTGTTAACATGCAGAAATAGTATTTTGGTTCGAGAGAAACAGAATGGAAATAAAGATTTTACAATCATAAACTGAGCCCGAATAGCGAAAAATAGAGAAGCAAAAAAGATCTCTCAAAATATCATAAGCAGATAGGAATGATAGGAAAGAAACCGAAGCAGATATACCGTGGGAGGTGGTAGCAAAAAGGAATCAGATAATGGCGAGGGAGAAAGATATAATCTTTGCCGAGTAACTTAACTTATTACAAAATATAGATAGCCCAAGATTATTGAATAGAAGAAATGAATTAATAGTTACATATACAGATAAAGATAAATATCTTTTGAAAAATATTGAAACAGATTGATTTCGGCAATTGCCACCACCTCTTATGTAAAAGTTATTTATTTATTATTATTAATATTATTATTGTTTCCTTGAATTTCTGTTGTATACAAATTTCCGTCGGGATCCCAAACAGAGGTCTAAGGTCAGAAATCTTCCACTGATCATTTTTTGTAAAGATTTTTTTTTTAAATCTCTTCGTAATGGGTGAAGTGTACATGTGAGTACAATATTTTGTATTTCTTTAAAGCATGGTCTACCGGATATCCCTTCTTTGAGAACATTTTCCAATCAATCCAAGGGCTCCAAATACAATTGTTATTATTATTATTATTATTATTATTATTATTATTATTATTATTATGTTGTATACATATTCCCTTCCGGGTCAGAAATATTTGCCATTGCATTGATCATTTTTGTAAAAAAAAAAAAAGAAAAAAAAAAGCTAAACCTATAATCACACATATTTTACATAGATAAAGCTCTTCGTTACATCTGAGCTGTACTTGTGAGTACCATCTTTTGTATTAGGTTCGTGCAAAAATAATGTCATTTTTTGACGTAAAAAACTACATTATTTTGCACCAACCTAACATTTCTTTAAAGCATGGGCCGCAAGGCAAGACTTCACTGAGTTTATCGAAAAGTTTCACAGTCAAACTGAGTGTTCCAACTACAACTGGAATTTTTGATGTCTTCATGTGCCACAGTTTCCACTTCATGATCCTTGTATTTTGGCAGTTTTCTGAAGATCTTCAAAAATAAATTACAATCTGCAGGAACTGCCATATCAATAAGAAAGGACATTATGTTGTTGTGGTCTTTAATCCGAACATCTGGTGGATTAACTTTGATTTCACTGTCTGTGTGTATTGTATATAAAATAATAAAATAAAATTGTCACAGCTCCTATCTCCGTAACCCGGTCTGGGTGTGGTTCATATCAATTTCTTTCAGTTTCTTTTCCGTAAAAGTTGCATGTTTTCCAGTGCAGATATTGGCCCACTCTATCATACGGCGTATATTATTATTATTATTATTATTATTATTAATAATAATAATAATAATATATATATATATATATATATATATATATATATATATATATATATATATATATATATATATATATATATATATTGGTAACAAGTATATATAGATAGAGATAAATAGGTAACTAGATTTAGAGGCAACTATAGATGTTACTTGATGAACCAGGAAATATTATATTACCTGGGGTAATATATTATAGTCATGGAAACTTAAGGTTGTCTCTTTCTTAATAATTTAATTAATATTTGCTCTGTTAGAGCTCTCTGGATTACATCTTCTTTGGAATTATCCACACGGATTGCGAAACCATTCATTACCTTTCTGTATATATATATATATATATATATATATATATATATATATATATATATATATATATATATATATATATATATATATGGTCATTGAAAAGTGACTCCCCATTTTAAAATACTTATAATTTATTAATTTATTTATTAACAATAATTTTTACAAGAAATGGAGATGTGATGAAAGCTTTTAGCGGGTGGTTATACTAAAAATTAGATATGGCTACCAGATTTTGTTACGAGCTTGGCGAGCCGCCCAGGAATACCGTCAACTGGTTTCACCAGGAACTATTATTTTATAGAAGAGATAATTCCTTATATTCGGCCTCCGAGTTCTTCCAAAGTCTTGGTTTAGTATAGTAGACTTGCTCCTTTAACCAACCCCAAAGAAAGAAGTCGCAGGGTGTTAAGTCAGGATTCCGGATTGACCACTTATACATAAAATAGTAAGTTACTTTTCAATCAGGCTGGATATATGTTTATGTGCGTGTGTTTGTATATGTGTGTGTGAGGCACTGAAAGTTTTTAGAAGTAGTTACATCGAGCACTGTTTTACTACCACCAACACTCATTGTGCACTTATATATATATATATATATATATATATATATATATATATATATATATATATATATATATATATATATATATATATATATATATATATAGTCTTGGTTTGGTATAGTAGACTTGCTCTTTTAACCAACTCAGGATTTCAATCTGGCCATTCATACATAAATAGGGAGTTACTTTTCAATTCCGCTATATATATATATATATATATATATATATATATATATATATATATATATATATATATATATATATATGGAAGGCATTGAAACGTTTTAGAAGAGGCAGTTATATATATATATATATATATATATATATATATATGTGTGTGTGTGTGTGTGTGTGTACGTATATATGTATGTATCTATATGTGCATGGAGGGGTGAACGTAGACGAAGGGGTAAGTATATATTACAAATGAAAATATTATCAATAGCCCAGTGATTTTCATTAACTTGGTAGAAATTGCTGCAAATTGTCCATACTGTGATTCACAGACGTATAGCTACACGTCATAAGTAAATGAATATATTGAGATATGTACTAGTGATATATATATATATATATATATATATATATATATATATATATATATATATATATATATATATATATATATATATGAATGAATGAATTTAAATCGCACTTATTATCTATTTAATGGTTTTTCCTCGCAAACTATAGGACATTTCTTCTGGAGTGCTTGTATATACCTGATTATTTTCGATTATATTTCCTCGACCAAATTCTCCAATTCTGACTTCTCCTTCCCGACTGTAGCATTGAAACGAACGACAATCAATTGTCAGACTTGATTGTTAGAGACTGGAGAGGCCGGTCTTTCATGACAGCATTGATCTTGGATTTCGTAGATAGATTATTACACAATTATGGGAATTACTCTATAGGGAATGGATCGCTTTTTACCATGAGGCAAAACGAGAAAGATCTATTTCTAGGAGAAATGTTTGATAAGAAGCCTCAACTTCCAACTATTTTAATAAAAATTATTAGTCAATGCCTATCTATTTTTTCTTCTTTTTGACGAATCGTTTTACATTTTGTGGATCGAAGTAGAACATTTTCCATAGATATTAATTTATCTTCCTTCTCTAGACTATTTTTTTAATCAATTCCCCTCTAGCAAGGCGATGATACCGCTAAGACGCAGAGATCTGCATGAAATGAAAGAGAAGGAGAATTTAGAAAGAACCCGAACTCTAAGAATCCAAGACTGAATTATAACCAATTTTTGATCTTTTTTTTTTAAGAACCCGTAATCGCTATTTATGCTTAATATAATAAAATATAATATAATATAATATAATATAATATATATATATATATATATATATATATATATATATATATATATATATCTCCTGTTTATTTTGAATGACAAT
Organism: Acanthosepion lycidas; assembly: GCA_963932145.1. NCBI lineage: Eukaryota > Metazoa > Mollusca > Cephalopoda > Sepiida > Sepiidae > Acanthosepion > Acanthosepion lycidas. The sequence continues at coordinate 81,781,848 of OZ010576.1, forward strand.
TTTATTTTTCAAAATTAAAAAAACTAACCACAGTATAATACAAAATTGCGCCAGTATTGCGATAACCAGCTATTTTTATTAAAATTTAAATTACGTAACGGTCAAACTATAGGCAGCACCTGAAGATTGCGTTGTGCATGAAACTCCGATTCGTGCTACCGGTGAGGGATAATATGTATATTTATTAATATATACTTAATAGCTCTGGTTTACTACATTGAACCCTGTTTTATTTAAACCAGAACTATATGCGATATATATATATATCTATATCTATCTATCTATCTATCTATCTATCTATCTATCTATCTATCTATCTATATATATATATATATATATATATATATATATATATATATATATATATTGTCATCCACAGACAATGAATCGAAACCCGACTGAATTGGCGACAGTCGCGGATGAAGGTGAATTTAAGCGGCAGGGATTTAGGGGAATTTAAACTTATTTATTTTTAAACACACTTTACCGAAGAGTCTTGCATTAGTAAGCGTAATAGTCACTGTTTACAAACCCACACTTTCTCAACCGAAATAAATATTTCAGGAGCATATATATTGTCATCCACAGACATACTGTTTCGCTGTATCACAGCTCATCAGTGTGCCAAGGTAGCACGGCAGGGATGAAGATGAATTAAAGCGTATTTATTTTTAGATAAACACACAGTGACTGAGAGAACTCGATTCGATTTACCTAAGAGTCTCTCTCTCTCTCTCTCTCTCTCTATATATATATATATATATATATATATATATATATATATATATATATGTATATATATAATGATGCATGTTACATTAAATAATATAGACAAGTGTTGTCTATTTATTTTATGTAACTTCGTGTCATATCGTCTGATAAGCTTAATAGCATTATCATTAAACGAAAGAAAATCACAATATTGATACATATTTTTTAATCCTATCTAAGCTTTCGGCTTACATAAGCCATTATCAAAGATGATAATTACATTAGAATATTTTAAGCAATACATGGACAAAACAGTCATGATAGACTGTTTCTGTTTGCATTGAAGCTTTCCAAGTAACGACAAACTCGTACATATAAGACGCTGGAAGCGAAAATCGCACTGCAGCTTATGACGTCAATGCGTAATTTCCTCCAGTTTTTCCGGGGTAGTTATATCCTTTAGTTTATCGTAGATGTCCTGTTTATTGCTGTTAAGGGTCTTCAATTTTTGGGGGTCTATTTCAATATATAGGTACGTCTCTTGTGCGGATATGATCGAAGATCTGCTGTTTAAAAACATTAATTTGGGCTCTGTCAACCAGACGCTTCTCTCTAACTAAGTGGTATAGCAAGTCAGTTCAAATGACAGTTCTATATAGGACACATTCAATTCCTGTTGGCGAACTCATATTTTTTACGGTAAATATATTTACGGTAAATATATTTTACGGTAAATATGTTTCATTAAAAAAACGGAGCATTTATTTACATAAATTATATTTATTAAAATAACGAATTAACAGAAAAATATCAAATTGTCGTCGGACTTTCATAATAATACATATATAATTTTGCACATTACGTTTAGAGAATATACAAATTTGAGTAGACCCACCATTTACTAAAGTAGTATATTTATTTTCGTTTGCCAGCCTGAATCTTCCAGAAATTTTATTAAAAAAAAAACAAACCAAGATGCTCCCCCCAACCGCGGACAGGATTCGATCCCGTATCACACTTTGTAGGAGAAACCGTCGTTAGGTACAATGTGATTTTATCGCCTCGGACACGAAGAGAATTGCCGACCAAGAAAGCCCGAATAATTACTTTAAACACAAAATCCCTCTAGTTCTAGATCCCCAGAAGTTCAAATCATTGGTTGATAACGCCTGACGTATTTTCTTCGCAAAAATCTCTACGTATTTTCCTTACAGGAAGTTTTGTCTTAAATTCCGACCCGCTGAAACCGCACCCAAGCACCCAACGCACGTCACGTGGGCAAAACACGTAGTCTAAAAGACTTCCTGATCTGTCTACACTCTTACTTCGGATACTGTTATATATGCTACAAACACCCCCCTATATATATATATATATATATATATATATATATATATATATATATATATATATATATATATATATATATAATAGTTTGCCACTCGTATTCGATGATACCTGTTTCTTAAGGCGGCGGGCAAATCCCTATTGCAGATACCACCCGATCAGGCACATTTGTGTTAGTCCGTCACCCACAGAACCCACCTGTGGTTTATACGGCACCTATGTTGAGCAGACCTTAGTTTCTGGGAGAGAGCTTGTTATCTAACGTGATCAACAATCAGAACAAGGACAGCACGCTCAAAGTTCTCGGGCACGATGACTTGTGATGTGGTGCTAGCAAAACTATCGACGGCCCCATGTGTTTCGTCTACACAATTACACTCACAAGTCTTGGGCCAACGTGTGGTATGGTTTTCATGCACTTTCCAAAGGTGCAGCACGCTCGGATCGCCCCCATCCAGTCCAATAATACACACACATATACACACACACACACACAGTCACACACACACACATATATATATATATATATATATATATATATATATATATATATATATATATATATATATATATGTAGTAAGGTTAATAAATCCGTTGGTACACTATTTACATTATTCGGACTATTGTCCTCATCTTTGTCGCCATATTTATTACTATAAATTAAATGCAAGTTTCCCCTGCCCTTTTTTCATTTAAGAGAAAAATTCAAAAATACACTGATTAGATGAGAAAGGTGAGAAAGACAGACAAAGAAAAATAGGGAGGAGGAGGGTGAGGGAGAGAAGACTTGACAAGTAATCTGTGTTTTCTCACCGGATTTATTCAACTTTTCATTGAGGTGTCCTGAGAGAATTAGAAGTCCTACCAGGATTCATTAATGACGGCCACAATCTTGACAAAAGAAGATATGCTGATGAGAAAGTAAAAATATTTAGGACAGAAAGGAAACTACAAGACCCCCTAGACAGAATGTATCGATCTCAACAAAAGGAACACCCCAACTTGCAAAATTACAGGAACTAGAATTCAGTACACCGTTACCTCATTCCAAGATGCTATCCTTATCTATGGATTAATATCTGAACATGGATTAATATATGTTGCCGATAATCGTGTTATTTACGAATCTCTATCATTTCTTGTTTGCGGTAAGTTGTATGAGCGAAGTTAAGGATATTTTAATTATCTGCCCTTGAAACTTGTTCATTTCTTCGTTTGCTTTTTTACTCTCCTAATGCCTACTTTGCTGTAATTATTTCTGCGTCTTCCCATTACGTCTGACTTTCATATCCGAATAACTCAACACAACGCTTTAACAGCTGAATACATAAACGCGGATATATGACTCAGATACATTGTGTCAATTTCGCTTTGTATATTTTTGTTTTCAGTTGCAATTGATCTGAACTGCACACTAGCACAGAAAAGACATAGACAAGCAAACTTTTTGAACACAAAAGTTTTGCTTTCTTCTTTTCTTTGTTTTTTTTTTTTTGTATAAACGAATCTACTCAGGCACAATGCGTGAATCATCAATGCACTCACTTGATACATATGATATAAGTGCTTTTGGATAGAATAAAAAAATATATATATTCGCTTTATTTCTGAACATTTGTGTTAAGTCTTTTCAAAACACTTGACAATGTCGGCTTTCTATCTTCCAGTCAGTTGTTATCTGTGCATTTGCCAATACAAAAACAGATATGAAAACAGGTTTCGTTTTCCAAAAGACTAACGAAGCAAATGATAAAAAAAGAGTGATTACATGTTAGCCATAAGGAATAATTACAAAATGTCTTTTATTACACGGTCATTTGGTACTAAAACTTGCAAGAGAAGCTTAGGGATTTAAGCGCAAAACGACTTTTTGAACATCTGAAAAGTACATATTTCCTGTTGCAGAATATTTTAAGTCTCAACAACAACGACTTTCTTTTTTATTTTATAAATATATATATATATATATATATATATATATATATATATATATATTTATATATATATATAAATATATATACATATATATATGTATATATATATATATATATTTATATATATATATATATATATATATATATATATATATATATATACTTTGTTTGTAAAAGTATTTTTTATACACCCTGTATATATATATATATATATATATATATATATATATATATATACAAGGGATATCAAAAATATTTTTACAGATAACGTATTTTTGATAAAACATATATATATTAGGTTGGTGCAAAAATAATGACGTAATAATTATTACGTCATTATTTTTGCATCAACCTTATATATATATATATATATATATATATATATATATATATATATATATATATATATATATATATATATATTGAACAATAAAAATTAAAATCCTCAGACACACTGGGTTGTAGATTAATATTCTTTCGTTTTTTTATTATTATTCCATTTAGATTCCTCGACTAGTTTCGGCCGAAATGGCCATCATCGGGAGGAGAAATATTTCTGCTTGCTGCTAGCACTAAACTACAGAAATTAATGTCTTGATGGAGAAAATGAACTTTTGTCTGTAGTTTTCATTTGTTTTTTTATTTTTTTATCTTTTTAACATGAATCTTTTAACATTCCTTGTTTTGGTCAAACAGTCTCTTTTAAGTTGTTATTTGAGATAAGAGCAGGATGCTGCTATGAATTCTCTGGTCAGTTTGACAGTTTTATTGGACTTGGTGAGGGGATGTGTCTCTGTTTAGTGTTTGTTTGTGTGTGTGTGTTATTTGGTTCTTAGGGAGTGAGTGAGTATGATATGTGTAAGCGTGTGTATTGCTGTGGGTGTGTGTTATCATTTGGCTCATTAGGGAGTGAGTGCGTATGATGTGTGTAAGTGTGTCTATTCGTGTGGGTGAGTGTATAAGTGTGAGGCCTCCACATCTCCGTAAGCCTGTCTGTCTTGTGTGGGTGAGAAATGTGGGTAGTTTTTTTTATTTGTTGATTTAATCTATATATTGTTAATATTAATATATATGTATACATATATATATAATATTAATATATATATATATATATATATATATATATATGTATGTATGTATATATATATGTATATATATATAAAGAAATATAGTCTTAACGTGTGCTATATTTATGGAATAAAGTGCTCAATATCAGAGATAGAGCGTGTGTAAATATAAAAGTGAACATAGAAGTTAACACTTAGGTGGCCTGACGATTGCATATAGCATGAAACAGACTGTCGCCTCTAAGTGTTGACTTCTATGTTCACTTTTATATTTATATATATATATATATATATATATATATATATATATATATATATATATATATATATATATATATATATTTGCAGAACCCCATTTCAGAATTGTAGAAACATGCTAATAGATTTAATTACTCTCACTGAAAAGTCAGTTTTCTACAAAAACAGGCGCCAAATATTTAAATTTTTGTATTCATATATATATTAACCAACCAGCGACGTCTTATGAGACGCGTGGTATTCTTTGAATTGGCAGACGATAAAATATCTCTTAGAAAAAAGTTTTGTAAGCTCACTTATAATATTCACAATATTTTCACTCCTTAAAAGAATTATTTAAAATTTGGGAAGATATTTTTCGACCAACAAGTTTGTGATTAATAAATCTAAATTTTGATTTCTCCTGGAATTTTATTATAACTATAATCATTTTTTGTTTGCTAAGGAGTGTTTCAGCAAATGTTTGATCAGTTCAAAAGTTTGCAAACAAAACAGAACTGAAATTCCCGTTGTAGTTTGCAATCTCGGTTTGATTGTAAAACTTTTCGATAAACTAATTGAAGCGATACATCGCTGCCCATGCCTTAAGGAAATACAAATGATTGTACTAACAAGTACAGGTCCGACATTACAAAGAGCTTTAACTATGTAAAATATCTATGATCATTTTTTTTTCTGACCCGGCAGGAAATATGTATACAATATAAATAAAACGTAATAATAATAGTATTTGGAGCTCTCGGATTGATTGGAAAAGGTGCCTATAGACTCATTGAATGGATATCTCGTAGCCCATGCCTGAAAAAATACAGAAGATTGTACTTACAAGTATAGCTCACATATTACAAAGATATTTAAAAGAAAAATTACAAATATGATCAGTGGTAGATGTCATAAAGCCTTTTCTGACCTTATGTATCTGTTTGGGACACGGAAGGTAATATGTATACAACATAAATCTAAGGAAATAATAATAATAATAACAACAACAACAACAACATATACATGAGGGGTGGTGCCAATTACCGAAATCAATCTATTTCCTTATTTTTCAAAACATATATATTAACCAAGCAGTGACGTGCTGTATTCTTTGAATTGGCAGACGATAAAATATCTCTTAGAAAAAGTTTTGGAAGCTCACTTCAGAATATGATTCACAATATTTTCCCCTACTTAAATGGATTATTTAAAAATTGGAAAGCTATTTTCCGACCAACAAGTTTTAGATTAATAAATCTAAATTTTGGTTTCTTTTGGAGCCGATTATTTTATTATAACGTTGATCAATTTTTGTTTGCTAAGTAGTCTTTCAGCGAAACTTTGACTAGTGTGTTTGTTCGATCATTTACAAACACAAGAGAACTGAATTTCTTACAGTTCATTTATTCCTCACATTTTTTGTATATTTATTCGAATATATAGTATTAGAAAAATAATGCTTAGCGATAAAGAAAACGTGCACGCTCAGTTTGTTTACATATGTCTACAGTAGTCTACTTGGCTTTTTCATGTGGTTGGCAACTACAGTTTATAAACACAGATAAAAACAACGTAAATCTGCGTCACTTACACCCGCACATATGTAGACGCATTTTCTGTTTATGCAATACTAACGTAAATCATTTGGTTACACTATAAAAAGATACACGAAATATTGTGTGAAGTTGTTCCCAAAGAACCTTTGTAATTCACTTCTTTGAATTTGAAAGAAAAATAATATTCAAATAAATAAAAATTATTGAAATTTGTAGACGCTTGCAAATGGAAGGTTTTTAGTCCAATCCAAGATGGATTCAGATGACTACTACTACACACAAAATACAATGGCTAAAAGACTTAACATAGGAGGAAAAAATTAATTCCTTTAAATAATATGTGGAAATAACCATTCTTTGCCTGATGATGGTCACAAGACCCGAAATGCGTGTAGCAAAATATATCCACTAAAGCAATAATTAAAGTGATCAAGTTGATAAAATACACACACACACGATACCTACACATACGGGCTCCTGCACACACGGACACACACACACAGCCATATATATATATATATATATATATATATATATATATATATATATATATATATATATATATAATTTTAAGTGATTTTCTTTTATTCCGACATTACTTATTTTTTTTTACTACGAACGATATTTTTGGTGGGTACACGTCTTTGAGTTGATATGCTTGATTTTATTTTATTTTTTTTTTTTTTATCAGAGAACCAGTGAAATTGATGTCAACGGGCCTTTCATTCTTTGCAAGGCAGCCTCATTTACTTTAACAGGACTTCCCTATCTTGGCCGCTTGGTATGAATTTCAGTATTTAAGAAAAAAAAACAAGGATATTAACAATCATGTGTATCAACTAAAAATAACGTTTAGAAGTATCAGATATGATAATAATAATAATAAGAAGAAGAAGAAGAAGAACAAGAACAAGAACAAGAACAAGAAGAACAACAACGACAACAATTAGAAGAACAAGAACAAGAACAAGAACAAGATATTATTATTATTATTATTATTATTATTATTATTATTATTATTATTATTTCCGTTGATTTCTGTTGTATGCTCATTTCCTTCCGGGGCTCAACCAGAAATGGCATCATGACATTTTTGCTGTACATTTGTGAAAAATAAATAAATACATAAATAAAACACATAGGCATTTTATATAGATAAACTCCTTCGTAAATTATCAGTTGTGCTTATGCGAACGATGTTCTCGTTGTTATTATTATAATTATTATTTGTGTAAGTTATATTTCCTGCTTTATATCCTGTAGAGACGGGTCCAAACTAAGCTCCTTAGGCCCTAAAAGAGAACGGTCATTTAACTGATAGCACTTTTCTTAGTATATGGGATGTCCATAGTAGGGCGATCTTCTGGACAACTTGTATGCTGATCTTACCTGGGACACTGCTTGTAAAATCGTCCATTCCTTTTCTCACGAGCCCCAGAGCTTCGATTAACATTGGTACAGTTCCAGTCTTATTTCCCCACAACCTGTTAATCTCCATCCCCAGGTCCTTATATTTGAACAATTTCTCGAAAATTCTAATGGAGGTGTTTCTCCCAGAAGGTGCTGCTAAGTCAATAAGAATACACTTCTTTTTTATAATAATATCAGAATTGTTGGCTTTTATTTCCTTATCACTTTTAATTGACATGTCGCAGAGGATAGTTACATCGTTATTTTGGGTAAATGTGTCTGGTTGGAGCTAATACCATTTCTCAGAGGTTTTGATTTTGTGCTTCTTGCATATGTTCCAGTGTACATATGTCGCTACCTTGTTATGTCTATGAGTATATTCTTTTTTGCTAGTTCCGAAAATCCTGGCATAATACAGTCGGCAGTTTTATTATATATTCCGCAGATCCTGCATTTCCGGTTAATTACATCCTTGATTATATGACAGTGATAGGATCTGGTAGTATTATTATTATTACTATTATTATTGCTATTATTATTATTTAATTTCTTGCGCAAGGAAGAGTGCTACTTTAAAATTCTATTAAAAGGTTTTTAGTACACATATTTTGACTTATATTTTAAAATATAAACAAAAATACTAAAGAACTCCGGATTATTTACCTAACGTGTTCTTTCGAGATAACAATTGGTTCACTAAGACAGTCACTAAACCTTATTTCAAAATCTACCACAACTCTAACTGTTGAAGTCATAACATAATTTACCTCCTAGAATGTCCACTATGCCAGAAACAATGTGCGGGAAAATCTGAATGGCCCTTTCATTACAGAATTAATAATTATCGGAATCGGATCAAGTGAGCTCCCCACGGACCTGTAGAGCAACATTTCCACCTAGAAAGACATAATTTTAAACGCCATACAAAATTCACTATGATTGAAAAATAGAAATAGTCAGAAATGATGAACTGTGAAAAATAGTAGAAGAACATGAAGACATATGGATTTTGCGCCTCAAAACACTTTGTCCAGACGGGCTTAACCACAAACATATCAACATAGATAGAATTAATATAAAAGCCCATAAATCAATCCGTACCCACATTTCTCACCCACACAAGACATACTTGTTTGCAGAGTTGTTGAGGTTTCACACTAATACAAAAACTCACAAAAATATATACACATCACACACACTATCAAAGAAATAAAAGACAACACACACTTAACACACATATCCCGTTACCAGCAACTAATAAAATTGTCAAAATGACCAAGGATGAAATTCTTTGTCAGGAATCCGCCATCATTTATCTTTAAAACAACTTCAAAGAGGCCGTTCGACCAACACAAGGCTGACCAAAATTAACGATAAAAAACAAATGAAAGCTACAAATAAAGTTCACTTTCTTCAGCAACAGCCATTCACTCATGTAGTTCACTGCCACTTACAAGCAATGATTTTTTCTCTCCTGATGTTGGCCATGCTGACCAAGTATTTTCGATCTTTTTCAAGGTCATCTTCAGTGGTAAATTACAAAGACAAACTTATTGTAACTGCGATAATCAGTAGTCTGTTGTGATAGAGATTTATGTAATTATTAATGCTTTTTTTTAATCAATCTTCTCCAATGTTTTTTGAATCAATCTTCTCCAATGTATTTAATTCAAAATTTTCTTATCCTAGACTGACTGTCATCCAAGGCTAGAGAGATTTGTCTAGTCTGATATTTAGCCTATAGCTATAGGATGAAAAATAGATAAATGTCTTTCACACGAGCATTAGTGCAAAAATGAAAGCATTTTTCAAGTCGATAAACATTACAATGAGAGCCATTGGATATAAATTATTGAATAAATAAGAGGTTTTCAGAAAATTGAAACTGTCGGTTTAACAAGAACTGGTTAAGCGCTGCTCGTTCAAGAATAATTATCTAAAAAATAATATCTTGAGAAAGGAATTTAGAGTCAAATTTGAATTATTGGTAACAGGCCCAAGTAAGGTGAATTGGATTTTATAGAATTGGATCATTTAGAAATTTCATGAAAGAAAAATCATATTCGAATGGTTACATATCTAGCTCCTTAATGTTAGATTGACCATTCTTAGTTCAACGGAGGAAAACGGATGAAAGATGGGGTTTGTCTTGTGCTAATATTCACTAAAAACAATTTTAAGAGCAATCCCAAGTATAGAGTGACAGCTAAAAATTGTTGAGATTAATTAACATCCGGTTCACAGTCCTCCCCGTTCTTTTGAAGATCAATAGAGGGTTATCTCTTCTTTCCTGCTAAGGGTTGCCTTTCAGGTTCCTTCTAAAGTTTTCTTCACTTCTATACTTTTAACGTCCCTGACTAAACACTGAAATTGTATTTAGAATATTTTCGTTCAATAGGTATAGATAGTTTCGCCATATCTTCCAATTCACACTCTACCTCGGTCTTTTGAACAGGAGTAGAAGGTTTATCCCTTGTTTCCTGCGTAGGATTACCTCATCTGTTCTTTCTAAAATGTTCTCATTCTCTTTCGCTCACAGTAGAAAATCTTCTCATTCTCTATCACTCCCAGTACCTCTTTGCTCGGGGCCAATAGATTAAAAAAAAAGATATGGTTTGATATGAATAAAACAGCTTGTTGTAGAAATTAAAGGTTGTGAGGATAAGGAGGATATAAAATTATTGACCCTTGAATTGAAATGATTTACGTTGAGATGTTCAATGAAGCAAATATGCAAGTCTCTGTTGCATAAAATAGTTGTCATTTAGAGAAAATACTGCTGGAGTTTAAATATAATACAGAAGAGATAAGAGTGATTCGACTCTTCATTTTTATTGATTCGGTTTATCGGCCCTGTGCAGGTTTTTTAAAGCCAGAAAATATTTTTAGATTGTAAGTTTTTTTTTGGAGATAATGATTAATTGATATCAATTAATTGGTAGACGAGTTGAATTCATACCTGTCCAAGTAGGTATTTTCACATAAGAAAACGTAACAAATTCGACTAGAGATTGAACTTTGTTCTCTGATTTTCAATTCAGAGCTGTTATTCATTACACCATAGCATGCCATGTCTTAGCTGCTTGTTTTGTTTTGTTTTGTTTTGTTTTGTTTTACGGCATATCAACCTCAATGAGTCATTTAATGCCGACAAATTTTTTTTCTGGTAATATTTTGTTTTGTCAATAATCTATTCCTGTGAATATTTTTTTCGTCAAAAATGTATAACTTGTAATATTAATTTTTCAAAAACGTATACCTGGTAATATTATTTTTCAAAAACGTATAGCTCTTAATATTACTTTTTCAAAAACGTATAGCTGGTAATATCATTACAAAAACATATTGCTGGTAATATTTTTTGTTCTTCCAAAATTTTATTTCTGGTAATAATTTTTTACAAAGTATTTCTGGTATTAAAACCTATTTTTACACTTTTATAATGCCTTTTACCTCGGTTTCTGGGTTAACTATTTTCCCATAGCTGGGAACCTACCATGTGCTACCAGCCCGGGTCAGGGTGGATCTGGGAACACTAGCAATTTAGAGGAGGTTCCACGCTCATCAAAGCCTCCTGATCAGAGGCCTTGATGTTGGACGTAGTTTATCGTCTTACCCTGGACGCGGATGTAGTTTATCGTCATACACAGGACGCCCCATTGGGTGGGGGGTCTTACCCCTCTGCTGAGGTGTAGTCGGCGTCTTCTACAGCCCAAGCCGACACGGCATCTTTGTCGTAAATGTCTGAACTGGTACAACTAACGAACTGAACATATGTCACTGAAATGGCGATAGAATAGCGATTGACTTGCAACGTTGCTTGTCTGGGAAAGTCGCAGTAGAGGGGAATATAAGTCTTTCTCCAGACAATGATTTTGAACTTTATTAATCTTGGAAAGTAAGGATTGAGCAGCTCAAGTCTAGATATTTTGCGTCTCAACTGAACATGTAAAGTTACGTTTAGAAGTTCATGACAGAATGAGTCAAGAATTTCCTGCAACGATAGAACAAGCCGATCTTTTTATCAATATCTTTAGCATTGAATAATATATGACTTCCTTTTACGCTGTGCTAGTCTTGTCACAAGAGGATTCCTCTTTTGAAAATCAGCATTCAAAATCATATTTTTTTCTGAACTCGAACTACCAACTCAACATATCTACAAGGCAGGCCGTAACATATGAGAAGATGCGTTTAGAAACACGTGATTATGATTAACTTAATGTTTGGAATCATTTTTCGTTTCGTTTTTTTTTTTTTTTTTTTTTTTTTTAGACACTACATTCACCAAGATTTATCCATTGAAATGAATGAGAATCTCCGACAACGATATTCACATATAGCAAATATGGACAAAGGCGGTCGGCTGATGCGGGAAAGAAAGACCTTGCTCGTTCGTTGCGTGAATCGAATAAAAAAAGAAGAAAGTTTTGAAAGGAAGAACCTAAGAATAAATGAAGAAATCCTCAGATTAAAACACCCCTGGGAAATAAGTCCAATGGAGCACCTTACCGTCCCTAAGAAAATGCAGGAAATCACGCCTTTAGATAGACATTGCTTCAATACACACACATATTTATATATTTTACGTGTGTGTGTGTGTCTTTTCATTTGTATGTGTATACTGATTATGCAATTCGATGACGTTATTTCCTGTAAAGCCCCACGTCGAAAAACACATCAAATCGCGGTACGGAGGTTGGCGCAGAAAAATGTCTGACTCTGTTGCCGCCATTGAAAGGAAGAATGACGTCAGCGTCCAAGTCTGAAGTCTAATAACTGATATTCAATTTCTATCTCTTCTTTGCCGCCCCACTTTGCCTTGAATGGTCTAATCAGCCTAAATGAGATATCTACGTTCTTGGATTGTGCGTTAGGGCTGACAGAGGGGAGTAAGTAAGAAATGTGGGTGGATAGCTGGGGGAAGGGTAACGAAAAGACGGCTTGGCCTGGGCGAATGAAATGGTGCGAGCGAAACTGTCAAATGAGTTAATGAAACTAAGACAAGTCCTGATCGTGTGATCTCCCACATGTCGAGGCAGTAACGCCGTTTCCTCCGACCCAGGAAAGAAATAACTATGTGGATTTTGTACTGATTTCTTTATTTGATATTTTAATCATAATCACCTACCAACACTATCATGATCATGATCTTCTTTTTCTTCTTCTTCTTCTGCTTCTTCTTCTTCTTCTTCTTCTTCTTCTTCTTCTTCTTAACCTTCTACTTCTTCTTCACCTTCTTCTTCTTCACCCTTTTTTCCATCTTTTTCTCCTCCACCTTCTTTTTCTTCACCCTCTTCTTCACCTTCCTCCTCACATACTTCACCTTCTTCATTTTCTACTTCGCTTTCTTCACCTCGTTCTTTAACTACTACTTTTTTCTTCTTCATTCTTTTTTTTTCTGCGTTTACTTCTTCACCTTCTTCTTCACTGTTTTTCTTCTTCAACTTTGTCTTCATTTATTTTTCTTCTTCTTTTTCTTTTTCAGATTCTTCTTCTTCTTCTATAGCTTCTTCTTCTTCTTCCACTTTTTTCTTAACTTCTTCATCATCATCTTTCCTTCGTCTGCATCTTCACATCCTCATTCTTCTTTTCTTTATCTACATCTCCTTCTCCGCCACCTTATTTTTCTACTTCTTCTTCTTCTTCTTCTTCTTCTTCTTCTTCATCTTCTTCACTTTCTTCTTTTTCATCTTCTTCCTCACCTTCTTTTTCTTCACCTTCGGCTTCTTGTTTTCTTCTTCTTCTTCTTCTTCTTCTTCTTCTTCTTCTTCTTCTTCTTCTTCTTCTTCTTCTTCTTCCATCTTCTTTTTCTTCACTTTCTTCTTCACTTCGTCTTTTTCGTCTTCACTTTTTCTTTTTCTTCTTCTTCACCTTCTTCTTCTGCACTTTCTTCTTCTCTTCCTTTTCTTCTTAACTTCATCATCTTCTCTGCATCTCCACCTTCTCATTTTTCTTTTTTTCTTCTTCATCTCCTTCCCCACCTTATTCTTCGACTTCTTCTCCTACTCCTACTCTTTCCTCCCCTCCTACTCCTCCTCATACATTGCAATTTTTTTTTTTACTTTCCTTTATTGTTTTCTTTCATCTTTATTTTGACATTTTTGTCCTTAAAATCTCCTTCTTTTTGATTTTCTTTTTATTCCATTCTGATTTTTATTGAGTTCTGTTTGTTATGTAAACGTTCTTGATCTACGCCAACCTTAGTTTAATACGAAACGAAATCAAGGCAAATGAATTCTGTCATATTAATTCTCCATCTGCAAAAGATCTTGAGAAATTTATCATTAATAAGCATTTTTAAAAAATACAGAAACCATTTTAGCTACAAAGCAGTGATCAAAATAGTTTACATAATTGACGATAAGTAAACTTAATTTATTACGGCGCATTCTTATAAGCATTCTTTTGTGTTGTATTTACTTTCCAAGTTAGGAGAATCTGCCAGCCAATGTAATTGGATTTCAAGTCCGCAGAAAATCACGACTAAATATCTGGGGAATCGCTAATAAATACATAACTATTTTCGCATTCTGGCCACAATTTTTTTTTTTTTACTTTCTTGTAGAAAAATGCAAAGTATAAATCGGAAAACCCCAAATCAAACAAGTACAAGAATTTAAATATCTCGGAAGTGTTCTAACAGAAGACGGAATGTGCAATACTGAAATCTGAAGACGCATTGGAATGGCCAAAGGTGCATTCCAAAAGCGAAGCAGAGTAATAAGAGAGAGAAAAACACCCTTAGAAACAAAGAAAAGAGTATTGAACTCTTACCTGATATCTGTCCTCCTACCGGGCGTAACAGCAAAATTGTCCAAATCGTGTAACAGCAAAATTGTCCAAATCGTGTAACAGCAAAATTGTCCAAATCGTGTAACAGCAAAATTGTCTCATTGTTAAATTAAGGTTCCAACCGCTGTATCATAGGAATGATTAAAGATATCTTAGTGGAGTCTTGCTGTTGTGATCTCCTGATTCAGTTTTTCTTTCTGCTGTGCCCCTTTTTTTAAACGTATTTAGCGTTCTCTTGATTTTTCTTGAGCGGACTTTGGAGATGGAAGCTAGAGTATAAATATTCGGATCATTACTGAAGGCCTGAATGATTTTTTCCTTTCATTGCTCACTTTGGAAGACAGTGAGGCTGACACAAAACGATTTTACTAGCTGAATAATTAAGGGGCTTTCAGTGATCCTTACAATAAATGATGTCAAGATGAGTAAACGTTTTATCTGAAAACCTGGGAAAAAGAAAATCAGTTTAGTGGTTTTTTTTTGTTTGTTTTTTTGATATTAAACATTTTGTGGGGTGGACAATTATCGTATACTGTTACGCGATTTGGGCAATTTTGATCTTAAACCCGGTATATGGCAGTGAATGTGGGACAATATTCTCAAAGATGAAGAATAGACTTGAGGCAACAGAAATGAACTTCTGTAGAAAGATGCTGAGAAAACCATGGGCCGAACATGTAAGCAACGACGAGGTTTTTTAGAGAAAATGGAAACAAAAAGGAAACATTAGCACAACCACAACAGCAAAAGTTACTTGTTAGGGAAATCAAAGCAACGAAACAACTTGTTTGAGAATCCACTGCAGCAAAAGCTGCCTGTTGCAGAAACCACAATAGCAAAAGCTGTTTGTTATGGAAACCAAAACTTCTCGTTACGGAAACCACTGCAGCAAAAGCTACTTGTTACGGAAACCAAAATAGCTAAACTTCTTGTTACGGAAACCACTGCACTAAATGCTACTTGTTAAGGAAACCGAAACAAAGAAAACTACTTGTTACGGAAACCAAAATAAAGAAAGCAACTTGTTACAGAAACCTCAGCAAAAGCGACTTGTCACGGAGGCCAAAACAACTTGTTACAGAAACCACCGAAGAAAAATCTATTTGTTACAAAAAAAAAATCACTACGAAAGTAACTTGTTACGGAAACCATAACAGCAACAAAGGAAACGAAAATAAATAAAGCTACTTGTTACGGAAACCAAACAAGGTAGTAACGGAAACCACTGCAACAAATACTACTTGTCATGGAAACCCAAATTACGAAAGCAACATGTTACGGAAACCACAGCCAAAAAAGCTAAGGAAACCAAAACAACAAAAACGACTCGTTACACAAAACACTGCATCAAAAGTTGCTTGTTACGGAAATCAAAATTAAAAAAGCAACTTGTTACAGCAAACACAACAAAAACTATTTATTACAGAAGCCATAACAAAAGGCTATGTGCTAAAAAAAAACAAAACAAAAAAAACATCACTACGAAAGTAACTTGTTACGGAAACCATAACAGCAAATGCTATTGTTAAGGAAATGAAAATAAAGAAAGCAACTTCTTACGGAAACCAAACCAAGTTGTTACAGAAACTACTGCAGAGAATGCTACTTGTTACGGAAACAAAAACAACAAAAGCTACTTGTTACGGAAACCACAACAAAAGCTAATTGTTACTGAAACCAAAAGACAGAAAGCAACTTGTTACGGAAAACACAATAAAAATAACTTATTACGGAAACCAAAACAACTTGTTACGGAAACCACTGCAGCAAACTCTATTTGTTGTAAAAAAAAATCACTACGAAAGTAACTTACTACGGAAACCATAAAAGAAAAAGCTATTCTTAAGGAAACGAAAATAGAGAAAGCAACTTACGGAAACCAAGCCAAGTTGTCTCGAAAACCCCTGCAGCAAATGCTACTTGTTACGGAAACTAAAATAATGAAAGTTACTTGTTACGAAAATCACAACAGCAACATCTAGATTAGACATCCTACGGAAAACGCTGCAGCAAAAGCTACTTGTTACGGAAACCAAAACAATAAAAGCAACTTGCTACAAAATCCACAATAGTAAAAGTTGCTTGTTACGGAAACCACAACATCAAAAGTTACTTGTTACGGAAACCAAAATAAAGAAAGCTACTTGTTACGGAAACCACAAAAACAGGTACTTGTTACAGAAGCCAAAACAACTTGTTACGGAAACCACTGCAGCAAAAGCTATTTGTTACAAAAAAAAATCACTTCGAAATTAACTTGCTACGGAAACCATAACAGCAAAAGCTATTGTTAAGAAAACGAAAATAGAGAAAGAAACTTGTTACAGAAACTAAACCAATTTGTTACGGAAACCACTGCAGCAGAAGCTAATACTTACGGACACTAAAAACAATGAAAGCAACTTGTTACGGAAATCCCAACAGCCACATCTAGAGTAGACCTCCTACTCACTTATACTCCACAGGATATTGTCCAGCGTTAATATACATAAACATTATTATTGCTCTTGATTTCTACATTCGTTTTTTGCGTCATTCTCCGTTACCTTCGCCTTTTCTCTGAATTAGATTTCTCGTCTAGAAAAACAATACATTTTAATTTCTTCATTAGATCCTCAAAAACTGTCATTGTTCTCAACACTTTCTAGGTTGGCTTTCCATGACCTCTTCATTACTTTTATGTTTCTTTTCTCTTCTTATCCTTGTTACTTTGACCTCCTCTTCACATTTTCACTTTTTCGTCCTTTTCGTGTTTTTGACCATCTTTCTCTCTCTCACACTCTTTCATTCCCTCTTCCTCCTAAATTTTCATTTGTTTTCCTACTTTTATGATATACCGCTTATCTATTTCTTTTTTTCAGGAATAGCTTGTTGATTTTTTTTAATATACTTTTGCATGTTATATATTGATGTATATTTTCCTGCTATTGCAACTTGTACTTATTTTCTCACCTAGTCGCGATTCCATTCCCCCTCCTGGATCCTGGAAGCAGTCTTCATTAAAAACTGAAGACGGCACTGAATTGAATCAGCTACGAATACCTTAATAATGTTCTCAAATGTCTATAAAAAGAACAGTTTTTACGCTTTAATGCACGCTTAAAAATGACATTCCAACATAAAAGAAAAAAAATTACATAATACATAAATTTTCACGTTCTGATGAACGCCAAAGCATAACTGCCAACCATAGCATTTAAACGCAAAAAAGTTTCAGTAATGGATAGCTATACATATTTTTTGCCTTACCAGTTGCAACACTGATGATGATCTAACAAAGAGATGGAATGTACTTGGAAGTTAAAGTGATTCTCACTGTTTCAGTGCATTTCTTGCCTTATTTAATTGTAACATACGGAAAAATATTCGTGAATATGAAAGGATTATGATAAAAATAAGCCGACATAATATTTGTAATTTATTCAGACATGCCTAAAAGAGAATTTTCTGCATAAATCCACACACACACACACACACACACACACACACATATATATATATATATATATATATATATATATATATATATATATATGCCAGCTTTACTTACTCTTCTTTCTCCTTGCTCGTCTTTTTTTCTTTTACCTGCCCTATCCTATTTCCCCTCCTTTGTGGATACCGTTTTTTTTCCTTTTCTGTATCTTTTTTTTTTTTTTTTTTTTTTACTTTAATTTTTGTTTATTTTTCTTCTTTCCTTCCTCGTCTTTCTCATTGCTTTCTTTTTTTCTCCCTTAACTTCCATTTCTTTGTTCTTCCTCTTCTTCCTCGTGCATATATTAGGTTGGTGCAAAAACGATGACGTAATAATGTCGTTTTTGGACGTCAAAAATACGTCAAAAAACGACATTATTACGCCATTATTTTTGCACCAACCTAATATTTTTTTCTTCGCCTTTTTTTCTACATGTTCTTCTTCTCCTTCTTTGCAAATATTGCTATTAGGTTGTCCCAAAAGTTCGTAAACACTTGCAAAAAATTGAAATTTCACTCGCCAACTAATAACAAAAAAAAACAAACATTATTCCTCAAAATAAAGACCATCATTTTCCAAGACTTTCTGCCATCTATCTGCAAGATTTCGGATCTGGTGAAAGTACCATTCAGCCGGCTTCGAATCAAAGAATTCTTGACACGCTTCCTCGACTTCATCAAACGAGTCGAATCGGCGGCCCTTCAGAAAGTGTTGCATTGAGTGGAAAAGGCCGTAATCTGATGGAGCACAGTCAGGACTGTAGGCTGGATGTGGCAGAACCTCAACGCCGTCCAGCTCTTCAAACTTGTCTTTGGTATTCCTAGTGGTGTGTGGCTTGGCATTGTCCTGCTGCATCAAAGCGCGGTTTCGGTTGATCAGAGCCGGGCACTTTTGCTTCAACTTTTCGTAGACCCACTCCAGTTGCTGACAGTAAAGTTCGGCACTGATGGCACGACCATTCGGAACCAACTCAAAATGCACGATTCCTTCAAATTTCCACCAAACGCACATGACTTTCTTGCCGAATCGATCTTGTTTGGGAACCGACGGTGTCTCTTGCCCTTTCTGAACCCATCGCTTGTCTCGATTGTGCTGGGTTGTGTTGCATAAAAATTCAATTTTTCGCGAGTGTTTACGAACTTTTGGGACAACCTAATATCTCTCAATTACCCTATTAGTCAAATTTTTTCTCTTAGCCTCTATCTCCAATTATCTCATTTTTTTCCATCCATCACATTTTCCTCTTTCTCCTGGCTCTCTCTTTTTTCTTTTTACCTTTATTTCATTACACTCCCTTTTTTCCATACATTAAGTTTATCTCCTTTTTTTCGTGTACTTCCTTTTTCTCTTTGCCGATATTCAATTTCTCCTCCTTTTCAGCTTTCGTTTCTGTCTCCTCTTTCTCTTGGCTCTCTCTTTTTCTCTATTCCATCGATCCCTTATCATTACTTCTCCTCCGCCTCCTTGGTTTCTTTTTTCTTTTTTTCTTCGCTTTTGTATCTTTTCTCTTCATATTTATCGTCCCTTTCCTTTTTCTTATCCTTTTTTTTTCCTGTCGGCTTTCATTTCCACTTGGGACTTCATCATATCTCTCTTATTTGCCACTCTCTATCTCCTCTTCCTTCTAGCTCTGAATCCAATGCATTTCTACCAGATTGCTTTCGGCTTCTCCATCTTTATTTTCCCCGCTTCCTCACTCCGTTTGTCTTTCTTTAATTTCTGCATTTGCTTCATTCTCTTTTCATTTTCCCTTTCGTTTCGGTCGATATTACATTTGTATCCTCTTATTCTTCCGCCATTTCCATTTTTCTTTTCCGCCTTTTCCAATTTGACTTGGCTCCTAATCAATACTAATCTCAGGATATCGAAGCAAGCGACCGATTCTTGTGTGGCAGTCAGGCTATTATGGTGATCCATAAAACTGCGATAGACGTTCCAGATAAAACTGACAGTGATCAGAAAAAGTTGTAGACAATTGCACACTTAGGCTTACGACGTATGTGTTGGACGAGGAACGGGGGCAATAGATATGTACTTACTTCCAATATCTGCTCAATAGCAGATTGAACGAGGAAAATACCATTGAAATTAGTCGATTGACCTATATTGAGTGAGCATGGCGAATGCATTACATCTATTGTGCTTAGCAATTGTTTTCATAAGGCCAGCAGAATTAAATGAATTCTTAGCACCGGCAGACACGAGAACGCCTCTATTCTCTAGTAAAAAAAACAGACACAAGGATACATATATGCATACATACATATGCATTGTATGACTCACTCTTTCACTTTATATATATATATATATATATATATATATATATAGGTAAAATTTTAATTTCATACATGCATTGTACACCATTTGATTTTAATCAATAAGAGAGATTCAAATATATATATATATATATATATATATATATATATATATATAGCGAGAGAGATAGAAAATTTTCTTAAAATATCATGGGCACATGTGAAGAGTTTACGTTTGCATAAATTCAACATTAACATTATAAACCTTTGCAATTTTCAGTTATAGCAATTCTGAAACACAACCCTCCCACTCACCCATATATATATATATATATATATTATGGAATGGACAAAGTCCGGCAATTATTTTAAGACATTTTTATGTTTATACATTCTTTTTTATAGATACAAACATTTAAGTAAATGCTCTGTTTATAATAAACAGTATTAAATAACATTTACCGGCCTGAATTTCCGAGAAATTTTCACAGAGAATATTCGTCCTCCGACAGGATTCGAACCTGTATCCTAGGAATCCTGTCGGAGGACGAATATTTTCTGTGAAAATTTCTCGGACATTCAGGCCGGTAAATGTTTAATACTTTTTACTATAAACTTTCTTGCCTTGCTTGGAGTGAAGTGATTACAAGAAAAGTTGGCCGATGCATGACGCCTGTGTATCAGGAGGTCTAGATCTATCTCTATGTAGGTAACAAGGTCACAGTACCCTGCACAGAATAAACCATGGATAAAAGACGTTAAAATTTTAGAAACAGCGTTAAAAAGATTTCCACTTGTTCTGTAACAGATATAAATAACCAGATCGCTTTCAACACACATCTGATTAGAGTTACTGAAGAGAAAGTTGTGAAAAATATATGGGTTAAAAGAACTTCCTACTTCACACCAGTTGCGATTAAGATGTCATCTAACAACTCCCCGTTTATATATACACATGCTTTAACATTGCCATGTAAAGAACGGATGAACCCAGTGGATTACTCTTCTGTATCCTACTCCATAGAGCCTTCTTATTGAGTGTCAAATATTTTCATTGAAACACTGGTAAAGGTCAAGCTGTTCTCTGCACTTCAAAACCTGGCTAGTGGTAAAGATGCTATCTACGCTATTGTAATTTAAATGAAACACGTAATGAAGATCATACAGTGTGTGTGATTGGTTGGTAGAATTTCTTTAGCGGCATATCAACACCGATGGGCTATTTAATCCAGAAAATAAATTTTATGGGGGTAATTTTATGCCTGCAACCAAAGATTTTTTTTTATACATAATTTTATACTTTCGTATGGTTTTAGAAATATAGTTTGTAGATGATGAAATGTATTGTTGCTAATTTCTTTTTTAAATCTATTGCTAGTAATTTCACTACAAAAATGTTTTTGTTGCTAATTTCTTTTTTAAATCTATTTATTGCTGGTAATTTCACTACAAGAACGTATTTGTTGCTAATTTCTTTTTAAATCTATTGCGGGTTATTTCATTACGAAAATGTATTTGTTGGTTATTTTCTTTTTAAATCTATTTCTGGTAATTTCACGAGAAAGGTGTATTTGTTGCTATTTTTTTATTACATCTATTGCTGCTAATTTCACTACAAAAATGTATTTTGTTGCTAATTTCTTATTATATCTATTGCGGGTAATTTCACGACAAAAATCTATTTGTTGCTAATTTCTTATTACCTAAATTGCTGGTATTTTCACTACAAAAATATATTTGTTGCTAATTTCTTTTTTAACTCTATTGCTGGTAATTTAACTACAGAAATGTATTGTGGGTAATTTTATAGTAAAATTCTACTGTTTAAAATGCATTTTTATGCTTTTTTAGAGTTGGTATTGCTGGGTGTTTTTTTTTTGTTTTTTTTTTTTTTGTTTTTTTTGTTTTTGTTTGGGAGTTTAATATTTGCCCATAACTGGTGCTACAACCCCAGGTCATGTTGAACCTAGGAACGGCAGTAATTAAGCGGCGAATCCATGCATTTTAAAACCTCCAATCTCCCGATCAGAGGCCTTGCTGCCGGATGGAAATCTATCATCATATCCAGATCAGTATGTTTGATACCACGTACTTCAACAGCCGATGAAGAAGTAAATATTGTCCGAAAACTGACAAAATTGAAACCCCACCAAAAAATTAACGCAGATATTGTTTGAATTCTTCTTAAACAGAGAGGCGATCAGGTATTGAATTCCTTCTCTCTTTACCTCCCATTCACATGCTTTGTATAGTTAAAGAAAGCAGTTCCAAGACCATCGTTTCGATTTTGGTATACCAATTCAGCCTCAATATACAAAGTCGAGTAGCAGCGTTCCCAATCTTCAGAAAGCTTACCGCATCCTCATTCTCACCACAAATTAGGTGTAATCTCGAGATCTTGAATGACAGTAGCGTGTTCTTGAGGGTCGCTAACCACAGAAAAATGTTTTCGCCATCTTAACTTGATCTCATTCGACTCGTCCAATATTGTTTCTTTTTTTCTTTTTTTTGCCTGCAGTGAGGCAAGGACAGAGCAGAGTGGCCTATAGATGCTGCGCATACCCTGTATGGTCGAGTCATCTTAAATAGCCATAGATATTCCCATGGATGTCATGCATGGCGCCAGACCTGTTCAGAATTATCTAAACAGCTGTATAAAACCGCCTTCGAACAGTTAAAGATGGCTTCGAGAGAGTGAAACCTGTGACTCCTGGTGCAGTCCATACTTCTTTGAACATTGTATAGTGCCGCTATTGAATCACAAAGAACTGTACCAAATAACAGAAAGCACATCACTTGAGTTCTACCAAAAGCAACAAAAACTGACATGGATAGCAAATGCAACTCACGGAGGAAATGATTATATGATATAATCAAGATGTTGAAATTCTACACTACTAGAAATAAAAGGTTAGAAAAGACACTGCAAAGAGCGATAACAGCTCATGAATACGAGAAAACTGTTTTCCTGAAAAATTGTTTTCAGAAAAAAGATTTCAATGAATTCCAACCGAAAGTATGACTGACCGTTCAGTCAATGGATGCCAAATGTTACCTTATGGGGAAACTTTTAATATTACAGCTCAGGATTGAATTTGTTGGGGTTTGAACGCCACCGTATATCGTTTCCATGTCGCGTTGTACATGTCATTTGATCTGAACCTCGTCTTAGTTATTACAAAGACTAACTATTGGCTAAGTTTGTGAAAGTGGCCACCACTATTATTGCATTTTACTATTCGATGGTAATTTAGAACAGAGATGCGCAACCTGGTCCCTTAGCGCCACAAATAGCTCTGGATTTAAAGAAAAATGAGCCCAAGGACAACAGGTGATATTTGAAATTCTATTTTTTCTCATTAGCGTAAAATTGCAAAAAAAAAATGCTTTATTTTATTATTAAAGTTAAATAATTCATTATTTAAACAAAGATATTCGACATGTTCTTATAGCAAATTATATTCTCAATTTTATTAAAACATTTTTTTTAGTTTATTGTGTGGTGTAAAGAAGACTTCTTGATCTATATTATTTACATTGTTCGGACTGTTGTCCTCATCTTTAGTGCCATGTTCCACGACGTTTGAGCTGTTGTACGCTCTGGCCTGCTTCAAGTTATTAGAATTTCGAACTGAATCATTTATTTCGTCCCTTGGGTTAAATTATTCTAGTTCCACGTGTCATGCCTCTTTCGGGTGTCTCAGTTATCTTCCTTTAACTCTACTTTCCGAGTTTTTGTTCACCACTGCAGTATCCGGGTATTGAATTCACAACTCTTTGTTCAGTTCGAAATTTCAATCACCTGAAGAAGGCCAGAGTGTACAACGGCCGAAACGTTGTGAGTAAAGATGAAGACAACATTCCGAACAATGTGAATAATGTAAATGATTTAAATACCTCCTCTCAGAAATATAGACAGATAGGAAGACTTCGTTTTCAATTTTTTGACTAGTTTCATAGATAGACACTAGTAGCTTTGTCGTAATTAGTCAGGATTTATAATTTCTACTATGTTTTTCTTTTGTAAATAAATTGTATTCTCTGTTATAAAAAATTTCTATTTGTGTAAGGAAGAAAAGCTTGAGAAACACTTCCTTCAGTGACATTAAAATAACTTCCTCCGAATTACCAGCTTGTCATCTTTATCCATATTCTGTAAAACTGTTCTGAGATCAATATGGAAGTTGTCAGTTTTGTCCTGGGGCGTAAAGCGAATCGGAGAATAAACACATTCTGTTGAGTAAAATGCCGTACGTAATAAACACTTGGACCATCAGATCTCTTTCGATTCATGACAACATAGGCCGAAGGTATTCCTGCAGTAGGATGCTGATACGTTCTGCGATAGACTGGTTGCCAACCAAGGCAATAAAACCAAATCAGCCCTTCTATTCAACCCATAGCGATGG
Organism: Acanthosepion lycidas; assembly: GCA_963932145.1. Classification (NCBI taxonomy): domain Eukaryota; kingdom Metazoa; phylum Mollusca; class Cephalopoda; order Sepiida; family Sepiidae; genus Acanthosepion; species Acanthosepion lycidas. The sequence goes on from OZ010576.1 coordinate 81,807,044, forward strand.
GAGAAAAATGGGTTAATCTTTTTCGCAAAAGTATTTGCGCGTAAGTGAATGTAACGAACTCGAGTGGAATTCGAACTCTGCTCTCCAATTTCACACGCCAATTACACCACTCTACACATAGGATAATTATAAATTCTACTGCCAAAAGTTGTAAATGAATAGACATTATCCGAGCGGAAAATGCCATACGACATTTCTGACAAACACTTCATAATTGTGTTCTAATGGTAAAGCCTACCCCATTTTTCTGAGTTTCAACTGATAGTCTACCTTTGTAAAATATGGTATGCTCTGAACCTGACTTAGTTAATTGGCCAACACCAAAAAGCCATGTTTTGAGACAGACGCTACATCAAGATCATACAGAGACAGTTGTTTTGAACAAAAAGAACAATTCGACGATCTGGGAGTCTAGCACATGGCAAATAGAGTAATGTGCGCATGTTCCAACAGGCAATTTTCGAAGTTAGAGTTCAAGATTTAAGAAGTCCATGATTTGAACTAAGAATAACTTGAGCACAAGTAGTTTGCTTTCACAAGACGTTGGAAGCTGTTCATATTTGAGCAGCTTTGTTTAGAAAAGCTGAGAACAGTGGAGAAGATTTTGGAAAGTGTTGGATGAGTCTAATGGTGATTACGAAGGTGCTGCAGCTCTGAAAATTCACTCTAATCATTCTGATTCGAAAATAAACTCCGAATTCAACACGTATGCCCACATAAAGTGTTTTGAAGAGGTAGTGTTGCCCTGGATCAAGAGAGTGGCTGCTGGAAGACTCTATGTCTGGCAACACGATTCTGCACAGTACCACATATGCAGGAGAAACAAGTCATGGCTGTCAGACAATTTTATCAACCCCATCACACCTTATATCTGGCCACATAACTTCCCAGACTGCAAACCCCTTGATTATTACGTGTGTGGGGGGTGGGGCTGTTCAGCGAGAGACCAACAAAACTCCTTGTCACAACAAAGGTGAATTGAAGGCAAAGATTATGAGAGAATTCAGCAACTTAAACAAAGAGACCGCCGGGAAGAGTTACAGAAGAATCCGAAGACGTCTGAAGACCGCGTTGATTTCATTGAATAAAACTACTTTTTACTATATCAAGTTTTTTGTGTAATTTTGGTAAATATATCTATTACAGTGAGATGTCAGACTTATGTTCATTTTTGCATAATTTAGGGGACAATTTATTCATCTCACCCTGCATATATACAAGTCAAATTGTATAAAAATGCATTTAATTTAATTTAATATTGTATTATTCAATCAAAGAAAATTAATATTTCTCAGTTTTAACCATTGATATAGCTAATAATATTGAGCCCCAAAAAACACAACATTTGTTGTAATTTAAAGAGTGAGTACATTCTTTGCGACATCGTATATACATATATAGATACATACATACATACATACATACATACATACATACATACATGCATGTATATATATATATATATATATATATATATATATATACGTACACCTACGAAAGCGTGAACAGACGGCTCTGGAGTCGGGATGATGAAGGTAACATCAATCATCTAAGTGAAATACAAATGTTAATCCTATATATATATATATATATATATATATATATATATATATATATATATATATATATATATATATGTTAATCCTATATATATATATATATATATGTATATATATATATATATATATATATATATATATGAAGAGAGAGAGAGAGAAAGAGAGAGAGAGAGAGAAAGAGACAGAGGCACATACATATACATACGGACACACACAGATATATATTTATATATAATGATAAGGAAATGGTGGTTTATATTGGGATTTAAGATATTCAACTAAATTCAGGGGAATGAAAATGCTATATGCATATCTATATTTGTGTCTATATTCAGTATTTATATTTAAATGTGCTTTTTAATTATATATATATATATATAAATATATATATATATATATATATATATATATATATATATACATATTAATATATATTAAATAGTTACTTATTTATACATGCGTGCATATATAAATATATATATATATACAGATATATATATATATATATATATTACATTTATATGCTTCAATATATAATATATATATACATATATATTTATATATATATATATATATATATATATATATTCATAATTTTCCAAATTGATCTGTATGTATTTAAATATATATACATTTAAATGTTGCATGCATATATACATATATATATATAGTAAATGCATATATATATTATATCATTATTTTTGCATCAACCTAATATATATATATATATATATATATATATATATATATATATATATATATATATATATGTATATACATATATATTTATATATATATATATATATATATATATATATATATATATGTGTGTGTGTGTGTGTGTGAGTATGCGCTTATGGGTATAATTCTTTAAATATAAATGAATACATTTATATATATATATATATTTAAATATAAATGAATACATTTATATATATATATATATATATATATATATATATATATATATATATATATACGTTTCAATATTTATGTATGTATGCATATCAGAATTTATATATATATATATATATATATATATATATATATATATATATATATATATATATATAAATATATATATATGTAAATTTGTAAGTGTATGCGTGGTTGTTCGATCATTTTTGTCTTTCTGTTCAGTCTATTGAAAGGCTTTCTTTTGTCTCTCACTGGTTCATTCCTTCTGGTGATTGATACCTACCTCCACACTTCAACTGATTTCTTTTGTCTTTTCACTTCTCTTTTTAAACGTTCAGTTTTGTTTCGCTTTATCTACATTCTTTGTTTCGCTCCAACCCTGGCTTTCGCCTTTCAACAGGAAGAATAATGAACGCCGGTGAATCTATGGCAATCAATTTTTTTGTTTTGTTGTCAGATTGAGGCAAAAACGAAAATCGATATTGTAAAATAGATTGAACTTGTTTCATTGTTTCTTTGCATTTCTCGCCAACTCACCTACATAAGAAATAAAATGCATCTTTTGTCTTAGGTTTCGCCCAGCTCAACAATTTTGTTTAGCTACATAATCTTGACCTCAGGTATAGAACCTTTTTTTTTTTTTTTTTTTTAAAACTATGTAGTACTGAAATGTTAGGTGATATATGTCCTCCTATATGGCAGTAAATGCTGAACAATCTCCTGAAATATGAAGAAGTTACGTAAAGCAACAGAAATGCGGTTTTACAGAAGGATGCTGAGGAAAACATGTACCAAGCATATGAGCAGCCTCGGCGGTTTAGAGAATATATATATATATATATATATATATATATATATATATATATATATATATGTATATATTAGGTTGGTGCAAAAATAATGACGTTTTTTCACATATGTTACTATGTGAGAAAACGACATTATTTTTGCACCAACCTAATATATATATATATATATATATATATATATATATATATATAAAAGTGAACATAGCAGTCAACACTTAGGGGCGACGCTCTGTTTCATGCTAGATGCAATCCTCAGGTGGCCTGAGGATTGCATCATAGCATGAAGCAGACTGTCGCCTCTAAGTGTTGACTTCTATGTTCACTTTTATATTTACACACGCTCTATCTCTGATATTGAGCACTTTATCCCATAAATATAGCACATCTTGAGACTATATTTCGTCATATATATATATATATATATATATATATATATATATATATATATATATATATATGGGCTCTCTCGACGATTTAGAGAATATAAACGACGACAGAGTCCACCTGTGGTTTATACTGCAACTATGCTGAGCAGATCTTAGTTACAGTTTCTGGGAAATATCCTGTTATCTAGCGTGATCAACAATTAGAACAAAGCCAGCACGCTTAATTACTCGGTCACTATGATTTGTGATTTCGTGCTAGCACAGCTATCGACGGCATCCAAGTGTTCCGTCTACCTAGTTTCACTCACAAGGCTTGGGCCAACCCGTGGTATGGCTTTCAGGCACTTTCCAAAGTTGCTGGGATCGACTCCTCCAGTCCGATAACATCCGATAACACAGGTCTCATGCTCTGAATGCGAACGTTCTAACCACTCGGCTACGTCCCAATTGAGAAAATATATGGTTGTCGGCCAAAAGCAGTGTACAATATAAAAATTACCATTTGGAGATCCCAAAATCAAACAAGTACAAAAACTGAAGTATATGTGAAATGTTTTAACAGAGAACGGGAAATGCTACACCTAAATCTGAATTGGGATAGCGAATGATATCTTCCAAAAGTTAAGCAAGCTATTAAGAAACGAGAAACCTCGTTAAAAAAGGAAAAGGCTACTGAACTCTTATGTAATATCGCTCCTTCCATGTGACGGTGAATGCTGGACAATCTCATCCCAGATGAAAAAGAAACTTAAAGCAGCACAAACGTGATTCTACACAAGGATGATGAAGTTACCACGGACAAATTATGCGAGCAACGAAGAAGTTTTAGAGATAATGGAAACAAAATAAAAACTTATACTTAACACCAGGAAGAAACAGCTGAAATTTGTAGGGCGCATAATGAGGAATGAAGGCTTGGAAAATCTGATACTCACAAGATACATAGAAGGCAACCGGAACAGAGGAAAACAACGCATAAGATACTTGGTTAGCTTGCGTAAATGGATGGCGGAACAGGAGAAATATTAGAAGGCCAAAATTTATTAAGATCTACAGAGGACAGGAAATTATGGAGAGCGAATAAAGAAGAAGAAAGACTGTTTCCTGTTACCATAGCAGGGAATGACAACACAACCTCAAAACTGGAATACACTATTATAATGGCAATCTACAATAGTAGGATAATGATTTTGCTCTCCATATGAAGTTTTTATTTCTTTTCTTTTTTTTAAGCATTTCACCCCTAGCAAGGCGGGAGTGTCACTAGCACGAAAGGGGTTACAGAGCGTGGAAGCAAGAGTAAACAGGCGTGATAGAGGTAAGGATGAAGAGAAGGACGGGGAATAGATCAAGACTTCTGGAGATATCGATTGCCATTGCATTTGAATATTTGAAGATTATAGCTATCGCGGAAGCAAGTAAGAGGGAGTGGGAGACATGACGCTATTGGAGTAGAAGAGACGGCTACATTTAACCGTTTTGACAGTGAAAAGGTAGGACTGAGATGCCTACTTAGTGGCACATTTAAATTCATGCAGTCTGGGAACGAGCGAAAGTAGCTTGTCGGAGCAGTTACCGTGCATGTATTTGTTGAAAAGACAGAGGGAAGCGACAGCACGTCTGTGAGAGAGAGAGAGAGACTGTAAACGAGATGCCAAATCGGGGACAATCACATTGCATATCCGTCTTTGGATTTTGTCGAGGACCATAAGACGAATAGCTGGGACCCCAGACCATATATGTCAGCTGTATTCCCTGCAAGGGCGAATGGTTGATTTATAGATTTGAAACATGGACTCGGGCGACAAATCTTTCGGACGGGACACAAAAAAAACAACTCCTAGAAGTTGAAAAGAAATAATATTGACCGTTATCAGCAATTTCCAACACTTTGATATATTTGGGTAGCATTTTTTTTTTTTTTTTTTATTAACATATATTGGATGTGAGTTGTGGTGTAATGGATATTGGTTCAAAAGGAGAAATCGGAGATCCGAGTTCGAATTTCAGACTTGTTCGTTGCATACACTTATGCGCAGATACTCTTGGGGAAGGTATGAAACCGTTTCTTATCGCCTCCCAACTATGGGTTAAATAGCAGAACAGACTGAGTTCCAGAGACATGGTTGGCAATCAATCTACCACAGAAAGGAAACGGAAAACGACTGCAGAGATAAAAAATGTTGTTGTAGAGATAAAAAGATTCATCACTTGAAACTTATGTAATGAAAATACAAGGGGCACTCATTTGTAACACAGACAAATTTGCACATGTATAAATACAAGTATCAAAAAAAGATAAGATTTTTAAATGGCTTCAACAGTAAGGTGATATATATATATATATATATATATATATATATATATATATATATATATATATCGAGTGGAACAAAAATACATTTATAAACATTGGGGGCGGGTTAATAATGGCAGGGTATTCATATCGTGACTAGCCACATATGGTCGCACGAAAGACAATGTACTCGAGACTATACGGCTGCATTAGATCGCGTTTCTAGTCCGAAGGCAGCCTATTCATTGCCAGTACTTTCGAACAATATGGACCAAGCATCTAATCCAGTGTACAATTAATAAAAAGAAAGATCTTGTTCAGCGAATGGTCAGTAAGTTAATCTCTTTTTAATCTGTTAGCTACGTGAATTCGCTATTAATTACATTAACTTTTTTTTATTTTAATACTATTTTAGAATATATTTATAGATAATATTAGTGGTCAATATATATATATATATATATATATATATATATATATATATATATATATATATATATATATATGAATTCCCAAGAGAATAGAATCCAGGCAGAACTCAGTCCAGGACAGAGTAAGAATATATTAGGTTGGTGCAAAAATAATGTCGTTTTTTGACGTTAAAAAATACGTCAAAAACGACATTATTTTTGCACCAACTTAATAATTTAAAAGGCTCAAACACTAATAGTCCATGGTTATAATTTATTACATTTTTGAATTTGTTGGTCTGATGAATTGAATCGTAATTAGGATTCCAATGTAATAAATTATAACCTTGGAATATTAGTATTTTAGACTTAGATTTTAGATTTGCAATAAGTTTACTTCAAATTTTGCAAACCTCGCAAAAATATATCACGTTTAAAAATATTCAAAACTGATGGGGGTGAGCTAGCGGATGCCTCTGTCTTAGTGGGCTCACAATTTCATTAGACTATAAGGGGCTTAAATGGTCATAATCCGGCCCCCTTTGTAACACAGCAGTTTGTTTTATGTAAATCTGGGATATTCAAAAACAATAACACTAAAAATATCTACAAATGTGGCCAAAAGCTAAATAAGGCCTGTTTGGTTTTGCATCAAGATGTATCGAACAAGAGAAAAAAATTCACTGCGTGTGTATATTCGTCGTTACTTGATATAAAATTGTAACTGCCGTTTTTTTTTTTATTTCTATTTATTTCGCTCCTGCATATAAAAAAAATCACATCGATAAAATCATTATTAATCTGAAGAAGGTCGAAACGTGAAATGAGGAAGTTTATATATATATATATATATATATATATATATATATATATATATATATATAGGTATGCAGATGTGTTTGTGTGTATCTGTCTGTTTAATATCAGTCTGCACATCAATTTTCTCACATCTTAATATTCAGCTTATTGTATGTCAAATGCCCTCTTCTTTCCTTCGGGTGGACATTTCAGTGCGTGGGCCGGACAGCTGTCAGCCTCAGACAAAAAGAGTGACAGTAGACAATAGGAGAGTTATGAAGACCGGAAGCAGAGGTTTAACATTTGCAATGCATTCACCTCGACCTTCTCAATGATGTAAAATGTTATTAAAAATGCGAAAAATACACCCGAGCTATTGTCAACAACAAAGCGCAAAAAATATACATTATTTAACTTAAAATGTGTAATGCAAACGAAAACTCCTCCGACAACGTGTTTATTAATTTGATGTATTTTCAATTTTGCACAGACAATAAGCTTTATTTTTGAGTTCATGCAATTTCGATCTTATGTGAGCAGAAATACTTGACAACTGTCTCAAGGTCATATGCACGGGCACACATAACGACATACACACATCAATATATATATATATATATATATATATAGATAGATAGATAGATAGATAGATAGATAGATAGATAGATAGATATAGATATAGATATAAGATAATATATGACACAGAAAAAAATAATCCCAAAGGAATATAGAAAAATGACATAAGGAAAAAAAAGCCGAATACCAAAATGGCGGAGCATTACATTTTGTATAACAAAGTAAAGTGGTCATCTGACCGGCCATGATTACCAGTATTTTATGAACTATTGCACGCAGTCATCATCATTTAGTTAAAATACGTTTAAACTATAACTTGTCGCCTAAGTATTCTAAGTAACACAAATTCACACACTCACAAATATCTATATCTATCTATCTATCTATCTATCTATCTATATATATATATATAGATAGATAGATAGATATTTATATTTATTTATATTTAGGCAGCAGATATTTATTAGAGAATGTTTTATTGAATAATATAGAAACATTTTGTATATTTTTATAATAAATATTTCTCTAATTAGCTTCTTGATATCAAGTTCAAATCCATTGAGGAAGCCGCCATATTTTTTCTTAATTATAGTACATTCGATCTCCTCCGAGATCATCCCTATATTTCCTACTGATCTAAGTAAAAAATAAATCTAATTATATACTATAATAAAATTCTCAGAACCAACAGTACACAATAACTCTTCTCCGTCAACTGGTATTTCAAATTTTGCAAAAGTCGCAAAAATCTATCACGTTTAAAAAAAAAGATTCAAGACGGATGAGAGTGAGCTAGAGAATGCCGCCGTCTGAGTGGGCCCACAATTTCATTTGCCTACGTTTGGGAAAGATATGAATCCTGTTCTTCTTCCCTCCAACTAAGGGTAAATAGCAGGATAGACCGGGTTTTATAGCCTTGGATGGCAACTGTTCTACTGCAGAAAGAAATGGCAACCTACCGCGAGAAAAATCTGCCTCGTTAGTCATGTATCGAAAGATACATGATCACCTAAGCGTGTATCACATATGGAACGTGACTGACTGAATTGAATATAGATATTTTTTTAATATTTACCAATGGACAAGTTAGTTGTTAGGGAGAGTTTTGTACAGCAACGCATTACGGACAAAAACCAAAAGATTTACCTAATAACTCGTGTTATATTCATAAAGAGCCTTGACAGATATAGATGTTTATATCATATAATGTTTATATCATATATATGCCATGCTTGATACACGCTTAGGCGATTATCTATCTTTCGATACATGAATGACGAGGCAGATATTTTCTCGCATTAGGTTGTCATTTCTTTCTAAGGTAGACCAGTTGCCATCCAAGGTTATAGAACCCGGTCTGTCCTGCTATTTACATATAGAAGAGGAGGATTCATGCATTTTCCAAGCGTATTTGCAAGTATGTGAATGGAATGGATTCGACTGGAATTCGAACTCGGCTCTCTGATTCTTCAATCCGACACGCTATCCATTATTCCACCGTGCCTATAAATATTATATAGATATCATGAATGGCGTACAACTATTTTCAGAATATCTAAGCTGTTAGCTGTATACAATCGCTTTCTCAGATCAGTGACTAAAAATGACTTCCAGATAATGTATCACGTATGTCTTAGAGAGGATCATTCCTCTTCGGTTTTATACAGTTGACAGTTTAGACATTTCCGAAAGGATTTTTTCAGTGCTAAATAACCATAAAGAACTTTGCCAAACAGCAGAAACCATATCACTTGAATTTAAACTGCAACAACAAATAAAACCTATAGATATTGACGTTCCACAGTGCAGACATCCCTCGATTAATGCACATTTGCTTAATACGTTTTCGATCAGTAAGCTAAAATTTTTATATATCAAAATTCAATTAGTGTATACATGATTTGTGCGGTAAAACGGTTTTCATTTTAACCATAGTACTTGAAAATTGATTGTTTACAGTTTAAAAAAGGAGTCAGATATTTCTTCGGGCAATAGAACAGGTCGATCATTTTTTTTCTTGCCCTATTATAAAGCCCGAATACAAAGTACAAGACAAGAAAACATTCTGAGTTCTATGTTTTAATCTCACCACTAAGCAGAAAAATATACAACCAAAGACTTCTGCTAGTTTCTAAATAGCAAGACGTTGCGTTTGATATGTTTCGTTTTAGAAAATATGAAAATTTTGTTATTAACTGAACCCCAAGAGTGTAAGAGAAGACTGAAAGCAGCTTTGTGGGAATCATTGTATCCTTGATTTCATTCTGTGAGCAATTGCCATTCTGAAGGGAATTCGACAATTCAAAGAAAGTTAGAACAAGTGAAAACTCCAGGGAAGTCTTCAGGTAAATATACATGATAGTTTTCTCGTTGTTGTTTATCTAATATCAAATATTTTAATTTTTCATTCATTTCAGAAAATAACTGTATTAGCAAGAAAACGTTTCGGCTTTAAAAGCTTCAAGCCTTTATTCTGAAACTTTAATGCCAAATCGAAAAAGTTATTAAATTGTTAGGATCTTTAAAAAGAGCTCAATCTATGAACATATATATCTTTAAGATACGGTTTTCCAAAGGAATTATCTTGCCAATTTCCTATGATAAATTTGAAGGGTTATTTTTTTTTCCTAATTCAAGGAATATCAGATTTCCAGATATAAATTAAATAATCCTCATATGTAGGTACGGACACATTTTAAAAGCGAAGCATTTTTATTAGAAAATCTTTCCTCCTTTCGACATTTTTTGAAACCAGATCACAAGGAAATGAATAACACCGAAAACTTTGTATAAAGCTCATAATGACCTTGTGCAGATGGAACATTACAACTGCTTTATGAAACACTCCCGCTGCTGAGGACATGCATATACGTCTACATAGAACTTACAATGCCTGCTGTCAACACACACACACACACACACCTATAATATATATATATATAATGTCATCCACAGACAGACTGTTTCGCTGTATCACAGCTCATCAGTGCGGCTAGACATCCGGTTGCCTCTAGCTAGGATCGAAACCCGACTGAATTGGTATCAGGCGGATATTCTACCACTAAGCTGTCGGCGCACGGTCGGGACGAAGGTGGATTTTTAGCGTATTTTTTGGGAAATATATATATATATATATATATATATATATATATATATATATATATATATATATATATATATATATATATATATATATATATATATATATATATATATATATATATATATATATATATATATATATATATATATATATATATATATATATATATATATATATATATATATATATATAACCTTCTTATACGTTTTTATGAAGTTTATATTAATAGTTGCTCTCACACACACACATGCACACACACACACACATATTTTTGTGTATTTAGGGAGCAGTCCTTCTTTTATGGACGTTTCCTTAAATATAAGATAAGAATAAGATGCTTTGATTTAGTTTTTCATACAATGTCACATGTGATCTTATAATTTGTTTCTCATATAGATACATTATATAAAAAAAATGTCCGCATGTTTTTTTAATTTATTTCGAGCGCTTTCGGCTATACATTTAGCTATTTTCAAGGTTGAAATATATTAACTGTTAACAATAAATAAATTTTTGTATATATGTATTTATATAATGTTTTCAAAACACGGTCAAGACATTGTGTCCATGTTCATAGTTGATATTAGTGTTGGACCGAAAAGAAAAAAAATATAAAATTACATGAGAAATTGTATACAAAAATAAATCAAACCACATTTTTTGTTATATTCAGTGAAACGTGCATATATATATATATATATATATATATATATATATATATATATATATATATAAAAGACAGGATGTGTGTGTCTTGGTTGATATTAGTTGATATAACAAGCTCTATACTAAACATTAAATCTGTTACGAAAAAAGAACTAAACAAAATGAACACAAAACGATCAGCTTTAAAAAAGGACTCGAAACTGGAAAAACCGAATGAAAAAAGAATGTTAACAACAAATACTTTTTCACACCCGACCCAGTTCTGCGGAATCAGAATCAACGTTGAGTTTAAGCAAGTGAATGATCCAATTGGAGTAATGTGCCATGCAGATTTAAATTTTTCCCACTTGTGACGGATGCAGCTATCGATTTTTTGCATGCTAGCATGCTAGTTAGCATTCGTGTCAGTCAACTGTTGGCTCTCACGCCGGCCAATAGAATCTTCCTGCCTATTCGTGGCAGCCGGCTATAGTCTCTCACTTTGGCCAGTAGAAAATGACCGCAAAATACATGAGAACTGCCGTAGAAGCATGAAAAAATCGATTTTTTCCACTATCGATGGGAGTTGGGAAACGCAATGTCGGTCTTGGCCTTTCCACTAACTTGTAGCATGTACACGTAAATTTCGGTGGAAATCCATCGAAAATTGCGACCGTGCATTCGATACACACATACACATCCTGCCTTTTATATATATATATATATATATATATATATATATATATATATATATATATATATATATATATATATATATATATATATATATTGAACAATAAAAAAATAAAAAAAATTAAATCTTTAGACACACTGGGTTGTAGATTAATATTATTTCGTTTTTTTTTATTATTATTCCATTTAGATTACTCGACTAGTTTCGACCAAAATGGCCATCATCGGGAGGAGAAATATTTCTGCTTGCTGGTAGAACTAAACTACAGAAATCAATGCGAAAAAGACAGAACGTCAGAGTCTTGATAATAACTTATTTCCTGTAAAAGACAATTTCTTCACCTTTTTCCCAATCTGGCCAGTAAAGCCAGGCAAGGATTTTATGACAATGCAATAGTATATATATATATATATATATATATATATATATATATATATATATATATATACACACACATTTTACTGACATATTTAAAAGTTTTTATAAAATTTACATTACCTGCTACCAATATATATATATATATATATATATATATATATATATATATATATATATATAAACCTCTTAAAGACATACTTATAAATATTTATGAAAACTTACATTGCTTACTGTCAACATATATATGTACGCTTTAAGGATCCACATAAATCTTTATGAAGCTTACATTATTTACTATCAACATATATACGTTTTGAGGACCCTCTTGTACGCAAATTGGACATTATCCCTATTTTATATAACACTGCCACTGATCAATGCGAAAATGACAGAGCGTCAGCGTCTTGATAATAACTTATTTTCTGTAAAAGATCTGGCCAGTAAAGCCAGGCAAGGATTTTATGACAATGCAATAGTGTAACTCATTCTTGTCGACCCCATTAAGGCTACAGAGAAACATCAACAGAAATTTTAAGAACGGGTGCACAAATGAATAAAATTATATCCGATTTCATTCAGCTTTCACTCGCTTGGTTTTTTTTTTTTATCTTTAATTGTATTTTTATTATTGATTTTAAATAACCCACATTGTATCGACATTAGTTTTACGATGAACTGAAATATGTTATTTAATCCTGAGTGCCAATTTGCCGCAGACGCTTCTGAAATGCAACAGATATTATCGACTACTGAACAAATATTCGAAATGAAAAAAAAAAACAAAAAAAAAACGCAAAACGAATTAATTGAAAGTCTTTGACAAGAAAAATACACACAAGTAAAACGCGTTGTTCAACTATATAAGGAATTTACACCTATACTTCACACACACACAATTATAGTGTTAAAACCAGCGACATTTTTCGAACAAATGGTAAGAAAGATATGATGATACCGTGTATTAAGAAATATCTGACCTGACCCAATGCTTTATTGGTACGGAATTTAGCCTATCCAGAATAATGACAAAGCCTTAAAACAATACATATTCTTAAAGACAATAATTTCCAGAAAGTGGTACAGGCATTAAAATACAACGGGTTATATGGCGTGCAAGAATTACGAACAGAAACGTTAATGATGAGGGAAAGAGAAAAAGTAATCATGAGGACAGTAGATAGCGATTGACATTTCATTTTTTTGCACAGCCCATATGAAGAGCTTATAATAGCGACACAGCAGTTCATCAGCACCGTCCTTAGACTGGACCAAAATGGTAATGCCATCCATGAACGCTCTGGAAGGCGGAAGGAGCATTTGTTCATTAGTGATCACTCCATTCCGCTGAATTCCGTAATTCGACGTCCACGGTCGTAATGAAAAGAAGTGGTTAAAACACCCCATTATGATGCCGACCTCCAGGGCTTGCCACTTGGTCGTGTAGTTACCAACGGTGAAGTGCATAAACGCTGCTCTGAAATGTTTCATTATAATTTCGTCAATCTTACTAGGAAAATTGAAAAAATCGAATGACATTCGAATTAACCCATGAGGAACTGATCCATTCGTATTTGCTAGATCAAGCTAGATTTCATGATGCTCAGTGTTATTTTAATTGGCTGATAGAATTAAGTTCCAGATCATGTCTGAATGCTCCAGACAGCCGGGGAAGGCGGGAATCCCACCCTTTTGGAAAGCTATGTCCTGTGACGAGCAAGGACCCCAAAAATATTTTCCTCTTTACATTCAAAATGGAGATGGGGCGGTAATTTGCAATGCCATATGCGTTCTTTTCCTTAGATATCTAAATATCATCCGGTAGGCACAATTCTTGTGGTACAATAGCTTGTTTCCATGCCCACTGGAGGAGGATGGCGAGTTGTTTGAGGGCGTTTGGACAATTCTTATATAAATTGTAGGATGATCCATTTATTCCATGGGCACTACCGGCACGGGATTTGCGGACGAATTCCCAAATTTCCCTCAGATTTAGTCCGCTGTCATTAAACATGGTCTTCGAATCTTCAGGCCTAGGAAAAGTCACTCATAAGAGGGATTGTAACGTCTTTCCAAACATCAGAATACGAAATCCTGAGATGTTTCTTTAGTTTTTTCCTGTGGTACGTCGGATTTGCCGCTCTTAGTCTCGATGAACATTTTTTTTTTTTTTTCAAAAACGTAAGGATTATTGTAAACTGATCTCTGAGACAGTCGTTTTTTCTTCCTAAGTTTCCTTTGGTTCACGAAGATCCTTTCTTTAATATCATTCAGCAGATCTTTAAGGCATGCCCTCTCATGAATTAGAGCTTCTATGAATCAGCGCTTCACAATTCTCTGCTCTGCTCCTAGTTTACCTTTCTGAATCTGTCGTCTGATCACTTCTCTTTTTTCCTATCCTCTCTTGCAGTTGCCACACCAGATCCCTTAAAACAACCTTCTTGCACAATTCTTCAGGAAGATCTGATCTGCTGGTTAATGGTGCCCCTTTGATAGCCCCTCCAGTGTGCTGACGCTCGGCAATGGGAACCTGAACACTGTCGGTGTAATTCTGATTCATAATCCCATAATTCGACTTAGATTCTCCAATAGGGGAATTTGGTTGCCTGCACCAGCGTGACTTAAGAGTACGTCAACATTGCAGGCGCTCGCATTTCCTGCCGCAATAATATTAGATTGGTGCAAAAATAATGAGGTAATAATGTCGTTTTTTGACGTTAAAAAATACGTCAAAAAACGACATTATTACCTCATTATTTTTGCACCAACATAATATTAGGATGGTGCAAAAATAATGTCGTTTTTTCACGTTAACAAATACGTCAAAAAACGACATTGTTTTTGCACCAACCTAATACCTTGTAGCCTGTTCAGTTTCATGTCATTATTATTTTAATCTTTCAAATGGGTGATGTCTTCTCCTTACCTGCTACAGACATATATATATATATATATATATATATATATGTATATATATATATATATATATATATAGAGAGAGAGAGAGAGAGATAGATAGATAGATAGATAGATAGATAGATAGATGGATGGATGGATGGATGGATGGATGGATGGATGGATGGATAGATAGATAGATAGATGCACGGTGGGGTAATGGATATCGTCTTTGATTGAGGAATCGGAGAGCCGAGTTCGAATTCCAGTTACATTCACTTACGTGCTAATACCCTGGGAAAGGTATGAATCCTCTTCTTCTCCCTCTGGCTATGGGTAAAGTAGCAGGACAGACTGGGTTCTATAGCCTTGGATGGCAACTGGTCTAGGAGAAGGACAACTCTGAATTCAAAACCTGCGGAGGGTCGTTTGGGAACCTTGTGGCATTCGGTGCACCAGGTCTCTGTATTCGTCCCTCCAAAAAGTGTGGATGGTCCTGCACGAAGCCTTCACCACTATAATCAAATCTCATGTGCCGCTGTCGGGCTGTCGGTTTCCTTGAAACTGATATGCTTGACCCTCATACGTCGAATCTCGACGGGAGAGTCGATTATTATTATCTATATATATATATATAAAAAATTAAAATTTTTGGACACTGAGTTGGATATAATTTTTTTTCATTTTATTATTTCAATTAGATTCCTCGTCTAATTTCAAGAGAAAAAAAAACAAACTTCTGCTTGTTAGTAGCAGTGAATTGCAGGAATAAATGACTTGATGAAGAAAATGAACTTCAGCTGTAGTTTCATTTGTTTGTTTTTTTATTTTTTTATCATAAATTTTGGTCAGTCGTTGTGTTAATCAAACAGTCTCTTTTAAGTTGTTATTTAAGATAAAGGCCAAATAGATTCATTCTGCTCTGAATTCCTTTGGTCATTTTAACAGTTTTATTGAATCCCAGAAAGAGGATGTGTCTGAGCCGACTTAATTCGATTGCGATAATTATTAATTCTATAGTGAAAGGGCCATTCAGATTTCCCCACCTATTGTTCCTAGCATAGTGTGCATTCTAGGAGGTAAATTATGTTATGACTTCTACAGTTAGAGACGTGGTAGATTTCGAAAGTAGACTTAGTGACTGAGGTAGTGAATGAATTGGTGCGTCTAATGTGGTTTCAGAATAAACTCCTTTTGTTATGACGTGGTTGGGAAAATTCTGTTGTTTTTGTTTATTACGAATTACCTTATCCTCTGAAAGATGATTATTACCCATAATTTTCTTTAGGTTCTTAGGTCTAAGATATACTAGAAGTCCGGTTTCCTCAAACACATAGCCTTTTTTTTTTAGGTCTGGTTTGAAATGTAATATTTCCATGTGACTTTTAATTATCTGGGATAGTGGAGACAGAGTTGAATCGAAAGTGGTTACTAGAGGGATACGTTTGGTTTTATTTTTAATCTTGTACATTAGGGTGTCTTCTCTAGGTGTGGAAATTGTTTTATTTATTTGTTCCCTGATTAGGTGTTGTTTATAGCCACGTGTTGTGAATTGATCGATGCTCGAGATTTTGATTGTGTTTAACTAGTTCTCCATTGTTGGAACATATCTTTCTGAGTCTAAGTGTTTGTGAATAGGGAAGGTTCTTCTTGAGGTGTTTAAGGTGGGAAGACTTCATATATATATATATATATATATATATATATATATATATATATATATATATATATATATATATATATTTATATATATATATATATATATATATATTATAAATTAATTGACTTAAAATATGTTTTTACGCTACACAGTTCTAACCATGTTTCAATATATATCTTACTGTTATTCCTTTTTATTTATATATATATATATATATATATATATATATTGTATAAAAAGCTTAATTGTAGTACCATTACAGTCGTCTTTATACAAGTTCTATTAAATACAACTGAAATAGTACTAGGATATTGGTGAAATAGTACTAGGATATTGGATTACCCTGGAAGTTCATGCGGACTTTTAGTCGTTTGCATTCCAACATGCCAAGTTTATCGACATATATAATGTTTACATTTACGATTTAAAGCACATATTAAGCAATCTCTTGAGAAAGAAAGTTTAAGATTATTTAATTTGTGTCTATATTGCATCCCTATGAAATTAGAAGATTATAAAGTGCATTTTAGGACCTTGATGCATTTTTTACCGTAAAAGCAAGAATGTCTCGCAAGCAACAAAATGAAATGTGCTGTCTACAGTGAAGGTGCTATAGGTGACAGAACTGTACGGATGTGGTTAGCTCAGTTTAGAGTTGTTGATTGTAGCCTTATTGATGAAGAACGGTCAGGCTGACTCCCTCCACCCACAACAAATGTCGAACAAATCATGGCACTGATTGAGAATAACCCGCATTACATTGGCAGAGACGCTATATTTATCAAACACCATCATCCATGAGCACAGTGAAGCTTGAATGTTTGGTTGCCACAAGATCTGCGTGAAAAGAAAAAATTTTGGATCGCATTTCATCTGTGATTTGCTGTATAAAAGCAATGAAATAGCGCCCTTTTTGAAGAAAATTTTGATCGGTGATGAGAAATGGATACTTTACAACAATGTTACTTGAAAAAGATCCTGGACTAAGAGACATGTGCCAACTTTAACCACTTCAAAAACATTCTTCATCCTAAGAAACTTATACAGTTTCGGTGGCTTAGGCGCTACTGCCACCTCTGGCGCCACCAGCAGCTTTTGCCACCGGACAGGGTATTGTTTTTATATACGCGTCAGTCTCTTGCGATTTCTTTTAACAGCTGCAGCATTGTGTTAAAATACACAAAACGCTCTTAGTAACCTTTATTATATATATATATATATATATATATATATATATATATATATATATATATATATATATATATATATATAGCTTTCTAGGTATGACGATAAACTACGTCCGACTGCAAGGCCTTTCATCAGGAGGTTTTCAGGAGCGATGAACCTTCTCTTAATTGATGGTGTTCCCAGGTCCATCCTGAACCGGGGTGGTCGAACCTGTTAGGGGGCGGGGTCCTACCTATGGGCAAATAGTTATTCCCCAAACTATGGTCAAAACACTATGAAAGTGTAACAATAAGTTTTTATACCAGAAATACTTACCAGCAATAAATTTTTGAAAAAAATAATTATTACCAGTAATATATTATTACCAGCAATACATTTTTGAAAAAATAAATATTATCAGCAATGCAGTTTTGAAAAAAAATGAATATATTACCAGCTATACCTTTTATAAAAAAAATATTACCAGAAATAGATATTTGAAAGAAAAAATATTCTCAGCAATAAATTTGTCGGCTTAAATAACCCATTGAGGTTGATAAGCTGTAAAACAAACCCAAGCAAACTATATATATATATATATATATATATATATATATATATATATATATATATATATATATATATATATATATATATATATATATATGTATGTGTTTTAATGAATATACAGGAATAAATAACTAAACAATAAATTAATTCTCTTTTATCAGAAGTCTCCATTACATAGAGATGGTCGAATTGATGGAGTGAATAAGCTAGTAAAACATTTAATAAAATATTTGAAACTCAGCATAGCAAAGTTAATTGACTAAATATTAATAAGTATAATGTCGACTTAATCGTGTGGACCTAAAGATAATGTGACTACCAAAACTTTGTTCTAACATACAGATTAAAATCTAAAGCCGTAGTTTAAGAAAACAATCCCGTGGTTAAATATTGCAATCTAACGATTACTTTAGATAAGAGCCATACGCCAAATGACCTCCAAATTGAAAAAAGTAATCACTGTTACAACAACTGATTATAAATAAACACTGCATTAGACAATGAATATAGTGTAAGAAATTATCAATTTGGGTTTCATTGTATAGAACACCGGGGAAAAAATAATCTCCATGGCTTCCTTGATTTAAAAAAAACCGAGACAGATGCAGTTTTAGATCTTCACTCCGCGCATCCCAATTAAAAAAAAAAAAGGAATGAAACATGCATTTCACGTGAAATAAATTTCCATGTCGTTATCATCAAAACATAATTCAATTGTTTCTGCGTGATATTGAGAAAAACACGGCCTCAGCGCAGAATTTTGAAATCCTTATGTGTTGCTTACACAGTCCAATTCAAATCCTTGCTGGCGCCCCGAGGCGTAGTTTGATTGGCTGTAATGAGTTTCGCCAAGACGTAATAGTTGAAGCGCTTTTCATAATGAAGAGTCGGTAATTTTTACATTAGGAAATGAGGTATAAAGAAGAAAAAAAAACGAAAAAAAAAGAATCGTAGGTGGATCTTTATATGCGAGCGACGAGCATTAATTGCGATCGGCAGAGTCTATGAAGGAAAGTCTCACTGTGATAGATCTTGAATTGGTTTTCACGTCCCGATTCCCTAGTCACGCATATTAGCATAAAATTTGAAATTAGTAATACTGTATACACAGCACCCTAACAGCGGCCGGCCATCAAATTCATTTATTTTCCCGTTGTTTTGTGAATGTATTGCTTATTTTTGTACACATTTTATAGGATTTTTCCTGTTGTCAACGCAAAGACATATATATATGCATATATGCATGCAAGCACATTTACATATATATATATATATGTGCGTGCGTTTGTTTGTGTGTGCGTATATATATATATATATATATATATATATATATATATATATATATATATATGTTTCTGTGTGTGTATGTATATATATATATATATGTGTGTGTGTGTTTGCGTGTGACATTGTATTTGAGGTGCCACCCGAAAATTCGGCTAATTTGAAAAGTCTCATTAAGTTCTTCATCTTTCAAGATAGCCAAACGTTTCCCGAGTCTCGCCTACAGCTATTGAAGTCACTCCATTAGGATTTATAACCATCATAATTTTTCTTTTTTCGTCTGCAGTTTTCTGGATATAGACACATATACACATACATACATGCGAGAAAAAATACACATGTATACGGTAAGAGACATGGATTCGTGGACACACGCATATATATATATATATATATATATATATATATATATATATATATATATATATATATATATATTCCAAAATGCAAGCACGTGGATAAAAGGGACTTTGACAATATACTTCTTGGACATTTTTTTTTTCCATTTTCGTTTTATTTATTTTTCTTGCATTCTTCCTAGTCAGATGAATTTATAAAATGCACTTTGCAGGTTGAGAATTGTTAAATTTGCTGTATGTCACTGAGTTTATTTGTTCATATGAAAATGCATTTTAATGCGTGTGAGTGTGTCTGTGTGTGTACGTCGGTATGTATATATGTGTGCATCTGTGGCGAAAGGAATACATAGAATGATACGCCAGAAAGTGAAACGCACGCACACTTTCACCCACACACACATACGCACACACGCTCGCACAAACACACACATACACTCACTCACATACACAAGAAAAGCATTACAATCACCACATTACTAAATATTCATACAATATTTTAAGAGGAGAGGCTCGAAAAGTACACAGCCCTACCAAGATAGTTTTTTTTTTTTTTAATCCAGATGTTTTTTTTTTTGCTTTTTTTTTCATTTGGTGAAAATCTACTAAGCATCGTCGAAAGTGAAAATTTTACTCACTATTTTTTGTCTAAAATCTAAGTTAACTTTTGTTACATTTTAATCAAGATTAAGAAAAAAAAATGAAGTTATTTTTATTTTCATTTTAATCTATGAAGTCTATTCAATAAACAGAACAGGTGAGGATATTTTAATGAAAATATGAACTAAAGGAAAAGAATCATAATCTCTACATCGGGTTCCAAATCAGGTTGGCACGGTTTATAACGTCTTTTCGTTTTTAGAAATGGATGTATGCGAAGAAGACAGAATACATGATAGTCAGCAAAAGAGACAACTCATGAGGTGAACTATTTGAAATACATCTGCGTTATCTATATCTATAATTCTCAAAATGTGTGTGTGTATGTATGTGTGTGTGATCGGATGTTGTTTATGCGTCTCCACAGTTTTCATCTAATTTGGATGAATTTTTTTTTTGTTTGACAGATAATTTTTCAGTGACGGTTTTGAATCAAAATTGATGGAAAAAATGGCTCTCCACTACTTCCTGTCCATTTTAACTCCCAGAAGCGTTTTACTATTTACTATCTGTTCTTGAATATATATCTTTCATAAAAACTTTAATAAAAATAAATACATAAAATTATTAGAATAATATTATCTATATCTATAATTCTCAAAATGTGTGTGTGTGATCGGGTGTTCTTTATGCGTTTCCGATTTCGATGAATTTTTTTTTGTTTGGTAGATAATTCTTCAGTGCTGATTTTGAGTCCAAATTACACATTCCCCTGCTCAACTGAGCTTATCTTTGCCGTTGCAGAAAGCTTACTACTTTAGTTTTAAGGTGTTGCTTTCATCGTTGTTTATAGCCGTTCTCAATTTAGTTTTTTTATTGTCCTGTCAGTTTTTTCACCGTAGTAATAAATAAGCTTTCTTTTTTATTACTGAACATTTATTTTTCCAACTTTTCCTAAAGTTATTCGTGCTTAGTGACCCATCCAGATTTACAGCGTTCTCTTCTGGCATTTGCCCACGCATTCTATTTGACAATTCATACTTCCCTAAGACATGATACAAAAGAAAAGAACTTGCTAGATCGCAAAACTGCTGCCACCAGGCCCACCATGCGAATAATAGATAACGAATCGTCTTTAGAATGTTCAGTACGCCTGTCTCAAAATGCCTCTCGGAATGCTGCAATAAGAGCCACTGAGTCCGAAGATAGACATAGCCATCGGCTTTCCAGAAGAGCATACCTGAACGCTTCTCCGCGCGAGGCTGAAAATGATGATCAAAAGACTCAACGGCTGAGGAGAAACGCCTCTTCAACTGCTGCTGTGCATGAAGGTTGAGAATGCATAAACGGCCCTTTTCAGGGCCACAACCCCATTCAAATTGTTACCTTCCCCCATTTGGGGATGTGCCTCAGTTGCATCCAATTGTTGTTACTAATATTGATTATCGGGTGGGCTAACTTTTAACTTTTCCTAGAATATTGTGGTGTACCACTAAGAAGTTATTTGAGGCTGAAATAGAAAGAAAATTAATGTTTAATATCGTTTTCGTTTTACTCATGGCGTAATGCCAAATTTGACTTCTCCTTTATGGCGTTGAATGCTGGAAAATCTCTTCAGAGATCAAGAGACTTGAAGCAATAGAAATTTAATACTAGAGAAGGATGATGAGAATATCATGGACAGAATTGTTAAATATAATGTAGTTGAAATAAAAATTAATGAATGTTTTTTTTTATGGTTAGGTAAGGGACGTTGGAGTAATTGATAGCGGCTTGGATTGAGGAATCGGAGAGCCGAGTTCGAATTCCAGTCGAATCCATTACATTCCTTTACGTGCTAATATTCCTGGGAAAGGCATGAATCCTATTCTTCTCCCCCCAGCTATGATTAAATATAACCTTGGATGGCAACTGGTCTACGGCAGAAAGAAATGGCAATATACTGATGGAAGAAAATCTACCTCGTCAGCCATGTATCGAAAGATACATGATCGCTTAAGCGTGTATCACGCATGACACATAACTGGCTGACTGAAGGAATGTTAAATAATAGTTTCAGACCATTAATTTTTAGTGGCAGTGTATTTTGAGGCTGGCTTTTAAGTTTAGATGGTAGAGAAAATAGAGATATAGATTTTGATTAGCTGAGCCGAACGTGGGAACGTTAGAGAGATATAAAGTGTTTTCAAGAGTTTACACGTCGAATAATGCAGATGTGTTAATTTCATGTACGGAAACTGCTTCCCCAGTGGGGATGACTGGGTGACCCCACTGGCTACTTAAAAATCTACACGTCGACGTGTTTAATAAAATAGGTGAGTCAAAATACCTTTTCCTGCAGTTCTCATTTTACCTGGGAACAAAGACAGTAGCGATCACCCGGCCGAGAAAAAACAGGTAGACAACTTTGTTATGATTGCCTCAAGGACGTCAACTAAGAGAACCCCAGAACGAGGGGGTTATACAACAGGAATATGTTAGTAATGACGATGCTTTTTTTTTTAATTTGGAAACAAAGAGAACACTTTTATTAACAAGTAAAAAAAGCTAAATTGAAATTTACAGGGCACATAAAGAGGAAAGAGGGATTGGAAAATCTGATACTCACAGTTCAGATTGATGGCAAGCAGGATATAGGAAAGTATTGTGAGACGGGAAACTACCTACACAATAGACTCTTCCAGGCCTATATTAAGTAGGCGGCATAGCACTCTACAGGAGAGTGACACAGAGAGACAGTGAGAGTCTCGTACGACTACCAGTGTTTGACACTAACTTATATTAAGCTCTGCTTACCCTATCTCTGTAACCTGTTGTTAATATATCTTTCTTACATCTAATCCGTGTTCCGTGTTTTACTTCTGTGAGCCCAACGTTGGCACCTACACCAGAAAGCAACGCATAATCTACCTAGCGAGCTTGAGTAAATGGTTGATTGCTTAATACGTTTTCTATGGCTTATCAACACTTTGCTGGTGATTTAAAGCCAGGAAAAAGTATTTTTAGACCGTTCCACACTATTTTCATTGCACGATTTGTTAAGAAAGATTGGATCAAGTCGAATATTCGGCCAGAGACACCATAGGCCTTCGATCTATGAAAAAGGCCAGCATACTGTTAACCGAGATATCTTATACTATAACTCAAGCTTTGTCGTTCTTATCTAAAGTTTCACAGGTTGACCATGCATTCTCATACAGAATGTTGGTCAATTTCCTCAAAGCTGAAGAAGAGACTCGGGGGGACAGAGATGGTTTCTACAGAAGTATGCTAAGGATATCATGGATCGAGCGTGTGAGAAACGATGAGGTCTTACAGAGTTTGAAAACAAAGAGGAAGCTTATATTTAATATCAGGAAGATGCAGCTGAAGTTTCTGGGACACATACTGAGGAAGGAGGGCCTGGAGAATCTGATACTCACGTGTCGAATAGAGGGAAAGAGAGACAAGGGAAAACAACGCGTGACATACCTGGCGGATTTAAGCAAGTGGATGACAGAATGTGGACTAGGGGAAGAAGTAGAGGGAAGGCACTTGATGAGAGCTGATAGAGATAGACGGACGTGGAGATCCATGATCGCCTACGTTCTGGAATTACATAGCACATAAAAAGAAACTAACAATAGTTTAGTAAATGAATTGTTAATAAATATCAGAAAATAAATATGATTTTACTCTTATTATTACCAATAATTTATTTTAATAACCTTTTCCCAAAATATTCGATTCTTACAACTAATACTTAGTTCAGTCTCCTTTGGTATCGATCACTGCTCATAGATAATTTTTATAGACTTCGATAAGGTATTTTTCGATTGTTATTTTCGACCATTCTATCCTGCAGATTATCGTTCAGATGCGATGGCGTCTCTTTATGAACAGCAATTTCCAATCCTTTCAAGAAATCTTCGATTTGATTGAGGTCAGGTAATTTAGAATGCCTTTCTATTACCCTAACCTTGTTCTTTGGAAATCACTCCGATATGGTTTTCGAATTATAGTTCCACTCGTTTTCTTGTTGGAAGATGAATTCGCCTTCGCTGGATAACTGACGGTAACAGATATTTTGAAAGAATGGATTGATATTCTATTACATCAATATTACCTCAATCCTGGTGTCTTTTCTGGAAGCATGCTGCGCCAAAGAAACTCCATGATGGGCGAACCACTATTCTTTATTACTGAAATGCCATTTTTTTTTTTTTACAAAATACGTTTTTCGTGTTTTTATCTTTTTTTAATTTTTTTTATTTTTTAACTCCAAACACTAAACTTCCTGATTTTGTTCTAAGATTTATTTTTATTTCGTCGGACTTATTTTATCTGCCCTTTTACTTCCCGGTGTGGGCGATTAGGGCTCTTCACAACTTGCTGTCTTTTGTCTCAAAGAGGACTTTTTACGACCCCCTAGTCTTTGTTCTGATATCTATTCGCACAAAATATGAGGCTAGGTTGAAAAGTTCATAGGATGACTATGTCAATTATCAAGGACACATGGTACAGTGGATAAAGGAGTTAGTTAGATCCCGTAACAGGGCCCAAAAAGTGTGAGTCTAATACCTGGGTAAGGCGGTCATATATCTGTCTATATTACTGAGATGGGGCATTATGTACCCTATTTACATTGTTCGGAGTATCGTCCTCATCTTTGTTGCCATATTTATCACAACTTTTCAGCTGTTGGGGTAGACTGTTCTAGTTCCACGTGTCATACTAATGGATCTTATCTCCTGTTAATTCCCCTCTCCAACTTCTCCACTCCTTGCCAGAGAAAAGCAATAAGAACAACGAAAATTTCAGTGTGAGTTTTGGCAAAAGAATGAAATGATAACAGCGGAAATTGCAATATGACCACTGGTAAAAATGGGTGCTGAAGTTTAGAAGTCCCAGAAGTGCATACACATATGTCCTCAAGGGCACATGGCACAGTGGATAAAGACGTTGGTTAGATAAAATGACAGGAACCAAAGAGTTGTGAGTTCAATACCTGGTTAAGGCGTTGGAGAACTTGGAGAGGGGAATTAACAGGAGATAACTGATAAATGATATCAATTAGACATGGCACGTGGAAGTAGAACAATCTATCCCAGCGAGCGAAATAGAGGGTACACTTCGACATTCCAAACATCTGAAGAAGGCCGGAGCGTATAACGGCCGAAACGTTCTGATAAATATGGCAACAAAGATGAGGATTATAGTCCGAACAATGTAAATAGTGATCTCTAAGAACTCTTTATTTATTACGAGACCCGGAAATGTTAACGTTTTTCTTTCTGGTTGTAAGCATTAATTTCCTTGTAATTCGTATCGAACTTAAAACTTCCCCGTTGCTCATATGATCCCTCATGGTATTCTCAGTATCCGTCGATAGAAATACATCTTTGTTGCTTCAAGTCACTTCTCTGTGAAGTATTCGTTCCCATGTCGAAGATTAAATCACTACATTCCGGTGCTCATCCGACTGATTTATATATATATATATATATATATATATATATATATATATATATATATATATATATATATATATATATATATATATATATATATATATATATATATATATATATATATATATATATATATATATAAACGTTAAATAAATCATTTTACATGTTTTCGATGTAGCTTCCTTCCTGTAAACCATCCGTGAAATTCGTTTCGTCTCAACTCTCTAGAAATTGTTGAGACGTATAAATCTGTTTCAGCTTTCTTGAAATGTGTCTGGATATCTTTTACGCTCTATTTCGATTTAACTGAAACCTCTCTTGTGATTCTAGACACTTCTTGTGTGAAAAGCTTCAGTGGAGGATCTGATTTTCCAAGCATTGATCCAGTGCCAATTCATCTCTCTTTACGATCGATACGTTAGTGAGACCGAGGATCAATAAGTTAGCAGGATTAATATTTTATGTATTAATAATTTGATTTCTCAAATAACTAGGAATCAGTCAGTCATGTGCCATACGTGAAACACCATGTATACATCTTACGATACATGATTGACGAGGCAGAATTTTTTCACGCAGTAGGTTGCCATTTCTTTCTGCGGTAGACCAGTTGCCATTCAAGTCTATAGAATTCGGTCTGTCCTGCTATTTACCCATAGCTGGAGGGATAAGAAGAGGAATCCTATTTTTCCCAAGGGTTTTGCACGTAAATGAATGTGATGGATTCGACTGGAATTCGAACTCGGATCTCCGATTCCTCAATCCGAGCTGCTATCCATTTCTCCACCGTAGTCTTGAAAACAATAAGGAATGGTTAGCTATTAAAGTAACTAAGGAGAATTAATAACTTCGACTCTATAATAATAGCTTAGGAGAATTAATAAGTTATGATAGAGTTGAGGGGATTATTATGTTAAGAATTAATAAGTTAGTGGAGCATAGAATTAAGAAGTTAAGTTGTCTAATATGATAATTATTAATAAATTAGTGGAATGGAGGATGAGTAAATTAGGTTGATTAATATGTTAATCATTAATATGTTAGTGGAACGGGTGATTAATAACTTAGGTGGTTTAATATGTTAATTATTAATAAGTTAGTAAAATGGAAAAATTATAAGTTAGGCGGATGTTAAGTATTAATACGTTAGTTTTTTAAATAATTCGGGATAGTTTTTACACTTGTGAAATAGTTAAAAAGGGTTAGTTATTAAAGTCACTTTTGTGTCTGATTGGTAGTGATGGAATGTAACCAGTTTAGTTCTCGAGGCATTGAATGTAACCAAGCAGTGTCCTCCCCACTGTGAAGCTACTGGTAGATCGAAAGAGAGGTCAACTGCAAGTCTTTGATCGCCAAGAGTTTTAGAGGTGTGCCCGTATATCTTCGTATCATCGCCATAGATGTTTACAAATGATCGGGGTATATTCTTAGGTAGATCATTTATATAAATCAGAAAGAGGGCTGATCTGAGAAGTGACCCCTTTGGAACACTTGAGTTGACCATCAGGGCCTCGATGGACTGGCTGTTAATAACTATCTTCACAGAAGATATTAGGTTGGTGCAAAAATAATGATGTAATAATGTCGTTTTTTGACGTATTTTTAACGTCAAAAAACGACATTATTACGTCATTATTTTTTCACCAACCTAATATGAAGGATTTGGGGGAAAACCCTTCTAGTGATTCCATAGCTGGAGAGGTTGTGTAGCAAACTTTTTTGCCACACCTTGTCGAAGGCCTTCTCGATATCTAATACTATGGTCCTTGCTGTGTGTATGACGTCAAGAGCCTTACTAAGTCTGTGTGTAACGGTGGAAAATAATTCACCACACAAAAAGACGCTTTTGTACTCTATACAGACTGGAAAGTGAGGACTCGACAGTCCCCGACTAAATATTCGACCTTTTTGTGGCTCTTGGAAAATGAGATACTTTTTGGTGCGGTACAGGGAGCCAAGTATTTTCCCTACATCTTTAGCGATGGATCATATGTATGAGTTTTAGTTGTGAGTTTAAGGTCCAAAAGTCTTTCAAGACACGGACCCCCCACCAAGGGACATCTGTTCATTATGACTGGCGTTAGTTCGGGGTCCGATCGGCTATGATGGAATGTAGATATTTTGGTTTTCGAGACATTAAATGTGACCAGCCAGTTTTCCCCATTGGGAAGTTAGTGCTAGATCGGATGAGGGATTAGCTCCCAATCTCTGATTATCATGAGGTACACCCGTATATAGTCGTATTATCAGCATAGATGTTTACAAATGATCTGAGTATATTCTTATGCAGTATTCTCAGCATCCTTCCGTATAACCATTTTTCTGCTGTCCTGAGTCTCTTCTTCATCTCTGAGGGAACTGTCCAACATTCACTACCATATTAGAGAAATGGCATTATGTAATAGTTCAGTAGTTTTTTCTTTGGTTTCACCCGGATAAACAAGGCAATAACAGATTTTTTTTTTTTAATTGTAAAAAATTCCTTGTAAGGATTTTGAATTAACCCTGCTCAGAACTGAGAAAATATATGGGCCATAAAACCGGAAACACAGCTGTTTTTTTTTTGTTTTTTTTTTTATCGCGGAGCCTGTTACATTTATGTCCCAATGTATATTGTCAAGGTTTTCCTTACTGGTATTGGATGGTATCAGTTTTTTTTTTTTTTTTTACTTCGTTGTTATAATTTGGTCTTACCATTTTCTTTGAGAATAGTTTTGTTATCATAACTTCTTTCTCGTTGAATAGTCTTTTAATACCTTCGTTTTAATGGTACTAAAAATTGTAATAATTATACTTATCACGTATTAAAGAATAACATTAACACCGTTCTGTTTTACGAACTCTCCGTCGTTTTATCAATTAGATAATTTAATTTTAATTAACCTAAAATATTAATTTTTAATTAACCTAAAATATTAATTCATTCCAAAATAAAAAGAATTTAAATTTACTAAAATTCACACCAACTTCTCTCAGAGCGACGCCCTTCCATTGCACTCCGGTTGTGTTGACTTTTGCGATCATCTCACATGTGGACGACTCGGGTGCGCTATTTTCATGTTTGGGGTTTACATACGGTCTCACCACGATAAACAATCCAAAAACAGATTTCTAAAATATTTTTTTTTTTAAATTGTAAAGAATTCTTAGTAAGTACCTCGAATATCATCTGTACTCACGAAATGTGAATAACTCCTTGATTTTTGGTCATTTTTCATTCTAGAGGCACGTTCAACTTAAAATTTAAAATTTATAATTTTAAAAGTGTGTCAAAAATTTAATAAAACAAAGCAAATTTTGATTTTAAATTTATAATATCTTGGGATGAATTATTATTTATGATAAGTAACTTTACATTATTTGAGGGAAATTAACAAAAAAATTCCCAAAACTTTACCGAATTGTTTTAATCGTCCCACGAGATTCATTGTTAATTTAGCAAAATTTGGGTTAATTTTTTTCCTTAATATCGTTTATAGAAATTTTGATTTAAAATTTAGAGTTTTTAAAGAGTGCCAAAAATTTAATAAAAACACAAAATCTTATAATTTCTTGGGGTGAATTAATATTTGCGATAAGTAACTTTATATTATTTGATGTGAATTAATAGAAAACATGCCACTGGATTCCATGTCTATTGCTTAACTTTTATTATCATTTTTCTTTTGGCGATGTTTAAATAAAAATCAAATCTTGGCAGTACACAAAATTCAATAAACAATAAAAGAGCGACAATAATTATTACAATCTCTTTAATATAATCTTTGATGTGTGCTTAATTAGAGCAATAAGAAACTCCATGGGGAGGAGGACATGTCTTAACCAACCAAATGAATTTAATATTTTATATAATTTCAGCGGAGACAAGATGGAAAAGAAATTCATTAACTTTTTCATGCTAAACACTTGGATAATAATCTGCTGGTAATGACTGAAGAAGAAATCGTGTTTTCTGTAAGGAGATTTTCTTTTTCTGTTCTTGTTTTTATTTTGCAATGAAATTAAGCCGGTTATTTAATATTAATCATTTTTTGCTGGATCAATTTAATGGGAATATCGCGTAATCACTCAATATCATTGGCACTCTACACTAGCCAATCAAAATAACAGTAACATAGAATATAGGAAAAAAAATGTTACCTTTTCTATTACACTTCTGTATTTTTATTGCCATACTACTAATAATAATGCCCTCTCTCTCTCTCTCACTATATATATATATATATATATATATATATATATATATATATATATATATATATATATATATGTCTGTGTGTGTGTGTGTGTGTGTGTAAAGTGTGTTTCATTAAGACGGATTATATATAAGGGTGTTTCATTAAGACGGATCAAAGTCAGCAGTGAATAAATCAGTGTTATTTGTGAAAATTTATTTATATCTCTATTGGAACATTTTATTTAAGTCATGGTCATTATGTGCGAAAAATAATATGGCCCAAATGTCTGCCAAATCTGAAGGAAAAAGATAAAAATCATCAGACGCTTAAATTTCATTCACATTTGAAATCGGTCCAAGTTACTGGAACACTCTTAAGAATCATTTCCGTGCAAAAATGAGGATGTCAGAAGAAAGTTGATTTAAAAGAGAATGTAATTCTTTTGTTCCAAACCAATCGATAGGGTGATTTTCTAAGCGTAGCTTAGATGTGACACAAGGCCGAAAGTATGAGTCACCTAGTGAGAATCGAACACACTATTCATTCGTAACTGATCTAGCGAGACAAGCTTGCTAACCATTACACCACGTCGAAATGCCACCAAATCAGTCGATATATAGCTCATTCAAAGATCAAAAATAATAATTTTATTCAAGTTTTAAAGATACACAAACATTATATATATATATATATATATATATATATATATATATATTATAAATTGATTTATGTAAAATATGTTTTTTCGCTACACAGTTCTAACCATGTTTCAAAAATGGAAGCTAAAAGCTACGAATTTAATTTTGTAATTAAATTAAAGACATTAGTTCCATCTCATCCTCAAGCGAATTTTGGAGTAACTTTAAAACTACTGGGTTTTAAAGACACAGCTAAAATCATAATTCACGTTTCCAATATTAAAGATAAATCTACTTCATCTGGACAAGGGGTGTCTGGGTGAACTAATGTCTTTAATTTAATTACAAAATTAAATTCGTAGCTTTTAGCTTCAATTTTTGAAACATGGTTAGAACTGTGTAGCTAAATAAAACATATTTTAAATAAATCAATTTGTAATATTAATGCTCTGTAAATTTACATTGAGCACTATTTTGTAAAAATAAAAATATCTATAAGATCACCGGATTATATATCTTACTGTTCTTTCTTTATATATATATATATATATATATATATATATATATATATATATATATATATATATATATGAAGATAATTCTGATTGCTTTCAATTTGATTACTGCAAATAAACCTTATAAGTTATTGCGTGAGTCAAATTTAAAGAGTTTACGAGGATATCTTCATTTTTAACCGTGAAGAAAACAAAAGAATTCCCTGTTAATATTGAAAAGTAATTACAGTACAAATCAAGTAACGTAATGATAGTAGCATAAAAATTGTTGAAGTCTCTAATGTTTAAAACAAATCCGGAGTCGAGAAATAAAAAAAGACACATTTTCGAGACGATGTTGAACAAATTTGATTTCGCTGCGGACAGTGAATTCAGGGAAAAATCTTACTCTGGTGCATTCACTTTGCACTTATGCCATTAGC
The DNA here is from genome assembly GCA_963932145.1 of Acanthosepion lycidas. Classification (NCBI taxonomy): domain Eukaryota; kingdom Metazoa; phylum Mollusca; class Cephalopoda; order Sepiida; family Sepiidae; genus Acanthosepion; species Acanthosepion lycidas. The sequence continues at coordinate 81,839,348 of OZ010576.1, forward strand.
AGAAGCATTAATCTATCTCTTCTCCTACCTAACTTTAGATTAATTTGCAAAATAGACTGGAATCTCTCGTTTTGCGTGAGAGTCAGACAAGAGAAACCACGCCATTACGTTTCCAACTAACTCATGTCAATTCACAGATAATTAAGAAAAGCCATCTGCAAAGAGATAATGTTTACCATCACCCAGAAAGGACCTGGCATTAAAAAATGGTAAATTTATAATGTTTTATCAACGCAAATGAAGAAGAAACCGCCTTTCTAAAATACGTTCTTTCACTCACTTTCAGTAGCCCCTTGTGTCTTATTGACATTATCACCTTGCTCAGGGTGAATTGAATAAAAAAGATACATTTTGGCAGAATTATTTTTATTTGAATTAAAATTGTGATTTGTTTTAATCGTGGGTAGAATAAACAGAACTTATCTCTTGGAGCCGTCTTCAGCATTTCCTGGTTGTTTCAAAGATTGTAAGAGATTTACTTTATAAAAGATCCAGATAAATATAATTCTGAAAATGCAGAAATGCTAAAACTTTTATTTGCAGCGACTTGTTGCCACTTATCAAACATTTCATCGCTAAGTAAAATAGAGCAAGTATTAATGGGAAAATGTTGTCGACGAACACTTGAATCTGGAAAAACTCCCCCCCCCACCATCAAAGAGATTTGCAGCGATCAAAAAAAAGTAATAATTGGTTGGTGTAGTGAATATGACGGGTGGAGGAGAACAGACCAACAGAATTTCAAAATGTTTCGTCTGTTATTCCTGCTAGAGGAAGTCTTGCATTGTCATGGGAAAGAAGTTTTTTTTTATTAACGAGTTTAGGGTTCTTTTAGAGCAAACATTTAGAGACACATTTGCGGCTGCTGGTGATATAAAACTACATTCAGTGTTTCAATGCAATATCTCCGGTTGAAAAAGAGAATCATGCAAAGGAAGACAAAAACAACAACAACAATAACAACAACAACAATAATAATAATAATAATAATAATAATAATAATAATAATAATAATAATAATAATAACTGGAGCTTCAAATGGGCGTAGAGATGCAACTACAGCACAATACACCGGCTGAAACTGCAAAATACTTGAAAAAGACAGCAAAGACGAATGCAACCGACCAGATACAGAAGCGATGGCAAGATAAACCGCTTCATGGCCAATACTCTGCCCGTATCAAACAAGCTGATGTAGACAAAACCCGTACCCATCAGTGGCTACGCAGTGCAGGGTTGAAAGCGGAAACTGAAGGTTTTATCCTTGCTGCGTAGGACCAATGCTTGCTAACTAGGAATTATCAAACACATATACTAAAATATTGTGTCAGCCCAAAATGCAGATTCTGTGATAAATATCCAGAAACGATTGATCATCTTGTATCAGGTTGCACGATGTTGGCTCCCACTGAATATAAAACCCGACATGACAGAGTGGGCCAATATCTGCACTGGAAAATCTGCAACTTCTACGGGAAGGAAACTGAAAGAAACTGGTACCAACACCACCCAGACCCGGTTACGGAGATAGGACCTGTTACAATTCTATGGGACTACTCAATTCACACTGACAGAACAATCAAAGCCAACCGCCCAGATATTGTTATTAAAGACCACAAACATAAAACGGTGCCTCCTTATTGATATGGCAGTTCCTGCTGACTGCAATGTATCTTTGAAGATATTCAAAAAGCTGTCAAAATACAAGGACCTTGAAATAGAGGTCTCGAAAATGTGGCATATGGGAACATCAACAATCCCTGTTGTAGTTGGAGCCCTAGGACTGGTTGGAAAAGATTGCAGTAGACTAATTGCAGGGATTCCTGGAAGCCCATGCCTCAAGGAGATACAAAAAATTGTTCTGACAAGTACAGCCCACACTTTACGAAGGGCTCTATCTATGTAATTTTTTTTTTTTTTTTTTTTTTTTGTCAGTGAAAAGGGTCATGATGCCATTTCTAACCTTAGGTCCCTGGGTGGGACCCGGAAAGAAATGTGTAAACGCCAGAAAGCAAAGAATAATAATAATAATAATAATAATAATAATAATAATAATAATAATAATAATAATAATAATAACTGACAAGTACAGCCCACACTTTACGAAGGGCTCTATCTATGTAATTATTTTATTTTATTTTTATTTTGTCAGTGAAAAGTGTCATGATGCCATTTCTAACCTTAGGTCCCTGGGTGGGACCCGGAAAGAAATGTGTAAACGCCAGAAAGCAAAGGAAATAAAAATAATAATAATAATAATAATAATAATAATAATATGAAATCGAAACCACAAAAATGTGGCACATGGAGACATCAACAATCTCTGTTGTAGTTAGAGCCCTCGGAGTGTTTGGAAAAGATTCCAGTAGACTCATTGAAGGGATTCCTGGAAGCCCATGCCTCAAGGAGATACAAAAAATTGTTCTGACAAGTACAGCCCACACTTTACGAAGGGCTCTATCTATGTAATTATTTTATTTTATTTTATTTTTTTTTTTTGTCAGTGAAAAGTGTCATGATGCCATTTCTAACCTTAGGTCCCTGGGTGGGACCCGGAAAGAAATGTGTAAACGCCAGAAAGCAAAGAAAATAAAAATGATAATAATAATAATAATAATATTTTATAGGAAATAAAAAATAGATCTAACAAGCATTGCCCATACGGTGCGAATACCTTTGTCCATTTCAGTTCTGTTTTTAATAGCTGTCTTTTGTTTAATTAAAAAGTAACAAAAAAAATGGTATCCTTGTCTTGCCGTAGGTCATTGATTATGAGCCGGCATGTGATTGCAAAACAAATGCAAGTCAAAAAGATTTTTATAATAATATTAATAAAAATAATACTGAAAATCTTTCAGAGAATACTGATTTTAAGATTTAATTTTTGATTTATCCGTACATATTAATAATTCAAACGGGTCATCTAGAGCAGATCAATAAGGAACGCGATTCTATCGTAAACAAAGAAGAAATTCTCATCATAGAAATTTTCTATTTGAATTTGTAGGTCTGATGAATTGGATCGTGATTTCGATTCCAATGTAATAAATTATAACCATGAAATATTAGTGTTTAAGTCTTTTTCTTATATATATATATATATATATATATATATATATATATATATATATATATATATATATATATATGTTGTGTGTGTGTGTTTGTGTTTGTGTGTGTGTAAGTTTCAATCAATAAAAACATGATTAATCTGAAGAAGTCTCTCGAGGGCTGAATCTCGTAACCTACAATTTTTCCCCATATTCTATCATTCAATTACTTACTCTTAGACTCATATATAGACTTCGATATTTTATCTTCCATATTTAAGTTACTTTTCCATATCCTTAACAAATCGACGAAACAATTGCCTTAATATTCTACCGATATAATATTGAGATTGCTGCTATCCAACGTTAACCTTCAGCGATAAACCTTCTAAATTGCCAACCTGCTCGCCAAACACTTAACGAGAATTCCAGTCACTATAACATATTCAACAGTTGTTTATGTCGACAAACCGCCCCACGGCAGATTCATTATATCAATAATTGTCACTGGCTGTCTGCATATTAATCTTCAGACTTCATTGCTCAGTTGATATCTATCTGAATGTTCTGTATATTCGAAATCGAGCCTTAATAGCATCAAATTAGCATATGCCTGTTCTTTTATCCGGCGGCAGTTGTTCGCTGGCGCAGGGAAAAGCGTGTTCCTGTTCGTGGCAGGAACCTCATCCCTCTCTCCCGTGAGATTGACTGTTTAACCCGTCACTCATTATGCAGCAACATTTCTAGATAGGAACGGCGGCAATTGGATGGTCACTTGACGGGGACATCGCTATCAGGTAAGAACAAACCTATGTGCATGCACACGAACCTAAAGAACGTTCGCCGATGACGACATGGGGGCGATAAGCGTTTAAGCAGCGGGAGAAAAGCATATTGCCGGCCCGGAACAGACTAGAGATAATATTGTCGAATAATTTAGCCCACTTTGTCTGTGTAGGTTGGCGCTTTGTCGCTAATTATTTTGTCTGCCGAGAAATGGATGCATACAGAATAGCAGAGTACAAAGAAATAGAAAAAAAATCGTTAGAAACAAAGAAAAGTGGGCTGAAACATTACGTGATGCCTGTCTTCCTATATAGCAGTGAATGCTGGAAAATCTCCTCAAAGATGAAGAAGAGACTTGAGGCAACGGAAATGTGGACTTACAGAAAGATGCTGAGGTTATATGTGAGCAATAACGGAGTTTTAGAAGAAACGGAAACAAAAAGATATGTTATACTTAACACCAGGAAGAGACAGTTGGAATTTATAGATACATAATGAGGAAGGAGGGCTTGGAAAATATGATACTAACAGGACTGACTGAAAGCAACAGGGGCAGAAGAAAAACAACGCATAATATACTTACTGAGCTTGAGTAAATGGATGGCGGACCAAGGTTCAGCACAGGGGTCGGCAACCCCAGGGTCAGATCTGACCTGCAGATAATTTTTGTCCAGCTCGCCAACGTAATAGCTGGATACTAATTATCTATGAGTACAGATACAGTTGATCACTTTAACTTTTCGATCAATGGAAAAGTCAATTTGTATTCTCAGTGTTTTTTATTTGAGTGGTGGTTTTTCATTTGGTGGTAAAACAACTGTAGGTATCTGTATTTGATAATAAATAATGTATACTTATTTATTTATTTATTTTTTTTTTTTGATAAATATTGTTAAGTATTATTACAATTAGAAATTAAGTCGGTTTAATAACAAATGACAACCCTGATCTAACGACATCATTAGATATCGTGTTTTTATCACAGTTTATTCACAATTATCATATATTATCATATATTATCATATATTATCATATTAATGTGTTTACATTTATGCCTGCTTTTAGTGTTTTGTATTTCACCATATTGATTTATTTTATTGTCTTTCATTTCCAGAAGCCATTTCCAGAAGCCATTTCCAGAAGTCATTACCAGAAGTCAATTTTTGGCTGAACAAAAACAAACCCACGGAGACTGAGAAAAGAAAACTACATTTTGAGCGCCGAAATTTTAACGAAAGCTGGATACTTAGCTATTTTGTCATTGAGCACTTCAGAAAATGTGTTTGTCAATAAAACATCGCCGTTAAGAAAGTTTAAAATATTAGCCAGTAGTAAAATAAAGAAACATTGTTTAAATACACTATTTACATTGTCTGGACTATCGGCCTTATCTTTGTTGCCATATTTATCACAACGTTTCGGACGTTGTACGCTCCGGCCTTCTTCAGCTGGTTGGAATGTCGAACTAACCCTTCATTTCGCTCGCTGGGGTAGACTGTTCAAGTTTCATGTCTAATGGATGTCAGATATCAATTATCTCCTGTTAATCCCCTCTCCAAATTCTCCACTGACTCAACTAAACACACAACTTTGAACTCACGACTCTTTGGGTCCTGTCACTGGATCTAACCAACGCCTTTATCCACTGCGCCATGTATCCTTGGGACATCAGTGTATGAATTTCCGGGACTCCTAAACTTCTTCAGCATCCATTTTTGCCATTGCTCATATTGCAATTTATGCTCTTATCATTACATTTTTTTTCACCAGAGCTCATATTGCAATTTTCGTTGTTATTATTGCTTTTCTCTGGCAAGGAGTGGAGAACTTGGAGAGAGGAATAAACAGGAGATAACTGATATCCATTAGACATGGAACTAGCACAGTCTACCCCAGCAAGAGAAATAAAGGATTCAGTTCAAAATTCAAACCACCTGAAGAAGACTGGAGCGTACAAATGCCAAAACGTTGAGATAAATATGGCAACAAAGATGAGGACGATAGTCCGAACAATGTAAATAGTGTACATAATGCTCATCTCAGAAATATAGACAGATATTGTTTAAATAATATAACATTTAGGTCTTTTTTTTCTCTCTAAATCCTCCAGACCAAGGCAGCTTTCTGGACGGAGCGACCTGAGGTCGAGACAATATATTATAGTACGTTTGATATCATGGCACCCCTCCGAGATATTACATAGCTTTCTGGCCGATAAAAAAAAATAACAAATAGGCAACATTTATTAAGAGCTACAAAGGATATGAAATTCTGGAGAACCATGATCGCTTATGCCCTAAATGTACACTGCATATAAAGAAGAATATGAAATACAACTGTTTTGTTTCTTCCTGAAGTTGCGTCAAAAGACGAGAAATCTAACTTATCAGGGAATAAGAAAACGAAGTCGTCAAAGGTAATGAAAGGTAATATTTTGAGGATTTTCAGGACGTGGGCTATCATAGCTATCCAGGAAGTCCTATACTTCTTAGCACTTAGCAACATTTGTCGTTTTTACGATATATATCCGATTCCTTTTACTTGCCATCCATTTACACAATGTGGGTGACTCGCTGTCTCCATTTTGCTTTCAATATGCCCTGTGGATGTTATAGTCTCCAGACCCTCTTTCTTCATTTTGTTTCCTGTTTCTTATGCCTTCAGTACGCCATGTGAGTGTCAGCAGTTCCAGGCCAAGGTTTTTTTTTTAACACTACTGAACTCTACTTTGAGCAATAAGAATGTATAACTACTCTCCAAGCTTAACAAAAGAATCGTGATGAAATCGTTTATAAAAGAAAATGACATGTTCATCATTAATTAATCATACTTAAGGATAGGAAGGTCATGAATAATTGAGATAAAGTACAAATATATATATATATATATATATATATATATATATATATATATATATAGTATTTACATAATTCGGACTATTGTCCTCATCTTTGTCGCCATATTTATCACAACGTTTCGGCCGTTGTACGCTCCGTCCTTCTTCAGGTGGTTGGAATTTCGAACTGAACCCTTTATTTCGATCAATGGGTTAGACTGTTCTAGATCCACGTGCCATGTTTGATGGATGTCAGTTATCAGTTATCTCCACTGCCTTAACTGTGTATTGAACTCACACTCTTTGGGTCTGTCACTGAATCTAACCAACTGTGCCATGTGTCCTTGAGGACATCTGAGTATGAATTTCTGGGTATTATAAACCTACGAAACGTTGTGATAAATATGGCGACAAAGATGAGAACAATAGTCCGAATAATGTAAATACTGTACATAATACCTCATCTCAGAAATATAGACAGACTCTGATATATATATATATATATATATATATATATATATATATATATATATATTCCAGGATAATTTTCGAACTTATTCAACATGATCTTCGCCCTGTCTAACTTTCTAACTTTCTGTCCTGGAGTAACGAGTTGTCTCACACGTTTCGCGTACGATTTCATTTTAAAATCTGTTTTCATTGCACTTTGAACTGTAATAGCTGTAACTACTCTCTCACGGGCGAAACGTCTTATGGATTGAATTGGATATTTTTTAATTGATATCCTTAGCTCTAAGATGAAATGATGATCCCTCTTACTGCTGCGATCTCCTGATCCCGTTTTCCTCTCAACTGCTCCCTCCTGTTTAGATTTATTCACCATTCTCTAGTTGGGTCTTGAATAGACTTTGAAGATGGAAGCTAGAGTATGAATGTTGGTACCACTACTAAAGGCTTGAATGATCTTTTTCCTCTTCCCATTGCTCAGTTGGAAAAACATAGTGGGGCTGACACAAAACAATTTGAACATGTTCTTTTTTAGCTGAATACCTCAGAGGGGTTTTTAGTGATTCTTACGACAAATGGTGTCAAGATGGCTAAACGTCTTTTCTGAAAACCTGGTAAAAAGTTACTCAATTAGTTTAGTGGTTTCTTAGATATTAAAGATTCTGTTAGAAGGCCAATTACGCTGTGACACGATTTGAACAATTTTGCTTGGCAAATAATACCGCCCCCAAACTGGGGTCAATACATTTTTTAGTAAATATTTCAAAAGCTCCCAGGAAAATTAAATTTCGGCATTAAATCACCCATAAGTAATTGATATGCCGTTAAACCTTAGAGAAGATTAAATGTAAACGTTTTATCTTATCTCCCAAGAAGTCGGTTTAACTTAACATAAAAACAGGATATTTGTTGAGAGACATGATGGCTTACTTGCTGAAAGGGCATGTTATTATTTAAATATATATATAATGTACCGTTATTTATTTTTGTATATATTTATGTGATATTAAATGATTTAAACTATTTTTTGATGAACGTACCCCAGGTCGTATGCACATGGTGATTTTCTAAGCGTAGCTTGGATGCGGTACAAAGCCGAAAGCGTGGTGCATCTAAAATGAATCGAGCTCACGAATTGAGCGAGACAAACTTGATAACCATTAACCCAAGTTGAGGTACCCCCAGGTCGTATAGATATATGATTATCGAAACAAGAGTGCAGGGTTGCAGTAGATATTGTCTCCTGATTGTGTGCTGATAGTGTAACTTTTTATCAGCGCAGAATGTGGAATGGCCAACCGAAGTTCAAATTTATTCTAATCGATTTGGTTGACTGTCAATCGTCATTTAAAAACGCTGAAAAATCAGTATCAACTCCACTTTATCGTAACTGTCAGTTTCTTGTTGCAAAAACCGTATACTCGTGCAGATAGTATTTTTTTTCTTTAATTTGTAAGCACCAATTGTCACGACCCACCTCCAGCCATCTTCACAAGCATCTGACGATCGATTTTCGCATCCTGAAACTGACAGTTACGCTCAAGTGCTTTTAACGACCGCGATTTCAAACGTTTTGTAAGATAGATTTTAATATTTAAAATATATATTTTAAAACGTTTGAAACAGTGGCAACACATCATTGCAAATAATAGTGAATATATAATTGGATAGAATGTAATTGTACGATGATAATGTCGGGCAGTTGATTGACGAGAACAAATCTCCATCAAAACTGACAACAAAAGCTTAGCTCAATGAAAAAAAAGTTAATGTTGTGCGTGCGTTAGGCTCACCGAGATATGATTTACAACACAATGAAAAATTAAATGTAAATTTATACGTATGGAAACGATAAAGTGTCGACAATTGGTCAAAAACCTCACTGCGAGCCTCAATAGGAAAATATTCTTCTCTTCCATGCAAGACCGACTACAGCAAGGATAACGGAGGAAAAATGTTGAAATCGGTTGGTCTGTTCTACACCATCCGCCATATTTATCTAACTTTGCAGCGACCGATTATTACCTTTTTCTTTCGCATCAAAACGTTTTGATGACGATGACTTCTATAGAAAACCAGAATTGAATATTTACTCAAAGGATATGAAAGAACTACCTGATAAGTGGCAACACGTCATTGCAAATAATGGCGAATATATAATTAAATAGAATGTAATTGCTTTTTATTTTGTGAAGAATAAATTTGAAAACAACGGACATTTTTTATGATCCAGACTAATGTTTTACAGTTCATTTTCATTCAGTTTCAGTCTAAGAACTACTATGATGAAATTTCTTCTTTTTTTGCCTTACCTCTTCATTGGACATGATAAAACATCGAATTATTTCATATCCAGAGATTCTTAAAATCAATATTCTCTAAAAGAGTTTATCTATTATTATTATTATTATTATTATTATTATTATTATTATTATTATTATTATTATTATTTTCTTTGATTTCTGGCGTTTACACATTTCTTACCGGGTCCCGCCTTGGGACCTAATGTTAGAAATGGCATCATGACACTTTCCACTGACAAAAAAAAAAAAAAAAATTACATAGATAAAGCCCTTCGTAAAGTGTGGGCTGTACTTGTCAGAACAATTTTTTGTATCTCCTTGAGGCATGGACTTCCAGGAATCACTGCAATCTTTTCCAACCAGGCCTAGGACTCCAAATACAACAGGGATTGTTGATGTTCCCATATGCCACATTTTTGAGATTTCTATTTCAAGGTCCTTGTATTTTGACAGCTTTTTTAATATATTCAAAGATACATTGCAGTCAGCAGGGACTGCAATATCAATAAGGAGGCACTTGTTTGTGGTCGTTAATAACAATATCTGGACGGTTGGCTTTGATTGTTCTGTCAGTGTGTATTGTGTAGTCCCATAGAATTGTAACAGGTCCTATCTCCGTAAGCGGGTCTGGGTGGTGTTCATACCATTTCCTTTCAGTTTCCTTCCCGTAGAAGTTGGAAATTTTCCAGTGCAGATATTGGCCCACTCTGTCATGCCGGTTTTTTATATTCAGTGGGTGTCAATATCGTGCAAACTGATACAAGATGATCAATCGTTTCTGGATATTTATCACAGAATCTGCATTTTGGGCTGACACATTATTATTATTATTATTATTATTATTATTATTATTATTATTATTATTATTATTACTTGTGTAGGTTATGTTTCCTGCTTTGCATCCTTTAGTGTCCAGTCCAAACTATAGACCTTAGGCCCTATGGGACAATTGTCATTTAATTGATAGCACTTTTCTTAGTATATGCGATGATCCTAGTCGGGTGATCTTCTTGGTAACCAGTATGTTAATGTTACCTGGGACACTGTTAGTAAAATTGTCCATTCTCATGAGTCACAGTGCTCCGATTACTACTGGTACAGTCTCAGTCTTCATTCCCCACAACTTGTTAATCTCGATCTTCAGGTTCTTGTATTTGGCCAATTTCTCTATGTTGTTGTTGTTGTTATTATTATTATTATTATTATTATTATTATTATTATTATTATTATCCTTTGGTTTCTGTTGCATACACATTTTCTTCAGGGTCCCAACCAGAGGCCTAAGCTCAGAAATGGATTCATGGTTTTTTACACTGGTCTTTTTGTAAAAAACAAAACAAATAAAACTAAGATCACACACATTTTGCATAAATATAACTCTTCGTAATATATGAACTGTCCTTATAAGTACATTTTTTTTAATTTATAAAAGGCATGGGCTACCAGGAATCCCTTCAGTGAGTCTATCGGAACCTTTTCCACTCAAACAGAGGGCTCCAACTACAACTGGAGTTATTGATGCCCTTATGTGCCACATTTGTTAGATTTCAACTTCAAGATCTATATATACATACATATATATACATATATATATGCATATATATATATATATATATATATATATATATATATATATATATATATATATATATGGATTGATAAGAGATAGTAACGGAACACGCTTAAAATTACGAAATACGTAAAATTGAGAAAAAAAAGCAAATAAATTTACGATTAAAATACGTAAATAAAGAAACAAATTTTTGATCCAGTGGAGCAAGAATAGGAAAAAATAAAGCTCACATATCTCCGGATAAATTCAAGGATCTTCAAAAATTCTCCTTCTGTTTGCAAAATACAGGTTGGAATAATTTTAAGCATAAAGCTTCCAAAACTAATAAATGATGTTTCGATCTACCTGTATGCAAAATGGAAAGCGACTTAGTCGAAAAATAAGACGAGCATACACATCCTCGTCCAGGGTAAGACGATAAACTACGTCCAACAGCAAGGTCTCTGATCAGGAGCTTTTGAGGAGCGTGGAACCACCTCTTAACTGCTGATGTTCCCAGGTCCACTCTGACCCGGTTGGTAGCGCCTGTTAGGCTTCTAGCTATGAGCAAATAGTTGATCCCCAAACTGAGGTCAAAACAATGAAAATGTAAAAATATTTTTAATACCAGAAATACTTTGTAAAAAAAATATTACCAGCTATACATTTTTTTTCTAGGAAAAAACATTACCAACAATAAAAATTGTCGACATTAAATAACCCGTTATTGTTGATATGTCGTCTACTAGGACGGCTAGCCAATCCCTGCTGTAGACGCTTGCTCAGGCGCATTTGTGTTTATTCAACACCTACAGAGCCCACCTGTGGTTTGTACTGCAATTATGCTTTCCAGACTTTAGTTATAGTTTCTGGGAAATAGTGTGTTATCTAGCGTGATCAATAATTTGAACAAGGCCAGCACACTCAATCCCTCGGCCACGATGACTTGTAATTTCGTGCAAGAATTCTGATTACATTAGAAAGTCTCCTTTCTGAAAAATCGTCAATGGTGGTATTCGAACACAGGATTTATAGTCAGAATGAGAAAGTTCTAACCACTCGATCACGCGCCCAATAGTCAGGTGTGTATAACAGTTCCGAAAAATCACTCTGTATTGTTTTGAAGGGAAACGCACTCCCGAATTTGTCAGTGAGATCGAGGCCATGATTGAAAACGATCCCTCGAAATAAATCAGTTCTATAGCCAGGGAAGTAATACTGCCCTGGGTCATGAGGGTGGCTGCTATATCTGGCAACAGGAATTAAGCAGTAACTTCAAGCAACCGGAATGTTGTTCTACAGAAGGATGCTTAGGACTACCATCACCTGAACATGTGAGAAATACTTAAAATCAGAAAGAGACAATTGATATTTCTAGGACACATAATGAGGAAAGAGGATTTGGAGAAATTAACTTACTCAGGACATAATGAAGGTAAGAGGTATAGATGAAACCAAAGAATAACCTACTTAACGTGCGTTTATAAATTGTTGATAAAAGGAGTTTTTTTTTAAATCATTTTCACCCCAAGCAAGGCGGGAATCCCACTATTACGCAGGGGGTTACAGAGAGTGAAAGCTAATGTGAAGACTGAGTATAGGGATGAATGGAAAAAAGATTATCAGGATTCATGAAAACAGAAGATGGCATTTGACGTTGCATTTAAGTGTTTGAAGATTTTAATTATCAGGGGAGAAAGTAAACGGAAGGGAGTTCTAAAGGCAGGAAGTGCGAGAAAAGAAACTATTGGGGTAGAAGTGGCGGTTGCATTTAACTTTTTCAACAGTAAAAGGGTGGGACCTAGATGCCAATCTAGTAGCATCCTTAAATTCATGTAGTCGGGGTACCAGGGAAAAAAGCTTGTCAGAGAAATTGCCAAGAAAATATTTGTAGAAAAGACAGCGATAAGCCACACTGAGTTGGTAACTGATGTCGAGATGCGAAGTAAGGATTGATTACGTTAGAAATAAGGAAATATCGCTAAAAAAATAAACACTGCTAAGAATTACAAGGAACGAGAAATTGTGGAGAGTTATAACCGCCTACGTCCTGAAAGGACATGGTAAACAGTAAAAGAATGTATGATAGTTATTAAGAATATATGAAGCATTCGACAGAGGAGGGGCGTATTCAAGATTTGATTATTTTGCAGCAATACGCGCTTAAAGGCCTTAGGCAGTTTTGATCAACATTTCTTTTCATGGTTAGCCGTAAGAAATTGTAAATTTATGACTACCTTACACTTAAGTAAAATAATAACAATAATAATATTTATTAAGAATTTATTACAAGAAATAGCAAGTTTTATGGAAACATTGTTGACAATTATGTATTTAGTTACATAACAAATAAATAAAAATAATATATATTTTGATGCTATATTCGATTTGTTGTTAGGTATTTTTCATTTTCTCCTTTATTATTGGCAGCATTTTAGAATACTTTGGCTTCAATGCTAAGCTTCCTAACATGAACAAACTGGAACTATTTCGTTTACGCTTTGTTACTTCTCTTTTCCATTGTTGTCTTTATATCGCTTTCTTTCAGTCATTTTGATGGGCAATAGCGAAATTTAGAACGATCTTATTCCATTTCAACAATAAAGCCTGTAAAAATAAATATTTTAAATTAATATAAGACTAAAAACAAAATGCTTTTGACAAGAAACCTTAATAATTTTACTATAATTATGTAACAATAATCTAATGATATTCCGCAGACAAATCTACGGTCTATGTTACCTCATCTCATTGCATAGTTACGAACTATAAACCTAAATTGAGCTTGAAATATTGTGTAATTGGCGCTATTTTTTTCTGAAATACTTGAATATAATATAATGAATATTTTGCAGAGAAAAAGAAAAGCAATTTTTCGATTTTTTTTTTTAATACGCCTCTCCTCCTCCGAACGAGTCATATACTGTATGAATTCTGCAATAAATCAATTCGAGAAAGATGTCGATAAAATAGAAATAAAATATGAGAAGGAGTCAGACTAGGAAATACGACTTCACTTAAACTATTGATATCAGGTCTTGAAAGTATCTTCTGAAAATGAACTGGGAAGATAAAACGAAGATATTTAACCCCTCTACGATTTGCTAACGACTTTTTACTATCAGCAAACATTGGACGAAGTGCAAAGAATGAACTGAATAATGAAATATTAATGTACGAGTGTCTTTCAAAAAGTTCTAGGTCTCACGCAGAAGGAGTTGTAGAAACAAGACAGATTTTCACTATTTTTGAACGCAGTCCTCCTTAACAGTAAATGCAGTTGATACAACGATAGTTAAGCACAGAAGAAGGTGGCGTCCTGATCATCCCAAAACTCCTGAAGAGTACATATGATCTCAACCTTGTTTCCAAAATATCGACCATGCAGTTAGGATTTGTACTTAGGAAACAGGAAGAAGAGCTAAATCTAGTGAGTAAATAGGCATGGGATAGCAATTCAAGGCAACAGTTAGCTGATTCAGCTACTACAACTTGAGTAGTGTGAAGAGGCACGTTATCCTGCAGCAAGAGCTCACCTCCCCTCAGCTTCCCTCAGCATTTCCACTTAGCTACTTCATTCAGTTGTCTTAATTCTGATTCATCCATTAATCGTTATCCCCTTTTCCAAGTAGTCTATCATGATTACGCCTTCAGAATAAAAATCACCTTTCCAACAGGCGCTGCCTGCTTGAATTCTTCAGGGGTGGAGAACCAGAATGTTTCCACTGTTTGATTCAAGTTCGAAGTGGTGAACCCAGGTTTCATCTTGAGTTACTAATCTGCTGTCGAAATTGCTAAAGTCAGCCTGGAACCGATTCAGAAGTATTCTGCAAATTTCAACAATATTCACCTTCTGCTCTGGTGACCCGCTCTTGCAGACAGCTTGCTCATCCCCAAGATCTCAGTCAAATCAGTATGAACCGAACCAGAACTAATACCTATGGACTTAGGTATCTACTGGACAGTAAGACGTATGTCATCCAAAATCATACGTTGAATGGCATCAACTTATTCATCATAAGTTGAGGAATTCGATGACCTTAACTAGGATCATTTTCTCTGCCGTCCTTGCCTCGCTTGAATTCTAAACCCACAGTTGCATAGGAAGGAGTGTCCTCAATAGATCTCTGCAGTATGTCCTCATGGATTTCCTTGGGTGCCATATGTTTCTTTTACAGATACTTTATGACTCCTTGATCTTCTGTTTTGTCATGGGGCTCATCTGAAAAGAAATTATGACAGATATCTAAATTAGTTTTCCGAGTTTTATAAGAAGTGTTAGTGTATTGTCAAAAATCTTTAGCTCTGACTCTTCTTTCTGTGTGAGGCTTAGAACAATTTGAACGACTCCTGTAAGTTTAAAGATGAACAGAAACAGAAGTAGAGACAAATTTTACCTTACTATATAAAAAAAATCAATTGGAATATGTCTAAGACTATCTAGGTAAGCTAATACCGCTAAAAGAAATAAAATAACGTAAATTATATACAAAAAAATGATATGATAAAAAAAAAACAATTTGCAAATATCCTTAAAACTTCAAGGGTATAATAAACGTGTATTGTCAGATAGAGGCGAATCTACTATGAAAATAATAAAGCTTACGCTTCAGGGCCCCTAATCCCAAAGGATCACTGTACAATTTTAATGAGTGTACCAATATTTTTTAAAGTGTTTCTTATTAAAATAAGGCCGTTTTAGCTAATTTTAAACGGTATTTTATTCGTCTACCGGTCCGCGTATTTGAAAAAAGCAAATTCAGAAAATGTGCCTAACGGCAGGATTCGAACTGGCGTCCACCTGTTGCAGGAGAAACCCTCGTCTGATCTGACGTGCTTTTACGGCTCGGTTTCGAAGAGCTGCTCAATATATTGAGGCTCTATTTTGCTTTTAAAGCACGCTAACCGGTTCATATTTTCCCGGAACGCATACCTGCACCGTTTCTCATCCGAAACGTAAACAAATCAATTTCTAAAGAATTAATAGATTTTTTTTTTTTTTTAATCCGGCATATTTTAAAATTCGTATCTACTGTAACTGAATTTTCTGTTTGGCTCGTTGATGTATTCTTCAGCTCATCAAGTACCGGAACAATCTAGTTCGAGATAGTGTGCGAAATTGCCTGTTTAAAGTCCTACGTTATTCTTATTATAATGATTGCCTTGCCTTTTGCTGCAGGTGTTTTTTTTTATTTTTTGTTTTTTTTTCTTAGCTGCGTATACGCGTTGTATATCATATAGAAACACGCGGATGCTGGCATATTATCCGAACGCATTTCTTTACAGTCAGTCAATGATGTCCAACAGCGACATTGATCGAGAAGCAAGACTAAATTTCTGAATAAATTACTATTCAACATTTTACGCAAACACAAAGCCGAATTGATCGGAGTTAAAGATAAGAATTAATATGATAGAGCATGGCGGAGGAAGACGAGTGAACGCGCTGTAAAGAAAAAATAGTTAAGAAAAAGGTGGCAGGCACCGAATTCTGAAATAGAAGAATGTGAGGTGTCAGCGTAATAGTGCCAGGGTTAGCGTGATAGCCAAGAAAGCCAGGCACGATTGGGTATTTCTTTTGCTAAGTAATTGGATAGAAGGATGATTTCGTGGCAATTAACGGTCGGTAGTGTTAGCAGCTGGGGATGCCCCCAGGTAGGAATATCAATCCGCAATCGCTTGCACTAATGACGTGCAACGGTGATGACACCGTTGGTGGCATTAAACCAAGTTGAAATTTCTTTACTTTTGTTGCGCCTACACAACAATCCCGTAAATAAAGAAGGTTTCCAGTCTTGCCCTAGAAGCAAGCCGTATATGAGATGAGAAATGATTAATGGTTGAATAGTGCTCCGGAGACTGAGGAATACGGATGAGATTTTCCAAACACAGAGAAGATTAAATTGTAATCACGACAGATACGCTGAATATTTCTTTGTGGCAAAAGGCTTCCAAAGGAGAATCAAGCCGGACGGAAATAATAAAAAGAATCCTTGTAATAATATCTATATTTTTTTCTATTAACAAGCAATTTAGATACATTGATTAACTTTCTCATACATTGCACCTGCTTACGTATATGACTTTATATAATGTTCTATTTGCTAAGCACAGTTTAGTTTGCCACAATACCGCGAGTATAAATAATCCTGTGTAGCAGTTACAACTAAATAGTAATAATAATAATAATAAGAAGAAAATTATAATGATAAGTTGTGGCTTATTTACTACTGATAATAATATTTTAAACAGAATGTATTGGTTACACAACGTCTATATTATCACACCGATTAACCTGCTATTTTTCTTCTAGTAGTTCAATTAAATTGTGCATCAACACCAAAAAGCAAAAAATTAATAACAGAAAAAAAATACTATATTTCGTAATCTGTAGAAAAACGACGATCAATACTATAAACATGAAGCGCAAACAAACAAACCAAACCAGGAGCAATACAGTCATATTTAGGAAGAAATATCCTAAATATATTTCATAACTGACAATAAAAGCTAAAACTGTGATACAACACAAGCGTCATCTAAAGACGCGATATATTAAACAAAGAAAGGGTGAAGAAGTCCTATTTGATATACCTCAAAATGCATATATTTATTGATAAGTTTACCAACAAAATTTCATTTTAGAATTATACTTATAGAAAAATATACTTAAAGTATTCCTGGTATGTATATATATATATATATATATATATATATAAAATTATTAAAATACACCTTTAAATGCCAAATCTAGATGCGTCGTCAGTGTTGTTGCTCCCATGTCACTAGAAGTTTCGGGTCTAAATAAACAACAGACTTCTTCGATGGGCGACCCGACCGAATATGATCAGTATTCGGCCCGCACCTAGAACAAAAATTTGCCACGAGCTTTAGGACGTGAAATATATAAGTTGCCCCAGTAGACAACGACCAATCAAGTCTTCACTTGGGCTATTCGATGCTATAAATTATATATATATATGTTATTTCAGACGTTATTATAGTGGACATTCTGCATTTGAAATGAACACACCATTTTATTATTTATTAAACAGTGAGTATTACATCTATATGACTGCCCATTCGTATTACCTTAGTAAAGAAAAATGAGTTTACTTGCAGAGATCGAAGCTGCGTCACTCTTTATAGGCAGAAAACCACCATTTGATCCGGTCACGGGGAAACATGCAAAGAAAAAGGTTTGATTTCCTTCTTTAAACAAGTACATACTCGTCACCCGAAACCTTCAAATCCGAAACGGAAACAAAACAATCTCTAAAGAACGAATTGATTCATTTTAAATGTATTTATTTTTTATTGTAATTAATTCAACACACGCAGGAACACACACACACACACACACACACACACACACACGCACACACACATATATATATGTATATATATATATATATATATATATATATATATATATATATATATTAGTTTGGTGCAAAAATAATGACGTAATAATGTCGTTTTTTGACGTTAAAAATACGTCAAAAAACGACATTATTACGGCATTATTTTTGCACCCAGCTAATATATATATATATATATATATATATATATATATATATATATATATATATATATATAGTTAAGTTATAAGGAACTTGGTAAACCGAATTGGTAAATCCAAAGAGGATGAAATTCTGAGAGCTCAATGTGAGGACAGGGCTAATATGTAATGAAAAACAAACCACTTTAAGGTACCATTACGATAATTTATTTCACCTAAATCCTTTTTTAAGGATTCAGGATCATCAGGTAAAACTTCCAACAACGAATTGAGAGGAAAAATGGAAGTTTTACCTGATGATCCTGAATCCTTAATAAAGGATTTAGGTGAAATAAATTATCGTAATGGTACCTTAAAGTGGTTTGTTTTTCATTACATATATATATATATATATATATATATATATATATATATATATATATATATATATATATATACCAGGGTGGGTTGATTTTCGACTTTTTTCCAAAATCAACTTTTGACAAATCTAGATAGTTTTAGATAAGATAAGGTAAAAACTGAGAGCAAATTTTAAATTTCCCGCTTAAACTTCTTTTGAGGAAATGCCATCAAAAATCAACATTGAAAATGTGTTTAAAAATCCATTCATTTTGCCATTATCTGATTAAAAAATGTTGTTATTTCAATAGTAAATCAGAAAAGTTTACTGTTTTAACAAATAAACGTTGTATTACATGGAAACTTATTCAATCCAAATATTTAAGTAATCATATCATCAAAATGTTCAGTGGTAGAGCCTTTAGAACCAAAAGAAGGTTTTAGTTGCGAACATAAGATTTCTGCAAGAATGTGTCTGTCTTGCTTCAAATCCGTAAACAACATTAGAAGCCTCATATATTAATTTCACTGCTCTTTCAAATCTCTAAGAATTGGAAAGAAAATCAGGCAACTCTAATTTTGCGTATATTTGCAAGAGACGCTTGAACTTCATTTTCTGAAGATTTTTCATTGGCTGCAATTTCACAAATTCTATTTTGTATGTATTGATTAATTCTGACCAATGCAAGGCTTCAAGTTTGATGGTTGGTATTTTATTCAACCTTTTCTTGGGTGGCTTCCCATTACTGAAAGTGTAAAACATCAATTTCTATTTTAATTAAACAATCCATGCCTATTCTGTTCTAATATTTAGTGAATAAAACGGAGAAACTATCCTTTAAATCCAGATAAAGTAGTCTATTTTCATCTATTATTTACCTAATGGACAGAAATCTTTTGAGAGCTACTTTCTCAGTTCTAATTCCTCTGATATCATCATCAAATACTACACGTCATAAGGTAACAGATAAAAATTATTATATTGGATGGTTTTGTATTTCTTCAGACACTTTCTTTGGCTCATACTGAATATAGACAGCTGCTAGTTGTGAAATTTGCTATCCTCAATCGCGAACCAGTTAACTTCACATATTTCAATAATTAATTTAATATGTTGGTAAAGCTTTTGATGGAGTTCTGAAGTGTATACAGCTCTGGACCATACACACATTAAACTGGTTGCTAAAGTTAACTATCTTGCAGGTAGAGTCAACTTTACGTTTGGAAATCCCTAGGACATACTCCAAAAGGAGCCTTTAGTCTTTACTTAGAACCACCGTTTTATCCATATTTTTGCGGCTTTGTCAAGAGGGCCACTAATTTTATAAATACTACTTGTGTATCACACAATTTGTCTAGTGAGCTGGTAAAGACAGTTGGACTTCTTGTACTATCCACATATTTAAAAACAGCTCTGGATGTTAGGTCATTTTAATATAATGAACAAGCAGTTGTATGGCATTTTCTATGGCGTTACTTCTCTAGTACAGTTACAAGCCCTGCCTTACATTCAGTATTTGTATTTGGGCTGTTTAGAAGAACAGCCTTAAGGGTGTCTATATTATCAAAGGAGGTACGGTGGAGTAATTGAGAGCGGCTGCATTTGAGGAGTCGGAGAGCAGAGTTCGAATTCTAGTCAAATCCATTACATTCACTTATGTGCTAATACCCTTGGGAAAGGTATGAATCCTCTTCTTCTCGCCCTCCCCCAGCTATGGGTAAATACCAGGACAGACCGGGTTCTATAGCCTTGGATGGCAACTGATCTACCGCAGAAAGAAATAGCAACCTATTGCGGGAAAAAATCTGCCTCGAAAGATACATGATCGTCTAAGCGTGTATCACGCATGGCACATAACTGACTGACACTATCAAATTATTCAAAAACAAAAGCTTCTTCTGTTAGAATTATAACAGTGGCACCTGTAGTTGGAACTATTCTATGAGTCAGGTATTTTCCAGTCTCAGTTCCTGTCTCTTGGGTAAATATTATATAATGTTCTGCGCTTCTGTCTTTTTGTAGTTTAATGTCAGCATTTTCCCTTATAATTTCTTAATACAACAAAGTTTCTTTATTAATCTTGCCAACTTCTTAAAAGACAAACTTTTTAATATCTTCAGTGTATCTTTCTTGTGTCATTATTTTCAATTTAGGCTTTTCTCTATCTATTTTTGAATTATCAGCTATAATGTAAATCAAAACCTAGGTTAAAAAGGTCCATAGCCTGTCATTCCAAGGGAAAATGCATTAGCAAGAGATGCTCCAAAAGTAGAAGAAACTTAAATGCCAAGTACGCAGATGTAGGCTTTAAGAAAGCTTTATTCAACTGAGAATACAAGAATTGCGTCTTTTTATAGTCCCAGTAAACAGAAATAGCTCTCTCAAAGAGGAGAGTAACAAAACAAGGGGAAACCACTCTTGATTATTCATAACAGAAACATCCCCTCAATATTGAGTTTTGCTTCAGACATTTTAATATAACGTTTGGAAAAATATTACATTAGGAAATAATAATAAATTAAGCTACATTGTCAATTTATATTTTACTTAAAAAATTTGCAGTTAATATAATTTTTTTCCACATATTTCTTAAAAGCTTCCGATGTAAATTAAATCAAAACTCACGCTTATATAACGGTGTAAAGGCAAATAATCGCCACGAAATTTAAATCCGATTCATCAAAGTAAAAAGTGTAACTCATGTGTTTTGTCTTTAGTTTGTTTGTTTTTTTGTTTTGTCTTTTTTTTTTCAGAACTAAAGCTATCATTTAAAATAAATTAGGACATGTTTTTACTATTTATGAAAGATCTTACTAAGCTCACCGTGAAAATAAATTCTTTTGGAAAGGAAAAATAAACTAAAAAAATAATTTTAATTAAACTGAACCTGCGATTTGAATACATTAATGTAGGTCTTCTTTTTTTTTTAACTCCACTTAATTTATTTTAAAGTAAAATTTATAAAACATGTTATTACTTATAATATAATTATATTACTATTTATCTGTTTACCTTTTCCAGTATTTTAAAGAAATATTAAACCTCAATTTTAAATTGATTCATATTCCCTATATTTCATAGCATGGAATCATCCTGTATGGTTATTTATTTCAGTTAACACCGCAACAATCTTCGAGATATTAATTAATTTGATTTTGCATTTCCTTGAATGGAATCAAAATTTTAACATAAAATATTTTGTGTATGGTTTTATGATATCATGTCCTAGCTATTTAGACTTGTCCAAGTGAGACGTCATCCCGTCTGTCTCCGCGCCGTCCTATCCTATCCTGTGACGACCAATGTGACTTGGTATTGGTCGTGGCACCAAACGTGACGTTCTAACCTTTTGCTGATTCGGGTGGGAATTTGTTTAGATTCGGTATCAGCCTTGTCGTTCCCAGCTCACATTCAACGTCTGGTTACCGAAGTAACTGTTTTGATTTCTAGTCTAACCTACCCACGTTGTGATTTGATCTTAGGTAGACGAAACGAATCAGTCGCCGGGCCGTAATGCAAGCCGAGTCCGAACAAGGGTAATACCGCACAAGTATATGTAAAAGAAAATAAAGTAACAACTCGAAAAGTTCAATTGTGTTAAAAAAGGATAACAATATTTTATATCTGGTTGCTGAATACAGGACTGCGTATTTCTCCCTACCCGCTTCCATGGATTCGTGACACTTTGTGTTTGTTAGGCGAGTCTTAACATCTTAAGTTGTTTTTTTTTAAGAAACTGGTTTTTGGTTTATCTTCAGGCGATATTCGTAAAACTTGTTTTGGTGGTGTGAGTCTAAGTCGTTCTTCAAAAATAAATTGTTCTTGGTTAGAAGTTGAGGGCGTGATTGCGTGGTCCTTCAGTCAGCTTTCTGCGAGGCTGTCTGTCTACTAACTCTGCAACTGCTTGCCTGTCTGACTAACCCCAACTGCCGTCCACTCGCTGCGACTCTGCTTATATGGACGCCGACCAAAACCGGGGTGGGCCTGTCGGGGTTTGAGGTTCCTTGATAATTCTAAATCCGCATCAAGGATTTCCTTTGTTTTCGGTCAGGAAAATTTATTACTTTCCATTTTTGGAAGTCCTTAATTTCTAGTTTAAGGGAATCGTCCTCCCAAATTCTTCCTTTCTCATATTGGTATCTCATACCAATCCCTTCAGAGGCATCAACAGGTTCCCCTCTCTCTCACAGTGGCATCTCACACCAATCCCTTCAGGGGGCGTCAACAGGCATCGCCTCCTTCTTCATGGTTTACTTTTGCCTACCACTCACGCCACCCTTCAGCCAATGAACGCTCAGCAGCGTGGGTGTTTGCAATTATCGCTCAAAGGAAAAAAAATATCTTCCCTTTTTTTTCTTTTCTTTCTTTTCTTCTCCCCGACGACAAACCCTTACGACTCTTATCTTAACCGAACGCCGTCTGGAACTCGTCAACGAGACCTTCGCCAAACAAGCACTCAGGCTGGTCAATGATCTTCCGCACCCTGTCGCAAATTTTTCGTTCCGATAAAATAATTTTTCTATTATGGCCAGCTCTGACACAAAACAGGTGCTCTTCTCAAATGATACCTCCGCAGATAGCCAATGGTTTAATCTTTCTTTCTTTGTACTTTGTGGGTGGTCCAGCGGACATTTTTCTCGGTCAGAGCGCGACCCAATTATTTTTTATCTCTTAGCATTCTGCCTTGTAGGCCACTTGACCAACCTGAAATTTTCATTATTGCCATGGGCAGATTGCTATCTTCTTTCGCCGCGTCGTAACATAAATCAAATTAAATCCGCTATCTTACTTTCTGCGCTAATGAAAATAAAATGTTTACTACTTTTCTTTGTTAGAAAAAATAACATCGCTCAGTGTCTTTTCGTGATATCTTCTTATCACCTGAATTAATTCTCGCCTTTCCTTTTTTTTTTCATCATGTGAAATATCATTTTTAGTGGATAGTCGTATTTGAGAAGGCGCTTCGTCTGCCTTTTTAATATTAAAATATTTTTACTTATTTTCGTGTATCAGACTGATTGTTCGAAAAAAATCACTCCGGCAGGATTGGAACCTGCGACATGCAGGGCAGAGGAAGTACCGTACGCCTTAACAAAGTTGGACACGAAAAAAAAAAAAAGCAATCAGACAGGACCAAATTTAATCCATCCAAGCAAAATTTTAGCCGTCATATAATGTCTCGAAGACTTGCTTATCTGCGCTGTTCGTATCTAAACGGAAGATAATTTTGGAATGGAATTTTTATTAATTCGACTTATTTTGAGAAGGCGCTTCGTCTGCCTTTTTAATATTAAAATATTTTTACTTATTTTCGTGTATCAGACTGATTTTTCGAAAAAAATCACTCCGGCAGGATTGGAACCTGCGACATGCAGGGCAGAGGAAGTACCGTACGCCTTAACAAAGTTGGACACGAAAAAAAAAAAAGCAATCAGACAGGAGCAAATTTAATCCATCCAAGCAAAATTTTAGCCGTCATATAATGTCTCGAAGACTTGCTTATCTGCGCTGTTCGTATCTAAACGGAAGATAATTTTGGAATGGAATTTTTATTAATTCGACTTATTTTGAGAAGGCGCTTCGTCTGCCTTTTTAATATTAAAATATTTTTACTTATTTTCGTGTATCAGACTGATTTTTCGAAAAAAATCACTCCGGCAGGATTGGAACCTGCGACATGCAGGGCAGAGGAAGTACCGTACGCCTTAACAAAGTTGGACACGAAAAAAAAAAAAGCAATCAGACAGGAGCAAATTTAATCCATCCAAGCAAAATTTTAGCCGTCATATAATGTCTCGAAGACTTGCTTATCTGCGCTGTTCGTATCTAAACGGAAGATAATTTTGGAATGGAATTTTTATTAATTCGACTGATTTTTTTTTCACTTCATAGATTATATTTTGATATAATGGAATATGCGTACACCTGTGTTCCCCCTCACTGGAATATGATTGGCTGGTGTCCGTCATAAATACCGACGGACGTGTAGGTGAGTCAAGAGCCTTAGTCTGAGAGCTAAGTCTATAACGACTGCCACTGGACTACGCCATTGATCTACACTTTTTACCTGCGACTATGACGCGTACCAGTCGATTACTGCTACCGTATTCTATTTGGTCATAGTAGCCAAAACCACTTAGCTACTTCGTTCAAATATATCCTTTTCCGGGATATATCCTTTTTAGAGGACAATATTACGTGCACTGTATACAAAGCAAATGTACTGTTATATATATATATATATATATATATATATATATATATATATATACAAAATAAAACACCAACAACCACTCTTTAGTTCAAGCTAGCACCACAATAATTACATTTATAGCTTTTTATTATCCTCCCACCAACATTACTAATGACTACTAACAATTTGCAATAAATATTAACCATTTATATTATCATTGTCACCAACCCCCTTACACATTACTGTCACATCACATCTACCATTACCATATAAACCCGCCATAATTATTAACGTAAACTACCCCCTCTTCCAGCATATTTAATACCACCATAAAAATAACCAATAAGGATTACAAACTGAAATTTCTACCAGTCACATATACACAGTCATCAAAAAACTAAAAAAACAAGGAAATAACCAGCTTTAATATAATAACAATAACGTTTTTTTGCAAATTAAAAATAAAAATTGTAGCAATTTTCAACTATCATAATTTTACACAGAATACCTATTATCAGGATTTATAACAAAATAAATTAATAAATATAACAAAACAAAACACCAACAACCACTTTCTAGTTCAAGCTACCACCACTATAACTACATTTATGGTTTTATCATTCTCCCACCACCATTACTAATCACTTCTACCAATTTACAATAACTATTAGCTAATTATATTATCATTGTCTCCAATCCCTTACAACATTACTATCTCATCACATCTACTATTATCATATAGACCCGCTATAATTATTAACATAAACTACCCTCTCGCCCAGCATATCAAATATTAAATATCACCATATAAAATAACCGATAAGGATTACAAACCGAAATTTCTACCAGTTACATATACACAGTCATCAAAAACAAACAAATAACCAGCTTTAAATATAACAAATAAACCCCCTTTTTTTCAAAAATTTAAAAATAAATACAAATAAGAGTAAGAATAATTTTTACCTATCATAATTTTACACAAACCCCACCACACGTATATACATATATGCGAGGAAATATTATTCAGTGGAAAAATAAAAAAAATGATTGCATACATTCACGAGACATTCACGAGAAATTTTCGCTACCCTTCCAATCTTTGAATTTCAACATACAAATGCGTATGTATAGACACAACACCACCCGTATACATACATATGTCATATGAAGCCCTAATCAACACAGAAGTGGTTAACCACCTTACCGCACACGACCTTCTCTCAGAAAAGCAATATGGTTTCCGCTACGCCCGTTCTACAGCTGACGTGCTTACGGCCATCACTGAAACCGTCTACCAAGCACTTCAAAATAACGGCGAGGCTCGTGCCGTGGCCCTAGACATCTCTAAAGCGTTTGATAGGGTTTGGCATGCCGGCCTTCTTCGTAAGCTCCAGGGTTATGGTATTACTGGTCGACTGTTTGATCTAATACAATCATTCCTGTCAAACCGAGAATTGAAGGTCATTCTTAACGGATTCTCATCCAGTTCCTATCCCACGAACGCAGGTGTTCCCCAAGGCTCCATCTTTGGCCCCACACTTTTCCTTATGTTCATCAACGACCTTCCTGACGCCATAGGTTCCCAAGTTGGCATCTACGCGGACGACACTACAATTTACCCCTGCCTCAAAAACAAATCTAGTGTCGCCGTCAAAACTAACCTGGCCGTGCGTCTTGAAATGGACCTCCAATCGGTTGTTAACTGGGGCAACAATTGGATGGTCAAATTTAACGCCTCAAAAACTAAACTACTCTCCATTGTCCACCATAGAGATCCTTACCTGCCCCCCATTAGAATGTCTGATAGTTAACTTCTTGAGAGCAACTCCCTGATTCTGCTCAATCTCACGTTGACTGCTGACCTGAGATGGAACAAATACTTTGAATCTATTGCATCGTCCACCGCGAGGAAAGTTGGTTCTCTGTGCCGCGCCAGGAAATTTTTCTCCCCTGACTCGATACTTAAAATATACAAAACGGCCATTCGCCCTTGCATGGAGTATTGCTGCCATATATGGTCTGGGGCAACTTCTGTTTACCTCGGAGTTCTTGACAAGATCCAGAGACGGATATGTAATGTGATTGGCTCTGATCTGGCGTCTCGCCTGCAGCGACTATCTCACAGACGCGCCGTCGCCTCTCTCTGTCTCTTATACAAATACTTCCATGGTAACTCCGATGAGCTGCTTTCACTGGTTCCCAGTTCCCATGAATTCAAGCGCCCTACGAGGCTGGCATCCCGCTCTCACCCTTACACTGTAGAAACTTTAAAATGTAGCCGTCTCTTCTACTCCAATAGATTCATACTTCGCACCTCTCGCCTGTGGAACACCCTTCCCAATTACTGTTTCCCTGATAGCTATGATCTCCAACTATTCAAATGTAATGTCAATCGATATCTCCAGTTACCTTGATCTACACACTATCCTTCCCTTCATCCTTTCTTCTATCACTCCTATCTGCTCTTGCTCCAAATCTTCTGCACCCCCTGCATCCTAGTAGCTTCATGCCTTGCTCGGGGCGCAATGCTTAAAAAAAATAAATATCCGAAACTGCCCACATATATTTATATATGTATAAGTTCCGACGGACAACCAAATATGTATATGTGTCTGCGTACTTCATTGGGCGTATGAACATACATCGATGTTTGCGTTAGTACGATGACACCACGACGACGTTTCTCCCACCACTTCCATAATAACACAAATACACGCAATCTACATAAACCCAAAATTTTAAAAAATTAATCAGTTTGTTTGACGATCGCAAAAGCGTGAAACCCAGGGTCACAAACTCACATCTATCCAACCAAATATGTTAGCTCTATCTCTGATATTGAGCGCTTTCTGGTAAGAACCGCGCATATAATATATAAATAATTATATGTATATATATATATATATATATTTATTTATATTTATATACACACACTTTTCACACACACACACACACACACACATATATATATATATATATATATATATATATATATATATATATATATATATATATATATATACCAACTCGGCTCTCTCCGATTTCACAATACAAGCCGCTATCCATTACTTCGCCGTATGAATCCTCCTCTTCTCCCTCCAGCTATGGGTAAATAGCAGGACAGACTGGTTTCTTTAGCCTTAGATGACAACTGGTCTAGGTGAAGGAAAACTCTGAATTCAAAACTTGCGGAGGGTCGTTTGGAGATCTTGCGGCACACGGTGTACCAGGTTACTCTGTATTCGGCCCTTCAAAAAGTGTGGATGGTTCGGAATAAATCCTTCAGCGCTATAATCAAATCACATGTGCTGGTGTCTGGCTGTCAGTTGCTTTGAACTGAGCTGCTTGACCTTCATACGTCGAATAAGACGGGAGTCGAATATATATATATATATATATATATATATATATATACACGCCTCCGAAGAAATAAATTTCGGTCGAGGACTTCAGAGCGTAAGCGCTAATTTGTAAACACTGACTGCTACTGCTGGTAATGAAAAGCTCTTTTATGAATCGAGTACTATTAGTCACTGGCATGTTTATTCAAAATAAATGCGTAAAAATTCACCTTCCTCTACGCCGAGAGCCGATATCTTGGGAGAAAATTCTCCCACTCATCCCAAATAAGTGGGATTTCGATAATGACTTGAGGCAATCGGATGTCAAGCCACAATGATGAGCTGTGATACAACGAAACAGTGGATGACTTCTTAATATTTATATATATATATATATATATATATATATATATATATATATATATATATATATATATATATATTGTGCGATGGGGAATTTGTCGTTGTTTTATATTTTTAATTTCACCCATATGCGTTGCTTGTTTTTTATTTTGTTGACTGCCCAATATTTTAGGGTCGGTTCGGCGCTGTCAGTGAGTAAAGTTGCACCATGTCGAAATTCAGTCCACGAGAAACTTGGAAATGACAGACTGTACTGCTTTGCATTTCGGAAGCTCCAATACGAACATTTCAGCGTGTCCGGTTGTCAGTCTGAGGACACTAGAGAGGTTTCACAAAGTGATGAGTCTAATGATGATTACGAAGCTACGGCAGCTCGGGAAACTCATTCTTCAGGAAGAACAACTGATTACAACGTTTATGGGCCATATCTCTTCACAGACGCTGACGATCATGTTCCTCCACAGCTTCCTGTCTTTAGCTATCTCTCTTAATCCTTGTCACTGGATCTAACCAACACCTTTATCCACTGTGCTGCGTGTCCTTGAGTTTGACATTCCGACCATCTAAGAAGGCTAATCATTTAAAAAAGCTCGCTAGGTAGGTAATGACCTGTTTTACTCTGGCCCTCTTGCTTTCAATATGTGCTGTGAGTGAGACTATTTTCCAAGACTCATTATGTTCCTGAGAAATTTCAACTATCTTTTTCTGATTCTCATTGTAGCGTACTAAACAGTTTTTGTTTTTTTTATCTCTAGAGTCTGTCTTACATATATTTATAAGTCTACCATTCGTTTGTAGTTCAAATATTTATACCACATATGGTCTGGTGCTCCTGCTTTTTATATAAAGATCCTTGATACTCTCCACTCAAATCAGCAATATTATTGGCACCGATCTGGCATCGCGGCTGAAGTCACTTTCCGTAAGGTTACCTACATTTGCCTTCTCTTTAAATACCTTTGTTCGAATAAGCTCTTCGCAATTGTGCCTAGAGTCTTCGAATTTCAGCGCAGTACTAGATTTGGCGACGAGGTTCCACCGATTTACAGCCGAGATGGTTCAATATAATCGTAAATTCTATCCTAACAATTTCTTTCCTCGCAATTCTTGCTTGTGGAACTCTCTTCCGGATCCATGCTTTGCAACCAACTTTAATCTGCAAATATTTAAATGCAAAATCGATCGTCGTCTGCTGTCCTCCCTATTGCTCTTCTTCTGTCCTTGATCCTTAGCAATGTTCCTGTTTCTAACTCTTCCACGTTCAATAACGCTTTGCGTCTTTGTGGCTATACTGCCCTGCTTTGGGTGAACTTGATAACAAATATCTGTCTATACTTCTGAGATGAGGTACTATGTACACTATTTGCATTATTCAGACTATTGTCCTCATCTTTGTCGCCATATTTATCACAACGTTTCGGCTGATGTACGCTCCGGCCTTCTTCAGGTGTTTTTTTTTCTTACCGGAGCTCATATTGCTTATTATTGCTTTTCTCTGGCACTCCATATTACTGGTTCCCATACTGTATGCATTTCTAATAAAGAGATGCAATGATAACAGCAAAAATTGCAATATGATCACTGGTAAAAAAATGTTCGATGAAGACATTAAGTTTATAAGTCCCAGAAATTCGTACATTACTGACCTCAAGGACACGTAGCGCTGTGGATAAAGGCGTTGGTTAGATCCAGCGACAGGACTCAAAGAGTTGTGAGTTCAATACCTGATTAAGGCAGTGGAGAACTTGGAGAGGGTAATTAACAGGTGATAACTGATATTCATTAGACACATGGAACTGGAATGGTCTACCCCGAGCGAGCGAAATAAAGGGTTCAGTTTGGCAATCCGACCATCTAAGAAGGCCGGAGAGTATATCGACCGAAACGTATATGGCAACAAAGATGAGGACAATAGTCCGAATAATGTAAATACTGTTTATAATAAATGTCTTTTTTTTTTTTTGCTTTTTCTCTCAAACTTCGTCGTTGCTCACATGTATGTCCATGGTATTCTCAGCATTGTTTTGTAGAATCACATTACTGTTGTTTCAAGTTTGTTCTTTCTCAATGAGGAGAGTGTCTCTCCATATAAGAGAACTGACATTGCGTAAGGGTTCGCTACTCTATTCAGCTGCAAGCTAGGGAACATTTTTAAACCATTCTTTCTTTGTTGATGATCGTCAGTTTGTTTTTTTTTTTTTATTTCGCAAATATTCTGTTATTCTTTTCATTTTCAAGGCTTTTGGCACATTCTGCATTTTCTGCAAAATTAAATGAATTAATCGGAATTAAAACTCAAAAAAAATGTTTTTACATTTAAAAAGAAACTATTTCGTTTAATTTATCATCCATTTTTTTTTCAGATCAAACAACATTGTGTATTCTATAATGACCAATAGACTTAATTGAACCATTTCTTCTCGTGTTGCGTCAGCCATATTTTCCACTATCTGACAAAATGTCAGGCTATAAATACGATACAATCGCTTTGATTCACTTTTTCTTCAGTTTTCCGTGAGAGAAAACAGCAGACCCTCTAAATCTATACAGAAAAAGAAGTTTGTTTTATTGATATATGATTCATTCTTAAGAACATAGATTTAATTAGTACAAGAAATTGCTATTATGGATATAAATGAAAAGTTTCTCATGTGGATAATTATTTTATTTATTTATTTGCAATTATTTTATGACTCTCTGGAATTAAATTACACAAGACCTTTATCACACACAAAGAAACAGATATGTCGTAATTGAAAAACCAAACTCACAGAGAAATGATATAATGAACGGCAACACGTGTTTTACTTGAAATCAGTCTTCTTTATGTAATATATTTTTCTCTTCTGTAAACAATTTCTAATTCAGAGAATAGATTAATTCAAGCCAGACGGACTACATAGGAGATATTTTCAGAACAGTTTCGCCTTCATTCATATCGTCCTGTTCTTTCATTTACTCAATATTGGCTAATATTCGCCACCCCCACAAAAGGTATAGGGGCCACCAAAATGGGTGGATGGGGGTTACGGAAGATGGTTGTTGCGTGAGCTTCAAGAGATAAGGGGAAAACCTTTTTCGGATATATGGGAAAGATAATGTTTAACCCTCGACTCAGCTTAAGATTGTAGTGTCTATAAATGCATCCTCCTGGGATGCAGTATGACGATAAACCATATCCGGTAGAAAGGCCTAGAATCTTGAGGGGAAGGGAACCACTTCCTGTTGTTCCCAGGTACACCCTGGCCCGGGCTGATAGCTCTTGTTATGATCCCAGCTGTAGTCAAATATTCAAAAAAACAAAACTCCAAAACACAAATAAAACCTTATGAAAGTATAAAAATACTAATTTTATAGTAAATATACCAATAATATATTTTTATGTAAAGAAAAAAATTACCAACAATATCTATTTATAGTAAAATAATCAATTTCTCTCTTTGCACCCTGAATACATGAATTTAAGCGGGATACTAGATTGGCATCGAGTTTCCACCATTTTACTGTTGACATTGTTAAATTCAACCGGTATTCTATTCCAAACAGTTCTTTCTTCTCGTACTTCTTGCCTATGGAATATTTACTTGCGTCCCTGATGATACAACCTTTAAAAATACAAATGCAACATCAATAGACATCTTCTATCTTCTTGAATCCCGTTCATCTTTTGTCCTTTTCTCAATCATCCTAAAACTCAGTATTATCTTTCACTTTCACAGTCTGTAATCCCCTGAGTAATCGCCTTGCTTGAGGTGAAATGATTAAAAAAGAAGAAAAGAAACAATACATCAATTACCATGAAAGAACCCTTTAATTAATCCATAAATATCCGATAATTTCTAAAAGAAATCAAATTCTATTCCAAACTATAACAAAACTACATCATAAAACTGACATATCACCTTCTGTAATAATTATGTTCTCACAAACACGTATATACACGAAAGCTGAGTATCATCTACCATGGATTCAATTGTGAAAGCAGAATAACATATATCGTATTTTTATTACTTTAAAGCTCCCAAGAAAATTAAATTCCGTTATTAAATAACCCATAAGAAGTTGATATGTTGTTAAATAAATCAATAAAAAAAAAATCCTGAATTCTGTACCACAAAGCAACACATCTTGGGAAGAAGATATCTGAGAGGAACTTACTTCTTACTAAAATTTGCAATCGGAATGAGGGTGATTTGCCTCAGTGTATGCTGTGTAGGGTAGTGGGTATATTAGCGGTGTGAGTTAGAATTGATGGAGCTAAGAAATGTAACACGTCGGAAGAGTTTCATGATAATAGCGTGAGAAATCCAACTTTTCGTCTGTGAAGAAAGGGACTGTAAGATGGAAAACAATCTATACCCCCATAAGTCCGCGTAAACGCTTTTGGGCTCTACCAAGAGTGAAAAGTAAAGATTGGACAGCTCCAGTCCAGTATATGGCCTTATCCATTTTTGGCCTTATCTGGTTCTTGTAAAGATAGACCATAGTACGAACAGTTAGGTACAAAGAACCGCTCATTTTTCCAGCATCTTTAGTGCTGGAACGTATATACGATGCAAACTGTTAATAGTAAACTAATATGCTAGTATAGTGAGTTCAAAATTTGCCGACGTCGCTAAGCTTATCGAAAAAAAAAATATAAGTATACATTGAGCAAATATCATAACACGTTAACTCGTGAGGATATCTCACTTGGTAGGTTAACGCAGTTGAATTATGATCTGATGTTCTTGCTGTTTAATATTCGCGCTGCCAGATTAACAAATAAATGTTGAATGAACAAGCAAAACATTAAGCTGAAAAGTAAATAGTTGTTCTTTAAAATATGTTTTTCTTCTTTTCATCATTCATCACCAATCCCAAAAACCCTCGTGGCCATCGGTTCATTGCACAACAAAACACCTGACCAGTTCACTAGTTTCATTATATGGATTGAAAGCCGGGGATGTATCCCTTCATGTGTATAGTGTCTTCAGCATGTTGACCTGGCGGAGTCCATCCATCTCTAAGTCGTTATCCTCTAACTTAAAAACTCGTTTTGGTTACGGTTACGTGGCTGTTGATTCATTCGGGGTAAGCGTTCATCCTAGCTGTGGACTTCACTCTAAGAAGCCCTTTGCACAGCGGTGACGGGATGTCATCGTACTGGTGCATACGTAGCTATGAAACCCAGTCAACCCATTGCGCTATACAGCCGCTAAATCTGCAAGATGTTCATCCGCATATTTGTTAAAATCCTGTTGGGTGTTAGCCACCCTCCTCACCAGAAATGCCTGCTGGAGATACTGGCTAAATCGTCGATGAATCGACTATTCGTTAGGTAGCACTGGGTTAGATAATACCAGTATCATTCGTAGAGTGACCTGACATACGTAGATGTCTTCATATACAATGTCTTCATAGATAATAGAATAATTTACCATTGTCGTATCCATGAAAATGATCTGTATGTCTATTTAAGGAAATTGGGCGCAAATAAACCTAACGGACGAGACCAGAATTTGAACGCCATTTGACGTTCTCCCTTCGCTAGCCAAAATCGTTACATTACTATCACAAAGTGGAATTTATGTGTTCAGTATTGTCTCTTATGATAGGCAAGTTCAAGGCTGAGATGAGAATGTACTACCCTTGGACAATCCGCCTCTTTAAAATGGTTTAAATTTCTTTTCTCCATAGTGTCTTTAAAACAATAGGATTTTTAACCGCAATCACTTAAATTCCCGTATTTCAACAAACCATTTAAGCGTGAATACTTAAGTATTAAGAAGAACTTCCATCCCTGTCTCTTTCTTAATATCATAAGGAAGATTGTGAAATCTTAACGATTTTTCATCTACAGAGAGCGATGGATGAATTGTCGTCTAAATTACGCAAAAATGAAAACGTCACTGACATCTTATTTTCATAGATATATTTATCAAAATTACACAAAAATATCTTGAAATAGTAAAGAGTAAATGTATACAATAAAATCGTCATTGCCTTTAACCACGGCATCCAGACGACATCGGAGTCTCCTGGATCTATTCTAGACGGTGTCATTGTTTAAGTTGGTGAATGCTGATATAATTCTTGCCTTCAGTTCATCTTTGGTTTTACAAAGAGTTTTGTTGGCCTCACGTTCAACTGCGCCACACACACAATAATCAAGGGGTTGCAGTCTGGGGAAATAGGTGGCCGTCTGTAAGGAGTGATATAACCGCAGTAATTGTCTGAGAGGCATATCTGGATTCTCCAGTTTATGTGGCATGTTGATCAGTTCTGTTACCGCACATATGGTCTTCCAGCAGCCACTCTCTTGGTCCAGGGCAGCACAGTCCCTCGAGGCACTTGGTGTAAGTCTGTGTGTTGAGCCTGAGGACTTGTGGGAAGACGAATGGAGTCATAATGTCACCATCACTAATAATCACTCTAAACACCTTCGTAATCACCATTAGACTCATTCAACTCTTTCTGAATCCTTTGCGCTATCCTCAAATTGACACCAGAACACACTGAAATGTTCGTATTAGAGCTTCCGGTGTGAATGCCAAGCAGTACAGTATGCCGTTTCCAAATTTTTCGAAACGTCATGCTGTACTGCTTTTTCTTCTCCCCCAGCTATAGGTTAATCAGTAAAACTTGTATCACTAAACTATTATTATCTTAAAAAAAAAAAAATTCTTACTCGCTAAATATATTCTCTTGTTGTAAATGACTCGCAAATGTGTGATAAGCCATAAAAAAGAATCCATCGATCAAGCAAGCAATGTTTCCTGTTTCTTACTCAAATAGATATTTATCAGGAGGTTTTGTCATAGATTTTTAATTTAAGGAAATCTTCCTGCGAATTAATATTTATTTTAAACCTGTCGTCTCTTTACATGTTGTTAGCATTGTTTCTGTTATGAGACCTTAACCATAATAACATAATGGACTATTCCATACGTAATAAATACTGCGCCCCAAGAGAAAGCAGAGAGTTCAATCCGAAGTCGGGCTACCGGCTGATCGGCTGATCGTTTGAACTCTCTGCCTTCGGGCGGGGAGGAACCAGAACGAGGCTACGCCGAATGGCGGAGTCTCTTTCGGGGAGATAAACCCACGTTAAACCGGCCTTGTGCTACATGATGCCCTCGTGGTGGGGTGACTAAATACCGTTCAGTCCGAAGTCGAGCGACCTGCTGAACGGTTGAACTCTCTGCCTTCGGGCGGGGAGGAACCCGAACGAACCGTCCCTGAAACCATTTATACGGGTTCAAAGGGCATATTTTTGGCCGATCTCACGAGCTTAGAGATCACACGTTAAACCGGCCTTGTGGCACATGATGCCCTCGTGGGGGTTGACTAAATACCGTTCAGCCTGAAGTCGGGCGACCGGCTGCCCGGCTGATAGGTTGAACTCTCTGCCTTTGGGCGGGGAGGAACTCGAGCGAGGCTACGCCGTAGGGCGGAGTCTCTTTCGGGGAGGTAAACCGAACCTGAACCCGTTTATACAGGTTTAAAGGGCATATTTTTGGCCGAGCCAACGAGCTCGGAGATCCCACGTTAAACCGGCCTTGTGCCACATGATGCCCTCGTGGGGTGGGTGGTGACTAAATTCTGTTCCGTCTGAATTCTGTAGTGAAGTCTGATGCCTGGAATGAAGTCCGTCAGGTGTCAGTCTGTCGAGTCAGAGACAGTCCGAAACAGAGTCGCGTTCAAACAATTACTACTAAACCTGATTGTTCATACTAACCCTTTTCTACTTCTCTGTATATATTCCTGTTTGTAATATTTCAGTGTTATTCCATATCTGTGTTCGAGTTCTTTATTGGTTCTACCTTGGGCTATCACCGTGCTACAAGGAACCGGACCATAACAGTTTCCATACCAGCGACATACCATTTCCATACCAGCGATTTGCTAGGCACACAACCAACGATATATATATTTTTTAAATTCAATTAATTGTTATTCTCTTAATTTCCTATTAAATCCGATCTAAGGAGAGAGGAAATGAATTCATACTATTCTAAATGTGTTTCTTCGAAAGAGAATATATTGGCCTCAGTTGGAATTTGAATTCTGCACAAAAATCCCACGTAGGTGTTGAAAATTATGGTTTCTTTAACAATATTGAAAATTGTTACCATATAAGGTCTGGTGATTCGGCTACATATCTCGAGAATTCTCGATAAAATCCAACGAAGAATCTGTAATGTTATAAGTCCTGACTTGGCATCTCGATAACCGCCGCTTTCCTCCGGTCATGACTTGGCTTCACTCTCTGTCTTTTTTTTTTTAAATAATTTCATGCTAGTTCTTCTCATTACCTCTCCTTCTTGGTAGATCGACGGGGTGAATTTAAGCGTAGTACTAGATTGGCAACTAGTTCTCATCGTTTTACTGTTGAAGTATCTTAGATGTAATAGTAACTTCTATTCTAATAGTTTATTTTCTTGCACTTTTAACTTCCGATTACATGTTTCCTTGTCACCTTCAAATTATCATCTTCGGTTTTCTTGAGTTGTTTATGAAACTCCGAGTCGCTCTACTTGTGAGAAAATACATATATATATATATATATATATATATATATATATATATATATATATATATATAAATTCATGAATCATTCATACAAAAAACAAAT
The DNA here is from genome assembly GCA_963932145.1 of Acanthosepion lycidas. Taxonomy (NCBI): domain Eukaryota; kingdom Metazoa; phylum Mollusca; class Cephalopoda; order Sepiida; family Sepiidae; genus Acanthosepion; species Acanthosepion lycidas. The sequence goes on from OZ010576.1 coordinate 81,876,722, forward strand.
ATAGAGGTTAATGATTTAAATGGCGAGAATACTTCGTCGCAAACAATCTAAATAAGATAGATCAACCTCGAACCTGTATATGAATGATATGATCCCCGTTTATAAATTCCAGTTGCATAAGGTCTTTTTAATTTTACAAGTTTTCGTCTGTTTAAAAGTTTAAACTCCTAGTAGCGATAGGCGTGAACGCAAAGTTCAGGTCATGTACTTCGTTTGCTGGCTCGATTATTCATATATACTGTTCAGTGGTGCATTATGGGTAGCAAGGTCTATTGTATTATTCTAATGGTTATTTGGTAAGCGGTTATAGTGATATTTCAAATTAATCTAGATGCTATTGAGTAGAAATAATTGTGAATCCGAATGCACTTATTTGTAACTATAATTACACTGTATTTGCATAACTCTTTATTTATTATTGATTAATTAGTCTATTTCATACTTATTCATTAATCATTTGTTGCTGATTAATATTGTTACATTTGCTTGAGTTATTTTATTCTCCTTTCTTCTTATTAAAGTATTTTCATTCTTTTCCACTCACAGTATCCGCTCGCGTCTTAATTACATTATCGCCTTGCTTGGCGTTATATAATTAAAAAATAGATTTATACGGAGTGGAGCTGTTTGGCACAGATCCAACCGTTTTTGAATAGAGAATTGTTCTTCTCTTAGACTGCTGTTAACTCCTAGATGAGGGGAAGAAGGAAATGGATTCATACTATTCTAAGTAAATTAAATATCTATTAAATGTAAACGTATCGTCCTCGGTAGAAATTTGAACTCGGCACGCTATTCCCAATTTACGAGCCAGTAACAGCTTCGCTTTGTGCCCATTCCACGTAAGAATAAATATCGTCTTTTAACGAATCGAAAGGAAAAAGACTAAGATCCTTCTGAGAGGGATATTACTATGTAAAATTTTCAAAGGACACACTTTAAAGGAAATTAATATACAGAAAAGCTTATCTTTATTCGGGGTCTGTCAGTAATAGCACCCGTTTCATTGACCTTCATACTCACAATATATATCTCTTGCTTCGAGGCCCGAAATCTCACATTTGCATTTCGTAGGTTTAACCGTTAGAATTAGAGAGCAGTGTGATAAAAGAAAAATCATGAATTAACCAATCAAAAAACTGCAACGTTTATCTTCACTTCGAACAGTATGATTGCCCGGCCCACTAACCACTCTCGCATTGTAGACAGCTGATAGAGTTACAAGCCATACAAAGATAGACCTGTGGTCAGTATGATGACTTACAAGCGGTCAGTTGTTGACATTTAGACGGTTATCATGAACGGTGGCGAATGTAATGCAGTTACTAAAGTTGATTGCCCTGCAAGTGGACTTACGACACCTTGTTTTATGCAAACGTATGTGCTATTAATTTACTCCGCAATGTTATCGTACGGCGTCAGGTCATTGAGGCCAGGCGTTATCTTTTCCGGGTCCGTTGCCAGCCAAATCCCCGCGAGTATACATCTAAATCATGGCAAAGCCAATTGACTGTTTGCGCATGCGTCGATGGCGCTCGGGACGGTAAACAAGCCAATAGTGCCTAATGTCCAGATACCATCGAATTATACGACATCCTCGGGTTATTTTTGCATTTGACGCCCGTCTCGTATCAGCACATAGGTACGTAGATAAGGCAAATGTGTTGCTAAGTGGCCCGCTAGATATCGACTCTCTTTCTCTCGCACTCCGGTTTAGTTCGTGTTCGCAGGATCACTTCCGGTTGAAGGACCATCATTGCGAATATCAATACCTCTATGACTGTAATCTGTATTGATAGTGGCTTCAAGCTACATTTGGGACGCAAATAACATTGTAAACACCTTTTGTGCATTCGGTCGGTACATTTGTCGATGATTAAACGAGGTGAACGATACAGTTGACAAGTGCAAATGTGATCGGGCTTGATTAAACTCACCGATGTCTCCATTGAATGATACCAATTACGATTTGTCATGTATCTAACCGGTTAGCGTTGACGGCCATGACGAAAACAACGTTCGGCGATTTAGCAGTACGGGGCAGAATTAAATTTATTCACCGGAATTACTAATTTCAATAAATATCTAAATAGTAAAAAAAAAAACAGTTATAATTTTTGAATGAAATGGAATTTTAAGAAGGAATTTTTCGTGTTGAGTTTTTATTATTTCAAAATGGCGACTGAAAATCTAATACGAATAATAGGAGAAATATTTGATAAATTAAAAAAGAGATTTTTTTTTCAAAACAAAATAGAAAGGAACATTTTGAAAAAAAAAGAAGATAATAAGTTGTCGAATATTTCGCTCTCTTAGAAAAGATATTGTCAAAATACATTAACAAATAAAAAGAACTCAAAATTAAAAATATGAGACAAGAAGAGTACAAATTGTACGATGGGTGAGAAAAATGGTAAATTATGCCAGGAGAAGAATCTGGCGATATTGATGTTTCAATATCCAAGATCTTTATTAAATAAGTGCAGAAAGTATGACAAAATGTCTATATTAAAGGAAAAGTCTATTTAATTTCTACTATAGAACCTGAATGATATTCACTTCCGTATTAAAAACAAAAAATTTTAAAAAATCTAGTTCTCCCTAATTAACGTATATACCACGTGCTAAGTAAGACAAAGACTGAACATGGCCTGATGATCCTACAACTATAGTTTGAAACTCTAGTAGCTTTCAATTTATTTCTTCTTATTTATTCCCCTTACATTTTTACGGTCTAATTCGTAACTAGCACTTTTTATTACCAGCTTTGAGACAGTTGAATCATATCAACTGTAATGACAAAAGTACGCAGGTGTAGGCTTTGAGAAAGCTTTATTCAACATAGAATACAAGCTTCGCGTATAGTGTCCTTTTATAGTCCTTTTATAAATCCCTACAAAGAAAAATCCTCAGGGATTTTCACATGGGACATCCGGGGAAGAACCGTACGAAAAGCCTCATGCGCTGCTATGTTTATTGGCCAAACATGGACAAGGACATAGCAGACATGATAGAATCATGCAAAGGATGCGCGCTTGCAGCAAAAGCTCCAACCACGACGTGCAAACCATGGCCCAAAACAGACCATCCATAGCAAAGAATTCATATCGATTTTGCAGGGCCTATAGACAACATTTACTACCTCATTGTTGTGGATAGCCACTTGAAATGGCCTGAGGTCCTACAATGCAAAAGACCAACTACAAATTGCTCGATCGGATTTCTACACGAGCTATTCGCGCGTTTTGGTGTGGTAGATTGTGTAGTTGCAGATAATGGCACTCAATTCACATCAAGTGAATTTAGAGACTTCTGCAAGTCATGTCAGGTGGACCACATTACAACGCCTCAGTACCATCCTAGGTCGAATGGCCAGGCCGAAAGTTTCGTGGACACTCTAAAAAGGGCTTTAAAAAAAGGACTACGCACACCAATAGACAGAGCATTGCAACAGTTCCTGCAGGTGTATCTGATAACCCCTAATCCGAACACGCCTATGGGAAGCTGGCCTGCAGAAACAATGTTCGCAAGGAAAATCAAGTCTTCGACAAACTTATTCCACGGCAAGCAAAGTTAAAAAAAAAAACGTATCGCCTCATAAGAAATATTTCAATCCTGGCGATAAAGTCTTTTTCAAGGCTTACAAAAACAACATAACATTCTAGGCACCATAAAACAAAGAATTGGCGAACTGGTCTATATTGTCCAAGGACCGAAAAACACTCACAAGCGCCATTGGATCCAGCTCAGAAAATGCCGTTTGAAAGAATCGGCGGAATCACTACAAAATAACTGTGAAGAGCCGATGGACGTAATTTTCGATCATTTCGATCTCGACATACCCCAAGTCTCTCATGAAGTGTGACGCTCAGTAAGAAAAAGGAAATTTACTCAACCGCTCGACGTAAATCCCAAGAGGAAAAAAGTATTAACAGTTTTATTTTTTCTCTCCTTTTCAAAAAGAAAACTCTTGGAAGGGGGGTATTGGGAGACCGGAACAACCTACACAATAGACTCTTCCAGGTCTATATAAAGTATGCGACACAACACTCTACAGAGAGAGAGACAGAGAGATAGAGAGAGCTGCGTACGACTACCAGTATTGGACACTAACATATAGTAAGCTCCGCTTACACTATCTCTGTAAACTGTTGTTAATATATCTTTCTTACATCTAATCCGTGTTCCGTGTTTTCCTTCTGTGGTCCCGAATTTGGCCCCACATCAATAGTATTTTATTTTAATTTGATAAGTTATATATTTATTAATTTTAAATAGTAGAAAATTCTGAAATATTAATTTTCATTTAATTCGTAAAAAAATGATGGTTATGTAACTTTGCTTGCGAAAGAGGTATTTTTTTAGATTTGTATCGGGCTGCTTAACATTTTGGTAAGATTCGAGAACCGTAATTTCAATGTCCATCAGAGGACGAAATTCATTGTTAAAGAAAAGTTTCCCTTTTGACATTATTTATGCTATCATTTTACAGAAATATTTTTTATTTATATCTGAATTTTTGCGCGCGCACACACACACATACACACACGTATATATAAAGCACGTTGAATATTGAAGATCCTAATTTTACAATTAAAATTAATGCAATAGATGAAACAAAATACTTTGAACTCTGAAATGGAAAAAAAAAATTAAAAATGAGTAAAATTCGGTAAATAACAAAAGAAAGTACCAGTGTCAGAAAATAGTGGAAGCTCTAGATAGATAGATAGATAGATAGATAGATAGATAGATAGATAGATAGATAGATAGATAGATAGATAGATAGATAGATACTAGACTGAATTAGATAGATAGATAGATAGATAGATAGATAGATAGATAGATAGATAGATAGATAGATACTAGACTGAATTAGATAGATAGATAGATAGATAGATAGATAGATAGATAGATAGATAGATACTAGACTGAATTAGATAGATAGATAGATAGATAGATAGATAGATAGATAGATAGATAGATACTAGACTGAATTAGATAGATAGATAGATAGATAGATAGATAGATAGATACTAGACTGAATTAGATAGATAGATAGATAGATAGATAGATAGATAGATAGATAGATAGATAGATAGATAGATAGATACTAGACTGAATTAGATAGATAGATAGATAGATAGATAGATAGATAGATAGATAGATAGATACTAGACTGAATTAGATAGATAGATAGATAGATAGATAGATAGATAGATAGATAGATAGATAGATAGATACTAGACTGAATTAGATAGATAGATAGATAGATAGATAGATAGATAGATAGATAGATAGATAGATACTAGACTGAATTAGATAGATAGATAGATAGATAGATAGATAGATAGATAGATAGATAGATAGATAGATAGATAGATACTAGACTGAATTAGATAGATAGATAGATAGATAGATAGATAGATAGATAGATAGATAGATAGATAGATACTAGACTGAATTAGATAGATAGATAGATAGATAGATAGATAGATAGATAGATAGATAGATACTAGACTGAATTAGATAGATAGATAGATAGATAGATAGATAGATAGATAGATACTAGACTGAATTAGATAGATAGATAGATAGATAGATAGATAGATAGATAGATAGATAGATAGATACTAGACTGAATTAGATAGATAGATAGATAGATAGATAGATAGATAGATAGATAGATAGATAGATAGATAGATACTAGACTGAATTAGATAGATAGATAGATAGATAGATAGATAGATAGATAGATAGATAGATAGATAGATACTAGACTGAATTAGATAGATAGATAGATAGATAGATAGATAGATAGATAGATAGATAGATAGATAGATAGATACTAGACTGAATTAGATAGATAGATAGATAGATAGATAGATAGATAGATAGATAGATAGATAGATAGATAGATAGATAGATACTAGACTGAATTAGATAGATAGATAGATAGATAGATAGATAGATAGATAGATAGATAGATAGATAGATACTAGACTGAATTAGATAGATAGATAGATAGATAGATAGATAGATAGATAGATACTAGACTGAATTAGATAGATAGATAGATAGATAGATAGATAGATAGATAGATAGATAGATAGATAGATAGATAGATACTAGACTGAATTAGATAGATAGATAGATAGATAGATAGATAGATAGATAGATAGATAGATACTAGACTGAATTAGATAGATAGATAGATAGATAGATAGATAGAGAGATAGATAGATAGATAGATAGATAGATAGATAGATACTAGACTGAATTAGATAGATAGATAGATAGATAGATAGATAGATAGATAGATAGATAGATAGATAGATAGATAGATACTAGACTGAATTAGATAGATAGATAGATAGATAGATAGATAGATAGATAGATAGATACTAGACTGAATTAGATAGATAGATAGATAGATAGATAGATAGATAGATAGATAGATAGATAGATACTAGACTGAATTAGATAGATAGATAGATAGATAGATAGATAGATAGATAGATAGATAGATAGATACTAGACTGAATTAGATAGATAGATAGATAGATAGATAGATAGATAGATAGATAGATAGATAGATACTAGACTGAATTAGATAGATAGATAGATAGATAGATAGATAGATAGATAGATAGATAGATAGATAGATACTAGACTGAATTAGATAGATAGATAGATAGATAGATAGATAGATAGATAGATAGATAGATAGATAGATAGATACTAGACTGAATTAGATAGATAGATAGATAGATAGATAGATAGATAGATAGATAGATACTAGACTGAATTAGATAGATAGATAGATAGATAGATAGATAGATAGATAGATAGATAGATACTAGACTGAATTAGATAGATAGATAGATAGATAGATAGATAGATAGATAGATAGATAGATACTAGACTGAATTAGATAGATAGATAGATAGATAGATAGATAGATAGATAGATAGATAGATAGATAGATACTAGACTGAATTAGATAGATAGATAGATAGATAGATAGATAGATAGATAGATAGATAGATACTAGACTGAATTAGATAGATAGATAGATAGATAGATAGATAGATAGATAGATAGATAGATAGATAGATAGATACTAGACTGAATTAGATAGATAGATAGATAGATAGATAGATAGATAGATAGATAGATAGATACTAGACTGAATTAGATAGATAGATAGATAGATAGATAGATAGATAGATAGATAGATAGATAGATAGATACTAGACTGAATTAGATAGATAGATAGATAGATAGATAGATAGATAGATAGATAGATAGATACTAGACTGAATTAGATAGATAGATAGATAGATAGATAGATAGATAGATAGATAGATAGATAGATAGATAGATAGATAGATAGATAGATAGATACTAGACTGAATTAGATAGATAGATAGATAGATAGATAGATAGATAGATAGATAGATAGATAGATAGATACTAGACTGAATTAGATAGATAGATAGATAGATAGATAGATAGATAGATAGATAGATAGATACTAGACTGAATTAGATAGATAGATAGATAGATAGATAGATAGATAGATAGATAGATAGATAGATAGATAGACATGAACAGGGAAATATAGACATGAACAGACCGTGACAGATAGATAGATAGATAGATAGATAGATAGATAGATAGATAGATAGATAGATAGATAGATAGATAGATAGATATGAACAGGGAAATATAGACATGAACAGACCGTGACAGATAGATAGATAGATAGATAGATAGATAGATAGATAGATAGATAGATAGATAGATAGATATGAACAGGGAAATATAGACATGAACAGACCGTGACAGATAGATAGATAGATAGATAGATAGATAGATAGATAGATATGAACAGGGAAATATAGACATGAACAGACCGTGACAGATAGATAGATAGATAGATAGATAGATAGATAGATAGATAGATAGATAGATAGATAGATAGATATGAACAGGGAAATATAGACATGAACAGACCGTGACAGATAGATAGATAGATAGATAGATAGATAGATAGATAGATAGATAGATAGATAGATAGATAGATAGATAGATAGATAGATAGATAGATATGAACAGGGAAATATAGACATGAACAGACCGTGACAGATAGATAGATAGATAGATAGATAGATAGATAGATAGATAGATAGATAGATAGATAGATAGATATGAACAGGGAAATATAGACATGAACAGACCGTGACAGATAGATAGATAGATAGATAGATAGATAGATAGATAGATAGATAGATAGATACTAGACTGAATTAGATAGATAGATAGATAGATAGATAGATAGATAGATAGATAGATAGATAGATACTAGACTGAATTAGATAGATAGATAGATAGATAGATAGATAGATACTAGACTGAATTAGATAGATAGATAGATAGATAGATAGATAGATAGATATATACTAGACTGAATTAGATAGATAGATAGATAGATAGATAGATAGATAGATAGATAGACATGAACGAGTTGAAATAGATAGATAGAAAGAGAGATAGGAACGAGGTGAGATAGATAGATAGATAGATAGATAGATAGATAGATAGATAGATAGATAGATAGATAGATAAACATGAACGAGTTGAGTAGATAGATAGAAAGAGAGATATGAACGAGATGAGATAGATAGATAGATGGACAGATAGATAGATAGATAGATAGATAGATAGATAGATAGATAGATAGATACTAGACTGAATTAGATAGATAGATAGATAGATAGATAGATAGATAGACATGAACGAGTTGAAATAGATAGATAGAAAGAGAGATAGGAACGAGGTGAGATAGATAGATAGATAGATAGATAGATAGATAGATAGATAGATAAACATGAACGAGTTGAGTAGATAGATAGAAAGAGAGATATGAACGAGATGAGATAGATAGATAGATGGACAGATAGATAGATAGATAGATAGATAGATAGATAGATAGATAGATAGATAGATACTAGACTGAATTAGATAGATAGATAGATAGATAGATAGATAGATAGATAGATAGACATGAACGAGTTGAAATAGATAGATAGAAAGAGAGATAGGAACGAGGTGAGATAGATAGATAGATAGATAGATAGATAGATAGATAGATAGATAGATAAACATGAACGAGTTGAGTAGATAGATAGAAAGAGAGATATGAACGAGATGAGATAGATAGATAGATAGATAGATAGATAGATAGATAGATAGATAGATAGATAGATAGATAGATACGAACATACTTAGATAATAATACTCCAATCACCTTCGTAAACACCATTAGACTCATCAAATATTTCTGGATCTTCTGCTCTGTCGCATCCTCAAATTGAAAAAAAAAAAACACTGAGATATTCGTAATGGAGCTCAGGTGCGAATGTCAAGAAGTACAGCATGCTGTTTCTAAATTTCTGGAGGATTGAATTACATCATGAGGCTCTTTTTCTTACAGTTGATACCTAGCTGACCTTGTCATACTATGCAGTCAACAACATAAAAAAAAAACGCCCATGTACTAAATCAAAAATATAAAATGGCCATAATTTACCCATCGCACCCTCTATAAATACAGGTTGATTGAAAAGTAACTCGCTATTTTATGTATGAGCGGCAAGCCAGGAGTCCTGACAAAACAACCTGTGAATTTTTTCTTTGGGGTTGTTTAATGGAACAAGTCTACTATACCAAACTAAAATTTGGAAGAACTTGAAGTTATGTCTTCCATACCACAAGATTTCCTGAGGAAATCAGTTGATGCGATTCCTGGACAGCTTGAGAAGCTGGTAGTGAAATCTGGTGCCCATATCGATTTTTAAATAAAACCTCATGCTAAACGCTTTCCTCTCATATCGATTTAATGTAAAAATTATAGTGAATAAATAAATTATAAATATTTTTAAAAGCGGAGGTACTTTTCAGTCTCCCTGTAGATTTGAAGATTTTTAATCTGAAATTTTGTACATTTTATGTAAACTTTATATTTATTGCGGATACTTTTTCGAGAAGACACCACTCTTCATTTTTAACACTGAATTTAACATCTACCTACGGATAGATCAAAAAGTGTTACGAAATAATTACCTTAAAAGAACTAATTAGCAAATTGGTCCTGTGGTCCAGCTTAGAAAACAGCAATGATAATTTTGAAGAAATAACTTTTAATTCATCAATTCACTCCATGGAACTTTAAAACCTAACTTTAACTCTGATCCGGGCTATATGTCCAATTCAGGGCAAAAGATCGATTTGGGCCGAAAGTCCGATTTGAGCTGAAATTCCACTTCAGCCAAAAAACACAAACTCCGTGGAACTTCAACTGAGTTGAGTTTTTCAAATCATAAACTCCGCGGATTTTCAAAACCTCACATAACGAAATCTCTCACATTAAGTCTGATTGCTTGGCATTTTGAAGAAATAAAATTGATTTCCTCAATTAAAAAAGATTTGGAGATATTTGAAACTGGATTTAAAACAAAGCATTTTAAATTCACGTAGGTTTTGTGTTACTTTAAAGTCAATATAAATTTTAAAATTTTTAAAACCTCTAATTATATTCAGATTTGAATTTTTAACTGTTCCCTCCTCGTCCAGACAGAAATCCCAATTCTGGATTTTTAAGCACCGGGGGAAGGGCAGATTTTCAATCCCAAGATATCTTCCTGGTTCGAAAAATGTACAATATGCTAATGCAGAACAAGTGTAACCCAAGTTCGTGGGGTTTCAGGCACATGGACGGATTTGCGGACAAAATTACCCATTTATTTATTTAGAGAAATATGTATGTCACGAAAAATCAAACGCTTTTAAATTTCGGAAATTACCGTTAAGCAAAGTCACGAAAAAACTTAGCAGCAAATTAATGATCAATTACCATATATATGAAATACACATCTCTCGTTCGAATCTCAATTTGTTCTTACATTTTTTCTAATCAATTCACCCCAAGCAAGGTGATAATGCCACTAAGACTCAGACAGGCTATTGGAAATGAAAGAGAAGCAAAAAGCTTTAAAGGGAACTGGAAACCCATCCCTAAACAAGAAAGAAAGGATAAACTTCCTTCATCAATAGACCAGGGAGGCATATGAACCGGGCGACAGACGAACCTATCTACTCCAATTAATCTATCTAATCCTACTTACCTGAATCGTAAGGTTACGTAATTAATGGATTTATGAAGTATATTGCCGATACTTGGGTTTGAACAGGGATCACCAGAAAGCAAGCAAAGTCGACCTCATCTTGAAATAATCAGCTCACGTGACGGGTAAAGAAAAAATATAGATGTTGGAATTAGCAGCGTCTGACCGAGTATTGTTCGAAAACAAGGCTATTATTGTATGTGTGATTTACAAAGTCTTTCCTACAAACGGCATTACATACGCTCTATCTCTGATATTGAGCACTTTCACTCATAAATGTATTAGGTTGGTGCAAAAATAATGACGTAATAATGTCGTCTTTTGACGTATTTTTAACGTAAAAAAAAACGACACCATTACGTCATTATTTTTGCACCAACCTAATAGCATATGTTAAAACTATATTTTTATCGTGTATATATATATATATATATATATATATATATATAACAGTTTCCTTTCTCACTCTTCCCGCTTGTGGCACTCCCTTCTGCCTCCATGTTTTCCAACTAACTTTAATCTGCAAAAATATAAAGGCAATGTCAATCGCTATCTACTGTCCTCCTGATTACTGTTTTCTCTTCCTGCTCATTATTAATTATTCTATTCCTAATTCTTACACACCCTGTAACCTCTTGTAATGGCTTTACTCTCTTGCATGGGGTGATACCGATTAAAATATATAGTGATTTTTCCAAGCGTAGCTTTGATGTGGCACAAGGCCGAAAGTATGAGGCACTGAATGAGGATCGAACATACTACACAGTTGAAACAAGCTTGCTATTACACCTTCCGTAGGTGCCCCGATTATATATATATATATATATATATATATATATATATATATATATATATATATATATATATATTGAACAATAAAAAATATTAAAAAATTAAAATCTTCAGACACACTGGGTTGTAGATTAATATTCTTTCGTTATTATTATTATTATTATTATTATTATTATCATTATTATTATTATTATTATTATTATTATTATTATTATTATTATTATCATTATTATTATTATTATTATCATTATTATTATTATTATTATTATTATTATTATTATTTCATTTAGATTCCTGACTAGTTTCGGCCAGAATTTTTTTCTCCTGATGATGGCCGTCATCATCAGGAGAAGAAATATTTCTGCTTGTTAGTAGCAGTGAACAACAGAAATGAATGTCTTGATGGAGAAAATGAACTTTTGTCTGTAGTTTTCATTTGCTTTTTTTTATTATTTTTTTTATCTTTTTAACATGAATCTTTTAATATTCCTTGTGTTGGTCAAACAGCCTCTTTTAAGCTGTTATTTGAGATAAGAGCTGGATTGATCGATGCTGCTCTGATTCTCCTGGTCAGTTTGACAGTTTTATTAGTTACTGGAGAGGGGATGTATCTCTGTTAAGTGTGTGTGTGTGTTATTTAGTTCTTAGGGAGTAAGTGAGTATGATATGTGTAAGCGTGTATATTGCTGTGGGTGTGTGTTATCATTTGGCTAATTAGGGAGTGAGTGAGTATAATGTGTATAAGTGTGTATATTCATGTGGGTGTGTGTAAGTGTGTATATTCGTGTGGGGGTGTGTATAAGTGTATAAGTGTGAGGCATCAACACCTCCGTAAGCATGTCTGTCTTGAGTGTGTGAGAAATGTGGGTAGGTTTTGATTTGTAGGCTTATTTATTAATACTATCTATATTGTTAAATTTATGGTTTAGCCCGACTGGATGTTGTGTTTTTAGAAGTTGTATCCACTTATTTTCATGGGACTCTAAAATCTTTCTAATGTTATCTGCTCTGAACTTTTCTATTCTCTCAATTATAGGGAATTTGGCATGGGTTTTGAAATCGTGTTTTTCTAGGAGGAAATGTTGTTCTACGGGTAATAATCTTTCATGGGGAGCCGACTTCGATTGCGATAATTATTAATTCTGTAGTGAAAGGGCCATTCAGATTTTCCTACATATTGTTTCTGGCATAGTGTGCATTCTAGGAGGTAAATTATGTTATGACTTCTACAGTTAGAACCGTGGTAGATTTTGAAAGTAGATTTAGTGACTGAGTTAGTGAATGAATTCGTGCGTCTAATGTGGTTGCAGCATAAACTTCTTTTATTGTTACTTAGTTGTTGTTACATATATGTGTGTGTGTGCGTGTCTGTGTGTGTGTAAATGAGCTCATAACTTTGCCCTTATAAAGTCGTCGTTACTCTTTTAAGAGACGCTCATTTTGAATTGTGTAAATATTTCTTTCTAGACGGACTTCATAACTTTCAAAAAATCCAAAGACAAACAAAGCAGGACGTCACCGATATATTTCGACTGTAATTGAAGCCAATTCAACTCGATACTTGCATAAATTGATATCTCTTTGAAATAGTATTTGGTTCGAGTCAAGTGGCTGGCGTTTCGCGTAAATGTTGAGAGGGTCAACCACGAGACGCAATCGAAGAACATTAAAGTAAACAAGAAAAAAAACACCATTTTCAAAAATATATTTAAACCTGGTTAACTAAAACAAAACTGATTTAAAAGAGTATAAGAAGATTTTTCGGTTGCAATAAGATCGACAATTGTATTGAAAGAAATCAAGTGATTTTTCTTTCTGCGTCGTGAAGTGCTGTGTCGTTCACAAAAATCCGAGCATGAAAATTATTCAGAAAAAAAGGGCGAAAACACACACATATAAAAAAAAAATAATTCAGTATCAACTATTGACATTACTTTAAAGACCCCCCTCCCACCAAAAAAAGACAAACAAAAAACTCAAATTCATGAAAACAACAAATTAAGAATACGATTCCACTGATCTGAATCAAAGAAATTCAACTTCTTAATGAGAGACGTATCATATCGTCCGTAATTGGAATTTTTGGTGTTGTCGATGCGATGTTCCATGTAAAAAAAAACATTTGAATACTCTCTAGATGTATAAAAAAAAAAAAAAAAAACGCAAAAAATATTCACAAATCCAAGAGGCGCTCATTGGTATTGACAAGGAAAAAAAGAAAAAAAAATCCAGTTTATAAAGATTCCTTCTATCGAATTAGATCACTTAAATCATCTTGAAGTATAACTGCTACATCTTTTTGCAGTACGTCGAAAACTTAAAGTAATAATAAAAAAGAAAGACAAATAATGGCGCCCATTATAATAATGATGACCTGACTCTCTTGCACTTATTTTAAAAATAATTTTTAGCAGTAACAGTGATGATGAACTCTAATAGAAAAAAGTATAATCAAAGGAAAGTAAGTAATACAATGGACGAGAGATGAGTTTAAAGACGTTGTGAGCATTCTACTATGCCGTACAAAATTCGTACACGAACCTTCAAAGAATACTATCATGAAAGACATATTAAATCTGGGCGCAGTTTCTGAACATCATACAAGATATGTGCAATTTATATTGTTAACTTGATAGACTTTTCTGGGTAATATAGGGCTACACTCAACAGAAGTATAGGTGTTTCCGTAGCAAGTAGAGTTTTATAGGACGGAATTGCTAACCCTAAGTTCAACTGGGGTTGAATTCTGACTTGTCTTTCTACTGTCTGGATAGCAGCCAAAATGTATGGAGCCCAGTTTATATTATAAACTCAATAGACTTCTCTGGGTAATATAGGGCTATATCCAGAAAAGTATATGTGTTTCTGTAGCAAGTAGGGTTTTATAGGACGGAGTTTCTAACCCTAAGTCTAACTGGGGTTGAATTCAGACTTGTGATTCTACTGTCTGGTTATCAGTCAAAGTCTATAGAGCATAGTCTGCCCTACTATTCCAACGAATCATAAGAAGAGATGGACTAATACCTTTCCCTAGTTCCTGTACGAAAGCGAACGGAGGTACATCGGCTAAAATTCGAACACACAGTTGCGACCAAAATGTTCAGAACGGAATTGTTTTCGTCAGAAAAGTAGGTATAATTTTTTTATCAAAGTTGTTTTATATTCTATAATTTTCACAGACAATAAATACGATATTAATTGTTATTGTCTGAGATTTTGGTGTAATTTGAGAGGATAATACAAAAGTTATGGATGATTTAGTGATCTACTGATGACGAAAACAATGCCGTTCTGAACATTTTAGCCGCAACTGTATTTCAAGAAATGAAGTACATTCAGCGTAGAAAGAACTATTAAATATCTAGCTGTTGTCCCTAGCACAAAACGACATTAAAATACGTTCACTGGTAACATTACCGTAACATTATAAACTAAACCATATATAAAAAAAATAATACGAGCAAAAACATGCCACCTGCTTTAGAATGTCTGTGGCGATCCTTTATTTAATTTACGACGCTCTTTCTTCCCATCCCACTGTCCATGCCTAGACATATTTTTTTTATTCTCTTAATCCTATCCCAGTTGCCGCTGAGTCATAATATTTACTACCCGGCCCAGAGATTGAACTCATAAACCCCATGCCAATTAACGAACCAACGTTTTATTCTCCAGGTTATTACCGCACTGAATCTAGATTCTGGGAGGCGTAAGATGGTCAAACGCCTGCCTGCTTTTGAAAATGCTGATACTGACTTGCTGTCATGCTTGACCGCCTTTGCCTGCTAGTTTTCTTTCTTAATGTCAAGCTTGATTCTTCCTGTCGTCGTTTCACTTAAAGGTTATAAATCTTCTTTTTTTCTTCTTTTGTTTAATGCCTTGACTAAATTTTATGGTCCAAGTTAGGACCAAGGAAGAACAACACGAACACAAGAGTAGAAATAACGAAGGTATATTACACGAAATAATAATACAAGATGTGGAAGGTGTTAGTATGACTGTCAGTCTGGTTTGGAGTGAACTACTATCGGCTACATTGGATTCGATATTTACTTCCCCACCACCACCACCACGAGGGAAAGATGTGGCACAAGGCCCAGTTTTACGTGGGTTTTCCGAGCACGTAGGTTCAGCCAAAAATGCCCGTAGAAACTATAAAAACAGAATCGGGTTGGTCAACCTCCCCGAACGAGCCGCGTTCGGCTTCCTCTCTGCTCAGAGGCAGGGAGTTCGACCGTCAAGCCGAGAAGCTCGACTCGATTCGATATCTAGCCACCCCCACCACATGGGTTGCATATGGCACAAGACCGAGTTTAACGTGGGTTTCCCGAACCCGTAGGCTCGGCCAAAAAATGCCAGTAGAATCCGTATGAACGGGATCGGGTTGGTCAACCTTCCCAAACGAGACGCTGCTCTTCGGCGGAGCCTCGTCCGGGTTCCTCTCTGCTCAGAGGCAGAGAGTTCGAACATCAAGCCGAGAAGCTCGGCTCGATTCGGTATCTAGCCACACCGCACGAGGCTTGCATGTGGCACAAGGCCGAGTTTAACGTGGGTTTCCCGAGCCCGTAGGCTCGGCGAAAAAATGCCCGTAGAACCAGTATAAACGGAATCGGGTTGGTCAACCTCTCCGAACGAGACTCTACCCTTCGGCGGAGCCTCGTCCGGGTTCCTCTCTGCTCAGAGGCAGAGAGTTCGACCGTCAAGCCGAGAAGCTCGGCTCGATTCGTCCCTCTCTCTTGAGAAGCGTAGTATACATAGTGTTAGGAAGAGTTAATTCTGCAGTTATAGGTAAGGACCCATGACACTAAATGAATTCAAAAGTGCTACTAGAGTGGTCACAATGTTTTTACCAATGAACTAGCTAGATGCGACTGTCTCTTCTATTCTAACAGGTTTCTTTTCTCGCACTTCTCACCTCTCAACGAATTCCTTGATACCCGTTATCTACAAACTTAAATTTAAATGCAACGTCAATCCTTACCTTCTGTCTTCCTGAAAGCTTCACTTCTCCTCATTACAGTTGTCTCTTTGATTCCCTGTAACTCCATGCACCCTTGTGGAATATCACCTTGCTCGGAGTGAAATGATTCGCAGTTTGTATTGTTTTTTTGTTTTTTTTTCTTGCAGAAAACCATGCCTTCTCTCTTCTTCTCGCTCTCGTTTACTAACTTGTCTCGAAGGTCGGGCAGTTTTCCCTATTTGCCTGTAATCAACAAATCACAATAAAAACGATGGTGATATTATTATTATTATTATTATTATTATTATTATTATTATTATTATATCTATTCTTCCATGTTTGATGTTTGATACAATCTTTTTTTTTGCTGTCATTATTATTATTATTATTATTATTATTATTATTATTATTATTTATTATTATTATTATTATTATTATTATTATTATTATTATTATTATTACATCTCCTTTGGCGTGTACTCATTTCTTTCCGTGTCCCGACCAGAGACCTAAGGTCAGAAATGGCATCATGACACTTACCACTGAGCAATTTTGAAAAGATATCACAGATATTTGACATAGATAAAGCCATTCATAAGTCGTGGGCTGTATTCGTGAGAACATTATTTTGCATTTCTTTACGGCATGGTCTAGCAGAAATCCCTTCAAAAAGTCTATTAGAATATTTTTCAAACAACCGGGGGCTCTAACTACAACTGAAATTTTTCATGTTCCCATGTGCCACATTTCAGAGTTCTCGATTTCGAGATCCTTGTATTTTGATAGCTTTTTGAAGATCTTTAAAGATACATTGCAATCTTCAGGAACTGCCATGTCAGTAAGGTGGTATATTTTGTCTTATGCGACCACTAATGACAATGTCTGGGCGATTAGCTTTGATTGTTCTGTCTGTATTGTGAAGTCCCATAAAATTGTTACAAGTCCTATCTCCGTAACCGGGTCTGGGTGGTGTTCATACCAATTTATTTCAGTTTCTTTTCCGTCGAAGTTGCAGATTTTCCAGTGCAAATATTGGCTCACTCTGTAGTGCCGTGTTTTATATTCAGTGGGTGTCAATACCGTGTAACTTGATACAAGATGGTCAATTGGTACTGGATATTTATCACAGATTTTGCATTTTGGGCTATCACAATTTTTATATATATGTATTTGATAATTTCTAGTTAACAAGTATTGGTCCTGTGCAGCAGGAATAAAACATTCGGATTCAGCTTGTAACACTGCATTATGTAGCCACTGGTGGCAACACGGTTTCTCTACATCAGCTTGTTTATTATTATTATTATTATTATTATTATTATTATTATTATTATTATTATTATTCCAGCTTAAGTCATTTGCTGTTTGATACAAACCTTAGACAAATATGTGCAAAGTATATTTAAATAAGGGCGAAGCTTGTGAATCGTAATAGTAATCTTAATATTAGCCGTTTCCTCATAAGGAAACAGAGTAGCCAGTATCAATGTTTATTGAAATTTATAGAATCTTTTTTCTTGACACAACTTTTCAGGAAAATAGTTTCTCAAGTGCCGTAACTTTTATTACTCTTTTAATTATTAAATGGGATTTTCCACTCTAAACTTTTCTTTCAAGTAGTACGCAATATCAACATCTCTTGATTTTGTCATTACGTTATCTTACACGCGCTATCCATTTTACTCGTTGCCACAGTTGGAATTCCACAAGTCCTGTGGCCTTTGTTTGTGATCCTGTGGCCTTTGTTTGTGATCCTGTAGCGCCAGTCTGCAATATTCGAAGCAAATTAATGCAGTGACATGCGAGAGAAGCTTGTGCGTTTTCGTGAAGGCTGCACGTCTTCACTTAAACATACAGGCTTCACTCGCTCAAAGATTATTTTGAACCATTGATCTTAGAAAGCAGTAGTATACAGCTGACAGTTAAGATATTTCTTAACGAGTTTGGCGCCAAGTACATTCAGAAATATTACAACCATATGAAAGTAAGGACCTGAACAGGCTATTTAAGATCAATAACATTATGATTAGGGTGTGTGGGGTCTATCGCCAGTTGTAGTATTAGGTTGGTGCAAAAATAATGACGTAATAATGTCGTTTTATTACGTTAAAAATACGTCAAAAAACGACATTATTACGTCATTATTTTTGCACCAAACTAATACAATTGTAGCGAAGCGGTCGACCCTGTTTACTTATGGGATTTGGGTTGAGGGACTATACTCGTCCACGGCCTATATCCATATCTTACACATGGCCCCAATGGGTAATGCGTCGACCACACCCCGACCAACGATATCGACCTGCTGACTAAACTCTGTGAGATTAGTTCGGTGATTTCCCCAACCGGCCAAATAGAACGCCTCTGCATAGCTCACCTGTGCCAATATTTATCGATCCAACCACGAGGATAGAATGTGGCACAAGGCCGGTTTAATGTGGGTATCTCCGAGCCCGTAGGCTCGGCCAAAAATATAGCCTTTTTGAACCTGCCTAGACGGGTTCAAGCCCTGTCAACCTCCCAGGACGAAACCTTGCCCTTCGGCAAAGCCTCGTCCGGGTTCCTCTCTGCTAATGCAGAGAGTTCGACAGATGCCGATTGTTGGAACCAGCTCACCTGTGCCAAGCGCTCATCGGCCAGTCGCCAGCCTGGGTGTAGGAGCTACACCTGAATAGCTTTACCAGTGGGGTGGAAGAACCTCTGAATGTAGGGACGTAGTAAACTCAACTTCCCGGTGCACCATGAACTACAATTCTAAAATGGGATAACTGAATAAATGATGATGATAAAATGTGATTAATATTGGCACAGAAATAAACGAGACCAGGAGAAGATCAGATAGTATAAAGCTTATGGCAAAGAAGGAAAAAGCCAGAAAGTTATACACTATCACCAATTCCACATTGCTCCTACATGATCTAGAAAATGTGACCAATAATGTTGATGCCTCTAAAACTGAATTCATAGGCATCAACCAGTAAGGCTCGATACAAATTATCTCAGGTGAATCAACAAAATATGATTAATACTACGTACTAAATTAAATGTCAGGATTATTGCAATACATTCTCTCGCAATACTAGTTCTTCATTAGTATCAATATAATCCTGTGGACTATAGTTGAAACTAGATGCATAGCCCGGCGTTGCCCGTGCTTGATTCAAAAATCGTACGACTCATACAGCAATCGCTATCACTTGTTTTAAAATATTTTTGCCCTTCCTTGCCTTTAAAGGAGAGCCCTTTGCCGTGCTGATGTTGCTACATACCTTACTTCTTGCCTATCTCACACTGCGAATTTTTTCTAATCTCTATACTAAACATTAAATCTGTTACGAAAAAACAACTAAACAAAATGAACACAAAACGACCAGCTTTAAAAAAGGACACGTAACTGGAAAAACCGAATGAAAAAAGAATATTAACAACAAATACTTTTTCACAACCAACCCAGTTCTGCGGAAACAGAATCAACGTTGAGTTTAAGCAAGCGAATGAGCCAATTGGAGTAAAGTGCCACACAGATTTAAATTTTCCCACCTGTGACGATTGCAGCTATCGATTTTTTTTCCATATTAGTTAAAATTTGTCAGTCAGCTGTTGGCTCTCACGCTGGCCAATAGAATCTTCCTGCATATTCGTGGCAGCCAGCTATAGGCTCTCACTCTGTTTAGTACAATATGGCCGCAAACTACAAAAAACTGCCGTAGAAGCGTGAAAAAAATCGATTATTGATGGGAGTTGGGAAATACAAAGTCGGTCTTGGCCTTCCCGCTAACTTGGAGTCTGTGTATGTAAATTTTGGTGCAAATCCGTCGAAAATTGCGGCCGTGCATTCCTTACACACACACACACACACATACACACACACATACACACACACACACACATCCTGCCTTTTATAGATAGAGTATGCATTCCAAGATAACTTGCCATGATATCCACCATTCCATGATGGATGCAGACGGTTTTTAATTTTTTTTTTAATTGCCCGAATTAATGGTGATAAATACTTAATCCAATTTCACTTAACCTAGAATACAAAATCATCAGATTTAAAAAAAAAATAATTATACACCACTTCTGCGTGGATGCTACTAATTTTTAAGAGTAAGAGAAATTAGAAAGGCAGAACTTAACGCGAATTCAGCAAGCCGAACTTAAACTTCAGTCGAGTTTCTTTATATTTAGTTTAGTGTAGATATCTTTATGAAACGCCATTCCTTTCCAGCTATGGATTAAATAGTACGGTAGACTGATCTCTTCTGCCTTGCTTGGAAACCAGTCTAGGAGAAGGACAACCCAGAATTCAAAAACTGTATGTAGCCTCAGTGAAACATATAGCAGGCAGCAATGAACGTCTACAGTGACACTGTGATAGCGACTGCTGTCAATCTGATTGGATGAATGAGAAAACTAAATAAAATATTTATAGAAAAGGCACAGTGTAGCTACGTTATGGCGGTAGGAAATTGACTGAATTCGAAATGTCTAGTCCGAACCGATAACACTGCAGATTCTTCTTTGGATTCAAACTACTACTACTATTGCTACTACTAATAATAATGATCTTACGCTAAACCAGGTAGCGGTCTCGTGACATCTTAATTGGAAGTGGTAGTATGTATATGCTTTGTTATCTGTCTATATCTCTGAGATGACGTATTATGATTATTTACATTATTTACATGTTATTCTCACCTTCATTGCCATATTCACAACGTTTTGGTCGTTGTAATCCCCGACCTTCTTCAAGTGATTGGAATTTCGAATCGAACCTGTATTTCGTTTACCGGGGTAGATTCAAAATTCCAATCACTTGAAGAATTCTGGAACGTATTATGCTTTGTCTTGGTGAACTGATATATATATATATATATATATATATATATATATATATATATATATATATATATAATTATTTATTTAAAAATGATAACATAAATATGTTATAAATCACTACAAAAATAGCCATTTTGTTTCAACACCTCCGGTGTCTTATCAAGTGATGATGTCGAATATAAAATAAATGGTTTTAAAAGTTTCAAATTAATTAACGATCCCTCGCAAGGGGAAAACGTTGTTACAAAAGCTAGAATGACCAATCAAAATACAAGTATAGGAAAATTCAAAAAGCTTGACAATGAACTAAGGTTAATAATAGCTATTAAGAGCTTTAAAGTTGGGGTTATATTAAAAAAGAATTTATCCTAAACAATAATTATTAAATTATATGATAAAATATAAAATTTGATATTAAAATTAAAAGTAAAAAATACCCATTTTACAATCCAAATTTAATCTCTATTAAGTTTAAAATTATAAAATTACTGAGGAGAAAAGAAAAAAATACATATGTTATTCAATTTCTTTCTTATTAATTTTCTAATAATTTTATTTAATCCAAGAATACCTCTCTTTCTGGGTATCCTTTCTTCCCTTGATTTTGTGTTGGTGAATTGACTACATTAAATATATTTATTAATATTTGATTGTCAGTTCTTTTAGTTTAAAGGATGATTTAGCTAAAATGATTTGGAAATCCCATCTTGATATGTGTGACCATACACAATTGAAGGCCATCTGAGCGGAATGGATTACTCGATCAGAAGGTGTAATTTTTTTTTTAAGTCTGCCCCACCTGCAAGATTATACCCTGCTTTTATCAAAATCTGTCACCATATCACACATATTTTGCTGTGATGAATGTTCCTTGTATAGTCTTTCCACACTAGGTGCCATGTTGGGCAATATTGGATTTCGTGTATTTGCAAACCAGTGTCATTTTAATATTGTACTCTTTTCTCTCACTGGATAATAATAATAATAATAATAATAATAATAATAATAATAAAGTGCCTTCTTATTGATATGGCAGTCCCTGCTGACTGCAATGTATCGTTGAAGATATTCGAAAAGTTGTCAAAATACAAGGACCTTGAAATAGAAATCTCGAAAATGTGGCATATGGGAACATCAACAATCCCTGTTGTAGTTGGAGCCCTAGGACTGGTTGGAAAAGATTACAGTAGACTAATTGAAGGGATTCCTGGAAGTCCATGCCTCAAGGAGATACAAAAAATTGTTCTGACAAGTACAGCCCACACTTTACGAAGGGCTTTAACCATGTAATTTTTTTTTTTTTTTTTTTTGTCAGTGGAAAGTGTCATGATGCCATTTCTAACCTTAGGTCTCTGGTCGGGACCCGGAAAGATATGTGTAAACGCCAGAAATCAAAGAAAATAATAATAATAATAATAATAATAATGCCGCCTCTCACTTGTGTCATATATTTTATGAAATTGTTAACCACGTAGTATCAGGATATCCATTCCTTGCAGAGGAAGAATACACCATTAGACATGACACACTAGGACAATACATTCATTGTCATGTCTGCTCGATCTATGGTATTGAAGTCCCCGATACAGGATATAGATAATCAGGCACTTAAAATTACTCTCTGACAAGATGATACCACACACAATAATAAAAATAATGCTCTGGGTTTGACTGGAAACCCTTCCGACAGGCTCATTGAAGAGATTCCTGTTAACTTATGCGTTAAGAAAATACAAAAAGCAATCTTACTAAAACAGCACACACCTAAAGAATACCTATGTAGAATATGCTATTTTTGGTTGTTTTTATTTGTTTTATTTTGTATCTGTCTATATTTCTGAGATGAGGTATTATGTCTACTATTTACATTATTCGGACGATTGTGCTCATCTTTGTTTCCATATTTATCACAACGTTTCGGCCGTTGTACGCTCCGGCCTTCTGCAGGTAGTTGGAATGTCGAACTGAAACCTTAATTTCGCTAATACTGTGTCCTTAAGAAGACATGGCATAGTGGATAAAGGCGTTGGTTAGATGCAGTGACAGGACCCAAAGAGTTGTGTGTTCAATAACTGGTTAAGGCAGTGGAAACCGTGGAGAGAAGAATTAACAGGAGATAACTGATAACTGGCATCCATTAGACATGGCACGTGGAACTAGAACAGTCTACCACAGCGAAATGGGAAATGAGCATACAGTCGAAGAAATAATAATAATAATAATTGTGGCACCATTTAACGAGGCAGAAAGGGAAAAGAAAGAAAAGAAGGAAAGGAGAGGCTAAGAACCGAATCGTGAGTGATAAGCAAGAACACACACACAGCTAAGAGACAATGGATAAAAGGATATTTTGATAAGTAACAAATGGAGAAAGAGTGTCATTACAATGACAGGGAAATTCTGAGTAAAAAGAAAGGGAAAGAAGGAAAGAATCAGATATGTTTTGGCATCGGCTGTGTTATCTAAGGATATGAAAACAAACTATTGGTACGGGAAGACATCTTATTATCAACTACAGACCGGCTGGCCAAAGAAAAAAAAAATTCAAATGAAAATGTTATTTCGTTAAGTGACGAAAAACAGGCAACTAAAATGACTTGGACAGATATGAAAAATTTCTTTCTTCGAGGCGACAGACTGACTGGAACTTTGGAGATGTTTTTTTTTGAGACCGTGTTAAGAAGACCACACATTCTGATAATTAGCGATAAAATACATGACGTAAACCACGTGTAGAACAAGAGTTATGACCGTCATTGTCATATTGTCCCGTTCGCGGCTGGAGAAATGATAAACCATTAAGGGGAAGAAAAGGGAAAGAGAAGAGATAATTTTTTTTTTTTTTTTTAGCAAGATATTTTTTTTTCTTCCTGAAACAAAGCCGCAGATTCGTCCGCGCCCGACTAAGACATCATTGGTCGAGTGGTGATCATGTGTTGCACGAGGGAGGCTGTTACAGCCCATCTGGAGGATGAGTAAGAGAGGTTGCCACGAAGATGTGAGGAGGGCAGTTCACGCCCCTCTGAAGTATGATGAGAAGGTGGGAGTGAGGAAAGGTTCCCAAAAATGGAAAAAGGTGGAAATTCCTAACCAGAGAGGTGGATATGTATTTAGAATTATCGAGGAACCCCTCGGCGCCGACAAACTCACCCTGGTTTTGGTCGGCGCCCATATAAATGAAGCCACAACGAGCAGAAAGGAGTCGAGTCCCAGCAGTTCCCAGAGCCAGTCTCCGGTTGAGGCAAGCCTCCCAGATAGCTGACCAGGATTCGCACATTTTCCGGACCCATCGCTTCAAAACAAGAACAATTATTTTGAAGAGCGACTTAGATCCAGAACACCGAAATAAGTTTTTCTTTTGACTTTCGTCCAAGGACCCACCGAAAAACCAATTTCTTAGAGAGCAGACGACTTGAAGTGTTAAAACTTGCCTCGCGGAAAACGACGTGTCACAATCCATAGAACGGGTCGGGAGATAGATGCAGTCCTATGTAACGAACAACTAGACATAAAGTTTGTTACCTTTTTCTTTGATACTTTGAACTTTTGAGTTTTCATTTTATTGCCTTTTATGCGTATTTTTGTGGTATCACTCCCGTTGGACTCGGTTTGCAGTACGGCCCCGATGACTGATTGATTTCCTCTGCCTAGATCAATTCACAACGTGGGTAGGCAGACTGGGAATCAAAGTAGGACGTCACAGTTGGCGCCGTGGTAGACTGGGATAGAACGACACGGTTGGCGCTGCGACCAGGGGACGACGTCACATAATAATAATAATAATAATAATAATAATAATAATAATAATAATGATGATGCTGATGATAATAATAATAATAATAATAATAATAATAATAATAATAATAATAATAACTGAATGTTTTATCCTTGCTGCACAGGACCAATGCTTGCTAACTAGGAATTATCAAGCACATATACTAAAATATTGTATTAGCCCAAAATGCAGATTCTGTGATAAATATCCAGAAACGATTGATCATCTTGTATCAGGTTGCACGATATTGGCACCCACTGAGTATAAAACCCGACATGACAGATTGGCCAATATCTGCACTGGAAAATCTGCAACTTCTACGGGAAGGAAACTGAAAGAAACTGGTATGAACACCACCCAGACCTGGTTACGGAGATAGGAGATGTTACAATTCTATGGGACAACAGAATACCCACTGACAGAACAATCAAAGCCAACTGCCCAGATATTGTTATTAAAGACCACAATCAAAAACGGTGCCTCCTTATTGATATGGCAGTCCCTGTTGACTGCAATGTATCTTTGAAGATATTCAAAAAGCTGTCAAAATACAAGGACCTTGAAATAGAAATCTCGAAAATGTGGCATATGGGAACATCAACAATCCCTGTTGTAGTTGGAGCCCTTGGACTGGTTGGAAAATATTGCAGTAGACTAATTGAAGGGATTCCTGGAAGTCCATGCCTCAAGGAGATACAAAAAAATTGTTCTGACAAGTACAGACCACACTTTACGAAGGGCTTTATCTATGTAACTTTGTTTTTTTTTCAGTGGAAAATGTCATGATGCCATTTCTAACTTTAAGTCCCTGGGCGGGACCCGGAAAGAAATGTGTAAACGGCAGATATGAAAGGAAATAATAATAATAATAATAATAATAATAATAATAATAATAATAATAATCGACTATCGTCCGGTTCTCGCCCCACCTCAGTCTTTTGAACGGGACTAGAGGTTTATCCCTTATTTTCTGCTTAGGAATGGGTTTCCGGTTACTTGTGAAGTTGTTTTCATTCTCTTTCACTCCCAGTAACAGCTTATATTTTAATGGCATCATCTCCTTGTTACGGGTGAATTGGTTTTAAAAAATGGTGTGGTCCAATACTTTGGTCAGCTCAAAATGATAAACTGATTCATTTCTAAACCATGTTTGTGTTTATACATAAAAGGAAAAAAATGAATGAAAAACTGATAAAATATCCTTTTTTTTAAAAAAAAAACTATATATCATTTATGTTTTTATTGCCCTCCTTGTTATTTTTTCACATTCTATAAAGTTGGAATTACATCGTTCCTTAGATTCGCCTTTAAAAAATATTATTTAAAAAAAAAAAAGATGTCATTTAACTTTAACTTAGATTTGTAACTTTTCCATATTGTATGATGAGTTTTTCCTTGCTTTTCTTTCTCTGACGGTTTTATATGTTTGTTTGTTTCAAAATAATTCCGAATAGGATTAATGATTAATTCGTATTCCCTCCCCAATGAATTCTCTCTTTTATCTTGCTACTTCCTCACCGATTTCCATCCATTTTCCTATTTTCTTTCATCATTGTTTTGCCCTTTTTACTCCAAAGTTCTTCAGTTGACTCCTATATATTAGGTTGGTGCAAAAATAATGACGTATTAATGTCGTTTTTCGACGTTAAAAAATACGTCAAAAAACGACATTATTACGTCATTATTTTTGCACTAAACTAATATTTGTTTATAGATGGTGTTTTTTGTTTGTTTGTGGGGATTTCTTGTTTGTTTGTTTTTTATGTTTTGCGGTGGGGGGGGGCATTTATTTTTATTAATTTTTCCTTCAATGCACAATAAATAATTTTGGGTTTGGACTTCTTTCTTTCTTTCTTTCTTTCGTTCTCTCTCCCTCCCTCCACCACTCTCTCTCTCTCTCTCTCTCTCTCTCTCTCTCTCTCTCTCTCTCTCTCTCTCTCTCTCGCTTATCAATTTTCGTATAATTTCATTTAGTCCAGTAATTTTTATCTTTGTCTTTCTCTTTCTGGGCCTCTTTTCTTTCATTATTTCAACTTCTCGTCATTCATTTCATTCATTTCTATCATTTCTCACGCTATCGCTTCTTTCTTCTTTCTTTCTTTTTCCTTCTTTCTTTCTTCTTTCTTTTTTCTCTTTCTCCTTTTTCTCTGTCTTTCTTTCTTTCTTTACTTATTGTTTTATTGCTCGTGCATTTTTTTCTTTATTCCTTTCACAGCTAATTCTTTCGTTTTTTTTTACATTCTTCTATCTCTCTCTCTCTCTCTATCTCTCTCTCTCTCTCTCTATCTATCTCTCTATCTATCTATCTATCTATCTATATATATATATATATATATATATATATATATATATATATATATATATACATTATTAATCTTATTTAGTCTATAAATTTGTCTCTCTATCTGGGCCTCCTTTCTTCCATTATTTCAGCTTCTCGTCGTCTTCTTTCGTTTCTACCCTATCATCTGGTATTGCTACTTTCATCTTCCTGACTTCCATTTTTTATTTCTCTCTTTCTTATTTTGCACATACTTCAAATTATTCATTGACTCCTCTCTTTCTTTTTTCTATTTCTTTCTTTTACTCAGCTTCTCATCATCTTTGTTTCATGGCTATCATTTCTTCAGCTATCCTTTCTTTCTTTCTTACTTTAAAATCTATTTTCGAATTATTTCTTGTATTCCTGTTTTGAAGCCTAAATTTTGTCATTGTTTTCGAACTACAGTCCTCATTTTTTTTTCTGTTCTAACATTTTCTTCCCAAAGCCCCCAAAACATTTTTACTTTAAGCCAAAAAACAAAAGAACCCAGAAAAAAAATCCTTTAAGAACTCTCCCGTCCTAGCACTAAAGAAAATCTAACTTGTCTTGGCACAAAAATATCCTCTCTTCAGATGCACGAATGAGAAAGCTTGGAACACCTCCCTAAACATTCCATTCGAACATATTACAAACATTAGACGTAAGAAGCGAGCGTCATTCACAAAAGAAATTGATGAATGCTGAATTTGATTTTTCTCGCAAACTGATCTATCATTCCCTTATTATATTTAGTCACTGACGAAGAATTTGCACACAGCCTGCGTCCCCAAAGTCTACTTGTGTATACAAATACTTCATCATAAATCGTTTTGTGTCCGTTTATGAAATAACAAACCTCAGCTATCCAAGCAAGCTGTCAATACCATTGTTATTATCTCGATAATTGTACGATTTATGTATCAGGGAAAAGGCCAAAGAAATTTGGGGTCGCTGACATTTCGTACGAAGATAGATTTTGTTTTCTTCTCGACATCATGAAAAATCATCAATACAATGTTTCACCAACAATTTTACAAATACAAATCTCCACAGACATGGAGAAAACTTCCACAATTTGGATTTCTAAACACAACTTTACAATTATTAATTTATTTTCAGTTTTGAGCCATTTTATTTTTACTCTTCGACAGGGAAAACAAATAACGTTAAATCTGAAATAACGAAAAGACTTGTACGCACATCTAGCACTCCCGGAATTCTTATAACATTGACGTCGTCCTGAGCATTATGGACACGGGTTTTTCACGACTTAACAGTGTATAATACATATATATATATATATTTATTTATAAGTGTGTGTTTAAAGAGCTGCTACAGCCGGCTTCTTCAATCTGTAATAACAAAATTTGGAAGGGCGGTCTAGTAGATGTACTGCAATAATATATTAAAACTACAATAATCTGAAACAGTTATAACTATCTCTCTTAAAACAGTGTCAAAACTTCTCATATATGCAGACTCATATATATATATATATATATATATATATATATATATATATATATATATATATGAATAAAAATGACAATAGGAAAACTGTTAATTGCTGACGCGTTTCGTCCAATGTGGACTTTATCAAAGCAAAATACGAAAATGAAATTAAATGAGCAGAGTAACTAATAAAAACAAAAACAGAATGTACCTAGCAACTGGAATGTAGAGAAACGCTATTTTCATATTTCTATATAAATATACACAACAGATTCATTAAATCAAAAGAAAATGGTTGAATACATCAACACAGTTATAATGACAATATTCTCCACACGTGACAGTTACTGACGTTATTTTTCAGTTAAAAATATAAAAAATAGCGTGTCAAAAAACGACATTATTACGTCATTATTTTTGCACCAACCTAATATAATTATTTATTCGAAAATTATAACATAAATATGGTATAAAATCACTACACAAATAGTAATTTTGTTTCAACACTTCTGCTGCCTTATCAAGTGATGGTGATATATTTAAATAATGAAAATCTTGGTAATCCGTATGGATAATTCAAAGGTGGATGAAATCCGTAGAGCTCAATGAGCGATACTATTGAACGTTAACAAAAAAATATTTTAAAAAAATCAAAATATATAAATCTGTGTTTTTTTCCAGATTGGCCGCTATATACTAACTCTCTTAATTTCCCTCTCCAAATTTATATCCCTCTTTATTTCCTTCAAAACCTTAATTCCATCTCATTACATCTTACCTCTTTACTTCTCTTTTTCTTCTTTATATGCTTTCCTGTGAGATGACCTATTAAATGGGTCAGTGCCTGGTCCCTACGTCTCCCCTTCCTCACTATTAAGTATTGTAATAAAGATAAATTTAAAATCATTCCTATCTCTCCCTTTCCTCTCTAATTTCGACAATATCTGTCACGCTATCTCTTACCACTCTCTATATCACATTACATCAAATTAAAACTATCCCTTAAAAGGGTATAAAGAATATATGTAAATTTAAATTCATTTTTTCACCCTCAGAAATATGGTCTGATGAGCCAGAGAAGAAAAAATCCCTGGGGAAATAAATTATAACCATGGACCCTTAAATTTGTCTGTTTTCATTAAATTATATATATATATATATATATATATATATATATATATATATATATATATATATATATATATTATTAATTGATTTAAAATATGCTTTTTTTCGCTAAACAGTTCTAACCATGTTTCAGAAATGGAAGCTGAAAGCGTCGAATTTAATTTTGTAAATAAATTAAAGACATTAGTTCCATTTCATCCACAAGCGAATTTTGGACGTCCTTTTACAGTTGAAGTGGTTAGATGTAACCGTAAGTTCTATGCTAACAGTTTCTTCTATCGCCCTTCAATCGTGCAAATCTCTCCCAGCTTCTTGCTTCGCAGTCAACTCTGATCTTTAAAAATTAAATATAATGTCAACCTTTATCTACTGTCTTTTTTATTTTTATTTTATCTTTTTATCGCATTTAATAGTGTTTTTTTTTTTTTTTTTTCATATTCTGTAACAATCCTTGCGTCTTACTGACATTATTGCTTTGCCTGGGGTGAAATGATTTAAAAAAAAAATTAGTAATAATGCGATGAATTTAATGAAGTTTTTTTCTTCGTGATTATATATTTTTCATATATAACCTGCTTTTTCGAATTGATTTTTCCTACGTACTTGTAAGCCAGTTGGTGACATTTTTCAGCTTTCTTTATAACGTCTTCATTTTTTACACAAAATAAGCTTAACCTATAAAAGGGTGGAATGGGCAGCTCGGTAGATAATTCAGTCACCCGAGACAAAATGTTTGGTATTATCAAAACGAACAGATGTAGGCATCTCAGAATCATTCGTTTTCAGTTGAGGTTATGATAATGGCAAGTCGAGTCAGCTGTTAGCTCTGACAACGAACAGATTTCAGATAAAGTAAAAGCAGCATTTCTAGAAGTTTCCGGAACTGTTAATTCTGATAAAATCTGTATATATTTTTCAAAGTTTTCCCTACACTCAGCTTTTTCATAGCGCAAATATATACAGTGAACTAGAAGGCTGAACACACACACACAAACACACACATACACACACACACACACACACACACACATATATATATATATATATATATATATATATATATACATAATTATTTATTCGAAAATTATAACATAAATATGTTATAAAATCACTACAAAAATATCCACTTTGTTTGAACACTTCTGGTGTCTTATCAAGTGATGGTGTTGAATGTAGAATAAAGGGTGTGAAAATTGGTGTTAATACCAGAAATAGTTTGTAAAAATATTACCAGCAATACATTTAAAAAAAAAAAAAGTTATTACCAGCAATACATTTTTGAAAAAAAATATAACCAGCAATAAAAATCTTGTCGGCATTAAATAACCGATTAATGTTGTTATGCCGTAAAACAAAACAAACCAAAACATATAGATAGATAGATAAGTTGACTGATAAACTCCTATAAAAAATTTTTTCAAATTGCCATATCAGTAAAAAAAACGCACTCACTTAAATTTTCAAAAAAACTAAATCAGCCTTAGCGTTGAAAAGTTTGTATCCGTTATCAATAACACATTTCAAAAAACATATTTCGATTCGCATTATATTTTTTCATTGCTACCTAAATTTTACCAAAAACAAAATGATTTCCATGCCTGAAGATGACTGTCTGTACAGTCGAAAGTACTTGAGTATTTAAGAAAGACCTTATACAGCTTAAAATTAAAAAAAAGGACCACAACATTCATCGAGTGTTTAATAGGTTAATGCATCTTTAAAATTTTGTTAGCGAAGTGAATTCGCCATTTTATATCATTAACTTTACTAATTTGCTTTTTGTATGAATGATTCATTGCAATATAAATTGAACCGCACCACATATTTGATATAGATAAGTATATATGTATGTATATAATAATAATAATAATAATAACAATAATAACAATAATAATAATAATAACAATAATAACAATAATAATAATAATAACAATAATAACAATAATAATAATAATAATAATAATGATAATAATAATAATAATAACAACAATAATAATAATAATAATAATAATAATAATGATAATGATAATGATAATAATAATAATAATAATAATAACAATAACAATAACAATAACAATAATAATAATAATAATAATAATAATAATAATAATGATGATGGTGAATCACAACCAAACCGTTGGCTTATAACAGCTGGCCTTAAATGACACTGCAGGTTTTATTATTGCTGTTCAAGACCCCAGTATTTTATACAAAACACAAGACGTTTATACGAAACGATTCAAAGAAATATAGCATGTGACTTCAATATAAAGTATACAAAATGCTGACACAAATAAACAGGTGTATAGTAATGTGTGCTGTAAAGATATCAGGCAGACTAAGAGAGGATTACTCTACTGATTGTGATGTTTCATTATTCGAACCCAAATTTATGAGGTCGATCGGGTCTAGAAGTTAACAGTGCGCCAAAATATTATCTCTATCTTTCAAAGATTATTCAACATTTTGGCTGACGAAATTCGAAATAATGTCATTCCTCAATCCGTTCGCGTTCTTCAATTCCAGTTTCTCCTCCATACATTGTTGCCATTTCTTCCTCACGTATTCTTCATCTGTATTTATTATATTCCATTCTATTACGTTGGTGCAAAAATAATGTCGATTTCTCACATATGTTACGTTTATATATGATTTCTGAATTAATCCATTGATATATATAGCCAAGTTATATATCATTTTGAAGCGCGTTTTTCGCTCTATCGAATCGTGTTATTCCTTACCGTTCTCAATTCTTCATTCATTTTTTTGCAGGCTTTTCGACAGCATGGACAAAATTCAAAATCCGCACGATTTTCTTGTTCCAGTTCAAACTAGGCCGAAAAGCTGCCGAGACAGCTCGTGATATCAATGATGCGTTTGGCCCAGGAACCACTAACGAACGTGTGGCACAACGGTGGTTCAAGAAATTTCGCTATGGTGACGAGAGCCTCGAAGATGAAGACGGTCGCGGCCGGCCGACTGCAGTTGATAACGAACATTTGAAAGCCTTAATTGAAGCCGATTCTCGCAAAACCACACGAGAAGTTGCTGTTGAACTCGAGGTCGACCACTCAACAGTCGTTCGCCATTTAAAGCAAATAGGGAAGTCAAAAAAGTTGGATAAATGGGTGAACGATAATAAAAAAAAATCGTCAAAAAACGACATTATTTTTGCACCAACCCAATACTACTGGTGTTTTACTTTCCCTTTTAGTTAATATATGTGTTTAGACACACTGTTAATGTCTGTATCTTTCATATTTGAATGATAAAAAAAGGTTTTGTATATTCTTACTTTAAATTATTTCCCATATATATAATATTCATTTTAAATTTAAGAACGGTTCCCAAAATTCTAAAACCGGACGATAGTTTTACTTCTGCATTTATATTATTTTTACGAGGGTCATTCAATAAATAGGGTGAATTTTTGGGTAAAAGGACTTCTAATACAGATAGAAGCTTACTTTTTTGTTTATTTTTCAACGTAGTCTCCCAGCCCTGTCACACACTTTTCCCATCTGTACACAAGCTTCCATATTCCCTCAGCGTAAAAAATCTTTGGACTGATGTCTCAGCCAGTCGCTCACAACACTTTTGACTTCATCATCACTTTAAAACTTTGTGCCTTTCGTGAACGCTTTCAAGGGACCAAACAGGTGAAAGTCTGAAGGGGCAAGGTCTGGGCTGTAAGGGGGATGAGGGGGCAGTTCCCAGACCAGCTCGTTGAGGGTCTGTACCGTTTGGGCTACTGTGTGAGGCCTTGCGTTATCATGATGCAAGATGACTCCTTCTGACTGATGACCCCTGCGTTTGTTCTTTATGTATTTCTTGACCTGCCTCAGCAGTCCACTGTCACCCTTCTGTCAGACTGAATGAGGTCATTGACTGATTCGATCACCTCAGGAGACCTCACTTCTGTAGGCCACCCAGGCCTGTCTTCATCCTCAACACTGCTCCGTCCTTCTTTAAACAATTTAGCCCACTTGTACACTTTTTTTGGCTGAAACATGTGGCACCATACACAGTTGACATTCTCCTATGAATTTCAACTGGTTTGCACCCCTCAGCAACCATAAACTTGATAACTGAGGGCTGTTCAATCCTAGAGCATGCTTCTTGGTCGGCCATCTTTGTTAATCGCCAAAACTCTCAAAGTTTTTGTTTTTTTTTAATCTGCAAAAGAAATTAAATCCATGTGAAAAGGAAGTAAAAAAAAAAAAAAAGTAAGCTTCTTAGAAGTCCTTATACTGAAAAATTCATCTTATTTATTGAATGACCCTCGTATTCAAACTATTGACCACGTTTTCCTCAAAGCGTTTCGGACGGTGTGCCTCCCAACCTTCCTTAGGCGTACATCGATCTGTGTAACCTACAGGGAATTTCGAGCTGAGCACTTTATTTAATCTACGAGGGTAGACTGTTCTCATTCTACGACTCATGTGATATCGTTTGATTTTATTTACCACTGTTCAGTTATTTCTCGTCCGTTTCAACTGAGGGCAATTACACAGCCTAGGGATTGAACACACAATAAAAAATATGACAAAAAATTTTACTTTTGCGTATATATATTTGTTGCAAAATAGAATCCTTACATTTGCCTTGGTACATTCTATCAGTTAACGAAACGGATCGGCTCATATAAGTTTTCCTTTTGGCTTTATTAATATCTTTAGTTATATCAGAATTTTTACACACACACACACACACATATATATATATATATATATATATATATATATATATATATATATATATATATATATATATATACATGTTATTGACATTTGTAAAAACGTTCATGAAAGTATGTTTCGAAAAATAATAACACACAGACACAACACATCTTTTCTTTATCTATCTGAAGAAGCCATTACAGGCGAAATGCATTCTCGGATATTATTTTCTGAAATATATTTTCATGAACATTTTTACAGATGTCAATACCTTATATCTCTTTCGGGATTATATGTCTAAATTTATTACGAATGTGTCTGAACAGGCGTCTGCAACAGAGATTAGATATCCGCTCTAGTAGACGGCTATCCTCGGACACGAGTGGCTGCGCCATTTACACACACACACAAACACACGCACATATGTTAGTGTGTGTGTACGTGTGTGTGTGTGTGTGTGTGTATATATGTATATAAGTACAGGCGCCCACAAAAATGTACTCTTCAAATGACAATAAATGCAGTTTTTATTGACTTGCAAACAAGATTAATGGTAAAAACAAAGAAATATTAATATGTCTTCACTTACAAAGGATATCGACGGTGTAAAATAAATATTAAATTAAATGCATGTTTGTATATAGAGAAACTAGCGATGAAAGCAAGAGTGAGTATATTTTGGGGAACATCATGCGTTTTTCCAACACAGTATAAAAATGG
This sequence comes from Acanthosepion lycidas, assembly GCA_963932145.1. Taxonomy (NCBI): domain Eukaryota; kingdom Metazoa; phylum Mollusca; class Cephalopoda; order Sepiida; family Sepiidae; genus Acanthosepion; species Acanthosepion lycidas. The sequence continues at coordinate 81,912,561 of OZ010576.1, forward strand.
CGCAAATATTTTTTTTGTTAAAAAAAATTCCGAATTTGGCATTCCCATCATGCCCCAAGACCAGTAGAGCATGAGTTAATTATACCCACTCCTATCTGGAATGTTGTTGTCCCCAAATCTTTCTTGATCTGATATTCACCCAAGAGCTAACCGGTTCTGGTAGACACTGCCAGCTTTAAGTGTATATTGGTCTCGTTGACATGAACTCTTTTGACTATTATTTATTTTAATTTTCTTGTATTCAATTTGATTTCTGTTCTTTTAAATTTTTGCCATCGTATTTCTGAATATTATTTTAAATTTTTTCTTCCATCATTGTTTTAATATTCTCTAAATACTTGCTTCATTACGTATATATATATATATATATATATATATATATATATATATATATAAAGGGAAGAGGTTACAACGAAAGAAAAATGTACATTAAAAAGGAGAGAAACCGCAAACATTTTTGGTTGTAATGTGGATTTTTAAAAAATATTATGCTTTATTTTCCATAATTTATACATATATATATATATATATATATATATATATATATATATATATATATATATATATAAAGACATTTTTATGTTTAACATTCTTTTTATACATAGAAATATTTAAGTAAATGCTCTGTTTATACTAAACAGTATTAAACAACATTTACCGGTCTGAATGTTCGAGAAATTTTCACAGAAAATATTCGTCCTCCGTAATTTTTTCTGTGACAATTTCTCGGACATTCAGGCTGGTAAATGTTGTTTAATACTGTTTATTATAAACAGAGCATTTACTTAAATATTTTTATGTATAAAAAGAATGTTAAACATAAAAATGTCTCAAAATAATTGTCGGACTATGTCCATTTCATAATGTGTGACGTCATATATATATATATATATATATATATATATATCTGTGACGTCATATATATATATATATATATATATATATACATATATATATATAATATATATATACTTAGCTACTGTTATTTATCAATGCTGAAACATTGTTACCATTCCGATTTTTTGATTGGTAGTAGACATCAGAATTTAAATATTTAATATGAATTATTTCCCAATTTTGTTACAGGTTAATTGAAGTAACCGCTCTCCACGCCTTCTATGTCTATTTATCATGAGTAGATGTTCATCCCTTGCTCCTTGTTCAAGATATGGTTTACCGGTTCTCTTTCTCCCTATTAACAGGGACTCAGTGATTTAACTGTCTTATATCTTTGGTGATTAGACAAACCAGCGGCTTTGGCATTCCATTACGAGGCTACTGGTTTGGCAGTTTATTGGCTGCTGCGTCCGACTGGTCGTTAGGAGCCCGAACTCTTTTGTTGTGCTTAGAGGGCCATGCATTTCCGGTTTGCAAACCTGAGGCCACATTATGCCCTTCTCTCAGCTACATGCTGACTGGTTTGTACTGCCACTGACGACAGTGACAATTATGGTTGTATTTTTTGTCTCTCTTCAAAATATATCTCATGGAAATCACAACAAAAAGAAATAAAAACTAAACCAGCTAACAAAAAAACACTTAGCCTCCTCAATCATTCTTTCTCCAATATTCGCGGCATCCGTCCAAATTTCTGCAGCGTAGAATTCTTTATCCTGGTACGGTCAGCAGATATCTTTGCCCTTTGTGAAACCAACTTGAATTCTTCAATTGCAACCAATAAATTCTTGGTTCCAGGGTATCTTCCTCTTTGCCGGAAAGATTCCAGCGTTCCCATGCATGGCCTTGGTGTTTACATTTGGGGTAATCTGCCGATAGCTAGAGAATTCTCTCTCGAGATCGCTAACCAATCCTTCACGTGTTTCCGTCTTTCGCTACTAAATTCCGTTAGCTATATTTTCACTTTAACGCCCTTTCCCACGACTGCAGCATATTAGCCACAATGGCTGATAGTATAAAAAGGCAATTTCTCTCCACCCATCTGCGAATATCTTCGTTGACTTTAATGCTTATCACGACACGTGGCTGAAACATTCTAAAGGTACTGATGTTGCCGGTATACAGACATTAAATTTTTCGATGGCACAGTCGTAGAATTCCCCAATCGTTTCCGTAGCCAAACTGGGCAATATGCTTCTCTATTGGATCTATTTTTTCATCCTCTCACCGCTCTTGCCAAGCTTCACAATACTTCCCACTCTTGGTAACTCGGACTACATTGTGGTAGCTATTGATATCTCTTTCCAAGCATCCATTAAACGGGAACCCGTTCTTCATAAAACCTCTTTCCGCTACGAACACGCTGATTGGGACTTATTCTGGGATTTCCTTCATGACCCCCTTTTGACTGATATTTTCAACCTCCCTAATGAAAATTACACCGCTGAGGTTTCTTCTTGGGTTAGAGCCGGTATGGAGGCTTACATCCCTTCTCAGAAATGCTATTTGAAGCCGCAATCCTCTCCATGGTTTACATCAGCATGATCGGCCGCCATAGCACACAGGAACCATTATTTCCGTTTATACCAACGGCAATGAACATATCGAAAGTCTTTGACAGGATTTGGCAAACAGGTCTTCTCGACAAGAACGTTGCATATCTATAAGTCTACCATTCGACTATTCTTAGAATATTGCTGGCGTATATGGTACGGTGTCCCTACTATTTCCCTGGAGTTCCTCGATATGATCCAACGAAAAATCATCAATATTATTGGTCCTCACTTGGCGGCTCGGCTTCAGTCACTTGCCCACCGCCGTAAGGTTGACTCTCTGCGATTTTTCATGGTAATTGTTTGAGCTTTTCGCTATGGTATCTAGACTGTACGAATTTAAGGGCAACTGGCGGCGTAATCTCATCAGTTTAGAGTAAAGCAAGCTAGATGTAGCCATAATTTCGATGCTAATAATTTCTTCTCTCGAAATTCTCGCTTGTGAAACTCCCTCCCGCCTTTTGGCTTTACAACCAACTCTAATCTGCAAAAATTTAAATGCACTCTCAATCGTTATCTATTGTTCTATGGATTGCATTTTACTTTCTCCTCATTACTAATATTTCTGTTCATAATTCCTACATACCCTGTAACCCCTTCCGTTCTTACAGCTGTACTCCCTTGCTAGGGGTGATACCATCTATCTATCTATCTATCTATCTATATATATATATATATATATATATATATATATATATATATATATATATATATGTGTGTGTGTGTGTGTGTGTGTGAATGTGGATATAAACCAAATAGATAGATATTAGCAGCTGTATATACGTCAGTTAGAGTGCATACACAGGTAAGCGAACAAATATGTACTTAATTTAATATAAAGTGTAAACAAAAGAGTACTCAATCTGGTTAGACAGAGATAAGAAGGATATATTGATAAATATAAGTATACCTACGTTCGAAAGTCTATCAACTCATCAATCACGAGCAATTGCTATTGATTTTTTCTTTTTTGCACTTCGAACGTAGGTACATATATACATATATTTATTAATATATATATATATATATATATATATATATATATATATATATATATATATATATATATATATATACAAGTATATGATTGGCGTATATGGAATGAATTCCAATAACCAACAATTACTATTCTTAAAAGAGTGCTCAATACAAAGTAGAGCAGATATAATTATTTATTTAAAAAAAAAATTATAACATAAATATGTTATAAAATCACTACAAAAATAGCCATTTTGTTTCAACACCCTCGGTGTCTTATCAAGTGAGGATGTTGAATGTAAAATATTTTAAAATCATTTATTTTACATTCAACGTCATCACTTGATAAGACACCGAGGGTGTTGAAACAAAATGGCTATTTTTGTAGTGATTTTATAACATATTTATGTTATATTTTTTTTTAAAATAAATAATTATATATATATATATATATATATATATATATATATATATATATATATATATATATATATATATGATGGACTCTTGTCGCGGACGACAAACGAGAACTCTCTAAAATAAAGAGTTTGTGTCTTCCTAGGCCTACAGGTGTTTTACAAACTTTCTGATAAACCTAACATATTGTTGAGCCATATATATATATATATATATATATATATATATATATATATATATATATATATGTGTGTGTGTGTGTGTGTGTGTGTGTGTGTGTGTGTGTATGTATGTATTGGTGTGCATATGTTTCTATGTACATGCCTTACGGTTCATGTTAGACAATGACCTATTTATACGCGTGTGTACGTATGTACGTTTGTGTGTCGTGCTAGATAAACCTCACTATGTACTTGCTTAAACTTTAAGAAAAAGATTATATAGATGTGTATGGCTGGGGGCAATTTTAGTGTTTTTCCGAACCCCCCGGAACAGAATTCTACAACTTGTTGACAGAAAGACAGTCGACTAATTGTAGATTACGAACACCATTAAACTTGTCGTTGTCGACCTGCAAACGTGCTTAATACAGTGTCAGCCGCTGATGGCAGCGAAATTCTAATTAGCAAATTGACATCGGCAAACTGTTAAAGTCACTCAATTAGCAACTTCTCTTGGCTTGTACGTGTTCATACATAGCCAGTCCTTGAGAATTGCCGATTGCTTCTTCTGAAGGAAATCCCGTTTTGACGACAAGAACTGCGACAGCGATAAAATCAATGAAGTTTATGATGTGTTCTAAAGTTTTTTTTTCCGATGATATTACTAAATTTATGAGGAGTTTAGTTAACCGATAATAATGAGAGTAGGTTTTTATGCATACAAATCATCATTTTCATGCATCAGGGAAATAACCACAGTTATTGCTGACTGCATCTGATCACAATAGTAAGGAAATAATTAACTTTGCCACGCGGTTGTCACCAATTTACTTTTTCCCGCAACAATTTATGCTTATTTTTTTTTTCTTCTCATTTTTGGCAATATATTTTTGTTGGTAAAGAAAAGCAAAACGAGAACTAGGATTTCTTATAGCTCCAAACGTTACTTTAGTGGAGACACTTTGTTTGAGTAGACGAGTTGTTTTTTTTTTTTTAGTTTTTTTTGGGCGGATTTTTTAAATAGTGTTAACTATGTCTATCAGTATGGGAATTGCAGAGAATTCATAAAAAAAAACGACAGTGGGTTTGAAACTGTGACCCACTTTGTCGGTGGAAACCACCGTCTAATTGATTGATTGATTGGTTTGTTTTGTTTCGTTTTACAGTATATCAACCTCGATAGATTATTTAATGCCGACAAAATTTTTATTGCTGGTATTAGGTTGGTGCAAAAATAATGTCGTTTTCTCACATAGTAACACATGTGAGAAAACGACATTATTTTTGCACCAACCTAATAATATGTTTTTCTGGGAATATTTTTCCTTGAAGAAATCTAGAGCTGGTCATGTTTTTTCTAAAGAATGTATAGCTGTTTGTATTGCTGGTATTTTTCTTTTTAAAGTATTGCTGATAATTTTTCCCCAAAAAACTATCGCTGGTAATTTTTTTTTTCTTTTTAAACAAAGTATTTCTGGTATTAAAATCTATTTTTACACAAGTTTCGGTGTTAACTATTTGCCCATAGCTGGGACCCTAACAGGTGCTACAACCCCGGGTCAAGGTTGATCTGGGAACACCAGCAATTAAGAGGTGGTTCCATGCTCCTCAAAACCTCCTGATCAGAGGCCTTGCTCTTTGACGTAGTTTATCGTCTTACCCAGAACGCGGATGTAGTTTATCGTCATACCCAGGTCAATTGTCTGATTGAATCGTTTTCTACGGCTTATCAGCTATCTTGAGACTATTTAAAGCAATGTTATTGGTCTTGACCTGGTGTCTCCGGTTCAGTTTCTTTCCCACTATCATAATGTAGCACCTTTTTGCATTTTCTATAAATATTTTCATGGTAATTGTTATGATGACCTTTCCTTTATTGTACATTGTAAATACACATTACACGAAATTAAAACTATAAAATGGCGAACATTTAGCGATCGTACTCTGGGTAGATAATTTTTTCTCCATCGTTCAATCTACCTTATAAGCCTATCCTCTTGTACTGTTTTATTTTTCTGTCGAAAGAACGAATCTATATGCTCTTTACACGAAGTTTGAGCGTTTGATTTGTATGTTATCTTTCTTAACATAAAAGAGAATTACATATTTAAAAGTCTGTCATTCGCCCATGCTTCGAATTTTGCTAAAATTTGTAAAATCCAAAAGAATAATCCGCAATGTCATTGGTCCTGACCTGGCATCTCAACTTCAGTCACTTTCCAACTGCAGTAATGTAACTTCTTGGTAGCTTTTCTATAAATAATTTTATGATAATTGTTCTGATGAAGTCTCTTTTATGGTACTTAAACTATGGATTTAAACGCAGTACTAGATTGGTAGCAAGGTCCCATCATTTTACAGATGAATTGGCTAGATATAATGCGTAAGTTCTATGCTAACAGTTTCTTCTATCACACTTCTTACTTGTGGAACTCTCTTCCGGCTTCTTGCTTTTTCAATGAAGTTTGATCTTCACAATTAAGTGCAATGTTAATCATTATCTTCTGCCTTTGTAATTTCTGTACTTTCATTGTTCTCCTTTAATAATGTTTTTTTTTTTTTTTCTGATGTCCTTTCACAAACAGTAAATCAACTTCTGCATGTTAATGACTTTGTTGCCTTTCTGAGGCTGGATGATTAAAAATGCACGCCAGAAATTCCCTTCTTCAATATTAGAATAATTTACCCAAAAACATACCATCTTTTTTAAAAGACTTCTTTTTTTTTTGAGTACATAAACGATAATGATTCACCAAGTATTTCTTTTCTCTGTTACCTCTGAATGTAAATGCATTCTCTTCTGTGCCGTGCTCTATAGACATTTATATATACTTGTTTAAACGTTCAGGAAAAAACTGTATTGATGCGTGTGTCTGGTGGGTTTTATGTGTGTGGCTGGTTAGTTTTTGCCCATTGAGCCCTGCGGAAAGCACGGGTTCGCGTTTGATCACAGGAGTTAAGCAATATCGAACCCAATCAGTACAGCTTGGGAATACCGGGCAATGTAAGCAGCCCCCTACAACTCGAAATATGTTTATGCTTAAAAATGTACAAATTTTTGATAATCCGTCAAAAGCAAATCAGTCGACCAGGCATTTCACAGAGCATTTTGTGTGGAGCAAATTCGCTTCAAGAGATTCATGGTAACTGCTCTGACGACCTTTCCTCCCTGATGCCCTACTACATAATTTTAAGCGTGCTACTAGATTGGTAACTAGGTCTAACAGTTTTACTGTTGAACTAGCTAGTGGCTTTTAATCTAACAATTATTTTTCTCGCACCTCGGATGCATGGAACTCCCTTTTTGAGTCGGCTTTTATAGACTGAATCAAAGTTGAAGTAAGGTTTTGAACTTCATTATCATTGCTGTTTTCTAAGCTGGACCAGAGGCCCCTTTACTACCAATTAGCCCTTGCTTAAAAGTCCGCACGGAGTGCAGTAAGCAGAAACGGTTTCCTGTTGCTTTCTATTTGGAATTCAGTTTTTCTTCTCTTAGACTGGTTGTCATTCAAGGCTATCCAGTCTACCATTCCATTTTAGCCATTTAAACCATATCTGGAGGGACAACAAAGTGATTAATGCTTTTTCCAGTGGCATTAGTGCAAAAGTCAACGCAACAGATTAGCCCGAATTCCAGTAGAGTAACACTCTACGTCTTCTTAGAATTACGTTTTCCACTTTCATGAAGTTGAACGACTATATCGAACGAATTGCTAGAGATTCAAAGGAACTTGTTTCACTGTGTCGTGCCAGAAATTTTTTTTCTCGCCAGAATCCATCTTGCACATTTAAACAGCTACTATTCGTCCGTTCATTGAATACTGTTGAAATATCTGTGTTTGATGCTCCTACTGTGCATCTCGAGGTTCTTGACAAAATCGAAATGAAGGATTGGTCATGTATTTGATCTTGACCAGGCATCTCGGCTTCAGTCACTGACTTCCCTCTGTTTTTTCTACAAATATTTACATGGTAACTGCTCTGACGAGCTTTTCTCTCTTGTGACCTACTACATGAATTTAAACACGCTACTAGATTGGCAACTAGGTCTAACAGTTTTACTGTTGGACTAGCTAGTGTATTCTAATCTAACAATTACTTATATCGCACCTCGCATGTGTGGAACTCCCTGCTTTATTTGGTTCTTTCGACCCAAACCTGTCTTTTGGACGGAATTAAACTTATAACCCGAATCAAAGTTGAAGTGAGATTTTGAACTTCTCTGCAGTGAATTGAGTAAATCAATGAGATTTCTTCAAAATTATCATTGCTCTTTACTAAACTGGACCAGAAGACACTTTAGTTTTGTGATGAAGTCCCAGGTAGCCTTCGTTTAAATGTACGCACGGAGTACAGCTTTTAAATTACATATTAAAGTACATATAATTATGTTTATCTTCTAACTAAAGACACCTCTGAATTAACTTAATTTTGATGACATTTTAAGTTCTTTCTTTTGGTTAATTTCAAATGAAGGGTTTTTTGCCGATTGAGTCCTGCTGAAAACAGAGGTTCGCGTTTGATCACAGGAGTTAAGCAATATCGAACCCATTTAGTACTGCTTGGGACCAACGGGTTCTCTAAGCAGCCTCCTGCAATCCGAAATATGTTTAGGCTTAAAAATATACAAAGTGTTGATAATCCGTCAAAAAGCGAATCAGTTGACCAGGCATTGCACAGATTTGATACAACAGATTTCTGAATATATGTTGTTAATAGACATTGCTACTCTTAAAATCTGGCGGAAACAAGTCAAATATATACGTTTATTTAGTGCCACTTCCTTGTTTCGAACAAATTCAATACAACAGATTTCTGAATATATGTTGTTAATAAGATGACGATTGCACAGAGCACTTTGTGTGGTACGAGATGATAAAGTGCAAGAGAGTAACACTCTACGTCTTCTTAGAATTACGTTTTCCACTTTCATGAAGTTGAGCGACTATATCGAATGAATTTCTAGAGATTCAAAGTAACTTGTTTCACTGTGTCGTGCCAGAAATTTTTCATTATCATTATTATTATTATTATTATTAGTAGTAGTAGTAGTAGTAGTAGTAGTAACTAGCCTAGAAGCTGCCCTTCGCGCCGACTTTACGCTAGCTTCTGTGGAAGTCTTTTGGGCCTTCGGCCTTTTACCTTCAACGTCCTATCTCTGTTAAAGTTATAAGAATTTAGAAATAATAAAATTATTTTATTTTTATGTGACACCTTAATGTGGCATAATCTTTCTTGATACTCTTAAAATCTGACGGAAACAAGTCAAATACATACATTTATTTAAAGTCACATCCTGGTTTCCTGCGCGTCTAATAGACGGGGTGGGTGGTTATTTCTGAGGAAATTTTCAAACACCACCGAACTTAGTAAGGTGTCCCCGTTTATTAATGTTGCATTTTTTGTCCCTTTAAATGATTTTCGATCCCTTACGTTTATTATAACGCACCATTTATAGCATATTTAGAAAACAAAAAAAAAAAAAAAAACTTCTTACCCAGTTATTAAGATCGTTCCCACGTGTATTTGACAAGGAAAGAAAAGGAAGTTAAAAATAACATTTAAAAGTTTTGCTGATAAAACAGTTCTCGATCCGGGAATATCTCTGGAGTGTCATGATTTTAAGGAAATATGTAGTTTAGACTTGGACAAACAAACCAACATGATTCTCGCTCAGGTAAGCAATATTTTTAAAATCCGAATAAAAGGATTTATTCAATACACTGATAACAGCTATTGTATGTATCAAAAGAGAGTGTTGGTCATACAAATAGACTTGTAGAAAACTGAAACGATCTCTCATTTATATATTTTGTAAGTAAAGCATTAGCCCGCATTATATTTATGTTTTATGAATAATCTCACCACCAAAAACGACTTCTGATTTATCTTTAGATTCACGCCACTGTGTACAAGAAAAGGATTAGCCGAGATATCATTGTATGCGTGCGGCTAAGCTGAAAACCCCAGAGATGTTGAAGAGCTATAGAAAGATACGTGCATTGGCATCAAATACTGAGGCAGGTAAACAAATCGATTTATGAGTTCAGATATGATTAAAAGGAATACAAAATACAAGTCCCGCCAAAAAACGGAGATACTTAATTCGCCTGAGTACCGTTTATTTGTTTTTAGTTTTTTTGTTTTTTTTTTGGTGTTTTTTTTTTTTTAATAACAACAATGATTGGGACATTGAAAGAATACTGACAAAAGCGTATTTTATTCCATAGCTCTCCCAAAGAAATTCGACAATTCTGGGTATAAAATATAAAGACTATTGCTTCGCTTCTTTTCTTCCAAAATTTATAATAAGAAATCACATCCTATCACTGTTTATCATTATTATTATTATTAGTAGTAGTAGTAGTAGTAGTAGTAGTAGTAGTGGTAGTAGTAGTAGTAGTAGTAACTAACCTAGAAGCTGCCCTTCCCCCCGTCTTTACGCTAGCTCCTGCGGAGGTCTTTTGGGGCTTCGGCCTTTTACCTTCAGCGTCCTATCTATGCTAAAGTTATAAGAATTTAGAAATAATAAAAGTATTTTATCTTTATGCGACACCTTAATTTGGCATAATCTTTCTTCGTATGCGCAAACGCTTTCCGTGGTTTCTTTGCATTTATTTTAAGCGCAGTTTTCAAAATCACATTTCTTTATGGTCACATCACATAAAATCACTCATAGGAAAACATTCGAGAATCCAAACGATGTAGTATTTCGAATACGTCACAGTACACGTGCTAGAAAAAGAAAAAATATTTGAGCAACGTACCGTGCCCAGCTTAAGTTTTAATTGCGTTTAAATTAGACGATATCAATTTCAGTTGCGACGAAGAGCGAAATTAAAGTTAAAACTTTAATAAAGAATTGTTTTTTTTTAAACTTTGCACTCTATTCAGTATATAAATTTAATTTTAAATAAGTTATCGATTTAATTTTTAATCCCGTGTAACTACAGTAGTTACCATCTATTGCTCCAAGATGTTTATGATTCGCTGAGATAAAAAAAAAACGGACAGACGGACGGCCACACTCACACTGCGCTTTATTTATATAGATAACTTAAAGAACATTTTATCATGATCGACTGCAATTTCAACAAATCCTCCTGATGTACACATTCGGAAAAATATTCAGAATCTACCAGCCATTCAACGCTTAAACCGGCTGAAGATATTTGTCGCATGCAAATTATTTTCACACATCATATGATTTTAATTGGTGGCAAGAAGTTTATTTTCGTGTCACGTCTCACGTCTTAAGATAATAAACCGTTCACTGAGAGGGGCGAGATAACCGTTCTCTCCTGAATCTATCTTGCATATCTATATGTCTACCATTTGTCCATACTTAGAATATTGCTGCCATATAAGGTCCGGTGTCTCTGCTATTTATCTGGAGCTCTTTCGAAAGATCCAAAGAAGTATCATTAATATTATTGGTCTTGATTTGGCAGCTTTTTCCCACCAAATATATTTAAAAACTTATATTGAAAGTTTTTATTTTTTTTATTTTTCTTTCTTCCTCTTTTAATATTAAAACCCTTTCCTTTTCTTTTCTCTTTTTCCTCTCCCTTTTCATTTCGTCTGGATAAATTGACTCCATTTATTAAGAAAACATCGGTCTGAAGAGATAAATATATTTTTGTATTTTCATAAAATAAATTATAACCGAATGGATTTTTAATTATCGTATGGGCTCATTATTATATTGCTCTGTTCTTATATTGAGCTCTCTTTGAATTAATGTTCACCTTAGAATTATCCATTTTCTAATTATCTATTGATATCATATATATGTGTGTGTGCGTGTGTATACCATGAATATACCACTGTTTTTTGTACAGTTCCCACTAATTAAGGCTTCCTAACCAGTCGTGTATACTCTTTTTCTCTTGCCGATTTAGTTGATTTCAAATAGATTATGTTTGTGATTCTCCTGTATCATATCTATATTTATTTTTTACATAATTGTTTTTGAGTTTCTCTCTTTTCCAGTTAGAAAATAATCAGGTGTACTTATTAATGCAAAATTCTCAAGCATTTATTTCTTTACGTTTCTGTGGTAGTGGTTAGCTTTTCTATTTCCTGTCTTGATTCCAAGACGATTTATAAAACCTTTATTTTGACAAGATTTCCCTGAACAAAGAGCGTCACCAAAAAGTGGATTTTATTTTAATCCAATCTACAGTGGCAGTCACAAATTGTCTTATATATTTAGCATTTGGTCGGATTCTCATCTAAATTTAAATCGTTCGTTTTTTTGTTTTTGTTTGTTTTTTTTTTTTGTTTGTTTCTTTTTCGTACAATGTTTTTTTAGAAGACTCGTTGTTATTTAATAAATTCTTTATTGAACTTACATTTACTCAACTGTAGTAAGTCATTTCCAAGTGTTGGTAAAATTTGGGAAGATATGATAATTATTAGGTTGGCGCAAAAATAATGACGTAATAATGTCGTTTTTTGACGTATTTTTTAACGTCAAAAAACGACATTATTACGTCATTATTTTTGCACCAACCTAATAGTTACGGGGGAACATCCGGGAATTTACCTACTTTGGTAAACGTTTAAATACAGTGTAACCCGGATATAAGAAAGTTGTCGGGACCGGAGAAGAAGTATCTTATAACCGGGTTTCTCTTATATCCGGGTTAATCTTATATCCGGGTTTGGTCTATTATATAAACATTAACACAGGCTCTAATTTGGGACCAGATAAAAAATATCTCTTATATCCGGGTTTCTCTTATATCCGGGTCTCTTATATCCAGGTTACACTGTACTTGTATTCTTCTTCTTACTTGGCACAGAATAAAAAACATATACAAACAAGATAGTCTCTGGGAACGAAAAAAGACCATATTTATTTATTCCTAGAAGAGAACATTATCAAGATTCTAGTGCAATGTTTTTCATCCTTTTTAAGCAAATGAAAATATCACAGCACACTTAGCAAAATTTTTAAACGTTATGAAATACAACTATAGATATTTAAAAAACACACACACACACACACAGACAAAACATTAACTTATTTTATTTCTGTTATATTCCGTGCTAAATGGAATATATACTTGAAAAACAATGTGGATAGAATAAGTAGTTTTATTGTAAAAAAAAAACAGTACAATAAGAAGAAAGATAGCAGTTATATACAAAGTTGTCGCAAGTCAATCCAGTAGTGAGTGCTACTATTGGATAGGTCGGTAGTTCTCGTGTAAGTCTGAGTCGTACTCAACAGATCCCAGCTAGTAATATTTATCAACCTTCACACGGGGTAGGATGTGGCACAAGGCCGAATTTAATGTGGGGTAATCCGAGCCTATAGGCTCGGCCAAAAATTCCCCATAAACCCCGCATAAACGGACGGGACTCTCTCTCTCTCTTCGGTATAACCTCGTCCGGGTTCCTCTCTTCCCGAAGACAGAGAGTTCGACAGCACAGCTGGAACAGATTCCAGCTAGTCAATATTTACTAGCCCCCTCCCCCACGAAGGTAGATGTGGCACAAGACCGAGTTTAACTTGGCTCATCCGATCCCGTAGGCTCGGCCAAAAATTACCCGTAGAACCCGTATAAACGGATTTAGGTCTGTCTACCTACCCGAACGGGACTCTGCCCTTCGACATAGCCTCGTCTGGGTTCCTCTCTGCCCGAAGGTAGAGAGATCGACAGAACAGATGTAACAGATCCCAGCTAGTCTCTGTAGTCCGTTGACTTACAGGTACTTATAGGTAGTTACTACCTATATTGTAGTCACTCATGGGGTGACAAGTTATACCATTACATCAATTTCAATCTATCTATTTAGTGTGAAACCTGAGCCTGGTGTTTTTTCACGATTTCGTGACAATAGTTCGCGTCATACTTAAAAGGATCGCTGGAAACACTAGTGTGCCGCGGCCCGGCGGTTGGGAATCTCTGTTCTTCTCCGTCGTCAATATTTCAACCTTACCCACTAAAATGACATTTTATCTGGTATTTAGACAAATGGGTGTTTTGTAAAGTTACGTTGAGCAACTGGCTCTATTGAATGACATACTGAAAAGAAGATAATTTTGCCTGGTCATGCAAATCAATGGGTGAATTTACTGCACGAAAATGCTCATGGAAGCAGAATGTCAACATCCTGTGTATTTTATACTACTGACGACTTCACCTATCGCTCTATGAAATAAACTTTGTCTGTCAGCTGTTTTAAACAGGTTCAAGGTATTAAAGCATTTCTCAAATAACGAGAAAAATTGAAACCTTTATTTTGTGATGGAATACATGTACACATATAACAAAACTATCCCCCAAGCTTCCCACAGACCGGCTAATGATTGCCACTAGGTTGCCTTTCAGTTCTCCATCTCGTTGGAGTTTACCGAAAGCTGGAGAGATGTGCGCCGCATGTTTTACACGTTGAAAGGAACGCTACACCGAGAAATAAGAACGCGAACTTTATTTTCCATATTACATATAATTGTTTTATTAAGGGATTTGTCTGCTTCTCTGGATGGATAAGTAGGTTATACTTGGGACAACTATTGCTAAGCCAACACCTCGCCCACTTACACATCCCGACGAAAGGTCGCTTCGGAACCACGACAAGAACGCCCGTCTCCCGGTAAAGGGGGAACGGCAATCTCACCGATCGTAAGCATGGCCGTTAATATAGACCAGCGCTCGGATATAACCTATTTCCGATTTTGTTGCCACTTGATCTGCAAAACTCGCACACCCACCGTTTTATTTCCTGTTACTCTTTTGGTTAAAGTGGATGCCTCTTAGAACACCGACCTTCAAAAGAAACCGTCCGCTGGTCTATCAAACAGAAACACTTGAGACACAGATAAAACTACCTCTTCCCCTTCTATGTGGGTGTTCATAGTATCAGAAACACTTTTTGGTCAAAAAAAAAAGAAAAGAAAAAAAAAAGAAGTCGTAAGTTTATAAAATTCTAGGAGATAGATTTTCTTTTACTCAATTCACCCCAAGCAAGGCGATGGCGCTACTAAGACGAGAGTGAAAGAGAAAGGAAAGATTTTAGAAGTTACCGGAAACCCAATAATAGTATAAATTTAAGATTTTAAATAGAGACGTTAACAGGATACAGTTGAAGTAGATTTTATAAGGAACCTGAAACCCAGTCCTAAACAGGAAACAAGAGATTAAACTCCATTCCTCTTCCAAAAAGTTAGGGAGGAGGGTGAACTGGACAAAGACCGACTAATGATACTAAGAATGTAGGAAAATATTTTGCCAGAAAATTATTAGAAAAAAAAATTTCACCAATCTAATCAAGAATAATAATAATAATAATAATAATAATAATAATAATAATAGTAGTAGTAGTAGTAGTAGTAGTGTTAATTGGAATAGACGATTTGATTGGAAAAGGGTTCCATAAACTCATTGAATCTCTGCCTTAAAATTACAAAATATTGTACTCATAAGTTCAGCTCACGCCTTACCATGGACTTTATTTATGTAAAATGTGTGATCTTAGATTGCCTGACTTATTTTCTTATTTTGTTTTATTTTTTATTTTTATTTTTATTTTTTTGCACAGTGGAAAATTTCATGATACCATTTTTGACCTTAATAATAATAATAATAATAATAATAATAATAATAATAATAATAATAATAATAACAATGGCACAGTGTCATTTATAAACATTACATGTAAATGAAGTTGAGAATATAACTGAATGTTATGCAATAAGGAAGGAAAAAATTTCGGTTAAACAATAAGGAACCATTACTCTTCTATTAAAGAATAATGAACCATCAATTTCAACGGGTATACTGAAAGAGTTTACACGATTGACATTGTTCGGTCTGTCGTCTTCATATTTATTGTCATATCCATGTCGTTTCGGCCGTTGTACGCTCCGAACTTCTATAGGAAAGAAATTCGAACTGAACCCTTTATTTCGTCTACCGAGGTACATTGTTCTAGTTCCACATGCCATGCCTTTTCGGGCTATCTCAGTTTCAGTTATTTTTACCTTTAGTAATTCAATTCTTCAAGTTCGACCAACGCTATATTATTTTAAACAAAATCCCAGAAGTCTATGGATTCTGGAGATCGATGGATGTCGCAGAAATGTAGTCTGGGTTTCGTTGATTGTGGAATTGTAACCAGCTGTTTCTTTTTTTTTTTTAACTGTTTTTAAGAAAATAAGCACAATCAAAGTAACTTAACGATAACAAATTATCTTACTATTACCGACACAACCACTGACACGAGTCCACACTGCCGTCCGTTAAACAGGGGAAGGGCAGAGAGTGAATGTACTGGGCAGACAGACACAATACCCTGACGTCATGGATGTACATTCAGTATAAAGCGAAACTTCTATTAACGAGTGTAAAATAATTTTCAGGTCAGGAGATTAAGCGTCAATTCTATTGACAGCTGTAATTCCCTGGCGAGCAGAGGCAAGACAGCCAGGCCGGCTGATAATCCCTCAAACATGATGGAATTTATTCCAGGATACCCAACACCAACCGACTCCTAGATCCTACCGATGGAAAAGGTGCCGCTGTCGTGGCGAGAGAGCTTTTAATTAAATTGGACTACATCTGGGTCATTAAATCGGTGGATGCTGGTATTGAGCCGACTAGGAGACCAGTCATGGAGAAATGATGGTTGCGTACTCACCCATAGTTAACCTGTCATACAATAGACACCCAACCTCATGCACGGTTCTCTATTGTGTCGGTGAGATTTTTCGAGGGGCGCTTTTGCTCCGACATGAGAATCTAAGCCTGTGAATCCATGTTATTATAAGTATGCGCAACGCGCATGCGTGTTTGTGTGTTTCTTCGGCCATATTTATCACTCTCTTTCAGAGTACGTATTTGTAGATTGTAGTCTGCAATAAAGAACAGCGGGGGTGTAGGGCTGAAGAAGCGTGGATATGTTTGTGATTATAAGAATAACAGAGGATTGGGAAAGTGCTCCGCCAATTCAGCATTGAATTTTGTGATTGTACACGCACGCATGCACCAGTGGAGATTTTTGTCTATCCCCATACATGACAATTTGCGTTCGATTATAGATTAGCGCATAAAGTCAGACACGCGCCTTTACTAACGTTTATATAATATCTTTATATGTGCATGAGCATGTATAATGCTATTTAGCCTAACACACATTGATTAAAATCATCATTTCTTTTGATATAACTCACTGTCATATAAAAGTGGCCATGTTGCGCAAATATAAAATTTCCTTTTCTCTTATTGGATTTTGCCCTTTAAGCTATTTGCTGGAAGGCGAATGAAACTGTCCTTTTGTTAACTGCTAGAAAATGGAGAAATATGCACTTGAAGTGAGATCATTGGTTATTACGCTTCTCTGGCAGATCATTACTTCTGTAATGAACTCCAGCCACAATGGGCACTCTACAATTATTGATTTGTACCACACTAGACGAAGATTAATAAAAAGTCAATCGTCGCTTCGTTGTCGAATATCAGTAATCATCAATGCCATTAATACTGAGTTAAATTTGATCCCCAACAGGATTTTCACACTTGCATAGTTATGCCGAACTTGTTTAATATAAGTAAAGGTAATTTCTCTCTGAATTTAGAATGAGGAACAATTATTATTTACATGACGCTTACAGACGTCTGGAAAATACCCACCTCTTTTTTTTATTTCATTTTATTAGGTTGGTGCAAAAATAATTTCGTTTTCTAACATATGTTACTATGTGAGAAAACGAAATTATTTTTGCACCAACCTAATATTTTATATTTTTTTTAATAATATAACAATTCAGTTAATCCATTCTACCTTTGTCAAGTGCACCTTCCGCGTAGATTGATTCGTTTTTTACTGCTTATCAACTCTTATTATTTAAAACCTGAAAATGCAAGTCTTACTAATTAATCCATAGTTGGGGGGGAGAAGAATAGGATTCGTAATTCTCCCAAGGATATTTACACAAAAGATTCCGAACCCTTATCCATTAAGACACCCGCCCAGCGAAGCTTACAGCACCTGATAGTCCCAAGTGGTCACCCATCTAGGTACTGGGCTGCCTCGATGTTGCTTAACTTCTGTAATCATGTGGTCGTAAGCTATTCCGTGTGGAAAGAGGGGTTTTCATGTTCCATAGTTACATTTGTCTATAATGTCGTTATGCCGCCGAAAAAGAATAAAATCGAAGGAAAATTATATCGTGTCGACTGATCGAATGAACCTCTTAAGCCAAATGCAAAGAAGAACCTGTAAATATTATTAGTCCTGACCTGACATCTCGGCTTCAGTCAATTTCCCACCACCATAAGGTAGCTTCCTGTGTCTAGATACCTAGACTTTATGAATTTAAGCAGAGTACAAGATTACTAACAAGGTCTCTTCATTTTGCAGTTGAAATCGCTAGATATTACCGCAAGTTATATGTTGAGAGTTTCTTTTCACGCTCTTCCCGTTCGTTGAAATCTCTTCAGGATTTTTGCATCCCAGTCAACTTTGAACTTCAAAGATTTAAATTCAATCAATCGTTATCTACTGTCTTCTTAATTATTGCACTTTTATTGCCCGCTCTCCTTAATAGTATATTATTCTCATATTCTCTAACAGTAACCCTTTGCATCTTAGTGGCTTTATTGCCTTGCTTTGGGTGAAATGATTAAAAAAAGCATATCCTTAATATTATCAATGACAAAGAAGAATCCATATTTCATAGCAGCCATTGCTTTTCAATTCTTTCCTCCCTAAGTAAAAGAATGAAGTTGATACTAAGCGATACAGTTTTTTTCGTGAGGTCTGTGTACGCAGTTTAATATTTTCTCTCACCTTCCAGCAATTATTCCAATCTATTATTTCGAAATTACATATAGACATTTAGTGATGCCATTTCTCTGCAGACACATAATCTACCATATCAGACATTTTAACTTCATGACTTGGACATAGCTTTCCAACGCCTACTCCAGTTCAGCATTAGACATTGGCTATTTTACTCTTTATTTTATTTTTCACATGTTATATACCGCTTGTAACATCAAAATTTTCCAAATCGTGTCACAACATAACTGTTCATCCCACAAAATGTTTAATATCTAAAAAGAAAAACAAAAAACCCCACTAAATTGAGTTTCTTTTTCCAGGTTTTCAGATAAGACGTTTAGCCATCTTGACACCGTTTGCAGTAAGAATCACTGAATTACCCTTTGAGTTATTCAGCTGGAAAGAGACAAGGTTAAAATTGATTTGTGCCAGCCCCACTGTCTTCTCAACTGTGCAATGGTGAGACAAAAAAATATAAATGAGGCCATCGGTAATGTTACCAACATTCAAACTTAGGCTTCCGTCTTCAAACTCCAATCAAGACCCATACAGAAAACGGGGAATAAGTTTAAAAAAAGCGGGAAGAGTAGAGAGAAAAACCAGATCAGAAGATCACAAGAGTAAGAGGGATCATCATTTCAACTTAGAGCTAAACAGATCAATTGCAAAAGAACCAAGTCAATCCATATGATGTTTGGCACGGGAGAAAGGAGTTTCACCTATGACAGTCCAAAGAGAAGTGATAAAATAAAAAATCGTGCGTGAAACATGTGAGGCAACATGGCAGAAATTTAGAAGGTTAGAGAGGGCGAAGATCACCTTGTATAAGTTGGAAAATTATCCAGAAATAATATATATATATATATATATATATATATATATATATATATATATATATATATAAGTAAATATATGGATATAGATCCAACAGTATGAAGAAAAATATAAGGAAAAACAAACAAAAATCCTAATATGCAATTATGCTGTTTTAATGTTTATATAATCTCAACGTCTATTAGACCGAAACGTCCGACGTTGACATTATATTAACATTAAAACAGCATAATTGCATATTAGGATTTTTGTTTGTTTTTTCCGTATATTTTTCTTCATATATATATATATATATATATATATATATATATATATATATATATATATATATATATGAACTTAATTTCAATCCTTCAGGAGATTCCGATCCTTACTATGATTAATTAATGATGAACTTATCATTTTCGTTTACGATCGATTTCATCTCGATTCTTCTGCTAAGCTTGGAGAGTATTTATACATTCTTATTGCTAAAACTAGAATCCAATAGTAATATTAACACCACAGAAGATTCCATTAAGTAATCTTTAATAATTTCTAACATACAACGGTTCAATTCTTTATAAATGTTCACTTTTGCTTTTACACAATTTTGACAATTTTTGCTGTTACACAATATATATATATATATATATATATATATATATATATATATATATATATATATATAGTATTGTATTTCTTTCTTTCGTGGGCAACGAACTTTCAAAGAGTTTACGAAGAATAGTTTTCAATAGCAGAATTTCTCTAGTCACAGATATTGTGCGTTGTTATGCTTTTTCCTTTAATCATTTCACGCAAAACAAGGCAATAAAGCCACTAAGACGCATGAAGTCGAAGATTTTGAGAGACTTTGTGAAGAAATGAGATTATTAAGGAAATAAATTATTAAAAGAATAGGAATTAAGAAGACCGAAGATAAGGATTATCACTGCATATACATTTTTGAAGATAAAAGTTGACTGGAAAGCAAAAGGCAGGAGGAGAGTTCCAGAAACGAGAACTACGAGAGAAGAAACCACTAGCATAGAACTTACGTTTACATCTAGCCATTTAAACTGCAAAATGATGAGACCTTGCCTTCATTCAGACAAACGTGCTCATCTTGATATTATCACAAGGTTTCACCCAGTGTACCTTATAATTAATATAATAAATATGCCAGATTTTAATAGCGAAATTAAGTCTGTTTTAGTATGCTGCATTGCTGAAACGTTATAATCAACTATTTTGTTGATCATAAACCGACTGCTCATCAATCATCGATGTAGTCACAGCTTCATGGTTAAGTTGTGAGGTGCTGTCGCCTAAAAATTCAGCTGAGGTCAAATAACATCTGAATACTATTAGGTTGGTGCAAAAATAATGACGTAATAATGTCGTTTTTTGACGTTAAAAATAAGTCAAAAAACGACATTATTACGTCATTATTTTTGCACCAACCTAATATTATTCGCTTAACATGAAAGAACGAAGAATATACACACAGTCACACACACACACATATATATACACACACACACACACACACACACACACACACACACATATATATATATATATATATATATATATATATATATATATATATATATATATATATATATATATATAATAAAAAGGATTAAACACTAATATTCCATGGTCATAATTTATTCCATTGGAATCGTAAGTACGATCCAATTCATCAGACCTACAAATTCAAAAAGAAAACAGAAAAAAACCTATGGTGTGTGTATGTCACCACGAAATGTATCTTTATTGTATTAGACATCCGACAACAATCATTTTCCCCCCTTCCACTCACACCTAGTTTTTAAATAACTCTCTCTGTTAAACCCCTCTCTTATGAACTAACATTCGTCCCACACTCTCATAATTACACTCTCTCTAAATTCTATTTTTATTTACGGAGTAGGTTTTTTTCAGTTTTCTTTTTGAATTTGTAGGTCTGATGAATTGGATCGTATTTACGATTCCAATGGAATAAATTATGACCATGGAATATTAGTGTTTAAGCCTTTTTATTATATCCTTACTCTGTCCTGTACATTGAGTTCTACCTGGATTCTATCCTCTTGGAATTTTTTTTATAAAAATATATATGTATATGTATGTATGTGTATATATATTTATGTTTTGCATATGTATGTCTATATTTACCAGTAATATTATATATATATATATATATATATATATATATATATATATATATATATATATATATATATATATATATATATATATATATATATATATCAGCAAATATATGGATATAGATCCGACAGTATATATATATATGTATATATATATATGAAGAAATATAGTTTTAAGGTATGCTATATTTATGACATAAATTGCTCAATATCTGAGATAGAGCATATGTAAATATAAAACACTCACCGGCGACATACATTTCATGCTAAACGCAATTATCAGATGGCCTGATGATAACATTTAGCATGAAACAGTCTGTAGCCTCTGACTGTTGACTTCAATGTTCACTCATATATATATATATATATATATATATATATATATATATATATATATATATATATATATGGATAAAAAGAAGACAATTAGAAAATAAGTTTTTGTTATTGACGACATGATTTATCAATCCGATTTTATCAAGGCAGGTTTAAAAGCGAAATGATTTAGTTATATTAAATTCAAATACAGAGGCGGGCACACCTGTGCAACCCTCCATCTGGATGCTGTTCCCTTTATTTTATTCAGAAATTGTTTTACTTTTCCATGTCGACATATTGTTAAATTTCTCAGAAAAATAATTGTTTGATCAGAATTATTCTTAGAAATTTAACTATATATATATATATATATATATATATATATATATATATATATATATATATATATCATCTACCTCTATCCAGAACCAAATAAATACTTCAAATATCAAGTCTATATTATCCAGCCTAGTAAGAAAATATTGTAAATCTGACTGGTTCGATGAGCTGATAACTGGTCTCAAATGTGATCTACAATCTGTTGTTAACTGGGGCGAGGTATATTTCTTGCTACATTCAATCTTAAATATTCTGGCATTTGTACATTATTTGTTTATGGGTCATTTAATGCCGAAATTTTCTTGGAAGCATTAGTAATTTATTTTACAAAAATATATTACTGGTAATATTTTTTCCTTACATAATTATACTGATAGTCATTTTAAATTTTTATTTTTTTATCTCTTTTGCTAAAATGTATTACTGGTAATCTTTTTACTATAAGAATGTATTGCTGGTGTCTTTACTATAAAAGTTTTTATACTTTCATCGTGTTTTGAGGGTTCACTATTTACCCATAGATGGGACGCTAACAGGTGCTACCACCCCGGGACTGGGCGAATCTGTGAAAAGCAGCAATAAAGAGGTCGTTTCATGCTCCTCGGAACATTCCTATTAGAGGCCTTGCTAACAATTCTGACACGCCTGATATCCAGATATATACGAACGCATGAAAAATTAAATACAAACCTTAAACGCAGTACCTTGTCAGCTTGTATAAAAGAGTGATTCGTACCCAGATAGACAAGTATATATATATATATATATATATATATATATATATATATATATATATATATATATATATATATATCAAACTGCTTCTCACTCGCACGGATATTAGATACACATTATTAATAGACATATTAAAAATGTGTGCACGCCTATTTATAGGTATGTTTATATTCACACATACAGAAACCCACATGCACGCACACACATCAATTTCTCTCTCTCTCTCTCTCTCTATATATATATATATATATATATATATATATATATATATATATATATATATATATATGTATGTATATGTGTGTGTATACCTTTGTATTGTATATATTAAATAGAATATGTGTTAGTGTGTGATAAATGGAATTTTAATTAAACATTATTACTTTACTTGTTAGTCCTTCACTATTTCTAAACTTGGAGACATTAAAATAATTTAGTTTATTAGAACGCGTTTGTAAAGTTTGTAATCTTCTACGGTGACATCTTGTGTAACGGTTATTGAAAGTTAGGCAGCAAAAAATGCATGCTTTATCACACACTCAGACACATACAGACACACACACACACACACACACACATATATATATATATATATATATATATATATATATATATATATATGTATGTGTATATGTATGTGTGTGTCTCTGTGTGTGAATATATATATATATATATATATATATATATATATGTATATATATTCTTCTTGAGTTCTCATCCATTATTCTCACACTTTAATAATGTTTCTCTTTTTTCTTATTATTTCAGACTCAATAAATATCTTGTGATTACTACCTTGCATGTGGTCTATTTGATTAATATATAAACCACTATATATATATATATATATATATATATATATATATATATATATATATATATATATATATATATATATATATATATATGTATGTATGTATGCGCACTGCTGATGAGACCCAGATAGGACGAAACGGCCGGTCAGTGCTTTCTGCATTCTGTTCAGCATGCTTCTAGACTCATTGCTATAAGCCTAAATCCCCAAAATTAATTACTGGTATACCTTGCTAGACCCAGCTTATGCTCTGGAATAGAGCGGCTACGGGTCAAAAAAGCAGTCCTGGCTCTTGGGGCACTGTTCCGAGGTTATCTGAAGACTTGGATGAGTATCGCTGTGGAGCTGAGTGAGTAGCACGCTATATCGAGTCTAGTCCCATGGTACAGTTCGCATGACATTTGCGTTGTATCGAAGCGGTCCGGTTTCGATTCTCGTTAGTGTATGCGCACTGCTGAAGAGTCTCAGTGCTTTCCAGTGAGGATGCTACTAGACTCGTTGCCATAAGCCTAAATCCCCAAAATCAATCACTTATATATATATATATATATATATGTATGTATATATAGTCATCACAACCCATCAGTTTGGCTAGACATCCGATCGCTTAAGGCTGGAACCGAAACCAACCGCTATGTATCAGTCGAAGATTCTAGTTGATCGACGCCCAGCGGAGAGAAAGACGAATTTTTGCGTATTTATTTTCATTTAGGAAAAAAAAAAAATTAAAAAATTATTCGGTAATAAATTTATATCGATCAATATAGGCATATATATAAAAACAAAAAAATCTTGTCTTTTGGTGATCCGAATAACCGCTTAACATGACGTCACGTTAGACGATTTCAAACGTCCATCTGTCGAATGAATACCAGGAAGTTGACAAATAATTCTGACCAAACAGACGCCATATTGGTTCTTCAATATAAATAAGAGTATCCAAAATATTTGAACAAACAACAACACAAATATGTCTACTTCAAAGTTTTATTACAATATGCAACGCCTTTTTTAAAAAACTGGAAAATAAAATGAAACTTTAAACAGGCATTGTCAGTTCTTTTTGATCAAACTTGTTTGGGTTAATACTTGTTGCTTAAATATACCTTATTCATTAATATATATATATATATATATATATATATATATATATATATATATATATATATATATATGTGTGTGTGTGTGTGTGTGTGTGTGTGTGTGTATGTGAAAATATCGATCTTTTTTTTTATTCCAGTTAACAATAAAGAGGAAAGGCGGAATAGTACTTAAGTCATTAATTTGATAACTCTCTATATTTTCCTATCTAAAATGATACCTTTTTTTAGTTTTTTGTTTTTGTTTCAGTATTCATCAATTTCAATGTAACAGTCATGATTAAAACCGTGCCAAATTTGACAGGAACCTGACAGTGAACAGGAAAGCCCTAACATGAAAATGACTCAGGTTTCAGTGATCCATTCGTTGGCAATATAGAAATAATTGCTGCTCGCCTTAATGCACAAAGGTTTCACTCCATTTAGATACTTGGAAAACATTGGAAACAGAGAGAAAGAGAAGAGAGTAGAAAGAAATGTGACAGAGAGAATATCTTGTTTATCCCTATTCTTAATTCTGAAGTTGAGGGGGGACTATTTGAATATTTCATGATTCATTACAGGTTCATGAAGGAATATTCACTTTCGATCCGCCATTCCTATTTCAATCCAAACAATGTCGGTTCTTCTTTCCTTTAAAATAATATACAGAATGTTTGGGTCTTAACGTTTATGAATAAAATAGAGTTGATGTATCTGGAGTGGTGGAGATCATCATCAACAGCATCAGAAACAGCAACAGCAACAGCAGCAACAGCAACAGCAGCAGCAGCAGGTAGGGAACTTTTTATTTTATTTATTTTTTTATTCATATTTATATTTATTTATTTTATTTTTATTTTTATTTTTTGTATTTGTTACTTTCCATTTTCCTTTTCGCTTTTTGTCCCCGGCATTCATTTCATTACTGAAGCAACATTCTTAGATGATTAGCATTAGAGAGCTTGATCATTAGGTGATTTTGACAGTGAAGTAGGGACACATTATCCCTTTTTGTGTGTGGAGGCACGTCATTAGATTTTTAAGAAAAGAAAGTGGATTTCTCGCCGAGATGCGCGGTTAATGAACAAGCGGCCGAGTGGAGACAGGATCTTGGAGAACTGTTGTTTCGGCGGAGACAGAACGCAAGCCAGGCGTGGACGACACGCTTCAACGAGTCAGAGAACGAACGAAAAGCCAGTAACTAAAACACAGCAGTTATTGTTGTGGATGACGCCCTACCATTTATCGACTCCTCCTTAGCCTTCTCCTGGTGCCGACCCGTAACTAGTTTATCTCTTGCCAAATGGACATTAGAGTGTGCGTTCATTGAAGAATTTGTATATAAATCTATTATATGTATAGTGTATGTTAGAAAAGATATAAGTGTGGACATGTTTTTAATGTGAAAGAAAATGGAACTTGATCTTATAGAACTCCGATTCAAAGAATAACTGATTGCTTTATACTAAATCAGACACGAATACACCCATTAGAACGTCTTAGCTAATCTAATCACCCGTTATGCGCGCATGCCGTCCTATTTCAGAAAAACTTATTATATATATATATATATATATATATATATATATATACTTTTTAAACATTTCACCCCAGGCAAGGCGGTAGTCACACTAGCACGCAAGGGATTACAGAAAGTGAGAAAGTAAAAGAAAAGCCAAGTAGTTTGAGGAAAGGATAAAGAGAAGGACGGGGATCAAGATCAAGTCATCAGAAGATGTCGATTGAGATCACATTCAAATTTTTGAACTCTATAGTTATCAGGGAAGAAAGTAAGAAGAAGGGATTTCCACTGTCGGGAAGTGTGGGAGAAGAAGCTGTTGGCGTAGATGAGGCGGTTACATTTAACTGTTTCAACAGTAAAAGTGTGGGACCTAGTTGCCAACCTAGTAGCAAGCATAAATTCATGCAGTAGGAGAACCAGTGAAAATCACTCGTCAGAGCAGTTACCATGAAAATATTTGGAGAAAAGACAGAGGGAAGCCACGTCGCGTCTGTGAGAAAGTAACTGGAGTCAAGATGCCAGGTCAGGATCTAAACATTGCATATCCGTCTTTGATACATTTATATTGTTATACACACACACAAACGCACACACACACACACACACACACACACATATATATATATATATATATATATCACTTTAAACATGATTTTTAGTGGATACCCATATTTGAATAAACGTTTCGTTTACTTTTTTTAAAGGATTATTTTATTTTCGTCTAACGGCCTGAATATTCGACAAATCTTATTAAAGAAAAATGTGCCCTAATAACAAAATGTGCCCTAATAACAAATAACAAAATGTGCCGGAAGAACAAAATGAAATAATGTTTAAAAAATAAACCGAACGTCTACTCAAATATGGGTATCCATTAAAAGTAACGTCTGACATGATTAAATATATGTCGGATTGATAAGTAAAAATCTCTTAGTTCTTTAAAAATAGCCTAATATACTTACGTATATATATATATATATATATATATATATATATATATATATATATATATATATATATATATATATATATATATAAATATGGGGGTGTAAAATGAGAACAAATGGAGTATAATTCTACTGTATGTAACATTTAATTTAAATAGGTCTAAATACACAGAAGAGTTAAATATTATTTATTTTGGGATAACATTTTTAATATTTTTTAATATTCTAATACACACACGCACACACACACACACATATATATATACATATATATATATATATATATACATATATATATACAATAATTCCATATAAAGGGATCTACATCAACATTGTTCGATGTTAGAAGTTTGTAGAATGTTACAGTGTAAGAGGCACAGTTTATGTGGATATCTGAGGAAGATAACAGATAACTCTAGATTGAACGGTTTACTATAGTAGTGATCCAAGAAGCATCCTCTTGAGAGTCGGATCCGCAAAGCATCGATTAGTTGAAGCTTGGATCTCACCGATGAAATCCGAAGGGAATGATGGTGGTTCGCCACAATATGCGTAAAATAGCGTATCTTAACCATGAACGTATAGAACTGGCTGAACAAAGTAATGTAGTTCGTGTGAACATTTTCCATGGAAATAGTGACAGAGCGTTGAAAGAAAGAAAGGAGTTGAAGGGTGGAAAATAATTCCTCACCCACAAGGACGTGGAGACGGTTTTGGACTCTATCGAGTCTGGAAAAGGAAGAATGTGCAGATCCTGCCCATATATGAGACCAGTAACCTTTTTTTAAGCCTGATCTGGCACTTGTGCAGTTAGAGGATAGTACAAAGAGTCAGATATTTACTGGAGTAGTACAGTGAACCGAGCCTTTTCCCAGTATCTTTAGGGATGGATCGTATGTACGATTTCTTCTTGACGTATGGGTTGAGCTTAAGTCTTAATAGGGGCTCAAGACAAGAGACTTGCCTAAGGAAACACGCGTTCATTACTACTGATAAAATTTCTGGGTCCGATCGGCGTAAGATGACATATATCATGTTTGCATGTATTTCCATTTGGGATATGAGCGAACTGACTTCTATAAAAAAAATAATTAAAATATTTTAATACCTAAATATTTTCTTCTGAAGATCGGCAACGTTAAAAAAATTCTTCAACATTTTTAATGTCAATTTTTTATCATTGTGTTTACTTACTTCACAAAAATGTTCATTTTCACGTTTTCTACAGACTGGTTTAGTATCATTGATATTGAATTGTTGAATTACTGAAATAAATATTGAAGGGACTAAGCATAAACTATTAGGTTGGTGCAAAATTAATGACGTAACAATGTCGTTTCTTGACGTATTTGTTAACGTCAAAAAACAACATTATTACGTCATTATTTTTTGCACCAACCTAATACAAGAAGACAGAGTGCATGGTCATCATATAAAGGATGAGCCCGAAATGCAATTTGCAGATCGGAAAGACTAGAATCAAGCAGACGCGGAAGCTTAGATATCTGGGAAACGTCTTGACAGGACGGTAAGTGCGACACTGAGATCCGTAGTAAACCAGGAGAACGGGTTTACTTTAGGATGCTTAGAAACAATATGGCTTACTGGGAGCCGGGCACAGTAATTAACAGATTAGGAAATGTGATGTACACAGTACAAGGCGAGAAGTTTTCACATAGAGGACATATCGACCAATTACAAAAAAGACGAATTGAGGAGCCAAGCTCGTCACCCGCAGAAAACGACGATTCGGTGGATGCAATCTTCGAAGCTTTTGAGATCCAAAGACCACAAGAAGACACAGAAATTAGAAAGTCAAACAGGAAGAGAAAATTTACCGAACCTGATTATCAACCATAAGAGAAAAAAATACTAACTCCCCCCAAAAGGGATCTAAGGAGGGGGTGTTAAGGGGTCCACCAATTTTTTATACACGTGGACTGGCCCAGTGTGTACTTGTACTGCTGCCGGTGAATACCCGGAAGTGAGAGAGTGAGAGAGTGAGAGTGTGAGGTAACCGCTTTTTAGGAGTCACAGTTGCGAGTACGTAGACTCAGAAGGAAGTCTTACTTCGATACTGAATTTCCCAGACTGTATATATATATTATTAGTGCTACTAACCGCATTTCTGGATCTACTAACTGTATTACAAATTATATTATTACGTCAATACATTTATTTGCTATATTTCATTCCTGCGTTTGTCATTCAATTGAGACTGGATTTCATCCCGGAATCCACAACACCTAGACGTATTGGGATGGCCAAGGATACATTCCAAAACATGCGCAGAGTATTGCACGACAGGATGATTTTTTGGTAATGAAAAAAATGCTGAGCTGTTATCTTTCTTTTACGACGGCGAATGTTGGACGATGTCCTCAAAGATGAAGAAGAGACTCGAGGCAACGGAGATGTAGTTTTACAGAAGGATGCTAAAGATATCATGGATCGAGCGTGTGAGCAATGAATAGGTCTTAGGATACAAACAAGGAAGAGGCTTAGACTTGACATCACGAAGAGGCAGATGATGTTTCTGTGACGCATAATGATGAACGAGTTTCTGGAGAATCTGACACTCACAGGTCGAATAGAAGGAGAGAGAGACAAGGGAAAAAATCGCGTGACATACCTGGCGGGCTTAATCAAGCGTGACAGAACGTGGTCTGGGGTTAGTAGCAGAGGGAAAGAATTTGTTGAGAACTGCAAGGGATAGAGGAAGATGGACAGCCATGATAACCTAAGTCCTGAAAGGACATGGCAAATAAAAAGAAAGAATACCCGAACCAATTTTTTAATATATATATGTGAGCATACATTGATCTATTCCTGTTAGATTAAGTGCCAAAGTAAATATAAACTCCCACGTGTACATGTATAAGCATATGCACACGCACATATACATGTATGTATAACAAATTCAGATACAAATACACGCAAATATACAGGTATGTGTAATATTAGGTTGGTGCAAAAATAATGACGTAATAATGTCGTTTTTTGACGTTAACAAATACGTTCTAAAACGACATTATTACGTCATTATTTTTGCACCAACCTAATAATTCAGATATACATATATATATATGTAAAGACGATGTTAAATAAAAAAAATATATGACAAACAGAAAACGTTTCGTTCGTTGAGGAACTGTATCAAGTCAAAATTTTCCTCAAGTACAGAAATGTGTTGGCATAAAAGATTTTCTCTTATCTTAATACAGGCATGTATTAAAAATACATTATATTTTATCAGGGTGTATCAGAACCATTTTCTTTTATTAATTAATTTTCTCTTGTACAATTTTATATAATGAAGTACATATTGAATCATACCATAATCTCAGTTCTCTCGAAAGTTTCCCATTGCTAGTGCCTGCGTTCTCCTCCATATTAGATTTTAAATCACCATAAGCGACAACTGATGGTTACTTATAACTGGGGCTTTATTTAAAACCAATTTGGAGCTGCGTGCTTAGATATTGTTTATTTTTATAATTTCCATGTTTCGTAACAGACTTCAGTGGTTAGGAGGGCCAACGTTTGATATTATTGGTCCTGATCTGGCGGCTAGGCTTCAGTCACTTTCCCACCGCCGTTAGTTTGATTCTCTGTGGCTTTTTTTTTACAAATACTTTCATGGTAATTGTTCGGATGAGCTCTTCGCTATGGTACCTAGATTATATGAATTTAAGCGCAATAATTGACTGGCGGCGAGATCTCAGCAATTTACATTGAGCTAGCTAGATGTAGCCTTAACGTCTATGTTAATTGTTTCTATTGTCGCACTTCTCATTTGTGGCACTCTCTTCCGTATCCATGCTTTCCAGCCAACTTTTATGTCTAAAAATTTAAATGCAATGTCAATCGCTATCTACTTTTTTCCTGATTGCTCTGTTCTTTTTCTACCCGTTAATGTTTCTGTTCCTAATTCCTACACACCCTGTAACCCTTCGCGTGTTAGTGGCTGTAATGCCTTGTTTGGTGTGACTCTGATATTTTTCTTTTTGATTTTTTTATTCAGAATGCCCGACAAAAAAAATTGAAGTTTCCTATTGGACACTTTAAAGCTCTACTGCAGACGCCATGGTGGACCTATTTTAGATCACGTGATAAAAGAAGCCGACGAACCGTCAGTTAGTTCATAAGAAACTATTATGAAAGGTTCTAGTAGATAGGAAATACAGTCGTCTCCGTCAGAGAAAAACAAACAAGCTAAAAGACTTTTAAGAATTTTTTTCAAGGAAAAGCACAGAAGTATTATTTATCTGCTTTATGGAAAGGATCCCTTTCCAGCCACCTGGTAAGTTCCGTGCCGAAGAAAATAAATTATGGTTGAAAATTTATCCTTGCTTAGCGTGAACTCATGATATATATATATATATATATATATATATATATATATATATATATATATATTAAAACATTTTATGTTTATACATTCTTTTTATAGATACAAATATTTAAGTAAATGCTGTGTTTATAAGGAAGTTTTAAACAACATTTACCGGCCTGAATATCCGAGAAATTTTCATAGAAAATATTCGTCCATCGTATCTATAAAAAGAATGTATGAACATAAAATGTCTTAAAATAATTTTGTCCATTTCATAATATATATATATATATATATATATATATATATATATATATATAGATAGATAGATAGATAGATAGATAGATAATAATTGATAATATTAGTGGTAAATATACGCATACATATGCAAAATATATAAATATATATACATACATGCATACACATACATATATATTGGTTAAGTTTTTTATGCATTTTTTTTGCGTTCGAACAACTGTTTTCTTTTCTGCGCGCAGCGTGTATAGAAACTCTACAAATGTCCTGTAATTTCGAGCGTTTTTTCTTTATACATTTTGTCATTATCAACGATGACTTTACTAAGTTTTGCTAAAACTATAGCCGAAAGCTCTGAGAATTACAGAACATTTGGACAGTTTCTACATACTCTGTGTACAGAAAAAATACTTTTCGAACACAAGAAAATTTGAATAAAAAGCTTAATAGAGATACCCTGTCTGTAGTCTTTAATGACACAAACACACACACACATACATACACACACACATATATATATATATATATATATATATATATATATATATATTACGTGCTAATACCCTTGGGAAAGGTATGAATCCTCTTCTTCTCCCTCCAGCTATGGGTAAAGTAGCAAGACAGACTGGGTTCTATAACCTTGGAGGGCAACTGGTCTAGGAGAAGGACAACTCTGAATTCAAAACCTGCGGAGGGTCGTTTGGGAACCTTGTGGCATTCGGTGCACCAGGTCTCTGTATTCGTCCCTCCAAAAAGTGTGGATGGTCCTGCACGAGGCCTTCACCACTATAATCAAATCTCATGTGCCGGTGTCGGGCTGTCGGTTTCCTGGAAACTGATCTGCTTGACCCTCATACGTCGAATCTCGACGGGAGAGTCGATCATCATATATTTATATATATAGGTGTGTGTGTGCGAGTGCGTGCAGAGCAGATGTCTTAGTCTGTTATAATTGCTAATAATTGATACAATAACAACTTTCTTTTCTGGATTATATTTAATATTGTTTGGTAAGATAAGCATCACTCCTTGATTTCTTTTATATCATTAAGAATTGGTTATAAGAATGGACGCAAAGCGTTTATTTGATATTGCCTAATAAATCATTGGAGAGGTTTCCATCAATGAGTGCACTCAGAATTTGGTGCAGGCTTAAGAACAAGAAGACATTGAAGATGGTTTAGGTTATAAGAAATTAAGAAGATTCTTCTTTACATGATGCAGTTAAATTTCTGATTGCTTGCAAGAATGCTTCCTGAAATCACACTCGACTTCTCTCAGTCAATACCGACATTGACACGTGTATGAATGATCCAGTCTAATATTACGAATGCCTCCCTAATAGAACTCATCCATACAAAAATAATTATGTTAAATGCTCGTTCTTAATATGGCGAGTGGAAAAAACGCTCAAATAAAAAAACGAAGGAGAGATGAAAAGACGGCAAACCCTATCAACTCCGGTGGAAATGATCTTGAATGTAGGTTGCAATTAAAATTCGACTTAAGAAAACATCGAAACAACCAGTTGGACGCATAATAGTACGCAGTATATCGTCGTCGTCGTAGCGCGTCATGCATCAGAATTAGCGGGCAATCGACGCTTATCAATAATGAATGTCACTCATGCTTTTTCGCGGATTTCGACATATGTGAAGAGATATCTGCTACCGATGCGATTCTAGTTTTGCTTAAATCTAACAACATTAAATTTCCTCACAAAAGCTGAGACTTTATTGGGAGGAAAAAGGCCTGGAATAGGAGAGAAAGCCGAGTAAAGTTCGTAAAGAGAATGTACTTATCATAATGAAATATTCTAAGCAATATATATGTGTGTGTGTGTGTGTTATATGTAGAAAACTGTAAAAGGCGACAGTCTGTTTCATGCTAAACGCAATTATGGCGACTGCGTTTAAGAATGAAACAGACAGTCGCCTCTGTGTGTTGACTTCAATGTTCACTTGATATATATATATATATATATATATATATATATATATATATATATATACTCTCTATCCCTGATATTGAACACTTAAACCCATATATACAGCATACCTTAAAACTATATTTGTTCACACACGCACACACACACACACACAAACACACACACACACACACATTATATATATATATATATATGGGCCGGTTAATAAAATTTGGAGAATAAAATGCCAACAAAATGAAAACACTATTGGCAATAAAATTGATGAAATTTATTGTATATTAAAGTCTTAACTAAATAGAAGATCGAAGACAAAGATTTTAAAGTCGGTATTGTTTGACACGACTGTATCCTTTTTCAACGATACGAGGAATAAACAAAGACAAATGCCGTTGGTGATTAGAGGGTCCTCTCCGGAAATTATACTCTTTGAGTAAACCCAATTCCCTGTTTAATCCCTCAATGTTTGATCTGCGTCTTTCCTTTTTGTCTGTTGAATGAAAACGCTAAACGCACGCATCTGATGTCATCACTGCTATCAATGCTATCTGATATCATCAATGCTAAGTGGACAGCGAAAGGCACAACAAATTCCCTATCAAATTTTCTTAACTAGCCTATTAAATCTACATATTAAAAGCAAATGTGAAACATATCTTTAATAGTAATAATAATAATAATATATGCTCTTTATTTCGCTCACTGGTGTAGACTGTTCTAGTTTCATGTGCCGTGTCTACTTATTTTTATATCGATCCTTTGCAATTGTCTAATTAGGAATCGGTAGATGATGAGTGTTGGTTAGTTAAATTCGATGAAGAGTGCCTCAAGAATTTAAAGCTTTTATTTATTATTTTCGTGGTGTAATATATCGATGTTGTCAACAATTATTTTCCTGTATTCTGAAGGTGGACAGGAATGTGTTTTTAGATGTTGTGCAGCAGAACTTGTATCCGATTCGCGGCTAATTCCTTTTTATTGAAACACGGTTGTTTTGTAAATAAAGTTTCATAACTATAAAGGAAAAATTTTTTAAATTTTAAAATTTAAAAACACTGTAACAGAGCGCGCAAGCGCGTGTTTTTGAAATCAGTATCACAACGGAATGCAGATTTTATCGCAGATACAATAAGTTTGGCATTGCTGAAGAGGTCGAAAGTACTTATATCATAAAAACAAAAAAATACGGGCTTTTCCTTGATGAATTTCATCTTAATATAAAAAAAAACAAACTAATTAGACAACTCGGAAGGATCAGTATACAAATAAGAAGGCACAATATATCTATATTATTCAATGAAACATGTTTGAATGAAGAAAAACTGTCTAAATACACACACACATACACACATATACTTAGATAGATAGATAGATAGATAGATAGATAGATAGATAGATAGATAGATATGCAGTCAAACAATGGGACCAATAGATAAATAGGTAGATAGACAGATAGATATGCAGTCAAACAATAAGACTAATAGATAGATAGATAGATAGATAGATAGATAGATAGATAGATATGCAGTCAAACAATAAGACTAATAGATAGATAGATAGATAGATAGATAGATAGATAGATAGATAGATATGAATAGAATGTGATAGAATAATACACAAATGTGAAGAGAATGAAATAGAGAGATTTTAATAGAAGGAGATAGATAGATAGATAGATAGATTGATAGATAGATCTGAATATAATGTGATAGAATAATAGACAAATGTGAAGAGAATGAAATAGATAGATATTAATAGAAGGAGATAGATAGATAGATAGATAGATAGATAGATACCGGTGCGATGGGTAAACTTTTGCTATTTTATGTTTTTAATTTCACGCGTGCGCGTTGTTTGTTTTCAATTCTTTCGGCTGCACACTGTAGTAACGTCAGTTGTGTACCGCGTATGATAAAAAAAAAGCGTACCACACGCCAATTCACTCCGCCAGAAATTCGGAAACGGCATGCTACATTCTTGGCATTCGCGCCGGAAGCTCCAATATGAACGTTTCAGAGTGTCTGGGCAGGAGAAAGCAGTCATGGCTGTCGGATACTTTCCGCGATCACCTCACCCCTTTATATCAAGCCACCTAACTCCTCAGACTGCAACACCTTCTGATTATTATATGTGGGGCGCAGTTATGCGAGGGGCAAAAAAAACTCTGTGTTTTAGCAAGGATGAGCTGAAGGCAAGTATTATAGCAGCATTCACCAAATTAAACAAGCCAACTGTTCAAAAAGAGTTGCAGGTTAGCTGTAGCGGAATCCAGTGGCAATTTTATTGAATAAATTCACTCTTTACTATCGCAAGATATTTTTGTGTTTATATATATATATATATATATATATATATATATATATATATATATATATATATGTGTGTGTGTGTGTGTGTGCGTGTGTTAAAATGAGATTTCGGTGTTATTTTCTTTTTTGCGTAATTTAAACGACAATTTATCCATTCAGCCTGTATCGGAAAATAAAAACAACTGTACACTAACGCAGTTTGATACTGAAAATTATTACCAGTCAGTATCTAAAGAACGGTTCATGAATGCGTTGGACTTTGCCACCCAATACACGGATATTACAGAAGAAGAAAAGAACATTATTACAAATGCGAAAAAATCGGTACTGATACATAACGGTGAGCAATGGATAAAGAATTCATATACCACATTGACATCACAATGGGATCACTAGACTCAGCTAACTCTTCTGATCTCATAGGTCTATTTATATTATACAACCTTACAGCGCACCGTGATATTAATATAACTGACATTGGTTTGTACAGTGACGATGGTTTTATGGTTATTAGAAACTCTACTGACTTCAAAATAGATAAAATTAGAAAGGTATTAAATAAAGAATTTAAAAACATGGGCTGAAAAATTACGGTTAGCACTAAATTAAAAAGTTAACATCCTTGATATAATACTAGATTTAAAGAAAAATACATACACACCTTATAAAAAACCGAATACCAATCCTTTATATATACACCCTAAATCAAATCGTCCCCATCTATAATTAAGCTTATACCTTTATCTATCGAAAAAAGAATAAATACAAATTCAACAAATGACAAGATTTTCGATGAACATATTCATTTCTATAATAAAGCTGTAAAAATAGTGGCTACAAAAACCCAAAACTAACTTATATTAAAAATGAAAATGGAAAGCATAGAAAAAAACAGAAGTAGAAAAATAATTTGGTATACACCCCAATACAACCAAATGGTAAAGAAAAAAATTAGGACAATAATTCCTCGCATTAACAGCCAAGCACTTTCCTAGTGAAAATAAACTAAGTACTATTTTGAATAAAAATACACTAAATTTAAGTTACAGCTGTACTGAAAACTTAGAAAAAATTATTAAGAAACATAATGCTAATATTTTAAATAAACACTTATACCAAAACCAAAATTTTTAGATAATGGAAAAATAAAAACTGATGAGGATAAACAAAGATTATGTAACTGTAGAAACCCTCATAACTGTCCTCTACAAAATAAATGTCACACGGAATCATTAGTATACTAATGCAATATTTCTTCGATTGAAAATCCTGAAAACATAATATATATATATAGGTTGCACAAGCCATGAGTTCAAAAAAAGGTTCAACCAACATCAAAGTTCATTTAGGATAAATAAATATAAAAATCAAACATCGCTCTCGAAGTACTTCTGGCACTTAAAAGAATCCAATAAAACACCGACAGTAAAATGGAAGTTAATAAGAAAAGCTAGAATATGTAGGTCATAAATGACCCATGTCCTTTGTGCATACATGAGAAACTATATATTACCAAGTTCATAAAAATTTACTGAATCAGAGAAATGAAATAGCTATTTTATGCCGTCATTGTCAAAAATTTTTCATAAATAATATTTAAAAATAAAATTAAAAAGTGCGACCTGGTAATATATATACTTATATTAGATGTGAAAAAATAATTTTATATACTGTAAGAAATTCTATTACATTTACTTGTTTTATATAAAAAAGAAAAAATATAGTCTATTAAAATTTACAGTGAATATATTTTAAAATTGTTTTTAAAATTGTAGTTAAATAAACACCTCTCTCAAAGTACTACAAGCACTTAAAACAATCCAATAAAACACCTACATTAAAATGAAATTAATATGAAAAGCTAGAATATGTAGGCTATTAAATGACCCATGTCCTTTTAACATATATGAGAAACTATATATTACTAAGTTTATAAAAATAAGTGTACTAAATCCGAGAAATGAATTAGCTGGTTTTTGACGTCATTATCATAAATTTTACTTAAATAACAATTAAATATAGAATTTCAAAAAAAGTGACCTGTTAATATACATACTTATACTTGATATGAAAAATAATTTTACATACTGTAATTCTAATACAATTGTTTAAAAAAGAAATATAGTCTATTAAAAATTAAAAGTGAAAACATTTTAAAATATTTCAAAATTAAAAGTGAAAATATTATAAATAAAATGTATTCTAACCTAAACACCCCCCCAAATCTTTAAGTATACAAATAGAGAAAAATGCCGTAAGAATTTTTGCTGTTACCAATAAAATTTTATTAAAAAAATCCAGACAACATGCTTTTAACGGAGGTCAGAATTCGTTGTAAAAATAAATTCGTACCCCTACCTAAACATAACCCCTTTTTCAAACGTAACTAATAACTGATACAACAAAAGTTAATAAAATGAACACGCGACCACCCCTTGCCTGGATGAAGGGAGTTAGCTGTATCCCTGGATAAATTATGATTTTTGCAGTGGCTTTAAAACCCAGTAAATTTTAAAATATTAGGTTGGTGCAAAAATAATGTCGTTTTCTAACATAGTAACATATGTGAGAAAACGACATTATTTTTGCACCAATCTGATAAGTTACTCCAAAATTCGCTTGAGGATGAAATGTAACTAATGTCTTTAATTTAATTACAAAATTAAATTCGAAGATTTTAGCTTACATTTTTGAAACATGGTTAGAATTGTGTAGAGAAAAAACATATTTTAAATCAGTAAATTCATAATGTTAATGCTCTGTAAATTTACATTGAACACTATTTTGTAAAAATAAAAATATCTATAAGAACACCGGGTTATATAACTTACTGTTCTTTCTTTCTTTTTATATATATATATATATATATATATATATATATATATATATATATATATATATATAGTGAATACGTGGTCGCGTATTTTAATTGACCCGATTTTTACACCTAAAATCTCTGCATGTTATTTTTATTTTTACTTATTTTTTTCTCACGTTTATAGAGCACTTTTTAACACCCACTCCTGTTCCCTAATCTGATTCAACTCTGACTATTAACTTATATATATATATATATATATATATATATATATATATATATATATATATATATATAAGGAAAACGATATTTATATATGAAGGACAATTTCAGTCGCATCAACGTAAGCATAAACTTTGTTTTAACTTTTTCATAATTTTCACCCTAAATTTTCTCTCTTTCTCCCTCTCTCTCTATATATATATATATATACAGAAACACACACACACACATATATATATATATATGTGTGTGTGTGTGTGTCTGTGAAAAATATATAGAGAATAGGAAAGAACACGTTAGGTATATATATATATATATATATATATATATATATATATATATATATATATATATATATATGCTATGAGACATCTCCGCTTTCCAAAATCAGTATTCTGATGTTTGGTCATTGTGACAGAGATTTTGGTAAGTGGGTCAGAGCAACATCTTTTCAGCACCCTTCTCATATATGTGTGTCTTTTTGTGTGTGCGAACATGAAAAAAATGCCTGCCCATAGAACCATACATTTTTCACTCTTCAAAGTGAATAGATTTATTCACTGCACGTTAGGAAGAAAAAGGGTAAAACTAATTGGAATCGAACGATCGGTCTAAACGTTGTGAACTTTTTTTCTTTATTTTTTCAGAGGCATCAAGTGAAAACTGGGGAATAAGATTCGTACGTTGTTCTAGAGAAGAAATAAACGTAAACCAAGCACCCTACCATTTCTGTGATAAAGTCATTACATAAAGATGGTTATCTCTGTTTTTGTTGTTTTTTTCTTTCATGAAGACGACAAACTACATAAAATTAATTCAGATACACTTTATTGCAATGGCTGAGACGGAAAATTATAAAAATGATATGTGTAGATTTATAAATCTATTTATAGAAATGTATATCGATATAACCAGAAATATATATATATATATATATATATATATATATATATATATATATAGAGAGAGAGAGAGAGAGAGAGAGAGAGAGAGACAGAGAGAGACAGAGACAGAGACAGAGACAGAGATAAAAAGATATTTACTTCTTTAAATAAATACTTGTTGCAAAATAAAATCCTTAAATTTGACTTGCGAAAGACTTCGGCTAACTTTTCCGTTTGTCTTTATTAAGATAGATAGATAGATAGATAGATTCCGAATTCAGGGAATTTTAAAATTTCCGTCTGTCAAGTTACTCAAAATGTCCTGTGTTTCTCTCGAAATAACTGACCGGTCTTTTGAACATGCTTAGAGGTTTTATCCCTTGTTTCCTCTTTAGGACTGGGTTTCTGGTTCCTTCTAAAGTCTTCTCATTTTCTTTCACTCCCAGAAACCAATTTCTTCTTAGTGGCATTATCGCCTTACTTTTTATGAATTGATAAGAAAAAAACAACTCCGCCATTAAATACTGAAGCTTATTTTCACGGATTGCGTAATGGTCAAAAAGTGACAATTTGGAGTGCAGATTTCATTTCCCACTCGATTCTGTTTGCTCACTATTTCCTTTCGAAAAGGCAGGAATCCATCCTCCTCCAACTATGGATTAAATAGTAGGTAATTCCGGTTTTTCTTGTCAAGCATTCAGCAGAAGAAAGAAATCTCAAATCTTAACCTACTCACTACTGTTGTGCCTGGCTTTAACACCCACTGAACCCACTATATATAAACAAAGTTTGGAATTATTTTATTGCTGGCCACTGGTTTGACTAGCCAAACGCCCCCCACATTGCTGTTGAGCTTTAAATATAAATGTAAATATATATATTTGGATATGTGATTTGTTTTAATGAGCAACCTGTTCCTACTTTGGAAAATGCATTAACTCTGTCTTCCCCTAGCTGTAAGTTAAATCATACTTATTATAAAACCCAGGTTGTGTGTGTGCGTGTAGGTTTATATATTGGATCGGATTTCCTACATTTTTTAACCGATTTCAACAAAACTTCACAGGACTACGTAAAATTACCTTGCGGTGGTTCTAACAGCACCAAAAATTGGAAAAAACGCAATTGTTTTTATACGAAATCAATTTGAAACACGATTAAGAGGCATCGCGAGAATGAAAGGGGGACAACTCATATCGTGTTATACTTATTATAAAACCCAGGTTGTTTGTGTGTGTGTGTGTGTGTGTGTGTGTGTGTGTGTTCGTTTATATATGGGATCGGATTTCCTACATTTTCAACCGATTTCAACAAAACTTCCCTTTTTTTTGGCAGGTAGTGTTTCTTATTGTCTTTCACACTTTTTTCTTTATTTTTACATTCAGAATGATTTAAAAATTCCATTTACAAGACAATTGTTTATAATAAAATTCTATTCAATCGGTAGACTCATAACGATTGAAAACAATGTTTTTGTCTGAGTTTGGGTTTGACCAATTCGTAAAAAAAAAAAAAAAATTAAGACATGCGTGTCCGTCAACCTTAAACAATAATCTTTGTGAATTTTATTTTTCAGTCTTTATGATGTTCGATACTTGATCTATCTCAGACTGTTACATCCCCGGGTAACGCCGGGCTCTACTGCTAGTAGTAGATAATTATAGGTTTTCTTGTTTAAGATGTCAAACATTCTACATGAAAGAAAACTAGGGTGAAATCAGTTATTAGTGATCAGGATTTAAAGCAAGAATTGCTGACAGGATTATTATAAATATGATTTGGAATAAAACAACCTTTTTTTTATCCCTATATCTTTCGAATAATATTAAAATAGGAAACATCGTCATTATTCTATGATGTCTATATTTCTGTGTAAAAAAAAAAGAAAAAACAAAACAGAAACGAAACAATGATATCACAGGAGATTCAGAAAATCAATATTCTATGTAGTGTTTTCCATGAACTTGTTACCATTTTAAAGTTTGTTGCTTATAAATTTCCTTTTCATTTTTCATTCATTACAGTTACCTTGTTAGAAGTCAATAAATTACTGACATAAAAATATATTTCCTCCAATATATATTGTATATTTAGGCAGCAATCCTTCCTTTATGTATGTTTCATTAAAAACGACAGACAAGGTAATACGGTTCAGCTTTTTATTTAGTTTTCTTGTGTTCTAACAAGAG
The DNA here is from genome assembly GCA_963932145.1 of Acanthosepion lycidas. Taxonomy (NCBI): domain Eukaryota; kingdom Metazoa; phylum Mollusca; class Cephalopoda; order Sepiida; family Sepiidae; genus Acanthosepion; species Acanthosepion lycidas. The sequence continues at coordinate 81,955,068 of OZ010576.1, forward strand.
CTTTCTTTTCTGAACAAAGGGTGTGTAAGAAGTGTCCAAATGTTTTATATTTCCAAGCGCTTTCGGATATACCTTTAGCCATTATCAAGGAGGATTCGATTTTTCAGCTTAATTGAGTGTGTGAGTTCTGTGTATGTCTTAGTGTGTGGTAGGGATGTTTTTAATTTCCGAATACGGTTATCACATGTTGGCCTTGTTCGTAGTTAATATTGTTAAGAGTTGGCTTTTTCCTTTTCTATTATTAAAGCTTCCATTATTTTTAGTCTTTTTTGGAGATGGACACAGTTAATATATTTGTGTTTTCTACTAGTATGTTCCTAATGGAGTCCAGTAAATTTATGTGTATGTTTAAATGGGTTCTAATGGAGCTGTGGTCAGACAGGTGTAACGTAAGACGTCTTGATAAGCATGTGGTTATGTAACCGATGTAACCGATATATATATATATATATATATATATATATATATATATATATATATATATATATATATATATATAATTCTCTGACTTCTGTTAATTCGTCCTCATATCATACACTCTAAAATAGCCATCTCGGCGAAATCCAAAAATGGATATGTAATGTGATTGGTCCTGACCAAAAATACTGCTAATGCGTTTAACATCAAAGAAGATGATTTAAAAAAATAAAATAATATGGAATCTATCAAACATACTGTCTCTCTTTTTACTGGCTTACGGCCACATCACGTTGAAACGCCAGTTCCCGTATGATCCCCGAAGCTAAGTAACGCCAAGCCCGTTCAATACCAAAATGGTTCATCAGTTATGCGTGATACACGCTTAGGCGATCTTGTATCTGTCGAGGCAGATTTTTTTTTTTTCAATAGGTAGACCAGTTGCCATCCAAGGCTATCCTGATATTTACCCATAGGGAAGAAGAAGAGGATTCATACCTTTCCCAATGGCATCAGCACGTAAGTAAATGTAATGGATTCAACTGAAATTCGAACTCTGCTCTTCGATTCCCCAATCCGAAACGCTGTCCATTACTCTCCGATATGCCAGATACAATGAGCTTGAATGTGTTGGTATTGTAATGGATAATGTCTCAAAATTGTTAATCGGAATATCGAGGCCCGTTCCCCGTTGACTTTGTTATATTCACTTACGTGCAAATATCCTTGGAAAAGGTATGAATCCACACACCGCAGTTATGGGTTAATTATTAAAACTTTTATCACAAAAGCATTATTATCTCAAAAACACTTCTTACAATCTGAGAATATCAAAAAATATGTTCTGGTTTTAAATAACCCGTCGGAAACAAATCAATGAATCAATAAAAGGAAGCCATTTTTGATCATTTTATTTATATATATATATATATATATATATATATATAAATTTTTGGGGTCATTTTATATATATATATATATAAAGACATTTTTTTTATATTTATTCATTCTTTTTTATAGATGCAAATATTTAAGTAAATGCTCTGCTTATAATAATCAGTATGGCACGGTGGAGCAATGGATAGCGGCTCGGGGAACCGAGTTCGAATTCCACTCGAATCCATTACATTCACTTACGGGCTAATACCCTTGGGAAAGGTGTAAATCCTCTTCTTCTTCCTCCAGCTATGGGTAAATAGCAGGACAGACTGAGTTCTATAGCCTTGGATGGCAACTGGTCTAGGAGAAGGACAACTCTGAATTCAAAACATGCGGACGGTCGTTTGGGGCCTTGTGGCACGTAGTCCACCACGTGTCTGTATTCGGCCCTTCAAAAAGTGTGGATGGTCCTGCACAAAACCTTCAACACTATAATCAAATCTCATGTGCTATACATGCGGGTTTGGGGACCGCTTGTGAATTCCAAATCGCCATGAAACTCCAATATTGGAGCCGGTTCAACCCACCCCGGGTGAATGCCGTTACAAGAACAAGAAGAAGAATAAATAGTATTACCGACATTTACCGGCCTGAAACATGCGTCTTCCGACAGGAATCGAGCCTGTATCCTATACGGAACCGTCATATAGTTTGACGTGCAGTACCGATTTAGCCACAGAAGAGCGTTTCGGTTAGCAAGGTCAATTTTACTGTTTTTAAAATACAATTCTTCATTATTTTCTCTCGTATATTCATATCTTCTCGATGCGTATCCAAATGTAAACAAATGACGTCAGATATATTTTCATGTTGGGCACCTCGAAGCGGTGTAATGGTTAGCAAGCTTGTCATGCTAGAACAATTACGCGGAGTAGTGAGTTCGATCCGCACTGAGTGCCCTATACCTTTGACCCTGTGCCAGATCTAAGCTACGCTTGGATAATCTGCATATTTTACGGTACCTCGGCCTGGTGTAATAGTTAACAAGCTTGTCTCGCTAAAATAGTTACGAGCGAATAGTGATTTCCATCCTCACTGGGTGCCACATACTTTTGGCCTTGTACCACTTCTAACTTCTAAGCTACGCTTAGAAAATCATTTAGAGGACCTCACTCTGGTGTAATGGTTAACAAGCTTGTCTTGCTAGATCAGTTCCTACTGAAAAGTTCGATCCTCGCTAGGCGCCCTCTACATTGTGCCACATCTAAGCTACGCTTAGAAAATCGTTTAGAGGACCTCGAGGTGGTGTAATGGTTAGCAAGCTTGTCTTGCTGGAACAATTTACGACTGAGTAAATAGTTCGAGCCTCACTGTTCGCTTGGAAAATCTCTGTATTGTTTTGTTGTTTTTTTCCCGTAAATAAATGGACTGCTCCACTATCAAGACAATACGATATAAATATTATTTAAATTTTACATTGGCCAGTTCTCGATGGCTCGAATTATTAATTGGAGAGTCGAGTTCAAATTCTCGTTAGGGTCGTTATATTGACTTACGTGAAAATACTCTTGAGGAAGATATGAATCTACTTCGCACAGCTATGTGATAATTAGTATGACTTGTATCACTAAAACCAATATTATCTAAGAAAAAAATTAAAATAAAATTGCGTAGAAAACATCTAGATTTCAGCATTAATAAACCATTGAGGGTGAATTGCCGCTAAATAAAAAAAAAAAAACAAAAGAAAAAAAAAAAAAACTACAATCCAATCAACTCTCTTTTCCCGAAGAATAGCGTTGCCCCTCACATCTCATTTACATCATACTGTATGGAATTTGACTTCTGAACGCTAAATAAAAGAAGCCTCATTTTGACAATGAATTAAGACACCTATTCATCATTTTTGCGAAACTCTGTATCCTGACCTTTGATCCTGTTCACCTTTTCTAAAGAGTTTATATCCAATATACTTACGTCAACCAAGATATGTCGCTACGGATAAGATGTATTTACAAATTTTGGTTGCGACGCCATCTTGATGACGAGCACCAAGAGTTGTACCTGACGTAAATTCTTTTAGATTTCAAATTAACGATAAAATATTTGCGAGAAAAAAAAAGGTGGAACGCAAAAGAAAGAATCACTCAAAACAGGGTCATTCGTTGACCTAAGTTTCGGATTTGCCATTTACATCTACTCAAGATGTCACAGACGCTGAAGATTTCGACAGTAATTACGTATGATCAAAAGAGAGCAACCGTACGCCGCGATCCGCGTCTATTTCGCTGAAAATGAAATATTAAACAGTGAAGGAAAGTGAAAGGAAACATTTTTAGTCGGAGAGAGGAACTGTGTGCGACGAACGGCTTCAAAATTCCGATAATGCTGTCAGTGGGCCGTAAAGACGCAAATGGACAGAATGGTATTTTCGAATCTTCTATAATTTTTGGAGGTGACGACAGGATCACCGAGCTTAGAAATGTTGGAAAGAGATTAGCAAATCACTGTAAGTGAAGTCATCACCGCTAAGCATAGATTATAAACGTAAGTCAAGCTTTTAGTATGATATTAACATATGATTCGGATATAAATGGATATATATATATATATATATATATATATATATATATATATATATATATATATATATATATATATATATATAATTTGAATATATATATATATATGTGTGTGTGTGTGTATTTATATATATATATATGGTAAAGATAACTAATCTGTTGCTATATAATCCAAGTGGATCCTAGTAATATAAAATATTAAAACTGATCCACATAAAGAGCTCAATGTATTTATTATAGCATATATGCATTTTTTATATGAGAGGATTTTTGATTTTATTTTTTATTAATAAATATATATATGTTTTTGCGTGTTTATGTATATATATATATATATATATATATATATATATATATATATATATATATATATATATATATATATTCGGATTATTCTCTATTTTCGTTGTCCTCTTATTACCGAGAAGAAAAAACAAGAACAAAATCTACTTCCATACCTGATGATGTCTGTAAAAACAGACGAAAGCTTGTAAAAAATTAAAAAAGACGTATGCAACTGGAATTTATAAACAGGGATCTTATTATTCCAATACAGGTTCGGGGTTGGTGTATCTTATATTGTTTACGATGATGTATTCTCGTCATTTAAATCATTAAACTTTATATTTGTTTTTTGTATGAATAATTCATGAATTTATATATATATATATATATATATATATATATATATATATATATATATATATATATATATATATATATAAATATGAATATATATATATATATATATATATATATGAATATATATATATATATATATATATATATGTATGTATGTATGTATATATATATATCTGTGTATATATATGCATGTATATATAAATATATATATATATGTATGTATATATATGTATATATATATATCTATATATAAATATATATATATATGTATATATATATGTAATCTATATATATATATATTGTAAATATATATGTATGTATGTATATATATGTATATAGATGTGTGTGTGTGTGCATATATATATATATATATATATATATATATATATATATATATATATATATCAGAAATCTACCAAATGGCTAAAGGAGGTATCCCCCCCCTACACACACACACCTCCAGTGTGCTAAATGTACGCCAGGACACTAAACCAGGAATTTCGTGCACCCATGCCATTTATTTCATATTGTTTTCACCCTATCTTTTGGTGGGGTGGGGATTAACTAGTTTCCCATAGCTGGGACCCTAACAGGTGCCAGCGCCACGGGTAGGTCAGGGTGGACCTGGAAAAAACAGCTATTAAGGGGTGGTTCCACGCTCCAACAAACCTCCAGTCAGAGGTCTTGCTGCCAGATGTATTTTATCGTCATACCCAGGCCTTTCAGTTAATTCTGGTCTTCTACATTCTGAGCCATTTAAGGTGAGTAAGCGTTCGACATTGAGTTACCTAGCAGCACATACGCTGTTCTCAATCTTCTTTTCTGTGATTTATTTAAAGCCTTCGCAGATTGTTCGCGCGAAATCCACATTCGATATCGCAATTCTGGTAGACTATTCGACGTTTATCAGCTAACTTGAAAACCTTTCAAACATTAGGCATGAAACTCCTGTACACTGACAATTGTGATTTATTATCTCATAACGAAGTGGAAATGCAAATATTGATGGATAGACTATCTCAAGGCTGTCAAGCTTTTGGACTCACTGTTAGCCTCGATAAAACTGTCGTCATTTTACAACCGGCACCAGATCAACCGTATATTTAACCTTCAATATATGTGTATGGCCAGAGGTTGCAGATTGTGAACAAGTATACCTACCTAGGCAGTACCGTCAACAGGCAATATCCTCTCGATGATGAAATAACGATTCGAGTACAGAAGAATACTATGGCCTTCACTGCTCTGAAAGATCACGTATGGAACTAGCGCCTCCAAGTTCTCAGTTTATGGCGAATCATGAGTCACACACAGAAAACACCTTGTTACCTTCGAATGCTTCTACCAGCGTTGTCTTAGATTCATCCTGGGCGTACACTGGCTCTTTCATACACCTGACACTACCGTCCTTGAAAGAGCATCCTCTGTCAGTACTGAGGCCTTAATTCATCACCAACAGGTTCGATGGACAGTAAACACACACACACACACACACACACACACACACACACACACACACACACACATATATATATATATATATATATATATATATATATATATAAATGCAAATATATAGAAAAATAGGAAAGAACACGTTAGGTAAATAGTCCGGAATCATTTAGTATTTTGTTTTTATTTTTAAAAACAGTCCTCCATACAAAAGTAGAGCTTAAATTATAATTATTTAAAAAAAAACTATAATTATTTTTTTTTAAATATGATTTCTTTTCTTACATAAGAGTTCTCGTGTTTCAAAAAACAATAGCCAAAACCTTCAACTTAATTATGAAAATTAAATGAGGTTGAAACAGAGCTTGATACTTTAATTCGATTTAATTTCAAAAATTATGGTGAAGTTTTTGAAACATGAGAACTCTTATGTAGCGAAGGAATCATATGTTTAAAAACAATGATATCTATCTATCTATCTATCTATCTATCTATATCTATATCTATATATATATATATATATATATATATATATATATATATATATATATTAATGATAATAATATTAATTCACCACTCGTATTCAAGGATACCCGTCTTTTAGAGCGATTCGTTTGGTAGATTTGTGTGTGTGTGTTTAAATGGCTTATAATGGAGCTGTGGTCGGATAGGTGTAATGTAAGTCATCTTGATAGGCATATATTAGTATAACTGATGTAATTATGAGTTTGGTTTGATCAGGAACAAAGTTCCTTAAGGAGCATTTAAACTCATAAATAATGTCCGTTCGTTGTGATTTTGATTTTGCTGGTGTGTTGTTATTTTTCAGAATAAAGTTAGTTGTTTTAAATTTTTTGGAGTAGATAATTAATTTGATTTTCTTGTTCGGGTCGATTGGGGTACTGTGTTTCTTTATGATATTTCTAAGTGAAGATTCATTTTGTTTATCTATAACGTAGGGAAGCCATTGTTAACTAGTGTATGGCTTCCCTAACCACCAAATTAGACTATTTCTTTCCAAGCTAAATAATAATTATAATGAAGACACAGTCAAAAATAACATAAATATAAATTATCGAAATCGTGTTACAGCATAATTGACCATCCCACAAAAGGTTTAATATCTCAAAAAACACTAAAATAATTGAATTTCTGTTTTACAGGTTTTCAGATAAGACGTTTAACCATTTTGATACCATTTGCGTAAGATTCACTGAAAAACCCTTCGAGTTATTTAGTTAGAAATAGAACAGGTTAAAATAGTTTTGTGTCAGACCCAATGTCTTCTGAACGATGCAATGGTGAGAGGAAAAAAATCATTCAGCCCTGCTACCAACATTCATACTCTGGCTTCCATCTTCAAAGTCCATTCACGGACCACCAAGAGAACGGCGAATAAGTTTTAAAACAGGGAACAGCAGAGAGGAAAACTTGAACAAGAGGTCAAAAAAGGAAGAGGAATCATCATTTCAACATAGAGTTAAAGAAATCAATTAGAAAAGATCCAACTCAATCCATTAGTTGTTTGGCACGCGAGAGAGGTGTTTCATCTATTACAGTTCAAAAAGCAGGGAAACAAGTCATGAAAATCAAATCGTACGTGGAAAGTGTTACACCAGGACAGAAAATTACAGAGGGCGCGATCATCTTGAATAATTTTGAAAATGATCCTGGAATAATACATACACGCACACACATATATATATATATATATATATATATATATATATATATATATATATATATATATATATTATTTATTTAAAAAATTTATAACATAAATATGTTATAAAATCACTACAAAAATAGCCATTTTGTTTCAACACCTTCGGTGTCTTATCAAGTGATGACATTGAATGTAAAATAAATAGTTTTAAAAGTTTCAAATTAATTAACAATCCTTCGCAAGGCGAAAACGTTGTTACAAAGCTAGTGATTTTATAACCTATTTATGTTATAAATTTTTTAAATAAATAATTATATCTTCTCTACTTTGTATTGAGCACTCTTTTAAGAATAGTAATTGTTGGTTATTGGAATTCATCCCATATACACCAATCATATACTTGGATATATATATATATATATATATATATATATATATATATATATATATATATATATATATTAACTTTATTTCAATCTTTCATGAACTTCCGATCCTTAGCTATGATTAATTAATGATCAACATGTGTTATAGCATAATTGACCATCCTACAAAAGGTTTAATATCTCAAAAAATACTAACTCATAATATTGAGTTAAATCGATCACAAAACAAAAATGTTGTGATCGATTTCATCACGATTCTTCTGTTAAGCTTGGAGATTCATTATACATTCTTTTTGCTCAAAGTAGAGTCCAGTAATTTTATAAAAAAAAAACTCGGAGAATTCCAGTAAGATATCTTGTATCATTTCTAAGACAGTCGGTTGCAATAGAGATTAGTTAGCCGCCCTCTGTGCAGTCGTCTACAGCTACCTAGCCGCCGTAGTAGACTGGCATCCTTGGATACAAATGCCTGCGTCATTTAGATATTCTCCTAGGGAACTTATGCAAAATACAAATTAGAGATAAATGTTATCTGTTCGTTGGCACTTGCTCATTTTCGAGCAGCGGATCGTGATCGTCATCCTCTCTCCTTATCCCCTTTCTCCCCAACTCCCCACTGGTGAGGGTGATAGAAATAGCTGTGGAGACCCAACCTACTCCTGAAGAGTCGTAAACAGGAGTTACAGAGAAGTGTGGGTAACAGACGAGACTGGGCGAGTAGGTCCCTCCTCATAGCACATCTAAGATCCTCTTAATGTTGACGATTGGACTCTAATATATCGGTGCCCCCACCCCTACACCTCAGTTAAGACTTACGCTAGGAAATCCGACTAGCAACGACCGTTTCCTAAGTCCGAGAGCCTATGTTGGGCTATGTGAGTGATGTCTTCAACTGGTCCTTGAAGCGTCTTTTTGGGCCTCCATGTAGCCTCTTGCCCCTGGCGAGTTCTCCAAACAGGATGTTACGTGGAAGTCGAGTGGGGTGCATTCTGGACAAAGGGATCTGCCCAGCAAAAGAAACGTTATAATTGGGAAAGGGTATATTTCGAAACCTTCACAAATTAATTGGTACTATCCCACACCTGAAGTGTGTGGTTGTTGGTGGAAAAAGGAAGTGAAAATAGCTCACAGCTAGGATAGTTTGAACATCTCTGTAGAAACATTACCAATTATAAGTTGAATCTCAAGATTTGAAGCATTGATTTTTCTAAATTTCTGATCTAACATTTAAGTAATTTCCATCTGTATGTTAAACATTGCAAAGAAAAAAATAGGGATTTTCATTGGTCAAAAATTGGTCAGAATTAATCGAAGAGTTAGTGACAACACAGAGCTATTATATTTACAATTTTTTTTACAGGAGTCCATTAAAATATATATATAAAAAATGAAAACGTTAAGTAATACGCAAAATGAATAGCTAGTGCTTGCTTATATCAGCACCAGTATCAACAATCGAAAAGTGCTGGTAGAATGGCATATCTCGAATCACACCAGCCGCGTTCAAGCCCACAGATAACCATCGCAGTGGCAAAACCTTGAGATGCTCAAACATTTATGAAATTGCAACTTTCGATTAACTGCACTATTTGTCCTTGATTACATGAACATATGACCATATTGTGCGATAATCTTAGATAAAACGAGCCGGACTCCCATGTAATTATAGCGAGACATTCATCATTGGATCTTTACGGACCAGGCTCTCGTTCATCTGTTTCTCGGACACGCTCGCGTATTTCATTCAGCTTTCTGTTTTATTATTAATCGAGCTGCTGCTGGTCATCATAGCGTTGATGTTGGCATTGCTGCTGACTCTACCCACATCCAGGGCAATTCCTTAGTCGCCTACATAATGTGTCATATTTAACTTGTGTTTATTTAGACAGTCATCCGTTGCTCTGTTTATTTATTTCTCCCTACTTATTGGTTCCACAGCAAGTGGTTGTTCTATACTTCGATCATAGACGATCACAAAATAGTTCCCTTTTCATTTTTATTTTTACCTGTTTTATATGACGCCATCTTTTATTAGGCTATATATATATATATATATATATATATATATATATATATAGAGAGAGAGAGAGAGAGAGAGAGAGAGAGAGAGAGAGTGAGGTAGATAGATAGGTAGATAGATGCACATTTCATTGAGTACGATAGACAAGGTGCTTTGATTTAGTTTTTTATACAATTTCCCATGTGTTCTGATATTATATATTTTTTCTTTTCAGATGATAAATTATGTAAAAACTGTCCGAATGTTCTTTTAATCGAAGCGCTTTCGGCTATACATTTAGACATTTTCAAGGTTTGAATATATTAACTGCTAACAAGAAATAGTTTGTTGCATGTATATATTTATATAATGTTTTCATTTTCAAAACATAGTCACGTTATTTGTCTATGTTTCTAGATGATATTACTGATTGTTGTTCTTTAAGCTTCCATTATTTTTAGTCCTTTTTTGATGCATGTAGATGATGCTGTTATATTAGTGTTGTCAACAAGTATATTAGAATAGTGTCCGGTAGGTCTCCGTGAATATTTAAATGAGATCGAATTGAATTATGTTCAGGAGGTACAGAATGAATCGAATTCCAGTCGAATTCATTACATTCACTTACGTGATAATACCCCCGTGAAAGGTATGAATCCTCATCCACCCCATATATGGGTAAATAGCAGGACAGACCAGGCTCTATAGCCTTGGATGGCAACTGGTCTGCCGCAGAAAGAAATGGCAAACTACTGCGAGAAAAAAATCTGCCTCTGCTTATGTTGCTCAACTGCTTTCTCAAGAGCTGTACTTTATAATGCTCCATAAGTTTTCTATGTGGTTGCGGTCAGGAGATTTGGGCGGCCATTTTATAACACTCACCTGCTTCTCATCAAAGTATTCTTTCATCAATTTTGATTTGTTACAGGGAGCATTATCCTGCATAAAAATGACCTTGGTGAGGTCGATTTGCACCCTTTCAGCAGAAGGGAGCAGGCAAGACTGTAAAATTCTCTTGTACTGCTCGCTCCTTTTCAATAGGTTTTTTGAAACCAGTTCCATGAAAAGAAAAGTATCTCTAGAACATTATACTGAATGGATGCTTGACAGTACTTACTGCTAAATTCAAAGAGCTTTTAAAACTTCTTCGGATTTTAGATCGCTTATCCTTTGAATTTAGCTCAACTTTCGTTTCATCGGAGAAGAGGACATCTAGTAAAAAAAGTAGGTGAGTCACTTTTATCGAACAGCACTGTATTTACCACTCGGTCATATTAGCACGCACTCATCTTTTATACAGGTTCTTTTAATATCACACTGCTTATTCCACTTCTTCTGCTTTTCCCTTTTACTCTACAGACAAACCGTTTTTTTTTTCATTCGATATCCCGTCTCCAAAGACCATCTGACCGCTATCTCACTTTCTACACACGACCCGATAAATTCTCACCTCCTATGAAAAGCTTCTTCTATTTATTAATGCACTCATCCGTTCAGCAAGCTCTCCCATGGTCATTTTGAAATCCAGTAATCGATCAATCTATCCTACGACATTTTACTCCGTCCTTCCCACAGATAATTCGATCACTACCTCAATACGCCACCATCGCCCTATCCACCGGCCTTTGACGCCGTTCAACCAGTGAAGCAATTCCATCCCCTTTCCACCTATGACATCATCTATTGATTGTGAAGTTAACATGGCTTCCATTTATTTGACAAACTGTAATTAAACAGCTATTCGAAATTCACAGTTTTTCAATCGATATATTTAATCGCAAATTATCACTTTCAACTGCCAAAGCAATACATTTTTTCCCCAAATTTTCTTCATTATGTGTCATAGAAATTTCAACCCTTTTTTTTTAATTCTAATTTTCTTACCCATTTGCCATAAGGCTTCCTCGTTGCTCAAATATTAAGTCCATGGTATCCTCAGTATCCACTGTAGCAGTAACAATAAAACTGACGCGATCAAGCCCAAACTTCGATCACGTGATCATAATTGTACTAACTATAAGCCCGCATGCGCAGAAGTCAGTGTGGCAAACCTAAAGCTATATTATGGCGAAGATACGGATAATTTTTGACTTAACCTTCGTAGTTATAGAATATGTCGAAGAATATTGGTATCTCTATCGAAACTTATATTGCAATATTAAATCTAAACCGAGTTTTCTTTTTCTACGTCATTGGTGATCATGACTTTCCACAATTTCCCATCCTTTGTAGATTTAAACAACTTTTACCTCCTTACAATCCTTCTCAGGCCTTCTTTGTGATCCTAAGCTCCATTGTCTGTTTATTTTATTTTTAGTTAAAACTTCCTAGTTGCTCACATGATCCATCCATGTTATTCTCAACATCCTTCCGTAGCAACTCATTTCTGTTGCTTCAAGTCTCTTCTTCAACTGGGAGAGTGTTGAATATGAGAATAAACTACACCCGGCAGCTATGCAGATTGAAGTTTTTGAAGAGCGTTGAACCACTCCTTATTTCCTATTGTTCCGAGGTGCACTCTCATCCGATGTGGAGTCACCTGACAGTCTCCCAGCAATGGGCAAATAGTGAAAACAAAATACAAAACATTATAAATGCAGAAAACACAATTTTATATAATGACTAATACATTTTATAGCAAAATGACCAACAATACATTTTATCTCTAGTTGAAGGCATAAAATTACGTTTAAAATAAATTTAGATGATGCCATAATATTGCTCAAAATGTCTTGATTTCGGCATTAAAATCACCTAAAGCTTGATATGACACTAAACAAAATCAACCAACCAACATTAACCTATTTCACGATATTAATCCATTTAATATGCAATAATTTCTTAAAGAAATGTAAACTCACTCTTTTAACCTTGAAATACTTAAATGAAACCGCCACTTCTAATCCAAGAGTTTATTTTCTAGCACTTCCAACTTTTGGAACTTCTTTTTGTTTACTTGCTTCCTTGATAGCTAGAATCTTCAAAAATGTAAGTGGATTGTCAATCGTTGTCTTCTTGAATCTCATTGTTCTTGTCGTGTTCCTTACACTAAACCAGATGTTGATTGCTCGACGACCCAAGGCAGAATGCGAAAACGCGTCTCTGTGCATCATGGCTCGACGCATGTTTTCGGTATTAAATGATAAAATGAACTTTATATATTGACCAGTAGAAATAACTCCCGCTAAATGACACAGACTGTGATTAGGAGCCGACAGGACGGATATAAATTCCTTGATTCAACGCCGCAAAAGACAGAGGTAAAGAGACCCGGCTGAGATGTCGACACGCAGAAGTTGGTCAAGAACGCTGCAGTCAGACTGAGACTGAACGCGATACTTTTCAACTTTCAACCTTCGCCACCGCCGTCTTCACAAAACATCAGTCGACAGCCATGACCAACATTCTTTCTCTTTCTTTCTTCCTTCCTTCCTCACTCTGTTGCCTTTTACAACAGCAATGAGTAGTATACTGGCTTTGTATATATGTAAATAAATGATACATTTATTTACCCAAATACGACGTATTCCTTTTCCTCGAGTTTGTTGTTTGCTGAGGCGAAGAAGAAATTAACCTCTTCAGGAGAAATAACAACAGATACAACTTCTGCCTTCCAGGTTACTCATTCTTTGTTTCTGCAACAGTCTTTTGTCCTCTCTGCAATTCTCCCTATTCACGGTTTTGGCTTTCACTTTCAGTCCCTGTAAAACCATGCGGAGTAGTGGCATTTTTGAACTTGCTTGTGGCGAAATGATTAAATATAGAGATTTTTTATATCCCACTCTCCAGAGAAAAAGATTGCACATGTGGGGACTAGTTAGGACTTCATAGAGAAACCGTGTTTGTTTTTTTGTTTTTTGTTTTGTTTTTGGCAACTGCAGTAAAGAATGGTAAGCAGGAATGAGCCTGTAATGACGAAAGTACGCAGGTGTGGTCTTTAAAAAAGCTTTATTCGACTGAGAATAGAAGATTCGCATATAGTGTCCTTTTATAGCCCCAGTAAACAGAAATAGCTCTCTCAAAGAGGAGAGTAACAAAACAAGGTGAGGCCACTCTTGATTATTCATAACAGAGGCATTGTGGTGAAAGGAACATTCTGGGACGAGTTGGTCAGTAGACTAGATAAATTAAACGTAGGGAAATGTAGATCAGTTCCTGCTTTCCCTAAATTTGACCTTATCTGATATAATTTCACCAATGAATACATAGGTATCAGCGGTCCTCTCCTCATTTGAGAGGCGTAAAGTTTTGGGGTTCAAACCTGCTGTAGTACCTTCCTCATTGCTCTAAGAATAGATCTAAATGTAATATCGACGCTAGCGTGACAATGCTCACGGAGACTTTGAAAAATGACCTTGTGCCACACTCTGACCTAGTGGGGAGGTCGGGTAAATACCAAGTTAGACGTCTAATGAATTCATACTACTGGAACTTACAACCTATATAAACTGCACAGCTTATTAAAAAAATCTTTTCGTTGATTCTTTTTATCACTGCTCAATATTCGCTTTATGCCTATATAAAATAAGTACATATGCCCAACAACTATTATTGATTCTAATTTCAAGGAGACAGTTTTGATATAAAGGCTGTATTAACCGATAAATAAGTTTTGGCTATTATATATATATATATATATATATATATATATATATATATATATATATATATATATCGAAAATAAAACCACTTTAGACTTACAATTTATTGTATGTCTAAAATAATTTCAAACCTCTTTTTTTTTTTTTGTTTAATATGCCAGAAAATAATTAATGATAATTTTACATCATATTTAGTCACGTAGTGAGCTATCAGATTTCAAGGTGAATTGACTGGCCTTAAATGATATTAGCAAGTTTCATTAGCTTTAATGTCCATATAGGTAGGTGCAGTAAATAATTCTTATTTCCCCAGGGATGTATCTTCCTCTCTTCGACGTCATAAAAATACTTACATATTCTTTGTTCTGGACAGGGTAATTAATCTTTGCACACCAGTTTTATTTTTATCAATATTCCCACACGCAAATGTCCTCTTTTACGCACAGAAACCTCATTTTCGCTTTCAATCATCTTTAATTTACTGTCCAAGTTGTTGTTATTATTATTATTATTATTATTATTATTATTATAAACTGTATTTCTCTAATTTGTAGATTTTTTTAAATTCTATTGATCGGCCATCTTGAACTGTGTCTGCTATTATCAAAAACTGAAGTTAGTGTTATCTGAAACGAAATGATGTCGGACTTCAGAACTACTGTTAGATTTTACAATCTTTACTCCTTGCAATCGCTATTACCCGACAGGCCACAACGAAATATAGCTAAATTTTAACTAAAACCGTTTTTATTTTTATTTTTTGTTGGTGTTGTTCAGTATGAGAAATAACAAAATGTAACTCGCTGCTTATTTTTACCAAAATGTAGGAATTGCTGCTTTTTTTTCTACGCAAAAGTCTCGCTGATGAATAATGGTTAACTAACTTGTCAGACTATTACTAATATTATTAACTCAATTCTCATTGGATACCCAACGCTTATTGCTTTGGAGGAGAACGGTTATTGTCGGAACTGGAACGGGACAAACATTGCTTAAATCTAAGAAATAATAGGAATCTGGGAAGAGGCATGATGGCCCACTTTCTGAAAAGACATGGCATATAAAAGAATAAGAATCTTATCTTTTTTCATATTTACTTCAAGAATCGCAGAATCCTTTTTCGACACGACTTCTTGTCACTTGACCTAATTCCAGTATAAGTTCTTATTTGGATCGTTTCAAGAAATGCTGGAGTTTGTTTCTTTGATCTTTATTTCAACTAGTTTATATCAATTCAGTTTATTCAGTTAGCACATTTTGCGCGGCCGTGGTCACCACTCACCATATTTCTGTCGTAATTGTGGTTCACAGTGACATTCAAGGCAAAATAGTGCAATGATTTGCCGATTCCTTTTGAAATGTTGAGGTTACTCCGTCCCTCTTGTCAAAAGTTCCTCCACCCCCTGATAAAGCCGTTGATCTCTGAAGCACAGTTTCTACATCCAGGCTGGCAACTGGCTGATGGTGGCTTAGTACACGTGGGTTGTGGAGCTGGGGTACACTTCCGGCTACCCTCACACAGTTTAGGCAGTAGGTCGATGCCGTCGACCAACGTATGGCCCGCTCAGCGCCCATTGGACTTGGTCATGTGAGAGCTGAATACAGGCTGTGAACAATTACAGTTATGCATCCCAAGCAGGGTCGACCGCTTCGCTGCAAAGGTACTACCATTGACGATGCACCCATGAGCACATATATATTTTACGTTAGATGTAGGAGTAAACAGTGCGTCATCAAATATATCACTCATTATAATTGTGCTTGTCCTTCCTTTCTTTAGTTAGCACGATCGTTATATCCTGCCAATAGTTCATAAATAATGATCTACAGAAGGTCCTCGGGTTACGTCGGACACACTGTACGGAGTTTCGTGATTACGACGCCATTTCCCATAATATAATACATCATCAGGCATTGCTATATGAGGAAGACGTCATTGTTTTTTTTTTCACCAGGTGTATTGGATTGTGCTACATTCGCTATCTCGTTTTATCGTTTCTTGGGGGGGGACTTTTTGCCCTTCATTATGACTACCAAGCGTAATGCAGACTCATGGGTGCTGATGTAGGTGATTTCCGACCTATGTTGAAAATCAGGTTACGTCGCGCCGTAGGAACGGATCTACGACGTAAGTCGACGATCCACTGTATTCCGTTTAGATCGCGTCGAAAGATAGGAATAAACACTACAGTGTAACCCGGATATAAGATACCCTGATATAAGAGAAACCCGGATATAAGATATATTTTCTATGGTGCCAAATTAGAGCCATACTTACCTAAACAAAATAGACCAAACCAGGATATGAGAGAAACCCGGATATAAGAGACTTCTCCGGTCCCGACAACTCTCTTATATCCGGGTTACACTGTACTTGGTTTCCATGAGAAAATGAAAGAAAGGAAGAAGCAACAACAGGAGTGTTTAATATGGTCTCCAGACAAATACTTCATAAATAATGGACTATTCCGTTTTGACAAAGAAATCACATATCATAGACGCAACATGGGTTCAATGAGAAAATGAATTAAATAAACAAAGGAAGACAGAAGCGTTCAAAGACTATTTCAGTGAAATGGAAAACGTTGTCAATTTCAGATCTTTTTGTTTTTTTTCCTACTTCAATCAGTAACTTAAAAATTAAGAAGATTTATCAGAATTTTAAAATAGGGAAAAACCGCGAAACTTTCACAGGTCTTTCTTCTTATTATTATAGCTGGCCACTCGTATTCGAGGATACCGTATTCAGGCGCATTTGTGTTTATTCAACACACACAGAACCTACCTGTTGTTTATACTGCAATCTATGCTAAGCAGACTTTAGTCACAGTTTCTGGGAAAGAGAGTGATCTAAAAACCTAGCGGGATCAACAATTTGAACAAGGCTCAAACCCTCGACCATCCGCCACAATGACTTGTGACTTCGTGCTAGCACAGCTAGGGTTCCGTCTACCCAATTTCAACCACAATATAGTTTTCAGGCACTTTCCAAAGCTGCCGCACTCTGGGATCGACCTCCCCCAGTCCGATAACATCAGAACTGATAAATGGACCATGGTGACACTCGAACCCGGGTCTCATGGTCATAAGTCGAACGTTCTCAACACTTGGCCATGTTGTTATTATTATTACTTTAAATGACAATAATATGAAACACTCAATAAGAAAGGAACAAAAGTCTACAATTAACATCAAATATATGAGAACATTTTCTTATTGTTGCTGTTAAAACTATTTGGAAGATAAATAATAGACGTAGAAATTGACTACTCTGAGCCAATAGTAAACAAAACAAAATAACCGTTCCGTATCGAATATAAACCGATCAAACATTTTTAACCAATACCTCGAATCTATTTTCTTATGTCCTAAGCAAATCATGAATGTAACTAAGAAATTTTAATCTTGCCACAGAATAAGGTTATACTAACCCTATTATAAGTGCACTTGTCCCTCCGTCGTTTTGTTATTTGGCACGACCCTTACGTCCTGTCAGTACCTTATATATAATGGGCAAGTCTGCGTTTTGATCGCGTGGAAAGAGGGAAATGGCAATACTTGGTCTCAGTGAGAAAATGAGAGCGACATAGGAAGATAAGAGTGGAGAATTATATAAGAACAGATACTACAGTTTGATCTTAGTCAAAAGGGCGAAAAGCGTTTATTTTTCAGTGCGCCCACATCGCAACCGAATGTGACACAACGTTGTGGTTTAAAGTGAGTTTAACGACAATCGAAAAACTGCCTATGCCCCCTATGGTCAATATATATATATATATATATATATATATATATATATATATATATATATATATATATATATATATTACGATCCAAATGTATTAAATTTAAACATGGAATACTAGTATTTGAGCCTTATATATATATATATATATATATATATATATATATATATATATATATATATATATATATATAGAGAGAGAGAGAGAGAGATAGAGAGAGATTATCGTTAAGAGAAATGTTCGTAAGACTGGAACTTGGCTAAAAAAATAACGGAAGTTAAGAGTTTAACGCCTCCTGTCAATATCTCATAAATAATAGACTATTCCGTTTTGACTGCGTGGAAAGGAGAAAAGACACTACTTGATTTCAGTGAGAAAATGAAAGAAAGAAAGATGGCGAATATCGAAGTCTTTAACGGCTGTTTCAGTCAAATGGAAAGATTTTCATTTTCAAATCTTTTCATTTATCTTCACATCATAAAATAACTTAAAGCATTTATATTTACGATAGTTATGTTACTGTTTTGTTAAAGTTATCAATTTCAAATATTTATCTACGCGATAGTGGAATTTCTACGGATGTTTTGTTGTCGTAGAAGTGGACATGAGCTTATTCAATTATTAACTTTAAAGTTAAGAATTAGATTCCTTGGGCTCCCCGTCTTGGTGTAATGTTTAGCAAACCTGTCTCGCAAAGCAGTTACGACTGAGTAGCGGGTTCGATCTTCACTGGGTGGGCCCCATACTTTCAGCCTTGTGCCGCATCTCAGCTACGCTTGGAAAATCCCTAAGAATTAAGACTCCTCAGAAAATTTAAATAGGACAAGTGAAAAGTTTCAAGTTTTTTTTTTTTTTTTAGTCAAAAGTTAGTATATCTGACAACTGTTCCTTCTAGAAACAGGTTTAGGATACTAACACCTGAGCTTGGTACTGATTAAAGTTCAAGTAATTAGTCCATTAATCAGATGTTGACGATTGAATTTCTTTGACACTGCAGGCCATTCAAAGTTATAAAACGTTTGCGTTGGCTTTTAACTTAAAATATTTCAATGGGAAATTTGTTTTAGATTGCGACTAAAATTGTTGGGCACTTTGTTTAGTCTTGAATAATTAGCGGCCCCTACTTGTGTCGTGAAAAGGTCAGAAAAAACGTTTTCGCCTCAGTACACTTCACACGTCAATTGTCGCATTCATCCAATTTAAAATTTTTCAAAAACATTTTTTTTTTACCGCTCTGTTTCAACGGCTTTTATGCTTTAATCAAAATATAAAACTTATTCATTTATAAATTCCGATCTGTTTTCTGAGTCACATTTAATTTCTATTTCTTTTCTTTTCTAAATACTTTTTTCGTTTCTTCTTATCCCTACATTGTACCCAACCTTGTTTCTTCAGAGGACGGGAGTGTCCTTGATGTTAAACCATTTCCAACTTCTTGACAAAATAAAAAAAAAATCTTTCTCACTCTCTCTCTCTTTCTCTCTCTCTCTCTCTCTCTCTCTCTTTCTACCTCTCCATCATCAAGCAGTAATATTTCCCCAACACTCCCCAGGACAACAACTACCCCATCGATCTTGAACAAACATTGACACGACCAATCCATCAATTTCGTTCGTTGAAAGCAAGTGGCCGCCATTATATTTTTCCATACATCATCATCATTTTCGCCCAAACAACAATGGAGCTTTTTCGGTTCACTTTGATCCATTTTTCCTTTTAAACCATTAATCTTTGCTTAAATCTTCCAGTGGGACACCGAATCACGTTCTATAATCTTCGGTTATCTTTATCATCCATTATATTCCTGTCTTGCTTATCTTATATGCGCCTTTGTTTAGCTCTACTCTCTTGTGATCTCGACAGGCTACCGGCTTTGCTCATTTAAGAAAACGCAAGATAACGAGGCGTTCTTTCACACTGTAATAGTTCGTTCCGTCAAGGTGATAAGAAGAAATCTTTGAAATAATCTTTTCCAACGACTTGATATTTCTTTTCCATAGAAAACATTAAATATCAGATAAATTAAACTGACGCTGTATAACTTGTCTCACCTCCCATATTTTTAGGCATATTCCGTGTTTTATTTAGCAATAGATTTTCTGAGGTAAACTTAAGTGCGAAGACGAAATTTCGGCACAAACTTCCTTCTCCCCAGGAAGTGTCTTTTAAGGAACCAGCATCGTGGTAAAATTACCAACATTACTGGCGAGGAAGGCATTCACTTAGTGATAAGAACTCCATTTCAAAACATGGATCTGTCCGGAAATTATCCAGCCATTTCATTTTAATAAATTAATTTTTTTATACCGCTGTTCGCCCACTAGAAGAGCCACTCATTATAGAGTGCTACTAAATTAATTTCTTGTAAGGTCATAGAAGTAAGGAAGCATGTTATGAGGATATTTTGGTAAGATAACGGTCGAATTTAGATGGGAAGATGTTAAGACTGTGGTGATTGGAAAAACATTCTTTCAGGAGTTTGTTCCAGATTGCAACTGTTCTGAAGAAGATGTCTGAGTTAAACTTCCTCCTTACGAATGGAATATGAAGAGGATGATTGACTGATTCATTTTCTATGGCTTGTGAACCTTTTGAAGTTTATTTAAAGCCGGAAAATATTTTTACATTTCAAGGTTTTTTTTTTTTTCAGTTAATAATGATTTAGTGACACAATTGTTAAGATTTAACCCATATCTGGTGGGGGAGGAGGTGGATTCATCCCTTTACCAAGGGTATTTGTACGTAAGTAAATATAACGAAACCCAATTGGAAACTGGATTATCCGATTAACAATTCCGAACCAGGGAACTATCCGATGAGAAATTTAGTTATTGATAGTTATAAAGGCGTTGGTTAGATCCAGTGACAGACCCAAAGAGTGTGAGTTCAATACCCGGTTAAGGCAGTGGAGAACTTTCAGAGGGAAAATTAGCAGGAGATAACTGATAACTGACATCCATCAAACATGGCACGTGGAACTAGAACAGCCTACCTCAGGGATCGAAATAAAGGGTTCAGTTCGAAATTCCAACCACCTAAAGAAGGCCGGAGCGTACAACGGCCGAAACGTTGTGACAAATATGGCGACAAACATGAGGACAATAGTCCGCATAATGTAAATACTGTACATAATACCTCATCTCAGAAATATAGACAGACAATGATAGTTATATCATATTTTTATGACAGTGACGATCCATATATTTCGGGGTGATAACATTACACACACACACACACACACGCACACACACACACGCCCGCGCATATATATATATATATATATATATATATATATATATATATATATATATATATATATATAATGAATAAAAATGCCTTCATTTGATTGATTGATTGATTTATTATTACATTGTAAGAATATTTTTGGAGGTAATAATGCTTTAGTTATACAAGTTTTATTAATTAAAATATAATTTCACTATTCCATTGTAGGCCTTTACTTGTTAACCATTACACAACCCTTATACAGTTTATGCCGAAAAGTGGGGAAAATAACGGTTAATAGCTTAAGATTGTAGTAGTTGTGGAAGCATCCTCTTGGGAGTCGGTTCCACAGAGCAGCGGTTCGTGAAGCTGGTCGAGCGGAACTACTCACTACTGTTATGTAAGTTACTGTTATGCTGTTATGTAAGTGGCATTGCTGGTCCTAGCCATGAAGGCGTAACCAAGGAATGCAGTTCGTCTGAGCACTTTCCATAGAAGCAGGGATAGAGCAGTGCGAGAGAGGTTGCAGGATGGAAAATAATTTGTCACTCACAAGGATTCGGAGGCGATTTTGGATTCTATCATGACTCGAAAATGAGAACTGGGCAGCTCCTGTCGAAATATGATAGTAGTCCGCTTTAGGCCTTGACTTGTTAACCACTACACGACGTCGAAGTGCCTGTCGGCTTGCAAATACAACACAAATCAGCGCTGGTTTTATTTATTGTAATTTTTATTGTATAGTTTGTGTGGTAGTTTCGTTTTCGATAACTTATCAACCCGTTGCACGTTATTTAAATCCAGAAACTATTTTTAGATTGTGAAATTTGGGGATTGCAACCTAATATTTTAGCTATGCAAGTGATACTAATTAACACATAGCTGATGGGAAGAAGTTGTCAATTCATATCTTTCCCAAGGGTATTTGCGCTTAAATGTATATAACGAACAGGAATTGGAACTTTGAAAGTTGTCCGATTATCGATTCCAAGCCATTATATACTACACCACCCGCACATCCAAGCCTAGAGCATATGTTATTCCCAAGTGGTCAGCCATTTGGGTAATAACAGTGGTGGGCATTGCTTAACTTCAGTGATCATACGGGAACCGGTGTTTCGACGTGATGTGGCCGTAATAAGGGAATGAGGATAAGATGACTTGGTGTACGAAGACTAGCGGATCCTAGCTGTGAATGCTTGAATTGGCAAAGCCAAAGAGTGTTCTTCACTAGAACATCCACCTTATCGATAAAGTGGCGAAAGGCTAGCACCATTTTGTCTGTGGGAAAGGTTTTTTTAGGGTGGAGAAAAATATAATTACCAACAAGTCCACATAAACGCTATAGAAATCGATCGAAACTGGAACGCGAGGATTGGACAGGCATGGACGGCAATTTATTATTTTTTTGTCTTATCTGTGACTCTTATAAAAAAAAGAGAGCATGGCTGAAGGATTCAGATACTATCCGAAGTGCTACAAGAAACTGACAATTTTGCCTGCATCTTTATAGATGTATCATCCATCTGAGCTCCACTTGAGCCCACGTGTGGATTTGTATTTCAATAGGGATCCAAAGCAAGGAGCTTCATTGATGTTTGGTTTAACATAAGCATAAACATGTATTTTTGGTCATTTTTAAGGTATTGCTGGGAATTTCACTGCAAAAATGTATTGATAGTAATCTTATTATAAAATGTATTTTTCTAATTTTAGAGTTACATTGATTGTCATTTTCAATAAAAAAAAAGTATTGTCGGCTATTTTCTATAAAATGTATTAACGTTTATTTTACTATAAATATAAATTGTCGTTTATTTTGCTATAAAAATGTATTGCTGGTTATTTTACTATAAAATGACAGATGACTGCACCGATATAAAACAGGAATCAACTCAACTGAAATTACGCAAAATAGCCAAATGGCAGGAAGCTATATAAATACCTTGAGCAGAAAGTTGGAGAGCCTCAAATCCTTGTGAGAAGTTTCGAACGTTCCTTTGTGAAAGTACACAACCTCAAGGCCGAGATTAATATGACGGAATCTAGACGTGAATGAATAATAATTGTTGTTATATACCGTACCTATGAACACTAATTGTTATGTCCCGATCCTCATAAATACGTTGGACACGATTGTAAGAGTGGGTAATATGCTGTCTAAGTAGTCCACCGATAGCAGTGGTTTACCAACTTCACGCCGCTGGCGAGTATTGTATATTGTTGATGCTAAAAAGATTACTATTTCATTTCCAACCTCCGTTTGGGTTATTCCTCATTCAGTAACCCTTTCTAGGTTACAACAATTATACGTATGAAAGATTTAGTCGCCTATTATTAGATGTTACTAACAAAACGTTATATAAAATCTGAAAACTCGTTCAGCGCCAGGTAGATATCCAGATATCACAATATGAATGATCTAGGAGGCGTGGGTCTTGAGAAACGTTGAATCTGCACCCCCAAGAGTTATGCCTCAACTGCTGATGGCGGTACAGTATCTGTTAGATTTGTACAGTCTAACAGATGCTGTACCGCCATCAGCCCATACGCCAGTGACAGTCTCGATTGCAATGAATGCATGTGAAGACGCTCTCCTCCGACGTCTCCTTGTTGTTTTCTTCCCTTTGAGCAAGCTTGTCCTCGGCGGCAAGTCTTCGTTTGTCGTCTTCTCGCTCCGTCCATAGTCGAAAACCTGAACGATATGATGTATTGTCCCAAAAAGAATCTTACACAAGATTTGAAAAATCTGCTCCTTTAGTCATTAGAAATAAAACGTCACTCAGTATACAACCTACTAATGTCTTAATTCTCATTGAGTAACCCCATGGGAAAGTATCGACACATTCACAGTAAACTATCCCCTTATTGATTGCTAAATCATATCAAGCAAATGGTTTGCGAGATAATCAAAATGGATGCATATCTTTGGAAAAATCTTGTACACCTTTGACAGATGTTTCATCATTACCTTCGTTAGCAAACTTATGACCAGCTTTGGTTGTATGGATGTGGCGCATCTGAGTAGCTGACCAGTCCTCTCCACTTATCTCAGTATATTCATTAATACATAGCGTGTCTCAGGTCAATTAGACCAGACGAAATCTATCCCTCTTCGCAGTCAAAAATGTCATTCTGCAATAAGGGTTTCTTCCACAGTTTTTATTATTATTAAAAGTAGGAGAGGAAATTTTCATGACGGGTTCTTATGAAAACGAGACTCATCAAGGGAAAGAGAGTTTATCAAGAAAATTGTTTCTCTTGTGCAAAGCAAATCTATCAGAGTCTGTCTATATTTCTGAGATGAGGTATTATGTACAGTATTTACATTATGCGGACTATTGTTCTCATCTTTGTCGCCATATTTATCACAACGTTTCGGCCGTTGTACGCCCCGGCCGTCTTCAGGTGGTTGGAATTTCGAACTGAACCCTTTATTTCGATCACTGGGGTAGATTGTCCTAGTTCCACGTGCCATGTTTGATGGATGGCAGTTATCAGTTATATTCTTCTAATTTTCCCTCTGAAAGTTCTCCACTGCCTTAACCGGGTATTGAACTCACACTCTTTGGGTCCTGTCACTGGATCTAACCAACGCCTTTATCCACTCTGCCATGTGTCCATCTGGGTGTGAATTTCTGGGTATTATAAACCTAATGTTTTCAGCAACCATTTTTACCAGTGCTCATATTGCAATTTTGCTGTTATCAAATCATGTTTTTACCGGAGCTCATATTGCAACTTTGTTATTATTACTTTTCTCTGGCACTCCTTATTACTGGTTCCCATAGTGTATTTATTTCTATGCTTGGTCATAAATACTGTGCAAATCTATCAGTATAAATATCTAAGAATTAACTTAGCTTTCAAAGTAAAACCAAATTTACCCCATTAAACCAATCCTGGCATTAAAAGAAGTTCAACTTTGTTCCTCCTCAGTGCACACTGCTAGTGGAGCGGGCATGTTTACACTATAACAGCAGCAACACAACTGACGCGATCAAGAATTCAATTTCCATCATGTGACCACATTAGTACCAACTACAGACACGTATGAGTAGAAGACGGTGTGACAGTTCATTCTCTCGCACTTCTCGCTTGTGAAAACCCCTTCCGGCTTTTGCCTTTCCAATCAACTTTGATGTTCAAAAATTTAAATGCAATGTCATTCGTTAACTTTTCTCTTTTTCTTGTTCTTTTAATTTTCTTGCTTCGGGTGAATATATATATATATATATATATATATATATATATATATATATATATATATATATATATATATATATATATATATATATATATATATTCTTGTCTCCATGCTAAAGAATACTGGATGTAAGTGTGAAGTCATGAACTTCTACCTTCTGTGGCCAAAAATAAACCCAGGTCAAGTTTGACCGTCTAGAGTAAAACAGTGGTGTCTATTTCGGCACCATGCCACAGTTGTAACTTCAATGGGAGATAGTATTTAATTAAATATTAGATCACGTGATGAGTAATTTGCACTTCTGGGGAACAACTTCAATGATAAGTGTATTATCTTAACTACTAATCATATATAATCATATATACTAATCAGTCCAAATTGGAATACACTTAAATTTTGCATTAGAGTGGCAGCGTACACAGTGGATTAAAAGGAAAATATTATCCTCTTCCATACGAATGTAAATGCTCCATACAACTTGACCAACATGTTATAGTGAAAGTACGGATACTTTTTGACTTACTCTCGTAGATTAAGTCTGTGTTAAATTTTTTCCGTCTTGGGCATGACGATAAACTATATCCGCCTCCCGGATAAGACAAAAAACTGCATCCACGTCCTGGGTAAGACGTTAAACTACATCCATGTCCTGGGTAAGACGATAAAATACATCCGCGTCCTAGGTAAGACGATAGACTAAATCCGACAGCAAGGCCTTTGATCGGGAGGTTTGGAGGAGCGTGGAACCGCCTCTTAATTTCTGGTGTTCCCAAGTCCACCCTGACCCGGAAGTAGTAGCAACTGTTAAGGTCAAGGTATGGGCAAATAGTTAACCACCAAACTGGTGTCAAAATATGTAAAATAGGTTTTAATACTTTTTGAAAAAAAATATTACAACCTTTAAATTTTACAAGAAAAAATTATTACCAGCAATACACTATTGCTAGCAATAATTTTTTGGAAAAATATTATCAACAATACATTTTTGAAAAGAGAAATATTGCCTGTAATACATTTTTTCGAAAAAATATTACTAGAAATACTTTTTTAAAATAAATATTACCAGCAATAAAAATATTATATTATCCATTAAACGTGGCACGAGAAACTAGAACAGTCTACCCCAGTGAACGAAATAAAGGGTTCAGTTCGACATTCCAACCTGAAGAAGGCCGGAGAGTACAGCGGCCGAAACGTTATAATAAATACGGCGACAAAGATGAGGACAATAGTCCGAATAATGTCAATAGTGACATAATACTTCATCTCAGAAATATAGACAGATAATAAAAATCTTGTCGGCATTAAATAACACATTGAGGTTGATATGCCGTAAAACAAGGCAAACCAAACCAATCAAATTTTTCAATTGCTTTTTTTATTATCATTACAAAAAAATGGTTTCTTATTGTGTTTTCAGTTTTGTTTTCAAAAGTGATAGCACTGGGAACTTTTCTACGTAGCAAATATAGAAAGCGATATCTTGTTCTGATTACAGTAAGAATTTTATAAATTATCCTCCACGAAATAATACAAAACTCCGTGTTTCCTTTTCGGGTAAGCAGCCAGTTTACGGAAGCCATCTTGTGAAGAGCTGTCATTTTTGCAGAATAGCAGCCATTTTTGCGAAGACAGCTATATTTACAACCTTCATTTTTCTATTGAAGCAGCCATATTTGTACAGAAGATATCTCGTCTGATAGCAACTGTTGCTTGGAGTGAATACCGTTATGTTGAATTAAAAATTCATTGTCAACAACACATCATCCATTTAACTGCAACGAGTCTGAAAAAATACGTGTTAATGGGAACAGATCTACACTTAAATTTCTATCAGTTTGCATTTCACTGAAAGCAGCAATATTAATGTCTCAAAAACAACAAACATTTTCCAAAATGCTGAACACATTTTTAATTACATTAAACAGAGAATAAAATCAACGAATTTTAAATAAATGAATACAATTTTATTTTTTTCAAATTACTTCTTATTTGTGCCGTTTTCTTTCATAACGTGGGTGATCATGACTCTCCACAACTTCCTTTCAGTTGCTCATTTAATATTTTTTCGTTATCCCTCTCACTCCCAGTTCTGCAGTCTATTTACACAAGCTTTTTAGGCAGTCGATTTTCTGTTTTCTTGCGGTCCTATTGATTTAAGACTATCAAATTCTCCAAGAACTTTTTACTTATTATGTCTCCATTTGCTTGTATTTTTCTTACAACTTCCTTGTTATTCACATATTCGCTCCATGCTACATCCAGCATCCTTCTGTAGAACCACACGTCGCATCTTTTGTTGCATATTGAATTCTTTTATGATATCCGTCGATCTCGAGAAAACTTGGATCTGCGCTCTCAGCTGCCGATGGTGGCGACAGCATCTGTAACACTCTAAATGTCCACACGGGAGTGACAGTCTTGATTGCAACGAATGCATGTGAAGACGCTCTCTCCCGATGTTGCTTTGTTGTTTTCTTTCCGTCGATGATATTTTCGCCGGCGGAGAGACTTTCTTTTTGATCTCCTTGTTTCAGCCCTCGGTGTAAATCGCGTCTCCAGCGTGAGAAATCATTGGCGATTTCTTCCCACCTCTCAATGTGCTTGTCCATCATCCCCATGTCCTTGAAGTTAACATGAGGTCGCCCTCGTGCCCCCTTGCCAGTGGATAATTCCTCGTACAGAAGAAAAAAAATCTCCGGAACCCTCCATCCGACATACAATTTATATGTCCAAGACAGCGGACCCAGCGCTGTTGAAGAAGGGCGTATAGGCTGGGTAACTGGGCACGAGTGTGAACTACGGCATTGGTGACCCGGTCGGACCAACTGATGCCCAGAATGCGCCTCAAAAAGCGAAGATGAAAGCTGCTAAGCCGTCTCACCTGTCTGGAACAGAGGCCTTAAGTATCGCTGCCGTAGAGCAGCAGGCTGACGATACATTCCCTATAGGCTGAAATTTTGGCGTTTGTAGTAAGCTTTCTATTCTCCCAGACAATCGAAGTCAACCGGACAAACGTGATGGTAGATATGTCTGTTTGCCTCGGTGTCTAGGGAGAGGATGTCTGCAATGGTGGTGCCAGATATATGAATTCCTGAACTACCACCAGGTCGTAGTTTTTGATTTTGATATTGAATTAAATATGTCATTTGTGGTTTTCATTATTTGTTTAAGATTTTTTCGCAAAATCTTTTATCTGAGACCACAGTTAAAGGAAGCCATTTTTCGCAATAATATAAATTATGTTTTTTCCCCGAAAATATATAGACTGATCCAATATCATAACTTCATAGTTTGGTTTGGTTTGGTTTGGTTTATTTTGTTTAACGGCATATCAACCTCAATGTGTTATTTAATGCCAACAACATTTTTAGGATAGATTCGTATGAATAGAGTATGTATTCTTTGGTTTAGATTGGTTTGGTTTATTTTGTTTTATGGCATATCAGCCTCAATGCGTTATTTAATGCTGACAAAATTTTTTATTTAGATCTGTTTCTGGTAATATATTTCCTTCAAAATTCTATTGCTGGTAATAGTTAACTATTTGCCCATAGCTGGCACTTTAACAGGTGCTACCACGCTGGATCAGGGTGGACCTGGGAACACCAGCAATTAAGAGGTGGTTCCACACTCCTCAATACCTTCTGATCAGAGGCCTTGTGCTGGAAGTAGTTTAACGTCTTACCCAGAACGCGGATGCAGTTTAACGTCTTACCCAGGACAACATAACTTCATAGGATAAATATCATTATTTAAATTTTACAACGGCCAGTTTTTAATCCACACCTGACGATTTCATGAAACAGAGTTGAGCTAGACGGGAAGAATAAAATGTATATTTATTCATTAGTAGTAAAAATATTAGCAGTTATTATCCAAGGAACACTGTTTTATTACCACCAGCACTCAACGTACGATACTTTTTTTCTTTGGACTTTGGACTTGCATGATAGATGATCATTTTCAGCTAACGTACCTTCTTGGTTCTTTCTTTTTTATACCTTTTTTCTCCCCCCCCTTTGGTATTGGTTTGAATATTTGCAAATCAAGACGCCGAAGGTTTTCCAAGCAAGTATAGTTTCTTATACTTATAAGATAACTACTACTACTACTACTACTAATATATATATATATATATATATATATATATATATATATATATATATATATATAAGAGAATTTCTCCGATTTAACCCGTAGAGTAGAGAATATTTATGAATAAAAATGACTTTATCAATGCAAAATACGAAAGTTTTCGTATTTTGCTTTGATAAAGTCCATATTCAACGAAACGCGTCAGCAATTACTCGTTTTCCTATTGCCAATTTTATTCATATATATATATATATATGCACGGTGGATAGCGACTCAGTTTCAGGAATCGTAGAGCCGAGTTCGAATTCCTGTCAAATCCATTACATTCACTTACATTCTAATACCTTTGGAAAAGGTATTAATCCTCATCTTCTCCTTCCAGCTATGGGTAAATAGCAGAACGGTCTGGGTTCTATAGGCTTGGATGGTAACTGGTCTAGAGAGACAACTTTGGATTCAAAACCTGCGGAGGTTCGTTTTGAGGAACTTGTGTCACATAGTGCACCAGGTCTCTATGTTCGGCCCTTCAAAAAGTGTGGTTGGTTCTGCACAAAACCTTCACCACTATAATCAAATCTCATGTGCTGGTGTCTGGCTTTTGGTCCCTATGAACTGAGCTGTTTTATTTTTAATCCGACATTTTTATCACTTCAAAGGTGATTTGTAGTGGCTACTCCTTGTCTAGAATAAACGCCCCTATTTTTTTTTAAATTTATATTACATCTATCGATTTTCAAACTCGAAAAAATCGGAGATTACATTTCCATTATTAAAAACCTATCGAGTGCTCAGGCCAAAATGCGTAATGCAAACACTTTCAAATGAAAACGAGACGTCTATTTCAAACACGGGCATCCGAAAAAAATAACGTTTGATTAAATAAAGAAGGTAGATTTAAGATAAATCTGCTAATTCTAAACTAATTGCTTTGTTTACGTTTCCGAAACGAAACTGATCCGATATCGGCTTTCAAGGAAAAATATGATCGAGAGATTGTGTGTTCTTTGAAAAAAAAAGTGGGGGGTGTATTAGAACCATGCTGCGTGTGGCATTTCCTGTGGCTGAGCGGTCTCAAGCTCCCTGGATTAAATGGTTGTTTTTTTTCCTAGAAATTGCAACTTTCTCTTTAGTAAAATTTACTCTAGTGCGCAGACCGATTGACGTAATACACACTGCTTAAAATTAAGAAAAACCTGGCGATTGTTTCAAGCACAGGTATCCACTAAAAAGTTTAAAGTTTTATATATATATATATATATATATATATATATATATATATATATATATATATATATATAAGTTAACATGGCGTAACGATTGCATATAGCATGAAACAGACTGTCGCCTCTAAGTGTTGACTTCTATGTTCACTTTTATATTTACACACGCTCTATCTCTGATATTGAGCACTATTTACACACGCTTCATCTCTGGTATTGAGCACTTTATTCCATAAATATAGCACACCTTAAGACTATATTTCTTTATATATATATATATATATATATATATATATATATATATATATATATGATTGTGTGTGTGTTTGTATTAAAAGCTTAATTATGTAAGTAATTATATAAATTGAAATCATGGAAAGATTGGCGATTAGTAAAATTTTCTCTATTGCGCAGACAGATTGATGTAATACACACTCCTTAAAATTAAAGAAAATGTCGTGATTGTTTCAAGTACAGGTATCCACTAAAATGTTTGAGGTTATATATATATATATATATATATATATGGGGGGGTGTATGTCTGTGTTTTGTGTGTATGTACTAAAAAGCTTAAATATGTAAGTAATTATATAAACTGAAGTTATGGAAAGATTGGCGATTTGTACGTTGTCTAAAATCTGAACGTTTCGTTTAAAGGCAGATTCCTGCTTGTGTGTTGGAACAGGATTAGCCGAGCGTTCATCTGATGGAGAAAGTTGCATTATTGATATTCATTGGAGGTGTTAAAAAAAAAACAATCTGATCTGATTTGAAATCATCTTAATGAAAGAACGAAGACCGCAAAAAATGAAGTTAACACTAATTTTGTCTTTATCAAAATTGCAGCTTTAAAATTAATATTTTGTAGTTAGCGAAAGGATACAAAAGATGTTAAACAGAAAGAAATAGAGAGAAAAAGTGCAAAGAATTGTCAATTTTTTATACTGATGGCAAGAATACTGAAGCTGCTGTAGTTTTTTTGTTGTTTTTTTTATAAATATTAAGGGTAGTGGAGCCGAGGTTTTGAATGTTGGTAGCCAGCTTCGTCGAAATATGGCAAGGTTGGGAAAAAGGGAAAGACGATTTAATCTAAATTCACATTGGTTTAAATTCTATTTCAAAATTTGCATATTAAGGGTCCCTGCTGAATACAGCACTGATAACCAATGGCCTGGATAATTTCTTTATCTCTTTAGCTTTCCTTCGATCGGCTGCATGTACATTTGCGCATGCGTGTGCCTCGTCAGTGCCGCTTTCCGTACGTGTACACAGAGACGGTGTGTATGCGACATTAGGCACGGGGTTTGGGTATGCGTCTGTTTCAGTTCCGTGTATTTATTTGCATATGCGAGAGACCTAATCCTGACTTCGATTCAAGAATCAACACAAGTAAAATTGTGGCTACACGCTCATAAAAAGAAGTCTCCTGACGTTCGCAAGGGCTTAACCGAATCGCATGACGGATCGGCCGATAGGAACCAGCCATGAACTCGGGTTTATGCGAGTTTTATACCCACTGACAATGTTTGATAATGGTTGAAGTATTTGATAGTGTTTTACAGCCGACATAATTATTAGTCGCGTCGGTGTTAAAAGCTTTAAGTTTTCACCTAGCTACAGAAGGAAAGTTCATTAAGGTTACTTGTTGCTGAAATTACTTCAGATTATTGATATGAAAACGACGAAAAACATTAGAATTGTTCAAGATATTATTTACATTATTTACAACAAATCGTCATCATCGTTTATAAATTCGCTTAAGTGATTTGCGTTCTCCTATCTTCGATGAGTAGAAGAAAAACGGCATTATTAACACGATATTTACCCGCCCACAGTGGTGGGATACGAAACTTGGCTGTCAATAAACATACAAATGAGCCGAGGAAAAAACGTGGCCAGTACTCTGCTGCCACTATCACGACGGAGTCGATATTTCACCAAACCTCTCTTTTTTTGCAATGAGAGAGGTACTGCCGGAAATTTGGAATCACCGGTGCCAGGGACATCTCAAAGCTTTTTTCGTGAACTCTCCAAAGACAGAAATATTGCAGAGAAGTGGAGAACTGATTCTGGATTTTAATCCTAGATCAAAGGCGGAGAAGAAAAGAGGCAGTATTGTTAATACGATCACGAAATTAATCAGCTTCCTATCTATCAGCCCCCCCACACACACACACACACGCACACACACGCACACACGCGCGTGCGTGTTTGTGTGTGAGCTACTAATAAAAAAACGCATCTGGGGAACTCCCTTCCGAGTTCTTGCTTCCCTGATAACTACAATCTTCAAAATTAAATGCAACGTCGATCGCCATTTACTTCAACCCTGTTCCTTTTTGTTATTTCTTCAATCCTCCGTTTCAATCTTCTCATTTTCATTCTCTTTCACTTTCACTTTCATTCTGCAATGTCATAGGTCCTGAACTGGTATCTCGTCTACAGTCGCTTTCTCACAGACGTGCCGTGGCTTCCCTCGGTCTTTCCTACAAGTATTTTCATGGAAACTGTTCCGACGAACTACTTTCGCCGGTTCCCAGGCTGCATGACTTTAAGCAAACTACTCAAACAACTTCTTCTTTCTCACTTCCCGCTTGCTTGCCTCCATGATAACGATAATCTTCAAAAGTGCAATGTCAATCGAAATCTTCTGAGGACTTGATCTTGTTCTTCGCCCTTCTCTTTATCATTTCCTCAACCGCGTTTCTTCACTCTTGCCCCCACCCTCTGTAACCTCTTGCGTGCTAGTTGCACTCCCGTTTTACTTTGGGTGAAATTCTTAAAAAAAAAAAAAATGAATTTCCTACAACCCCGCTGCAATCTAGTCTGCTTCAAGGGGTGAAACAATTTTTTAAAAATGCGTTTACAGCATAAGTAGAAACATTTAATATGGGTAACATTTTTAAAAGCATATTTTAATTAATTTCTCAACTTTGTTATTTATTTTTAATTCCACTTTTTAAAATGATAAAAAATTATATCTGCCTTAAAAAATCTGTCGTAAGTAAGCTAAAATATGTATTGGGGTGTAAATGCAAAATATATCAAATCCTGATTTTTAAAAATGACGTTTTTTTTAGATTTAATTATTTAATTTTCAGAAAGTTGATATAAATCATTAAAAAGAAATTAAAAGAATTCTATGAATTTACACCCAGTAGCTTTAGTTGCAAAATTATTGTTGCTGTCGTCTGTCATTTCACAGGGGAAAAATTGTAAGTATGCATATTTTATTATTATTATTATTATTATTATTAAGAAGAAGAAGAAGAAGAAGAAGAAGAAGAAGAAGAAAAACATTGGGTAATTGTGCATCTAAATAAAATAACAATGTATGCTGAATTATTTTGAATAAAAATATTCAGAGGTATCGTGTAAACATTTAATATAGGGCTGTTTTTATGTGCCTGTGTTTGTAAATAAAGTTCATATCTGATAGCAAATAAGGAAAACTTGAAGTAATATATTTTCATGCTATATGCAGCAAACGTTGCCACAGGTGGTTCTACAGAAGTACATTGAGAATATCCTGAACTGTACTGGGAGTTTTTAAGGGTAATGGGAGTAAAAAAAGGAGGGTTATCCTGAAAAACACTTCCTTTAATGCAAGTTCTCAAATAAAACAAAATATGGCAGATCACATTGCAGTGTTGATGCATATGTTCATGTTATTTCTATCAATCTACTTATCTGTCTATGCGTCTCATGTATATATATATATATATATATATATATATATATATATATATATATATATATATATATATATATGTGTGTGTGTGTGTGTGTGTGTGCATGTGTGTGTGATATATATACATACATATATATATATATATATATGTATATATATATACATGTATGATATATATATATATATATGTATAATATATATATATATGTATATATATATATATATATATATACATATATATATATATATATATATATATATATATATATATATTCATACACGTTTCATTAAATAATATAGACAAGTGTTGTCTATTTATTTTATGTAATTTTTTTTTCGGAACTTCCGATAAGTTTAATAACATTATCGTTGAAAGAAGAAAGAAATTCACAGTAGTGATCCATATTTTTTTTAATGCAATCTAAGCTTTCGGCTTACTTAAGCCATTATCGAAGATTTCAATTACAACATATTAAACAATATACGGACACGACAGTGATGATAGTCTGTCAATGTTTACATAGAAGATTTCTAACCAACGATAAACACGCGCATATAAGACGCTTAGAAATGACAACAGTCCGAACAATGTAAATAATGTAAATAATTACAATACCTTATCGTAGAAATATAGACACAATGGCCCACATGTAAATAGTGTTAATAATGTTGTTCATCATCCCAGAAATTCAGAGGAAAGAATGCTTTCACACAGTGGTAAAAAGAGTGAATTCCTACAAGATTGCGTACTTACTGAATTTCTCTCGGTTGCACCAACCCCACACGCAGGCCGCTAGTAGGCCACTGGCGGATAGCCTATGGCAACCCCAGCAATTCTCTGGTGGCAGTCTCCTGCAGGGCACCGGTGGGACTGTAGCGGTTCGCCAGTGGTAACATTACTGAGATAAAACGTCAGCGGCCCGACAGCGGCCCGACAGCGGCCCGACAGTGGGCCATCAGCAGTAATCCTTAGCAACATGTCACCCAGTGGTAGATTGGTGGCGTGGGTGTAGGGAAGGGGTACACGTTTCATGGTTTGAGAATTCCTGGTATATAGCGTCTTTGAAAATACGGTAATGAAATGCGTTCGGTTAAAATATCATTGGAAGAGATTAAGAGGAATTATCGACGAGTTTAAGAGAGAAAGATTTGTTTATTTATCAAGATTTGCTTTGTACAATACAAAAAGAAGTGGTGAGAAATAAAGGTTGAGACACTGTGTTGTGACAGTCCTTTAAATAGAGACGATCGGCCTGCCAGACTGCCTTGAAAATAAATCACGCAATTTATTAACTTGGCTTAGACAATGATCGCTAATGTGAAATTTTCTATTGATTGATTGATTCGTTTTTTTTACGAACAATCAAACTTTGTAGGTTATTTAAGCCAGAAAATATTTTTAAATGTTGTTCATGATGACGGTCGTCTTCGAGTATAGAATCCAGAGGTTAGCAGTGAATATTTCGAAGACAGCGTATTTCAGGTTAGCAGTGGATATCCCGGTAAAAGTAGCAGATCGTAGTTCGTCCTTCTGTTTCTCTTCGCCTGACAAGCTGGAACTGGACATTCGGGTAGGATAAACAAAAAGGCCGCCTTTATACACGACGGATTGAATATTCTACGTCTTCTGATTGGTTAACCTTCTATTGGTGGACTATAAAGTGAGTCAAGTCACTTGGGTAACGTCCTAGTACATAATGTATCCAAAAATTTAACATTTTTTTTTTGTTTTACAGATAATAATGATTTAGTGATTCAAGTATTAATAATTAACCCATAGCTGGCGGGGAGAAACTGATTCATGCCAAGCGAATACAACGAACACAACTGGAATTGGAACTCGGCTCTCCGATGCACAATTCCGAGCCATTATTCAATAAACCATCCGTACATACATGCTTACAGCATTTGATATTCCCATGAGGTCACCCCTCTAGATACTGATCAGGCTTTACATTGCTTAACTTCGGTGATCGTACGGTGTTTCAACGTGATATGATCATAAGGCCAGGAAATATTCTATCTAATCCACCAGACTGTATTAATTACCTTCGCATTACTAGCGTTACACGTTTCGAAAAATTTGAAACAGTGTACCACCGAAACTATTATTTTGAGATTAAATACCTGTTCTTGATTAGATCTCAGACATTTGGTAGGAAAGGTTGTTTTACTACCGATGTCCCGTCAGTGCATGCCATACAATGGTAGATATTTCGGAATTAAAGATACATAATTCTACACACATGTTGCTGTTTCTATCGTCAAATTGTTATTACCAAGAGAAAATTAGCCCTGGTTGACCACGTTAACAGATAAATCTATTTAAATTGAACCGGAAAGCGCAAATTGAATATAAAATGAGTGAAATTGTAGGCAAGTATATGATGATCCCGTCAAAACTCACAAATTTGGAATGAAATTTTATTACATTTTTCTATGATTTATTGTTTTTGTCCCAACTGTTGTACATCAGCCATCATATTCTGAATGATTTTGTCCAAGTCATTTACTTAGATGAGTGTCCTCCTGGATACACTGGATACTGAAAGTAACCTCCTATAATTTGAAAAATGTTTCGATTTTAAATCCCCCACAAAAGTTGTTAAACCATTAAAAAATAAATAAATTTGATCAATCCGTGTATCTGTCCTCCTCCGTATGGACATGTCGATGATTTTCTACGGTCCTGGGAGAAATTGAAAGAATCCATAAAAACAGATACACCTAATATAGGCGACTAAAAGACTGATATCATATAATAATTTACAAAGTTGTTGCGCAAGGCTTCGAGCATAGAGCTCCTAGTGAGGACCGAACTCACTAGTAAGTAATTGTTCTATCAAGACAAGCTTCTTTTGTTTGTTTGTTTTTCGTTTTTTTTGTTTTTTTTTGTTTTTGTTTTTTTGTTTTTTTTTAAGTAAGGTTCACGCTATACAAGCCCCAGGGTCACTCGAGTTAGACGGTTACAAAGTATGAGGTACAGTTTATGTTGATATGTGGAGAAAATAACGTTTAATCCTAGCGTTGAACAAGTTAAGATTGTAGTGACCAGGGAAACGTACTCTTGGGAGTCGGTTCCACAGAGCAGTGGTTTGCGGGAAGCTGCTGCTAGAGTGGAATTTATTTCTCATCGATGGAATGCCGAGGGGATGAGGGTCGTTCGCGACAATGTGAGTGCCCTGGCTTGTTCTAACCGTAAAAGTCAAAACGGGTGGAACCAAGCAGTACAGTTCATCCGACCCCTTTCCATGGACGTAGTCATAGAGCCAGATCCCATATGTGAGAGAAGGATATCAGAGTAGAAAATAATTTGTCACCCACAAGAACGCGGAGATGCTTTTGGATTATATCGAGACTAGATAATAAGGACCGAACAGCTCCTGTCCAACTATGACAGCAATACTCTATTTTAGGCCTTGACTTATTAACCATTACACAATGTCTAACTGCCCGTCGATTTGCAAATACGATGCAAATCAGCGTTTTTTATTATAATTTTTATTTTAGAGCTGATGCGTTTGATTCGTTTGGGAGGACTTATCAATCATTTTTACGTTATTTAAAATCAGAAAATATTTTTAGATTGTAAGATATTTTTTTTTTTTTTGAGCTAATAATATTTTACTTATACAAGTCTTACTAATTAACCCATAGCTGGTGGGTAGAGGTGAATTTGTTCTGAAAACACTCCAACGAGTGCGCAGGATCGCCTCGTCAGTGATGTTATGACTTGGAGTCATGATAAGTTTCGAGTCTTGCAACTCGTTCGCCCAAGAAACTCTACCGAAACAGTACTATTCCGACAGGAGATCACGAAGCAAAAAAAACAAAAAAACAAAAAAAAACGCCAAGCCCGCAACAAATGGACACATTAAGTAACTGTCACTGCTGACCTTGAAATTACAAGCGAACAATCATTAACGACCTACGTCACTTCCTCCTCAGCAACGAAGATACAAAAATAGACAGCATGCTCGTGTTTTTTGTTGTTTTTTTGTTGTTTTTTTTTTTCAATCTTAGGTCCACCACGCGGAAAGACCCACATTCTTAACGAACAGTTTGACATAACAGGTAAGTAATGGCAAGAAAAGTTTCCGTTCCTATGGAACGTTGCTTCAAAAAAAAAAAAAAAAAAAATTAAAAAAAGAATTCATTCTTTTTCCATGTGTATTTGCGCGTAACGAAGCCAACGGGAATTGAAACTCGGCTCTCCGATTAACAATTCCGAGTCATTAACCATTACACCACCCGCATATCCAAACTTACAGCTTCTGATATTCCCAAGCGGTAACCCATCTAGTCTGAATGTTGTTTAACTTTCGCTGATCGTACGAGTACGGGTGTTTCGACCTGATGTGGCCAAAAGCCTCATTAAAGAAACCGGACTATCTAAAACGACTACCGTCCTAAACTGAATACCATTTCTAACTAAGGAATACTTTTACTGATGCTCACAAATATTATTGAGAATCTTTGTGAACATCAGAAAAATAGAGAAACAAAACATTCAGTGAATAGAAAGTTTGCTATGGGAAACAAAATACAAAGATTATTATTAAAAGAAAAAAAAATCCCGAATGAGTATCGAATTCGGAATTTAAACGATCATTTATCATAAAACAATAAATAATCAAGGAAGTGTGGAGTACTGGGATAGGTGAATCGAATTCAAATCCTGGCTGAAATCGTAGCGATCATT
Organism: Acanthosepion lycidas; assembly: GCA_963932145.1. Taxonomy (NCBI): domain Eukaryota; kingdom Metazoa; phylum Mollusca; class Cephalopoda; order Sepiida; family Sepiidae; genus Acanthosepion; species Acanthosepion lycidas. The sequence continues at coordinate 81,994,581 of OZ010576.1, forward strand.
TTCTCAGAAACGCCATTGAAATAGACACCTACCCCCGCTAGCTATGGGCGAAAATATCAAAGTAGACTGGAGTCTCTTCTCTTATTGACAACCGGTCAAAAAGAAAGAAAACTTTGAATTCAAAACCGGTTAGGCGTGGGCTTATCAACCCTACCAGATAAAACCTATTCACTGTAGAAACAACAGCAGCACTATTTAGCATGATTTAGCTGTATCTCTATACCTTTCAGAGAGCCTAGTTTTCAAAGAAAGTGAGAGAGAGAAAAAAGGATCAGATAGAGAGGAGGTGGAGCATTGGGTAGTTAGCGACAATCTCAAAACAATCGCCATCGTGAGGTGTTACTGAACATTTTTCGACTGAAAACAATTTTTCATTCCAATGACAAACATCAGAATACTGCTCTGTGCCAACAGCTTTTCAGTTCACTCTGATTCAGAATCCATTCGAAGACTAAAATACAACTGTGGTTATAATCCGTTCCTCTTTACACCAGATTCTGTGGTGTTATTATATATAGCATTAGTAAAGTGATTCAAAATATATTTAATTACCTTTAATAAGCAAAATTATGGAAAGACTTGAAATATTAGAGAGAGCAATGTTGGCCGAGATGAAGAGGTCAAAATAGCAATAGATCACATTGTAATAGAGATGCTCACAGCCTTAGAGGATTTTTGATACTGACAAATTTGCAGTGGGGAGATGCCGCTGACTAAGAAGCCAGGTGCAAATTCGAGCTGCATCGGACAATCAGCCTAATGACTCATCATAATCTGAATTAGTGATGAATAGAGCGCGTAGCAGAATAAATGTGTTCTGGTGTAATGGATAATGAGAAAACAGATAGCCGAGTACGAATTCTAGTCGTGTTTCTTTACATTCACTTACGCACAAATATACTTGGGGAAAGATATGAATCTATCTCTTCTCCTCCCAGATATGGATTGAATAGCAGGACAGACTGGGCTTCATCGGCAATCAGTCTACCACAGAAAGGAACGCCAGTCTACTGTCGGAATATCCTCTGCCTCGCCAGTCACGAATCGAACGATACATGATCGCCCAAGTGTAGCTAACTGAGCAGAATAAAACCGGAAATATTTATTTGATAAAATTGCTAGGAATACTTGACTAAGTTGGGAAAGATTTTAGCAAACCTCCTTCATACAGATCGAAGACTAATTTAGTCAATACAAAAAAGAAAAAAATAGAAAGGAGCATAAAACAAGGATGTATCTTCGCAGCAGGCTTATTTAACCTTTACTGTGAAGTGACCGTGAAGGAACTAGATATCCTACCAGTAGTTATATCAATTTTCAGATATGCAGATGGCACAATGTTGATAGAAGTGACAGAAAGGAAACTGCTGCAGAAAGTAATATAGGAAAAGGGAAAGAAAGGACAAACATTTGAACCCCTGGGACGTGTAAGGGTTAGGGTTAGGGTGGCACCGAAATACGAAGCTGGATTTTGATAGCAAAAGATGCACACTAAAAGTTAAGAAATGTCTTAAGAAACGCGAAAATTTTATTAGAAATCAAAGAAACTGTTAAATTGTTATGTAGTTTCAGTTCTACTATATGGGAGTGAATACCGGTTTGATTTGTTTCATGACACATCAACTCAGTATGGGTCATTTAATTTGGAAATGTAATTTTCATGGGAGTTTTGGCAATTTACTTATTATATATATATATATATATATATATATATATATATATATATATGTGTGTGTGTGTGTGTGTGTGTTAAACTATTCATCGAGTCTAGAAGCAACCTCAACAGAATGCAGAAAGAACAAGCACTAATCAGATTGAACCTGGAACCATCAGCATTTGAGCGGTGGTTTCACGCACTTCAAAACCTCCCGATCAGAGGCCTTGCTGCCGGGTGTAGTTTGTCGTCATATCTTGGACGGAAATATAGTTCTACTGAATGATACTGAGAATACTATAGATTGAACATGTGAGTAACGAGGAAGTTTGAAGGAAAACAAAAACAAAATTAGACGCTTATACATGGAATCAGAAAGAGTCACTTTAAATTTCTATTAGGTTGGTGCAAAAATAATGACGGTTTTTGATGCATTTTTAATGTCAAAAACCGTCATTATTTTTGCACCAACCAAATTGATGAACAGTTGGGAGAATTTAACTCTCACGGGAGTGCGGAAAACTGAGAGTAATTATGTAAATTCATGGCAGGACAGAGATTGGGAGTAGCAGGAAAAATGCAAACATTGCTAAAAGCTACAAAAGATAGGTTTTTGTGGAGAACCATGAGAGCCCAGGCCCTGAAGCCACTCGGCGAATAGAAGAAGAAGAATTCTATGCTTGGTTTTAATAAACCAGGTCATTTTCTGAGAGCAAACTCACCTGCATATTAACAGACAATGAATTGAAGAGGTACACACAAATAGAAAGCTGTGTACAACAAGGGTGTGTCTTTTTGCCAGATTTATTCACCTTTACACCGAGGCAGGATTTGCTAATAGGGAACACAATCTGAACAATATAAGATATTGAGATGACACGTTGTTGATGGTAGACACAGAAAGGAAACTGTATGAATTCCAAGACAAGGAAGTAAAGAAAAGCAGAAAGAAAGGACTACCGATTGTAAAAAAAAAAAACAAAAACGAAGGGGTTCTCTTTAGCAAGGGGGACATGACAAGATGCAAGTTACGAACTGGAGACATCAGAATCAAGCTATGCAATAAAGTAACTATGCGATAGATGACCGAAAATATGACATAGCCAGACACGTACATAAATATATATATAAAAGATGATTCTCATAATCTAAACTGGAAGACTTCGGTAAAAAACAAAGAAAATATTCCCGAAATACTGTGTGATATCAAGCCTCCTATATGAAAGTGAATATTAAACAATTTCCTTCCAGATGAACAGGAATCTAGAAGAAACGGATAACATTTGCAGATGGACACTGAGAATACTATGGACTGACGGTTTATTTGGTTGGTTGGTTGGTTCGGTTTTATGGCATATCAACCACTGTGGGTCATTTAATGGCAAATTAAGGTATATATATATATATATATATACACACACACACAGATATATATATATACATACATACATACACATATACATACATACACATATACCTATACATATATTAAATATACAGTACTATTAAACATATAGCTGGCAACGTTATTTTTTCAAAAGCGTATAGCTGGCAACATTATTGTTTCAAAAGCACATAGCTGGCAACATTATTTTTTACCAAAAAACGTATAGCTGGCAACATTATTGTTTTAAAAAACGCATAGCTGGCAACATTATTCTTTACAAAAAACGTATAGCTGGCAACATTATTGTTTCAAAAACATACATCTGTCAACATTGTTGTTTCAAACACGCATAGCTGGCAACATTATTTTTACCAAAAAACGTATAGCTGGCAATATTATTGTTTAAAAAATGTATAGCTGGCAACATTATTGTTTCATAAACGCATACCTGGCAACATTTCATAAACGCATACCAAAAACATATAGCTGGCAACATTGTTGTTTCAAAAACGCATACCTGGTAACATTGCTGTTTGAAAAACGCATAGCTGGCAACATTATTGTTTCAAAAACGCATACCTGGCAACATTATTTTTTCCCAAAAACGTATAGCTTGCAACATTATTGTCTTAAAAATGTATAGCTGGCAACATTATTTTTCCGAAAACATTATCTGAGGCCTTGTTGTTGGACGTAGTTTATCGTCATATCTAGGACGCGGATGTAGTTTATCGTCATACCCAGGACCCGGATGTAGTTTATCGTCATACCCAGGACGCAGATGTAGTTTATCGTCATACCCAGGACATCTGACGGTTTATGCGAGCAACAAGGAAGTTTAGAAACCAAACGGAAACGTGTACATTTTTTTAATCATTTTACCAATAGGAATACCACTAGTTCGCAGGGGGGGTACATGGAGTGAAAGTGAAAGAAAAATATTGAGTATAAGAAGGATTCAAGAAAGGACAACAGATGAACGGGATTCGAGAACACATATGATGTGGCATTTAAATTTTTGAAGATTGTAGTTATCATGTAAGCAATGGAGTTCCACAGGTGGCAAATGGAAGAAAAGAAACTGTTGGAGTAGAAATTGTGATTAAATTTAATTATTTCAACAGTAAAAATTGTAGTACCTTGATATAATGGAATATGCATGCACCTGTGTTCCTCCTCACTGGCATATGATTGGCTGGTGTCCGTCATAAATACAGACGGACGTGTAGGTATGACAGAGTTTAAGTCTATGATGACGCCCATCGGACAACGCTATTGGCTGTCTACACTTCTTACCTTCGACTACGACGAGTACCAGTCGATTACTGCTTCCGTATTCTACTCGGTTATAGTAGCCAAACCCACTTAGCTACTTCGATCAAATATATCCCTTTCCGGGACATATCATACCTAGATGCCAATCTTGGAGCACGCTAAAATTCATGTTTTCGGGGCACCAGGGAAAAATCTCATCAGAGCAGTTGCCATGAGAATATTTGTAGAAAAGACAGGCAGAATCTACATCAATGTCTGTGAGAATGTTACTGAAGAAGAGATTCCAAGTTAGGATCAATTACATTGCAGATCCTTAGACAACAGGGATACCAGATATAACAACAGTCTTCAATGCACGGATGAATGGTAGATTTGTAAATGTTCAAGAGGTACTCTGAGAAAAACCTTCTGGCATAACACAATAAACCAAATTTCCTAGCGGTAGATGCAGTTATTGATTCAATGTAGTAGTTTCAATTCAATTCAGTTGAACGTGAGGCTAAGAAGATGCAGTGAGATGTTTTTTCTTGAGTCGAGCCTCAGCCATACTGATGGCGGGCAGGGAAGTTTCTCTATGGTGGTTAAATGAAAGCAGGTGTGTTTTGGAGGCATCAAAATTTACAAGCCATTTCCTGCCCCAGTTAACCACTGATTGGAGGTCCTTTTCAAAAGCAGCGGTCAGGTTAACTTTGTCAGCTCTGACGGATTTGTTACTGAGACAGGTTCAAATGATAGTGTCATCTGCATAAATAAATACTTAGGAACTGATGACATCAGGAAGATCATTGAAGATCAGAAACAGCGTAGGACCCTGAAAAGAGCCTTGGGGCGCACCCGCGTGCGTGTGAAAAGAACTGGAATCGATCCCGTTCAAAACCACCGTCATGACATACTGAAGACAATAGGGACAGAGTTACCTACCTAATGAGTTTGTGTAAATGGATAGCTTAACTGGAACTGGGAAGGATAATAAATAGAGATACATTACTTAGTTTCTGTCTGAATTTGTGAGTTCAATGCCTGGGTCGGGCAGTGTGTATTTGCACTCAGTGGAAACAGGTGAGCGATAACTGAAATAATCAAATAGTCTCTCAGGCACGAGATTACAAATAAAAATAAATAAGATCTGGTCTATATTCCTAGACATGACCAGTGAAACGAGAAAAGTCTACCCACGACGATTTAATAAAGAGTTCAGTATAGAATTCCCTGTGAGTTACCTCTATCGATCTACACTTAAGGAAGGCCGGACGGCACAGCGGCCGAAACATTGTGATAACAACAACAAATATGAGGACAATAGTTCGAATATAAATAGTGTAAATAATACATTACTTAGATCTACAAAGGGTAGGAAGTTGTGGAGATACACAAACCCTCTCGTCATGAAATGACATGGTACCTAAAAGATTTCATGGATTACATAAACTGCTCGTCCCTAATGCCAATCTGTTAAACAGGTTTTATCATGCCAATTGGCTTCCATATTTTGCGGCCCGAACTAACGTTTGCATCTCCAATGTGTCCGTATTAAAATTAAATAACTCGAGAGCAAACAGAAAGTAAAAGCCTTTTTTAAAAAACCAAAAACAAAAAAAATTAACAAATTGGCGGACAAATGGCTAAACTCTTTCATGGTTCGGAAGGAGTGATCTCTTTTCTTCCTGCTAATTTTTAATTCTGCCGTTCACCTTTTTGACTTGTTTAGGTTTCAAGTATTTTATTTAAATTAAATTGTTTGGATGCAAGGGAAATAATTGCTTGTTTTCTCTCTCTCTCTCTCTTCTCTCTCTCTCTCTCTCTACCCCTCTCTCTATGGTAGCTCTTAACAGCCATCACACATCCCCTTTCTTTCGACGACTTGTGACTCGTTTCGTTTTCTTGTCTTGATTTTATATTTGTTTGTTTTTTTATCTTTGTTTAAACCTCTATTGTTCTGTTTAAATTTCTTCACTTCGTGTACAAGTTTTTTTTTCTTTTCATTCTTTTCTGTTCCCCAAGCGAGTAACTGCTTCTCTCCCATATCTTCTTTCTTAATCAAATAGTCTCTCAGACACGAGATTACAAATGTACATGTATTATCAGCGAAAACACACAAACACACGCACATTCACGTTTGTCGTCTCGTCTTCGTTCGAGAGTTAAAAGCAAAACAAAAAAAAACAAAAAAAAACAAATGAATAAAAGAAAGGATAGCAAAAATGAAAGAGAAAGAGATTGTAAGAAAGAAACAATAATTTGAAATAACAATCTGAATTTTTTTTTTTTTAAATAGAAAAAAAAGAACACCCACGCCACAAATTCAACGTTGTGTTACGTTCCTTGGCGTTTAATTCAATCGCATTACAACTGACGTTTGTTTTATCAGGACTCTGGGTCGATGAAAGAATTCGTTTGGTCCAGGCAAATTACAATTGCGATTACTAAATTATTGTTTTTCAAGAGTCGTGATCCTTTTGAAAAATTTCAAGTGGAGATTTTCAGCAGATACCCGGGCCTATTGGCAGAGATAATGCGATTTAATCTCATTGAACTGCGAATCGGAGCTGATTTAAAATCAATAATATCAGTGTGTTCAGCCTTTCATGCAACCTGCCCAGGCGTGGACGTACAAGACTGCCGCTCGAATGGTAAGTGGCTGCTCGTACGCGCACATACTGACACGAACAACAACAAAAAAAAAAACACCCACACGTGTACACTCACATCTTCAGTTAGATCTCCATCACGCATGGCACCATATTTAAACATCAACACTTATAAATGCAAGCATGCACATACGCACTCTGACGAAATTCACTTGCGCAATTAAAACAACAATCAATATACATATGATGCATTCCTTTGCATCTGCGTATGCGCATCCATGCACACCTGTCTAAAACCTTATACGCACAGGCGACTCGCCGAGAGATAATGATCAGTGAGCTAGTCGAGAAGTCTGTTACCGCGAAACAAGTTCAAGCCTCTCTGAGTGACCCATACTCTTAACCTCATGCGATGGTTGTTGTTCGTATAGTGTGATAGTTGAGTGGATATCAGTAGGAAAAATGCAATCGGGTAGCACGGTTCGATTTCCAGGTTACTGTCTTGTGTTTGCTTTCTCGCAAAGACCCCTCGGCTATGCGTTAAATAGCGGGGAAGCTATGAGCAGCAAGTAGCCTAAAAGAAAGAACACTTTGAATTCCAAACTTATAGGAAGACGATTGGGAACCCCTTCATCATCTTTCTAAGAAAAGATCGCATGACAATTCCCACATAATAAAAAAGAAGCTGTGGAGAGCCATGATAATCTACGGTCTAAATTTACATAACATTAAAAAATTCTTTTTTCTGTGCTTACCAGAGAGTTTTGTTTAATAAGAACATCTCGAAGATCGTTACTGGCTTTGAGAATTGGATCCTCCCTAGGTGTTCAACTATTTTCACCTTGTGCCAGACATTGCTAAAATTATTAAATAATGATGGCGTTTCGTATAAGGATTATAACTAAATTAAGTATACAGATGCGCATGCGTCGTAACAGTTGAGTGTCATGCGTGATATACGCGTAGGCGATCATGTATATTTTGATACTTGACTGACGAGGCAGATTTCTTTTCCGCAGTAGGTTGCCATTTCTTTCTGCGGTAGACCGGCTGGCATCCAAGGCTATAGAACCCGGTTTGTCCGGCTATTTACCCATAGCTGCTTGGAAGAGGATTCATACCTTTCCCAAGATTATTAGCAGATAAGAGAATGTAATAGATTCGATGGGATTTCGAACTGTTATCGACATGAAAAATAGAATCGGCATGCCGAGTTCAAATTCCGGACTAGTCTTCTGCATTCACTTTCAGACTAATGCCCGTGGAAAAGACATAAACACACCACTTCTCCATGTACCCCTGCTATAGGTTAAATAGAAATATACACTGAGCTTATAGAGCTCAGTTTATAGTTTTGCTGCATTGGGTGACAGCCGGTTTACAAGAATGCCAACTTTAAATACAGAATAATCGATAAAAAAAATGAAAATCCTAATATATGTTTCCCAAGAAGTGATGGCAATTCACACACATTAAAGAAGGAATATGTGGAGATCCAGGACCACCTACCTCCTGAAGGGATATTGCATGAAAAATATGGCATAGTTCCTTTTCTCTGCTTAGTCTGGCAAAAGGTGAGGATAGCCAGCCACCCCCGGGATGACTATTGATTCCAGGTGCGCCTTGCTGTTGAATAATGTTTAGCAAATTAATTTCGTAGAATTAAGATCAAGAATTTGATCGTACCTGGAGCCTCTACAACTGAAGGCAATAGAAAATCATTCCACTATTTTTTCTAGAGACGATTCAGAGAAAATAGGAAGAAAAAAGAAAAGCCATGAAGAGGCAAGGCTACTACCAACCTGAAAGAAATATTATTAAAATGTTTATTAAAATATCTAGGCAAAGTCAATTTGGCAACTGATTTTTAAAAAAAAACGACCAAAAATCTGTTGTTAAATGAAGCAAGGAATGACTTGTTAGTTTTAACGACACCGAAACGAAACTATTTTAATCGTCTGAGAGAACGCTTTTTTGTCTTCCATCAGTGTAGCTGATGCTAGCCTCCAGGAGAGTGACTCGGGCTAACGTCTTCTGTTCCTATGAAGTGGAAAGATTATATTAAATCAATTGTTAGGTCTGCTGGACGGAAAATTGGCTCACTCTGTCGATTTAGATTTTTTTTTTTTCTCGTCAGAATCTATTTTGCCCATTTATAAGTCTACCATTCGCCTATGCATTGAATATTGCTGCCATATCGGTCTGGTACTTCTGTTATATATTAAGACATTCTTGACAAAATCCAAAAAAGAATCTGACCTGACATTTCGGATTCTTTCGCTTTATCACAGCTCATGCAGTAGCTTCCCTGTGTCTTTTCTATAAATATTTCAATGGCTTTATTGCATTGCTTGGCGTGAAATGATATAATTATTAGCATAATTTTATCCTCATTGGATATCCGACTATGAGTCTTGTACTAGAAAAACTCTTAGATATATCTGTATATATTTGCGCGTACAATAGATATCTACCACAAGCTTATATATACTTGTAGATACCATTATGTATGTACACATGCACATTTACACACCTGTTCGTATGCAGGTATGTGTTTATCATTAATGATTGTTAAATAATTGTCGTCTAGCGTCAGAATTTGCTCATATGGTCTAAACGTTGATATATTGCCACAGCTGTCTCATTTCGTATTCCTGTGACACACTAACAAACAGCGAAGAAGTTGTTTATGTCCGTATAACTTCGGATGTCGGCTCAAAGACATGGGTACGCACTCGGCCACGTATGTATAAGAACATGGGATTAGCAGATATTCTTGTACACATACAGTTCCACCTGCGTAAGAATTAAAAAGATGCATCTGCACGCAATAACACGTCATGTATTTTCTTCATTTCCATCATTTCTTTCCTTCTCACTGTTTTTGATTAAAGATATTTATCTAGCTTTCTTTTTCTTTTTGTTTCTGATATCTTGAGCTATTCTTTCTTTCTTTTTTTTAGTTCGAGTTCCCATTTAAAAAAAAAAAACTCTTTTTTTCGTTCTTCATTTCTTTCTTTCGCTCGTATTTCTTTATAGAATTCTTTCGTTTTTTCATTCTTTCTTTTGCTAGTATAAGGTTGGTGCAAAAATAATGTCGTTTTCTCACATATCTTACTATGTGAGAAAACGACATTATTTTTGCACCAACCTAATATTTCCTTTTTAAGATTTTTTTTTATTGCTTTCGTTCATTCTTTCATTTATTCTGTAGTACGATTTTTTTTATAGATTTTTCATTCTTTTTTCTTTATTTCTTTCTTTGAGATTTCTATCTTTATTTTTCTTTCTTTTTTATTTTTTTTATTTTTTTTCTTCCTTCCTTTCTTCCTTCCTTCAGTTCGTGTTTTTTCTTTTTTTTCTTCCTTCCTTTCTTCCTTCAATTCCTTTTTTTTCTTTCTTCCTTCCTTTTTTCCTTCCTTCAGTTCGTGTTTTTTCTTTCTTCCATCCTTCCTTTCTTCCTTCCTTCAGTTCGTGTTTTTTTTCTTTCTTCCTTCCTTCCTTTCTTCCTTCCTTCCTTTCTTCCTTCCTTCAGTTCGTGTTTTTTCTTCCTTTCTTCCTTTCTTCCTTCCTTCCTTTCTTCCTTCCTTCAGTTCGTGTTTTTTTCTTTCTTCCTTTCTTCCTTTCTTCCTTTCTTCCTTCCTTCCTTTCTTCCTTCCTTCAGTTCGTGTTTTTTCTTCCTTCCTTCCTTCCTTCCTTCCTTCCTTCCTTCCTTCCTTTCTTCCTTCCTTCAGTTCGTGTTTTTTCTTTCTTCCTTCCTTTCTTCCTTCCTTCCTATCTTCCTTCCTTCAGTTCGTGTTTTTTCTTCCTTCCTTCCTTTCTTCCTTCCTTCAGTTCGTGTTTTTTTCTTTCTTCCTTCCTTCCTTTCTTCCTTCCTTCAGTTCGTGTTTTTTTTCTTTCATCCTTCCTTCCTTTCTTCCTTACTTCCTTTTTTCCTTCCTTCCTTCCTTTCTTCCTTCAGTTCGTGTTTTTTTCTTTCTTCCTTCCTTCCTTTCTTCCTTCCTTCCTTTCTTCCTTACTTCCTTTCTTCCTTCCTTCCTTTCTTCCTTCCTTCAGTTCGTGTTTTTTTCTTTCTTCCTTCCTTCCTTTCTTCCTTCCTTCCTTTCTTCCTTCCTTCAGTTCGTGTTTTTTCTTCCTTTCTTCCTTTCTTCCTTCCTTCCTTTCTTCCTTCCTTCAGTTCGTGTTTTTTTCTTTCTTCCTTTCTTCCTTTCTTCCTTTCTTCCTTCCTTTCTTTCTTCCTTCCTTCAGTTCGTGTTTTTTCTTCCTTCCTTCCTTTCTTCCTTCCTTCCTTCCTTCCTTCCTTCAGTTCGTGTTTTTTCTTTCTTCCTTCCTTTCTTCCTTCCTTCCTATCTTCCTTCCTTCAGTTCGTGTTTTTTCTTCCTTCCTTCCTTTCTTCCTTCCTTCAGTTCGTGTTTTTTTCTTTCTTCCTTCCTTCCTTTCTTCCTTCCTTCAGTTCGTGTTTTTTTTCTTTCATCCTTCCTTCCTTTCTTCCTTCCTTCCTTTTTTCCTTCCTTCCTTCCTTTCTTCCTTCAGTTCGTGTTTTTTTCTTTCTTCCTTCCTTCCTTTCTTCCTTCCTTCCTTTCTTCCTTACTTCCTTTCTTCCTTCCTTCCTTTCTTCCTTCCTTCAGTTCGTGTTTTTTTTCTTTCTTCCTTCCTTCCTTTCTTCCTTCCTTCCTTTCTTCCTTCCTTCAGTTCGTGTTTTTTCTTCCTTTCTTCCTTTCTTCCTTCCTTCCTTTCTTCCTTCCTTCAGTTCGTGTTTTTTTCTTTCTTCCTTTCTTCCTTTCTTCCTTTCTTCCTTCCTTCCTTTCTTCCTTCCTTCAGTTCGTGTTTTTTCTTCCTTCCTTCCTTTCTTCCTTCCTTCCTTCCTTCCTTTCTTCCTTCCTTCAGTTCGTGTTTTTTCTTTCTTCCTTCCTTTCTTCCTTCCTTCCTATCTTCCTTCCTTCAGTTCGTGTTTTTTCTTCCTTCCTTCCTTTCTTCCTTCCTTCAGTTCGTGTTTTTTTCTTTCTTCCTTCCTTCCTTTCTTCCTTCCTTCAGTTCGTGTTTTTTTTCTTTCATCCTTCCTTCCTTTCTTCCTTCCTTCCTTTTTTCCTTCCTTCCTTCC
>OZ010576.1:82011585-82031585 GCA_963932145.1 Acanthosepion lycidas
TAAATGTTTACCAGTGCATTTTCTCTTCAAATAAGTTTGTTTCAGCCGATCGTTTTTCTTGTTTTTGTTTTCGATTTTCGTCGTCGTTCCCCGTTCTGCGCCTAATTTCTCGCGTTCGATTTGCAATCATACACAAAGAAAACGAGCAGAATGTCCATTATCGAACATTTCATCTCAAACTTCTCTAACTTGCATTCAATTTTTTTGCCTTTTTTAACCTCTTAATTTTCTCTTTTATTCAAAAAGGATTCATATTTCCAATGTACCTATCTTACTTGGTAATTTTGTTTTTCGTTTTTATTCCTTTCTTTCTTTGGCTTTTCTCCCAATTTTTTTTCATACAAATTAATGTCTCTCTAATCTATCTATCTATCTATCTATCTATCTATCTATCTATCTATCTATCCCAGTTTTTTGACATCTATCTATCTATCTATCTATCTCCGATTTTGTTCACATCTGTCTGTCTATCTATCTATCTATCTATCCCAGTTTGTTGACATATATCTATGATCATATCTATCTATCTATCTATATATATATATATATATGTATATATATATATATATATATATATATATATATATATATATATATATATATATCCGATTTTGTTCACATCTGTCTATCTATCCCAGTTTGTTGACATATATCTATGATCATATCTATTTATATATCTATCTATGATCATATCTATCTATCTATCTATCTATATATATATATATATATATATATATATATATATATATATATATATATCCGATTTTGTTCACATCTGTCTATCTATCCCAGTTTGTTGACATATATCTATGATCATATCTATTTATATATCTATCTATGATCACATCTATCTATCTATGATCACATCTATCTATCTATCTATCTATCTACCATTTTGTTCACATCTGTCTGTCTATCTATCTATTCAAGTTTGTTCACATCTATCTATCTATCTATATTTCTGAGATGATGTATTTTAATTATTTTCATTGTTCGTACTGTTGTCTTCATCTTTATTGCCATATTCACGAGGTTTCGGCCGTTGTACGCCCCGACGTTCTTCAGCTGATTGGAATTTCGAACTGAACGCTTTGTTTTGCCCACCGGTGTATATTCTTCTTTTTCCACTTGATATGCCTCTTCTGGATGACTCAGTTATCTCTCTTTAATTCCAATCTCCAAGTTTTTGTTCATCAATGCATTAGCCTGGTATTGAACTCACAACATTTTGGGGCAAGTCACTGAATCTAACCAACGTTATTATCCACTGGGTCATGTGTATATATGGCCCAATAGCTAAAAGTTCGAAATTTCATTCATCTGAAGAAGGCCGGAGCGTACAACGACGAACCATCGTGAATTTGGCAATAAAGATGAGAACAAAATGCGAACAATGTAAATTACATATCTATCTAAGTTTGTTCATTATCTATCTATCTATCTATTACATTTTGTTCACATCTCTCCCCCTCCCTCCCCTCTCTCTCTCTCTCTCTCTCTCTCTCTCTATATATATATATATATATATATATATATATATATATATCATTTTGTTCACATCTATCTATGATTACATCTAAGTTTGTTCATAGCTATCTATCTATCACATTTTGTTCACATCTATATATATATATATATTTATATATCATTTTGTTCACATCTATCTATCTATGATTACATCTAAGTTTGTTCATATCTATCTATCACATTTTGTTCACACACACACACACACATATATATATATATATATATATATATATATATATATATATATATATATATATATATATATATCATTTTGTTCACATCTATCTATCCATCGCATTGTTTGCACATCTATCTAGCATTATCTCTTTTGATCACATCTATCTATCTATCTGTGTCAGTTTATTCACAAATATGTATCTTATTTTGTTTAAATCCATCTCATTTTTGCACATGTATCTATCTATCTCTGTTCACATCTATCTATCTATCTCAGTTTATTCACATATATGTATCTTATTTTGTTTAAATCCATCTCATGTAACTTTCTATCTATCTCTGTTCACATCTATCTATCTATCTATCTATCTATCTATTTGAGTCTGTTCATATCTATCTATCTAGCTATCTCTCGTTGATCATTTCTACCTATCTATTTGTCTATCAGTTTATTTGCATCTATATGTCTATCTATCTATTTATCTACGTTTTTCTTTTGTTATGATCTTTCTGCATATTTCCCACTGACAATAAAGCGAATAAGTTCAACAAATAAGAACAATGTTTATCTCTTTATTCCGTCCTTTTTCTATCACGGCTAGTTTATCAATCTGAACATCTTAACACTTACGTTGGGCTTTTGTATTTCGCCAAAAGTTATTCTCTGTACAGAAAAAAATAAAAACCCTGTTTCTTCAGTCCATTACCTTCTAGCTACGGATGCCTCTTCCATACACACGCCATCTCGCTCACCAGGAAACATTCTCGCCCATATATAAGCAAAATACTTATTTGCATATATACAGGCTTATATCTGCCTACACAAATTATGCATGTGTGTCCATAGAGATCACGTTGATACAAAATGAATAGCAGAGAACTTCACGATAATTCCAGCATTTGCTCAAACAAAAGAAAGCACTTCATTTAAAACTCTTACATTGATACCTATAAGTATTTTTTCTCTCGAGGTTGTAAATGTATGTAGCAGCCTTTTACGAAATTCTAGCTTGACATACGTACTCTGTTCTCTGCTATGCTGATGAGATGATCCTCTTTTGAGAAAAAAAAAAAGATAATTGGCGATATTTCCAAGAAAAATGGATCCGGGATTTTCTCATGGTGAGAAGTGAATATAGAAAAAAATTCTCCGGGAATCAGGACGTGGGTGATTTCGATTCTCTGCAAATTATTTTTTTTCTCATCTGGGAAGTCTTGAAAACTAAGACATTGGTTTTCCGTTGACTTATCCACGGTTTCGAATGCAAAACATTTCTTCTCTAAGACTGGTTGCCACACAAAAATAAGGAGCGCAGGCTATCCTGCTAGTTGGACCCCTCTGGGGTTCGATGAGAGATCGATTTGTGTTTTCCTAAAGGCAATAATGCAGAAATTAACGCAGCAGCTTAAGGTCAGAAGATGAGCTTGGGTCATCATTTCGGCTTTCCTCGTCGATCAGCGTAAAACAACCCACATATCCTTAGATTACTGATGATATTTTCTCCTGCGATAGATAGATAGATAGATAGATAGATAGATAGATAGATAGATAGATAGATAGGAACAGACTCAAATACATAGATAGATGTGAATAGACTCGGATATATATGAACAGACTCAGATAGATAGATAGATAGATAGATAGATAGATAGATAGATAGATAGATAGATAGATAGATAGATAGATATGAACACACTCAAATAGATAGATAGATGTGAATAGACTCGGATATATATGAACAGAATCAGATAGATACATAGATAGATAGATAGATAGATAGATAGATAGATAGATAGATAGATAGATAGATAGATATGAACACACTCAAATAGATAGATAGATGTGAATAGACTCGGATATATATGAACAGAATCAGATAGATAGATAGTTAGATAGATAGATAGATAGATAGATAGATGTGAATAGACTCGGATAAATATGAGCAGAATCAGATAGATAGATAGATAGATAGATAGATAGATAGACATGAACTGACTGTGATAGATAGATAGATAGATAGATAGATAGATAGATAGATAGATAGATAGATAGATAGATAGATAGATATGAACACACTCAAATAGATAGATAGATGTGAATAGACTCGGATATATATGAACAGAATCAGATAGATAGATAGATAGATAGATAGATAGATAGATAGATAGATAGATGTGAATAGACTCGGATAAATATGAGCAGAATCAGATAGATAGATAGATAGATAGATAGATAGATAGATAGATAGATAGACATGAACTGACTGTGATAGATAGATAGATAGATAGATAGATAGATAGATAGATAGATAGATAGACAGATAGATAGATAGATAGATAGATAGATAGATAGATAATTTTTATATATCGAGAGCAATATGGGGTAAAAGTGTATGACAAAGTGGGGAAAAGGTTTTTGGATTATGTTTCTTAGGTTGTTTCCGGGCGTTGTATTGAAATAATCCTATTAGCACAAAGCATTGTATTTGCTAACTTCTGAAAGCGCTCCGAAAATATTGAAAATTCATGTTCAAAATGTCCCCGTATACTCGAAAAATAGTTAGAACCGTAAAATAAAATAAATTAAGCAAATACTTTTCATGCGTTTTCAATCAAACAATTTTTTTTTTTTTTTCAAATCGGTTTCGCTCCATGCACAGCAGTAAAGTCACTAAAACACAAGTTGTTAAAGTGTGCGGAAGAATTAAGAACAGAATCATTAACATTGAGCGGGAAAATGGAAGGGTATTCAGAAGGACAGGAGATTGGGATTGTCATTGCATTTAAATTTTGAACATAAGAATTGTCTGAAAAGCATGGAATGGAAAGGGAGTTCCCCAACGAGAAGTGTGAGAAAAAAAACAACTGCTAGCGTAGAAAAGCATAAATTGAAAACTGCTGCCCAAATGGACTATATATTAGTTTGGTGCAAAAATAATGACGTAATAATGTCGTTTTTTGACGTATTTGTAACGTCAAAAAACGACATTATTACGTCATTATTTTTGCACCAACCTAATATATATATATATATATATATATATATATATATATATATATATATCAGATGCAATGAGAACGTAAATAATATATAAATTCAAACGTTCAGAGCATTAATTCAAAAGAATGCTCGATACAGATAGCCGAGCAATAATTATTTTTTATTATTTTATATTACATTTTTTTCAGACTGACAAAAACATTTTACTTACTACAAAGATGCATAACCATTAGAGGTGCAGTTTGAAATGGACCGAAACGAAGTTGCATCTTTGTAATGAGTAGAATGTTTTGTATATATATATATATATATATATATATATATATATATATATATATATATATATATATATATATATATATATATATATATATATATATATTGTAAAGAAGATAAACCGCAAACGCTTTTGGTTGTAATGTGGTTTTTTTTTATTTAAAAATATATACATTGTTCGCACTAGTGTCCTCATCTTTGTCGCCATATTTATCACAACGTTTCGGTCGTTGTACGTTCCGGCCTTCTTCAGGGGTTGGAATTTCGAACTGAACCCTTTATTTCGCTCACTGGGGTAGACTGTTCTAGTTCCACGTTTGATGGATGTCAGTTATCAGTTATCTCCTGCTAATTTCCCTCTGAAAGTTCTCCACTGCCTTAACCGGGTATTGAACTCACACTCTTTGGGTCCTGTCACTGGATCTAACCAACGCCTTTATCCACTGTGTCACGTGTCCTTAAAAATATATATTATAATCTATTTTCCATAATTATGCAACACGAGATTCTGGTTTCGCGACCTTCTTCAGGCAAAGAATAGATATTTCCACGTGTTATAAATTGAATTTTTTTGCATACCCTTTCTTGGACTGGTAATAATAGTTTATATATATATATATATATATATATATATATATATATATATATATATATATATATATATATAATTCTCTTGTTAATATTTCGTTCTTTCGCGTGGTACGACGTCGTAGAACTACATTATGAATTTACGATTTGCGTGTGATATTTCGCGACGGTTATTGTAGCATACCAATCTTCTATGTCTGCATAACAGAATCGTCATTGTGTGTATGGTGTCTGTTTTTGTGCGTGGTGTTATGATCTATTTAGTGCTGGTTTAAATTTGTTTTTGAAGTTGTTTTACTTTGATTACATTTGTAGA
Organism: Acanthosepion lycidas; assembly: GCA_963932145.1. Lineage (NCBI taxonomy): Eukaryota > Metazoa > Mollusca > Cephalopoda > Sepiida > Sepiidae > Acanthosepion > Acanthosepion lycidas. Next base: position 82,017,471 of record OZ010576.1, read on the forward strand.
TGTGTTGTGATACAAAGATTTTTCTGCTGTCGGGCAAAGTGATGTTGCTTTACTGCCCAAATAATGACCAAATTGTCGATTCTGTTATGCTGACATAAAAGATTGCTATGTCTTACCACAGCGATGAGCACTGATACAACGAAATAGTCTGTCTGGGGATGACGATATTAGCACTCGACAAAATAATTTAATCGGTCGAGCACTGTAGAGATTAAAGAATTTGTAAAGACTATCGTCACTATTACTGCAAGTCTCTCCTAGCAAGCGAAGTCTCTGGGTGACTGGTGTGTTTACGAAAAATAAATACGAATAAACCGCCTTTCTCTCTACCGGGCGTCGATGGGGTTAGAATCTCCAACTGATACCAATTCGGTCCGGTTTTGTCCTAAAGCGATTGGATGTCTAGTCACACTGATGAGCTGACACAGCGAAACAATGTGTCTGTGGATGACTACACACACGCACGCGTGTGTGTGTGTGTGTGTGTGTGTGTGTGTGTGTATTCAAATACAGCTAATCCCATCAATGGTTTAGAAATTGCTGCTTTCATATTTCGGATACGAAACTGAGCAGATATTGCTTTCGGGAAAAACCTGAACGAGGAGAGGTTTTTTTAAGATGAAATCTAAAAATTTCTAAAATATAATTAAAAACTTTTTCTTCTTGCTTCAGTTTAGTAAGAAGGCTAATACATAATAAATATCATCAATCTCATACTCAATATTCTTATTATTTTGTTGGCTTTTTATTCTTCAAATTTTCTTAATCGGTCTATTAAATCTACACGCGCACACACTCATATATATACAGTGTATGATGGGTAAATTGTCGTCATTTTATATTTTGAATATTGCGCATGCGCGTTGTTTTTGTTTCTTTTTTTTTCGACTGCTCAGTATAATAAGATCAATTGGGCATCGTCTGTGAGAAAAAGAGCACCATGACGGAATTCACTCTCACAGAAATTTAGAAACGGCATGCCGTACTGCTCAGCATTCTCACCGTAAGATCCAATAGGAACATTTCAGAGTGTTTGGATGTCAACCTGAAGACAGTGCAAAGGATTCGAAAAGAGTTGAATGAGTCTAACTGTAATTACGAAGATACGACAGCTTACAAAACTCACTCTGATTGTTCTGATTAGAAAAGCGTTACCGAATTTATTGATGAGGGCCTCAGACATAACGCGAAGGCCTACATCAAGTGCCTTGAGGGAGTAGTGTTGCTCTAAGAGGGTAGTTGCCGGAAGATTCTATTTCTGGCAACACGACTCTCTCTTTCTTTCTCTCTCTCTCTCTCTCTCTCTCTCTCTCTCTAGATAGATAGATAGATAGATAGATAGATAGATAGACAGATAGATAGATAGATAGATAGATAGACAGATAGATAGATAGATAGATAGATAGATAGATAGATAGATAGATAGATAGATAGATAGATAATTTTTATATATCGAGAGCAATATGGGGTAAAAGTGTATGACAAAGTGGGGAAAAGGTTTTTGGATTATGTTTCTTAGGTTGTTTCCGGGCGTTGTATTGAAATAATCCTATTAGCACAAAGCATTGTATTTGCTAACTTCTGAAAGCGCTCCGAAAATATTGAAAATTCATGTTCAAAATGTCCCCGTATACTCGAAAAATAGTTAGAACCGTAAAATAAAATAAATTAAGCAAATACTTTTCATGCGTTTTCAATCAAACAATTTTTTTTTTTTTTTTCAAATCGGTTTCGCTCCATGCACAGCAGTAAAGTCACTAAAACACAAGTTGTTAAAGTGTGCGGAAGAATTAAGAACAGAATCATTAACATTGAGCGGGAAAATGGAAGGGTATTCAGAAGGACAGGAGATTGGGATTGTCATTGCATTTAAATTTTGAACATAAGAATTGTCTAAAAAGCATGGAATGGAAAGGGAGTTCCCCAACGAGAAGTGTGAGAAAAAAAACAACTGCTAGCGTAGAAAAGCATAAATTGAAAACTGCTGCTCAAATGGACTATATATTAGTTTGGTGCAAAAATAATGACGTAATAATGTCGTTTTTTGACGTATTTTTAACGTCAAAAAACGACATTATTACGTCATTATTTTTGCACCAACCTAATATATATATATATATATATATATATATATATATATATCAGATGCAATGAGAACGTAAATAATATATAAATTCAAACGTTCAGAGCATTAATTCAAAAGGATGCTCGATACAGATAGCCGAGCAATAATTATTTTTTATTATTTTATATTACATTTTTTTCAGACTGACAAAAACATTTTACTTACTACAAAGATGCATAACCATTAGAGGTGCAGTTTGAAATGGACCGAAACGAAGTTGCATCTTTGAAATGAGTAGAATGTTTTGTATATATATATATATATATATATATATTGTAAAGAAGATAAACCGCAAACGCTTTTGGTTGTAATGTGTTTTTTTTTTATTTAAAAATATATACATTGTTCGCACTAGTGTCCTCATCTTTGTCGCCATATTTATCACAACGTTTCGGTCGTTGTACGTTCCGGCCTTCTTCAGGGGTTGGAATTTCGAACTGAACCCTTTATTTCGCTCACTGGGGTAGACTGTTCTAGTTCCACGTTTGATGGATGTCAGTTATCAGTTATCTCCTGCTAATTTCCCTCTGAAAGTTCTCCACTGCCTTAACCGGGTATTGAACTCACACTCTTTGGGTCCTGTCACTGGTTCTAACCAACGCCTTTATCCACTGTGTCACGTGTCCTTAAAAATATATATTATAATCTATTTTCCATAATTATGCAACACGAGATTCTGGTTTCGCGACCTTCTTCAGGCAAAGAGTAGATATTTCCACGTGTTATAAAAATGAATTTTTTTGCATACCCTTTCTTGGACTGGTAATAATAGTTTATATATATATATATATATATATATATATATATATATATATATATATATATATATATATATATAATTCTCTTGTTAATATTTCGTTCTTTCGCGTGGTACGACGTCATAGAACTACATTATGAATTTACGATTTGCGTGTGATATTTCGCGACGGTTATTGTAGCATACCAATCTTCTATGTCTGCATAACAGAATCGTCATTGTGTGTATGGTGTCTGTTTTTGTGCGTGGTGTTATGATCTATTTAGTGCTGGTTTAAATTTGTTTTTGAAGTTGTTTTACTTTGATTACATTTGTAGATGTGTTGTGATACAAAGATTTTTCTGCTGTCGGGCAAAGTGATGTTGCTTTACTGCCCAAATAATGACCAAATTGTCGATTCTGTTATGCTGACATAAAAGATTGCTATGTCTTACCACAGCGATGAGCACTGATACAACGAAATAGTCTGTCTGTGGATGACGATATTAGCACTCGACAAAATAATTTAATCGGTCGAGCACTGTAGAGATTAAAGAATTTGTAAAGACTATCGTCACTATTACTGCAAGTCTCTCCTAGCAAGCGAAGTCTCTGGGTGACTGGTGTGTTTACGAAAAATAAATACGAATAAACCGCCTTTCTCTCTACCGGGCGTCGATGGGGTTAGAATCTCCAACTGATACCAATTCGGTCCGGTTTTGTCCTAAAGCGATTGGATGTCTAGTCACACTGATGAGCTGACACAGCGAAACAATGTGTCTGTGGATGACTACACACACGCACGCGTGTGTGTGTGTGTGTGTGTGTGTGTGTGTGTATTCAAATACAGCTAATCCCATCAATGGTTTAGAAATTGCTGCTTCCATATTTCGGATACGAAACTGAGCAGATATTGCTTTCGGGAAAAACCTGAACGAGGAGAGGTTTTTTTAAGATGAAATCTAAAAATTTCTAAAATATAATTAAAAACTTTTTCTTCTTGCTTCAGTTTAGTAAGAAGGCTAATACATAATAAATATCATCAATCTCATACTCAATATTCTTATTATTTTGTTGGCTTTTTATTCTTCAAATTTTCTTAATCGGTCTATTAAATCTACACGCGCACACACTCATATATATACAGTGTATGATGGGTAAATTGTCGTCATTTTATATTTTGAATATTGCGCATGCGCGTTGTTTTTGTTTCTTTTTTTTTCGACTGCTCAGTATAATAAGATCAATTGGGCATCGTCTGTGAGAAAAAGAGCACCATGACGGAATTCACTCTCACAGAAATTTAGAAACGGCATGCCGTACTGCTCAGCATTCTCACCGTAAGATCCAATAGGAACATTTCAGAGTGTTTGGATGTCAACCTGAAGACAGTGCAAAGGATTCGAAAAGAGTTGAATGAGTCTAACTGTAATTACGAAGATACGACAGCTTACAAAACTCACTCTGATTGTTCTGATTAGAAAAGCGTTACCGAATTTATTGATGAGGGCTTCAGACATAACGCGAAGGCCTACATCAAGTGCCTTGAGGGAGTAGTGTTGCTCTAAGAGGGTAGTTGCCGGAAGATTCTATTTCTGGCAACACGACTCTCTCTTTCTTTCTCTCTCTCTCTCTCTCTCTCTCTCTAGATAGATAGATAGATAGATAGATAGATAGATAGATAGATAGATAGATAGATAGATAGATAGATATAGATAGATGGATATCAATTTCTAAAGAATATATATATCAATTTCTAAAGAATAATTTGAATCATTTTTAATCCGCCATTTTTATTACTTTAAACTGTTATTTCTTTAGTTGATACCCGTGGTTGAAATAGACGTCTCGTTTTTTTTATTTCAGATCGTGGAAACTACGTCTGATGGTTTACCCCCTCGAGCCATCTTAATACATAAAATATGCACACCTGCAGGGTTCGAAGCTGCTTCCCTCTTTGTACGAGAAATTGCCGCTTTATTTGGTATCTTTAGTGCGCTCGACCAAAAAAGGCCTAACCCCCTCCCATTTATGGAACGCACATTCCCTCGTTCAGTTAATTCTGAGTACATATGATCAATTTCGTAAACAAAGTAATTTCTAAGTAATTACTGGTGTTATTAATTACTGGAGACCTGCTGCGTTTATTTAAAATACAGGAATCAGTTCAGTCAGTTATGCTGCATGCGTGATACACGTGTAGGTGATCATGTATCTTTCGATACATAACTGGCGAGGAAGATTTTTTTTTCCCGAGGTAGGTTGCCATTTCTTTCTACAATAGAACCCGGTCTCTTGCTATTTATCCATAGCTGGTGGGGGTGGGGGGTGTAGAGGATTAATACCTTTCCCAAGGATATTAGCACATAAGCGAATATAACGGATTCGACTGGAATTCGAACTCAGTTGTCCGATTCCTACAGTATTAATATAATTCTTAAGAGACGTTGCTTAAATTTATCAGTTGAGTTGGTGCGTAATTATCGGGCGTTTTTTAAACAGCATTTATTATGAGAAAAGAAAAATAACAATAACATTTTTAAATGACTATGATTATCGATACGCATTTTTATAACCTGAAAAGAAGACAATATTTTTTATTAAAAAAAAAAGGAAACAAAACAGCAATTTTTATTGGCAAATAACTCGTCTATAAAAACGCCTGATAATAATGCACCAACCTAATACTAATTTTGTATTATGTCAGTTTATTTTAAATTCATTCTTTCATAACGACCTTATTGCAAGATGATATCGATGTCACAGTCCTCCATGTTTTATTTTAGGACGTCCTTAAATCTCTTCTTTTGAAATCCTCTTTTTCCATTTCCTTATTGCAGCTGGGAGTACGATTTTGTAGGCGGGTGTCAGCCATCCGCACCATATGTTCACTCTATCGAAGTTGATTTTTATGACGATGGCTTCAATGCTGTTTTTTTTAGCCTGTTCCAATTCGTTGTTATTATTTCTTCTGTCTTTCCAACTGATGTTCAAGATAATTCGAAGACAACACTGGTGAAATCTTTCAAGGAATTTCAGCTATCGATAAGTTGGCTCTGTCTTAGAGGTATAAAAGAGAATTGGAATTACTGCTGTCGTGTACACTAACATTTTTGTTTGTTCTGATGGCACAATCTTAGAAATCTCTATTTCGAAGACAGCCAAAAGCTGATCCTGCGCATTTGAGACGCTGTGGTATATCATCTTGAAGGTACTGGCCTGCTTCGAATTTCCTTAACTTTGGTGGTCTTATGAGAACCGGTTTGCGTTTCTTTGGGTGAGTGAAAAAGAGAAAGTGTGTGCAATGTATGCTTACATTTGTCGAGAAAGATAACGTCAACGTAACCCATCGGCTGTTTTTTTTTTACCATTTTCATTTTTCGCTGGTCATATTTTTTTGTTTTCATTTTATTTTATTTTTGATTTCTTTTTTATTTTATTTTATTTTTTGGTTGCGCCATTCTTTCTTTCTCCGACCAACGAGACACCGTCAATTCTTCCGAAGTTCCTGAGTCGTAGGTTGACCAAGCAGAAGTTTTTGAAATCACCCAAAGCGTAAAGTTCATTTTATCAGCTTTGTCTCCTTGAAGTTGATATTCCACAGGATTTTTTAACCCTTGACTTTTTATCTTTCCGATAAGACTTCACATAACACCCCCCACACACACACACATATATATATATATATATATATATATATATATATATATATATATATATATATATATATATATTGACTTTGATATTTGCAGAAAAAGTAGCAGTGGTGGACAAAAATATACAAATATACTGAGTAAATAAACAGTAAAAAAGGCACAAGGCAACAAGATGCAATGCAAAAGATTTCGTCATCTGAAACCATAAGCCTACAAAGATATATGCCCAATGCACAAAATGATGGATTGCCTCTTCTTGCCCTCTGGCCCGGTTACCACGTGACAAACAGGTGCATTGTCTGAAGGAGTGACCAGTAAGTCTGTCACGACATCGCTTTCACCTTCTGAGCAGCCACATACAGATGCATGATGGGAGATTCTGCTTGACCTGATGACAGAGTGACGTTAGATGTCATTTTTTTTTCTTCCTCGACCTTTTTTTTTCACACGTCCCTGGTTACTAATACACAATGAATTCAGCAGCGCCATCGATTCAAACCCTTTTTTTTCCTAACTCTTTTGGCTTTCTGCATTGTTCATAAAGAATTGACGTCATCTTCATAATCGGGAGTCGTTTAAAAAATACAGAATGCTGTCATTTGTGGAGAGCAACGCTATTTTCATTATCAGAAGATCAAATCATTCAACCGTCATGAAAACACACACACACACAAACACATGCACATATATAGGAAAGAAATGAAGAAAGAAAACTTATGTATATTCGCTATTTGCTCATATGTAAGATGCAAGTAAAAATATGTCTATGCGTTTGGAATTCACACACGTACGCAAGCACGCACACATATTACCAATTAATTAGTTTATCCTCAGCAGGCGCAGTTCAATATACGGTATCTCCCCATGGGGAATCGATTGTTTCCAGTAGTCCAAGCCGCTAAATTGGTAGCTATTTCCCTGGAAGGAGCATCCGTCATAGTACGGCACAATGTTACAATGATACGCACCCAGTGAGTTTCGAACTCCCTACAGTAGCAATGTTCTGTAACAGTGGCTTCGTCGCCCTCACACCATGACGATTCACCTAACAGATTTTCATTTATATAAACGCATACGTACACTAAATATACAATTTTGACCGCTAATCGGTAAATATTAAAAAAAAAACAACAATTTTCAATTACTATGGTTAAACTAAAGGATGATTTACTGCACTAATCGAGTGTTTTTGTGCACTAATTGAATTTTGGTATATGAAAAATCTAGCGCACTAATCGAGAATGAATTAATCGTATACGCAATAATCGAGGGATTCCTGTAGATATAGAAACGTACGCATTAAATAAAGCAGACAATGGCAGAATATAACCAGTGATCATATTTTCATAGGGTAGATCTAATACAGCACTCGGAATTAACCACACTCACGCACCATCAACCAAAACACACGCACACACACACACACACACACATATATATATATATATATATATATATATATATATATATATAAACTAAAAATTTCAATTTTAATTATAGAATTTAATTAAAATCCCTAGTATTTCAAGCGAATTTTGAAATTACTTATTTTGAAACATGGTAATTCCTGTGTCGCGATGGAACCATATTTTTAAGTTAGTAAATTTATAATATTTATGCTCTGCAGAATTGTATTCAGCACTGTTTTTTTTTTTTTTTTTTAAATAAAAATAATTAATAAGAACACCGCATTATAAATCTTACTGCTCTTTCTCTTAATATATATATATATTATTTGAGTTGGCTCTCCGTGTAATTATCAAACAGTATAATTTTATTCATTTTCACCTGCCGACCTGAATGTTCGAGAAATCTTATGCATATTAAACAATGAATTTTATAATTCTCTATTCTTCTTCTTATAAACATAGAGTACAGTTGGTCTACTCGAGTAGATAACACTGACTGCTAATAAAATTAATGTCTACCATTCTAGAGATTTAAAGCCATTATTAAAGAATATGTGTGCCGACAGGAATAGAACCTGTATTCTTTTTTTTAATACCAACTGCACTCTACCACTCTGCCAGATGACACCTTCACTACGAAGCGAAGGTCAATCTTTCGGTCTTAATTTAAATGTTTCAGAAAAAAAGGTATATCTATTCAAACACGTGTTATATATACGAAGTCTGATCAAAAGTTATCGGGCTTGTTGCTATGGCAATGAAGCTAAAGTATGGGGAGTTAAGTTGCTCGGCACAGATTGACCTTGACCTCTAGCGCCCATACACACTAATTCTGTTGTTTATAACAATGCATGGACGGAATGTGTGTAGAATGTGGTCGTCTTTACCCCACCACAGTGATTCCATTAGTGACTATGACTTGTGCAGCTTTTTTCTTTTCTTTTTCTTTTTCTTTTCTTTTTCTTTTCTTTTTCTTTTCTTTTTTTCTTTTTTTTTTCTTTTTCCTATTTTTTCTTTTCTTTTTATCGTTTATTTTTTTCTTTTCTTTTTTTTCTTTTTTTTCTTTTCTTTTTTTTCTTTTTTTCTTTTCTTTTTTTTCTTTTCTTTTTTTTTTTTTTTCTTTGGACGAGCACAGCATTTTCCAATTCTGACAATCAGCATATTTCCACAATCTCGCCCCATGCGACCCCTTCCTTTTGCAAAAATCAAATCCCCCTTGAAAGGAATAAGATTTTCAGACGTCACATCGAATGTGCTATCACAAAAAAAGAGTTCCAGGAATGCTTCCAACAATTAAAACGATGTAGGATAAAAGATATGGCCGCGAAAAACATTAAATACTGAATTGATATGTTCTATTTTTTATTGATCAGCCTTCATGCATATAATGTTTAGAATCGTAACAAATAATATACTATTAAAACTCCATTAGGTGCTGGAACAATTTACTTTTCCGGTGCAAGATTCCGTCCTGTGTAAGACGTTAAACGACATCCGCGTCCTGGGTAAGACGATAAACTACATCCAGCATCAAGGCTTCTGATCAGGAGGTTTTGAGGAGCGTGGAATCACCTCTTAATTTCTGGTGTTCTCAGGTCCACCCTGACTTGGCGTGGTAGCACCTGTTAGGGTCTCTGCTATGAGCAAATAGTTAACTATTACCAGCAATAATTTTATTAAACAAATATTACCAGCAATACAATTTTGAATGAAAAGTACTACCAGAAACAGATTTTTGACAAAACAAAATATTACCATCAATAAAAGATTTTGTCGCCATTAAATAACCCATTGAGGTTGATATGCCGTAAAACAAAATAGACCAGACCAAACCAAACCAAACAAAATACTTTTTTCAGATACAGAAATCATATCGCTCCAGCGAGAAATATGAAATTTCTGAAATAGTTAATTAAACTTTGCTGTGATGTCTACTTGTAGCTCAAGGGTAAAGTATACTTTCATTTCCTCAGATTATTTTAATTTCTCAGATTAATAAAAAGAATATAGTGTTAGTTAAATTTATCCGTGAAAAGTTTGTTCGACAACTCGCAAGAGGAAATAACCTGACTGTAGAATGATCTGACCATAATCTGGTTCCCATAAAAAAAAAAAAATTCCAGTCAAAATAAGCTGAAATTTAAATTGAGCGACAGAAAGATTTCTTTAGTCACAAAGAAAAGAATACTGAGTTGTTACGTGACATTCTGTCCTTCTTTCTGGCAGCGAATTTTGGACTATTTTCTCAAAGATGAAGAAGACACTCGAGGCGACGGAAATGTGGTTCTGCAGAAGGATGCTACGGATATCATGGACCGAGCGTGTGAGCAAAGATGAGGTCTTAGAAAGGATGCAAACAAAGAGGAGATTGATACTTAACATCAGGAAGAGACAGCTGAAGATCCTGGGACATATAACGAGGAAGGAAGGCCTGGAGAAGCTGATACTCACAGGTCGAATAGAGAGAAAGAGAGACAAGGGAAAACAATGCATGACACAACGTGTATAACAGAACGTGGTCTGGGAGTGGTGGCAGAGGGAAGGAACTTGTTGATAGCTGCAAGGAATTGAGGGAGGTGGAGAGCCATGATCGCCTACATCTTGAAAGGGCACGACACATATAAAGAAAAGAAAGCGGTAGCAAACGAATATTTGCAAAAAACATTTTAGAAGGTCTATTAGCAACAGAAACAACAGTTAAACCCCAAGATGTCTACAACACAGGTGATCATCACGGCTTACCATATTGTAGAACCCGGCGTATATCTTATATACTCACGTATCATGTGATATTTGGAAACTTAATTTTGAAGTTAATATGAAGTGGGCCACATCATATATGAGATATAAAATTGGCGTATGTACTGCTGGCCCTGGCTACGGCGTTCACCAAACTATATATCCATTTACTGTAGTCAAATGTACAGCTATATTTAATATTCAAATTATTTTGATGAAACTGATGTTTTACTTAACTGTATCCAATAATAATGCATGCAATATTAATATCGTTTTATAAAATAGAAATATAGCAAGTAGGAATCTTTTCCATTGTTTAGCTGTTCATCGTTCGGTTGTCTAAGGCTTTATAAGTTTACGCAACGAATATACAGTGTGGGGAAATAAATATTCGTACATATGAAAAATTGTATTTTTATAAATGCAAAAGCCTTAACTAAAACAAATTTTGATAAATTTTATGTTTAAAGATTCATTTTATTAAAAAATAGTAATAAACTTAAATAATTTTTTTTTTCATTTTAACTGATAAAAAAAGTATTCATACAAACAAAAAAGGCATATTAACTTAATTTAATACTTTGTGGAATATCCTTTATTGAGTTCAACAGCTTCCAGTCTATTTCTGAACGTCTCAACTAATGATTTGCACACATTGAGTGGTATTTTGTCCCATTCTTCTTGGCATATTGTCTTCAAATTCTTGATATTTGTTGGTGCTCTTTTCCCAATTTGAATTTTCAAATATCGCCATGAATTTCCTTGTAGATCTGGCGGTATACTTAGGATCATTATCCAGTTGGAAAAACCAATCAGGAGGTAGCCGAAGTCTCTCAACAGAACGCATTAAATTGTCTTGCAGGATTGTCTGGTATCTTTCGGCATTCATCTTGTCATCTATTATTGATATTCTGCCAACACCTTTTGCAGAAAAACAGCCGCAGATCATGATACTGTCACCACCAAACTTTACAGTTGGCAACGTGTTCTTTGGTAAGTAGGCTTCACCGTCCTTCTTCCACACATGATTTCGCTATTTATGACCAAACAACTCTATTTTAGTTTCATCTGTCCATAGTACTTTTTCCCAAATCGAATATGCTTTATCCTTATGCTCTCTAACGAATTTTAGCTTAGCATCTCTGTGTCGTTTCAAGAGGAGTTGTGGTGTCTTCCTTGGGATTCGTGATTTCAGACTGTTTTTTGTAGTTCATTATTTATTGTACGCTTGGTTACTTTAATCCCTAATGCACGTAGATGTTCCTACAGCTCTTCTCGGGTAACCTGTGGATTTTGTTGGATCTGGCGTCCTAATATCCTTGCTGATCTTAGAGAAATCTTCCTCGGAGCACCTGTTTGTCTTTGGTTTTCGACGCTGTTACGAGTTTTAAACCTTGCAATGAACGAAGCAATTGTAGTAAAAGGAATATTCAGGTTGTCAGAAATCGTTCTGTAACTGTTCCCATCTTTCCAAAGAGACAAAATGTGTTGTTCTTGTGAAATAGTCAATTCTTTACCTTTAGGAATTGTTAGAACCTTCTCGTAAGACTAGAAATTGCAGAATGCTCTGATAATGGCCAATAGCGTTAAATATAATTACTGATAACATTACTGGAACATTCTAGAATATACTTTTTTCATAATTAATTGATTATTTTATACTAATAATTGATTTGTTGTACGAATACTTTTTTCACCAGTTAGAATTTTAAAAATGCATTAATTTCTGTTAGAATAAGAATTAATTAAGTTTATTATTATTTTTTAATAGTATGTGCCTTTATACATAAAATGTGACGAGATTTATTTTATTTAAGGCTTTTACATTTATAAAAATACAATTTTTCAAGTGTACGAATATTTATTTCCCCACCCATTGTATCGTTACTAACAATATATTTATCATTCTCTTTTACTTTTTAAAATTATTTAACTAGAAGATCAGATAAAGAAACAGAGGAAAAAAGGTTCGTCTATTGTAATTTCGTCTCGCTAAAAAGAACTCGCTTGATACACAACGTACAAGATAAAAAATCATTTTTAAAAGTGAAAATTTGTGGTCACATGATACGCGAGGTCGTGTGTTACACGAGTATATACGGTAACTGTTTTAAAGAAATCACATGGTAACTAGCATATATGCAAGCTAGTTATTTTTTTAAAACAATTTCACCCCTAGGAACGCAGTAAAGCCACTAAGAGACAAGGTGTTACTGAGTGTGGAAGAATAAGAAAAAAGAGAAACATTATTGAGGAGCGAGAACAATACGAGACGTTTATTGACCTTACACTATTTCGTAATGTCCATATGTAAAATCTATATATTTATTGTTTAAATATCTATATATTTATTGTTTATAATCTTTTGTCATTTTCAAGAACCAATGCTGTGTCTACGTGGTAGGCAGAATTCCTTTGTCGACATCCTAGTATCCATCAAAGCAATTGTGCATACGACATTGGTTCTTGAAACGTATACAACAGAACATAAACTTGGAACAGTTTATTCACAAATTTGATTGCAATATACAACACGTTATTCGAAAATCGAAAAAAATACAATAAAAAATTAAACAGACAAATTTAGTCCATTCTTTTTAATAAAAATTGTTTGGTTGTATACTTGCTGCCTAAGTATATCTTATTCAAATATATATATATGTATGTATTCGCACACAAACACACACAAATATATATATATATATATATATATATATATATATATATATATATATATATATATATATATATTCATTCATTCGTGGAAGTCATGTGTGATGATCAAGGGAAAAAGAATCTCCCTGGGAAATAAATTATAACCATGGACCCTTAAAGTTGTCTGTCTTCATTAAATTATATATATATATATATATATATATATATATATATATATATATATATATATATATATATATATATATATATGTATATATATGTGTGTGTGTGTGTGTGTCTGTGTGTGTGTGTGTGTTCAGAAATATACATAACTATTTACATTAATTGCACAACTCCGAGTTTCATGCCAAATGAGACTTGATCTCATTTTTGTACTGTTGGCAAAAGTGAATTTCTGCATAAGTAGTAATAAAATCATTAGGTTTGGTCTTAGTGGTGCTGATGACAGATGTATTGATAATAGATACACAACACAGGAAGAATGTGTATATGCGGCGCGTGTGTGTGTATGTGTGACTTTGTGTGTGTATATATATACACATGATACACAAAAATGGAAATAGATTTGGGAGTTTTATGTGTGATGTGGGGATGTGAGCATCTATCATCAACACATCTGTTATAAACCTTTTCATATATATATATATATATATATATATATATATATATATATGTGTGTGTGTGTGTGTGTGTGTATGTATTCAAATACAGCTAATCCCATGAATGGCTTAGAAATTGCTGCTTTCATATTTCGGATACGAAATTGAGCAAATA
>OZ010576.1:82036585-82049085 GCA_963932145.1 Acanthosepion lycidas
TCGGACATTTTCTCCCAAAGGGTAGCTACTTTGTGGAACAAACTCCCGATGAGATGCTTCCCCAATCGCTAAAATCTGAACCTCTTCAAGTCAATCGCTATCCGTGCGACATATCCACATAATGCACCTTTCTTTTATCTATGAAGCAATCCTATTCAGTAACTATTTAGCTTGAGTGGCTCTTAGGCCTTGTATTGCGTAAACAAACACATTAAATAAAATACGCCTCAATCAGATATGACATGCCTTAACAATTATACATCTTTCGATACATGACTGACGAGGCAGATTTTTTCCCGCGGTAGGTTGTCATTTCTTCCTGCGTTAGACCAATTGCCATCCAAGGCAATAGAACCCAATCTGTCCTGCTATTTACCCATAGCTGGGGGGAGAATAAGAGGATTCATACCTTTGCCAAGGGTATTAGCACGTAAGTGAATGTAATGGATTCGACTGGAATTCGAAATCTGCTCTACGATTCCTCAATCGGAGCCGCTATACAACAGAGACAAAGATAGATAGGGATCACTGGGGAGAGAAAGAGGAGGTAGAAGAGATTCAAAATTCCGGACTAATCGTTTGTGCTTACGTTTCTCCTTATGTCCCGGAGAATACATTTTATCTCCCCACACATATCAACCTCAGGGCCAAAGTGTCACTGACAAGTTTCTTTCACATATTTGGGTTGAAAGCGGGAGAGGCATTCTTTTTACGTAGGACTAATAGACCTGGCTGTGGTCATATCTCTCTAGTTCGTACCACAGTCCATGTCCTCCAACTGGATGGTATATTTTAATCACGGACGTGTGGCTGTTGAATTTATCATACAAACACTCCGCCCTGTCCGTCTAGGAAGCCGTCGACACCTTGTGATTACACCACTGGCTACATATATAGCTATGGAGCTCAGTCTACATCATTTTGCTAGATATCCTTTGACCTTACAAGTAGTATTGTCCGCCCTATCAGAAGGTCTATCGCTGGGTGTTGTTCATCCCTCTAGCTATCATTGAAGTAACTGGACTCTCTAGTTCTTCAGCAGTAGCCAGTCACGGAGAACTAATCTGAATTCAAAACCGCCATGGCAATTTACAGATAGTGAAGAATAAAAAAAAACATGATCGTTAACATTTAAAAGAAGTTGAAAATACTAGGGTATCTATATCTCTAAAATAATATATAATAATAAAATAAATCGTGTTGGCGACAATAGCTCTCCACTACTTCCTGTTTATTATAACACTCAGCAACGTTTTACTATTTACTATCTGTTCTTGGATATATAGCTTTCATAAAAACTTTAATAAAAATAAAAACTTTAAATTATTACAATAATATTATCTATAATTCGCAAAATGTGTGTGTGTGTGTGTGTGTGTGATCGGATGTTCTTTATCCGTTTCCACAGTTTTCATCCGATTTCGATTAAATTTTTTGAGTCTAAATTACACATTCCCCTTCTCTTGGCCAAGAGTCAATCTCTCTCAATTGAACTTACCTTTTCCGTTGCAGAAAGGTTACTACTTTAGTTTTTACGGTGTTGATTTCATTGTTGTTTATAGCCTTTCCAAATTTAAATTTTGTTATTGTCTCCCAATTTTTGCATTGCATTCACCCTAGTAATAAGTAAGCTTGCTTTTTTATTACTGAACATTTTTTTCAACCTTTCCTAAAGTTATTCAAGCTTATTAATGCCTGTAGATTTACAGCGTTCTCTTCTGATATTTGCCTACGTATTCCATTTGACAATTCATACTTGCGTAAGAGATGCGACCAAAGAAAAGAACTTGCTTAGATCGCAAAACCGCTGCCACCAGGTCCACCATGCGAATAAGAGATAACGAATCGTCTTTAGAACGTTCAGTTTGCCTGTCTCAAAATGCATCTCAGAATGCTTCAATCAGTGCCACTGAGTCCGAAGATCAATGTAGCCATCGGCTTTCCAGAAGAGCATACCTGAACGCTTCTGCGCGCGAGGCTGAAAATGATGATCAAAAGACGCCGAGGAGAAACACCTCTTCAACTGCTGCTGTGCGTGAGGCTGAAACAAGTTTGAGAACGCAAAAACGGCCCTTTTCAGGGACACCCTCCCCGCATTCAAATTATTACCCCCCATTTGGGGGTGCCTCAGTTTAACCAAATTGTTGTTAGTAATATTGATTTTCGGAGGGACTGACTTTACATAAACTGCAATTCTGTAATGAAAGACCCGGTTGAAGACGGGTTATACTTCTATTAACAGGAATGTGTGTGTCCTGGACATATGTCAGCGACACGGGAAAAGTCGGACGTCTACAAGAACGAGGCTGCGAGCAGCTGACAAGGATTGTAACAACACAACAAAGACAAAAATGGCATCAAATCTTATACCGAATCAACGCTGATGCTGTTCTACCCATCAGTCAACACAGTCTGCCTTTTACACTGCATATTTTCCTTGTTGATGACTAACAAGAGTAGAATGAACTCGTGAGTGAGTGTGTTTGCCTGGACCACGCTAAATCGGTACTGGACCGTTGAAGATTGGCGCCGGGTTAAACGATTTATGTTTCGAGCACTTTTGATTAGATGGTAGCGTCCGTGCGTAGAGGAGACCGCATGACGCTATAAACCCATTCTGTCAACAAGATGTGTAAGGTCACTAAATTGCTTACTACCACATTCCAAAATCAACTCAGTTATTGACAGCCGTGGAACGTATCTGGATAGAATGGCGAGGGAAAACGTCCCTACTTCATTGTAGACTTCTTCTTCTTGTTCTTCTTCTTGTTCTTGTTCTTTCTTTCCTTCCTTCCTTCCTTTCTTTTTCTTTCTTTCTTTTTTCGGTTCAACGAATGGTGCAGAAGCCAACGATAGCGTTCCTCATGATTACAATCACATCGTCATCAAAATCCATTTGAGAATGTTTTATTCAATTAATTTTGGTTATATATTTTGTACGAGAAATTTAGGATTTTTATCTATGCAATTAATTCTATTTTTACTTGCTAGTTTACTGTCTATGTGTATTCATTTTTTAACGCATTAAAAGCAAAAACATCAAAAGAGAACAAAGAAGAGGCAAAATAACTAAAGAGAAACTCCTTACGAATCTCCTTGCGATTATAAATTAGAATGGTCTCAGTGTTATCATAATAACGGAGTGTCTCATTATCTACAAAAAGGAAAGTCAGAAGCTTGGCCGATTATTATAGAAGTCCCATAGAAAAGATAATTTATTATTATTAATATGATTAATATTATTATTATTAGTAGTAGTAGTTCCCCAGATTTGCTGTTTGATACTGAATTTTAAACCTAGACACAGCTCTGCTTTTATAGACACAGTACATGTGTTGTCTCAAGTCCATAATTTATTACGGAACCATGGAACTACATGACTGTCTTTTATAAAAACATATACATGAGACCTGAGTTAAAAGAGGGAATTTTTATAAAGTTACTGAACATATTTCATTGAGTTTTGTTTTCTGTGTATGTTAGTGATTGTCATTGCCACAAAGTGCTTGTGTAAATAGATGGCAAAACAAGGATATAAGGACAGTAAGGGGGGTAACTATCGGCTAAGAGCAACGAAGGCCAGGAGGTTGTAGAGAGCCATAATCACCCCCCAATCTGGAAGAGACATAGAATAAAATAATGACCCATGCCAAACTCATGTGGTTCCTTTATTGGGAATAATACAGTTCACTCATTTTATTATTAGGTTGGTGCAGAAATAATGTCGTTTTCTCACATAGTAGCATATGTGAGAAAACGACATTATTTTTGCACCAACCTAATATTTTATAAGCATCAGAAGAAGTTGGTAAGTTTTTCGCATCACGCTGAACTTTTTTTTTTTTTTGTTGTCAATTTCCCAAATTATCTTTATACTCTCCTGTAAGATAAAGACCCACGCATACAATCGTGCACAATTTATTTATTTTTAATTCTTTTCCCCGAGAAAGAGTCTGGCAATGATTTCATGATTGCTATCCAAAATAGTATCATTTCGTTATAAACTAATTAGACATGAGTTTCGTGCTTGGACGTAAGAACACTGTCTAATTTACTTGTTACTTACTTGTTTATTTGTGCATCAAAATGGCTTTTCTACGTATATTGTGTCTATACTCGTCAACATCTCAAAAAATGTATAGAAATCCTAATAATAATCATTACAGACTTTTTGATTAGAGAGTGTGATCTTGTGAGAGGCCAATTATATTGTCATATTGAGCAGCTGGTTCGATAAGTCACCTACATTAATTTTAAGCCAGTGCATACACTTTTTGAGAAAGTGATCAGAAAACCTCTTTCTATTTCTTATTTTACACACAAAAATATAGTCTCCGCGTATCGTTTTCTATGCCGCTGCGAGCAAGCATTTCCAAATTGGAAACAATCTGTAATGGTCAATTTGGGCCATTTGACCATTTCGTTTTGTGGCATCCATAATTGGAACGCCAGACATTGGCTGGACATTCCACAAGGTGGCTTTGTTGACGAAGAATGGTCAACGCAAAAGCCATTGAAGCCGATGAGGAAAGACAAAATTATTCTGCATAGGTGACCAGAATGGATGTAAGATTGAAATACTTCGTTCTCGATCCGTGGGAAAGCAGGCAACGTTACCATTATAGGCGCAAGACCAATTAAACCAACTGTGGAGATATTTACTGTGGAAGATTGAATTACAAACTTATTCGGAAATATGAGAAAGAAAAAAATACATTTTTACAGGTCTCGTTCGTACTCTTTATTTATTTATTTATTTTCCTTAAGAACTTAAAACTTTTTACGCGCCAGCTCAAGCAAAAGAAAAAGGTATTTATATCCGGAGACTGCTGTCGATTTTACAAATATATATCAAACAGAAAAAAATATATATTTAAGACTTTCATCTTTTATCAGATGTTTAGAATCAGAAACCGACTTTTTTTTTCTTTTTTTTTTTTTTTTTTTTTTTTTTTTTGTATAGGAGAATATCAACTCCTCCATGGGTTATTCAATGCCGAAATCTAAATATTTTGTACGCAATTTCTTTTTTTTTTAGATAATAATGGTTTTAAGGATATAATTCTTAATAATTAACCCATAGCTGGGGAGAGACGAGACGGATTCATACCTTTCTCAATGTTATTCTCAGGCAAGTGATTATGACGAACCCAACGGGTATTGGAACTCGACTCGCTGATGAGCAATTCCGAGCCATTACCCTTTACAACACGCGCGCATCCAAACCTGCTATTCCCAAGCTGCCACCCATCTTTGTACGGACCATGTTCAACGTTGCTTAACTTCGGTGATCGTACTGGAACCGCTTTTTCAATAAAAGAAACAGACTATTGAAATTTCTAGGATACATTGTTAAGAAAGAGACCTTGGAGAATGAGATACAGAAGGACAGAGAACGCAAGAGAAACAAGGAGAAACGGCGAGTAATCCACTTAAATTTGTGCAAATAGATGGCAGAACTGCGAGTAAGAGTAATCAGGAGGACAGAAGATGACAACTGTCGTTGTATTTAACTTTTTTGAAGATTAAAGTCGGCTGTGAAGCATGGAGCCGATTGAGAGTTGCGCAAGCGCGAGAAATAATTTTTTTAGCGTAGAATTTACATCTCGAAAACTTTGAATTTATGCTACCTTCGCTCAAATTCAGAAAGTCTAGGTATTAGGTTGGTGCAAAAATAATGACGTAATAATGTCGTTTTTTGACATTAAAAATACGTCAAAAAACGACATTATTACGTCATTATTTTTGCACCAACCTAATACTATACCAAAGTGCTCATCCAAAATTAAGTGACCATTTTTCTAGAATTCTGAACCAGTTTCACTTTGAATTTAATGAGGAGACTACACTAGTTGCAACAGTCTTCAAGAATAGAATACTGAATATTACTTAACAAAAGCTATGCGATATAAACACGATTTTTTTTTATTTTTGCTTAATGCCAATAGTACAGAGCAACCCAAGAAATTTAAGAAGTTTGCCTACCTCGATTTGCCAGTTAGGTTTCACCAGTGTAATGTTGATATTGCTAGATGTAACTTCAAGTTCCATTCTAATAGATTCTTCTCTCGCTTGTGGTACCTTCTTCTGGTTTCTTGCTTTCCTGTTAACTTCGATCTTCAACAATTTAAAAGCAATGTCATTCGTCGACTTTTGTCTCCTTGAATGCTGTCTTTTAATATCTTTTCTCCTCAGTATTTTTTTTTCTTTCTTAGATTCTTTCTTACTCAGTACCCTTTTCGGCTTCGCAGATTTATCGCCTTGCTCGGGGAGAAATTATTAAAAAACTTACGTGAATATTTAGATATTTTCTAAACCTAATGTTGTCTGCTAGAAAAGCAAACCGGCTTAAGATGTAAATATAAATCAGGATGGAATGGACGACAAATCTATTTTCCTAAACTTTCGGTCGGGACCTCATCTCTCGAACCCAAAGCAGGCAAAAATGAACAAATTATTCTTGCCCTTTCCTTTTCTTGTCCTCCATATTTTCCCCACCGGCTTCGACTCATATACGACGCTGCTTCCCTTGTCAAGCAAGTGTATTAATTCTTACCTCTGATTTCAATCAGGGCAATTGCTAGAAACTCAAATGTTCAATCAATATTTGAAAAAGCTTCCAAACCTAACCCGAACCTTCAGACGTATATTTCCGACCCCGGACGTCTAAGCAAAATGACAGGAAGATAACAATTTTAAATTGGATGTTTATCTTTGATTCGGTGACTGAACACCATTTTGATATTATAAATATAGCTCATTCATTCTTTTTCTTTCTCTGCTTCATTTTATTTTCAGTACAAACACACGCTGATATATATATATATATATATATATATATATATATATATATATATATATATATATATATGTGTGTGTGTGTGTGTTCTGGGTATGACGATAAACTATGTCCAACTGCGTAGTATCACCTCTTAGTTGCTGGTGTTCCCACGTCCACCCTGACCCGGGGTGGTAGCACTTCTTGGGCTCCCAACTATGGGTAAATAGTTAACCCCCAAGCTAGGTTTTAATACCAGAAATAGTTTGAAAAAAAAGAAAAATTATTACCAGCAATATATTTTTGAAAAATAAAATATTACCAGCTATACACTTTTGAAAGAAAAATATTACCAGAAATGAAAAAAAATTGTTGGCATTAAATAACCCATTGAGGTTGATATGCCGTAAAACAAACCAAACCAAACCAAACCAACAATACATTTTTTGAAGAGAAAAATATTACCAGTAATACATTTTTGAAATAATTATTACCAGCAATACATTATTGCTAGTAAGACATATTTGAAGAGAAAAATATTACCAGTAATACATTTTTGAAAATAAAGTTACCAGTAATAAAAATACATTTTTGAAAAAAATATTACCAGAAATACATTTGTGGGGGAAAAAATTATTACCAGCAATACATTTTTGAAGGAAAAACATTACCGAAAATAGATTTTTGAAGGAAAAAATATTACCAGCTATACATTTTTGAAGGAAAAAAAATATTACCAGCTATATGTTTTTGAAGAAAGAATATTACCAGAAATAGATTTTTGAAGGAAAAAAATATTACCAGCAAATTTTGTCGGCATTCAATAACCCATTGAGGTTGATATGCCGTAAAACAAAACAAACAAAACCAAACTAATATATAATGAAACATTAGGTAAACACAAACTCTAGAAATCAAGAAAAATCTACGAAATACTACATTAATAAATAAAAAATAAACACAGAAAAAAAAATTTTAATTTTAGAAAAACAGAGAAGAAAAAAATGAAAATATAAATCAGAA
This sequence comes from Acanthosepion lycidas, assembly GCA_963932145.1. NCBI lineage: Eukaryota > Metazoa > Mollusca > Cephalopoda > Sepiida > Sepiidae > Acanthosepion > Acanthosepion lycidas. The sequence goes on from OZ010576.1 coordinate 82,044,387, forward strand.
TTTAAGCCTAAAATATTCGGAGATTAGGATGTCATTATTTAAGGTACAATAAAATAATTTATACTTACTTTTGGTACTTACTTACTTTTTTTGATTTTAAGCAATCACTTGATAAAATATGAACGAAAGTTGAAAATACAAAGTCGATAAATATAAAGTGTAGGTAAGTAAAAACAAAAAGCAAACATAAAACAAATGATCTTCAGATTAGTTATACAAAACAAGATAAATAATAATACAGAAAAACCTATTAGGTTGGTGCCAAAATAATGACGTAATAATGTCGTTTTTTGACGTATAACGTCAAAAAACGACATTATTACGTCATTATTTTGGCACCAAACTAATAGTAATTGTGGAAAAGTAATAATAAAAATAATAAAAAACTATGCATACATAAATTCAAATAAATATCATTATCATAATATCTATAATCAATGACATGAAATAAATAATAATTGCAAATTATATTAAATTATTATATTACTTTTAAGCAATATTTACATTTTTCAGTTAAATTCAAAATATATTAATCTGTTAGAGTTTCGACAAAAGGCGCCATCTTTCCTTGAGTTTAGAACACCAATTAGCGTATTCAATCATTTATGTATCATGCGTGATACACGCTTATGCGATCATGTATCTTTCGATACATGACTGACGAGGTAGATTTTTTTTCCCCGCAGTAAGTTGCAGTTTTTTTCTGCTGTAGACCAGTTACCATCCAAGGCTATAGAACCCAGTCTGTCCTGCTATGTACCCAGAGCTGGGCAGAGAAGAAGAGGATTCATACCTTCCTAAGGTTATTAGCACGTAAATGAATGTAATGGATTCGAACTCTGCTCTCTGATTACCCAATCCGACTTTCCTTTACAAATACAGATTGCTATTAGGTTGTTGCAAAAATAATGACGTAATAATGTCGTTTTTTGACGTATTTTTAACGTCAAAAAACGACATTATTACGTTATTATTTTTGCACCAACCTAATAAATAAAATGAAAGATAATATAATAAATAAAATATCAAGATATTCCACTAAATCTTATTTAACGTTAAGTTTTTAGTCAGGTCTTTTAGACATATTTGAATGTTTCCACAGAAACACACACACTCACGCGCAAACACACACACAAACAAACACACACACAAACAAACACACACACACACACACATATATATATATATATACATATATATATATATACACAGTGTAACCCGGATATAAGAGAGTTGTCGGGACCGGATAATAAGTATCTTATATCCGGGTTTCTCTTATATCCGGGTTTCTCTTACATCCGGGTTTGGTCTATTTTGTTTACGTAAGTATGGCTCTAATTTGGGACCAGAGAAAATCACTCTTATATCCGGGTTTATCTTATATCCGGGTCTCTTATATCCGGGTTACACTGGTTATATATATATATATATATATATATATATATATGGTGCGATGGATAAATTATCGTCTAAATTACGCAAAAAAAACAGAAAATGAAAATAACAGTGACATCTCATTTTAACAGATATACTTACCAAAATTGCACAAAAATATCTTGAAATGCTAACCAAAGAGTAATTTTATTAAATAAAATCACCATTAGCTTCAGCACGGCCTCCAGACACTTTTGAAATCTCCCGCTAATCTTCTGGACGGTCTCCTTGTTTAAGTTGATGAATGCTGCCATAATCCTTGCCTTCAGTTCAGCTTTGGTGTTACAAGGAGTTTTGTTGGTGTCTCACTCAAATGTGCCCTACGCAAATAATCAAGGGAATTACAGTCTAGGGAGTTAAGTAGCCAGGTGTTCGGAGTGATCTGGTCGCAGAAAATGTCTGACAGCCATGACTGTGTCCTCTTGCTTTGTGTGGCGTGGTGCATAGTCTTGTTGCCAGATATAGGGTCTTCCAGAGCTACCCTCTTGACCCAAAGCAGCACTACGTCGTCAAGACACATGTTGAGTCTGGGACCCTCTGGGAAGATGAATATACATGATGTCGCTATCATTAGTCATCATTCCAAACACCATGATGTTGACTGGATATATTATCCATCTCTTTACGAATCTTCTGCGCTGTCCCTAGATTGACACCCAATCACTTTGAAATGTTTGTATTGGAGCTTCCGGCGCGAATGACAATCAGTACAGCATCACGTTTCCAAATTTCTGGCGGATTAAATTGCGTCATGGTGCTCTTTTTCTCACAGACGGTGCCCAATTTAACTAATTATACTCTGCAGTTGACAAAATCAAAAACATACAAGGTGCATGCGCGAAATCAAAATATATAATGGCGACAATTTACCCATCGCACATTGCATGCACACACATACCCAAACACACACAAATACACAAACAAATTCACACACACACACACACACACACACACATATATATATATATATATATATATATATATATATATATATATATATATATATAGATAGATAGATAGATAGATAGATAGATAGATAGATAGATAGATAGATATTGGTTGTTCACTCGTATCCGAGCAAGCCCGTCTACTAAGGCGGGTAGCCAATCACTGTTGCTGACACTTGCTTAGATACATTAGTGTTTGTTCAACCTTTGGTTTATACTCTAACTAGCTGAGAGGACCTTAGTTTCTGGGAGAGAATGCTTTATCTAGGGAGTTCAACAGTCTGAACTGGGGCAGCACGCTGTAGCCCCTCTTATTAAACATGACCAATTTTAAATTAATAATTTATTTAAAATTGGTAAAATTTAATATTAATTAGAACGATTTCTATTTTAGCATTAAGGGATTAATTATTATAACCAAGTTTCGTTGTCAAGTTTTTTGAATTCACATATACTTGTATTTTGATTGGTCATTGCTGCTTATGTGACAGCGTTTCCCTATTGAGGGGTGTTTAGTTGATTTGAACCTTTTGAATCTCATTATTCTACATTCAACACTATCACTTGAAAAAACACCAGAAGTGCTGAAACAAAATGGGTATTTTTGTAATGATTTTATAATATATTCATGTTATAATTTTCGAATAGATTATATTTGCTATTGAGCACTCTATTCAGAATAGTATATCTTGATTATTGGAATTTATTCCGTATACAACAATCCTATACCTGGGTATATATATATATATATATATATATAGCACGATATGGAAAAGCAATTTTATTGATAACGTGTTTCTCCTGGGTTAGATAGTTAGGCACACGTTTTCATGTTAGAATGAACGTCAATTCTATTTGCTTTTTATATTTAAGCCGTTAATGTCTGCTTTTTCCACTTTTCTTTATCCTACTAAGATGCATATATATATATATATATATATATATATATATGTATATATATATCTATAAAATGGTTGAAAATTTATATATATATATATATATATATATATATATATATATATGTGTGTGTGTGTGTGTATGTGTGTGTGTAAAATGGCTGCAAAATTCTCGGCCTTTACTTTTCAAAATGAGACCAGTTGACCAAATGACAGACATCTGATTTCTTGGAGGAAGGGATTCGAGCCGAGAACTTTTCAGTATTCCTTCACACACACACACACACACACACACACACGCGCACACAAATATATATATGTGTGTGTGTGCGTGCGTGTGTGTTTGGGTGTGTCGAGTGTGTGCGTAAACTCTGTGATGCCTTTATCACTGATAGGTAAATCAGAGTTGGTATCATAAACCAATACTTTCTTATTAAAGGCGTCAGGAAAGAATTAAAATAAACACATGACCTCGTTGGGTTTTGATTCGACATCGACCTTATCGTATGCACCCTTCAAATCGCTTGTCAGTTGATGTTACCGTTAATATATCCGTTTATATTTTTTTTCACCCTTAGGGTGATTTTCTTTATTTCTATCTGACATTACAATTAAAGAATATCACAAATAGATCAGACTATTGAGTCAGATAGGGATGATGAGGGGAAAAAAGGATTGTTTGCATTTGAAAATATACGTTTATATAAGGCCCATCTTCCACCACAGAGAGATTTTTATCGACATTTTGTATGTGTGGTTTGAAAACGAACTATCTTTCTTCCCAGAAAGTATTTTAATAAACTTATCAGAAAGTGGTTTGTTTTTTATAATTACTTGTTACTTCGATATCAACAATTTTCTAGTGTATATATTATTATTATTTTATTATTATTATTATTATTATTATTATTATTATTATTATTATTATTATTATTATTATTATTATTATTTAAATCCTACTTGAAATTTCTTTTCAAATTCTTGAAATTCTTCGTCTTCAAATTTCTCTTTTTGAAATGTTACTTCAAATTCTTTTTCTTCAAATTCTTCTCATTCAAATTCTTCAAATTTGTCTTCTTCAAATGTTTCTTTTTCAAATGCTACTTCAAATTTTTCTTTAAATTCTTCTTCTTCAAATTCGACTTCTACAAATTCTTTTCAAAAATTCTTTTTCAAATGCTTTAAATTATTATTCTCCAAATTCTTTTTCAAATTCTTCTTTAAATTCTATTTCAAATTCTTCTATTTCTTCAAATTCTACTTTAAACTCTTCTTCAAATGCTTCAAATTCGTCTTCATTTTTTCTTTTTCAAATGCTACTTCAAATTCTTCTTCAGCATATTCTTCTTTATCAAATTCTTCCTCAAATGCTTTAAATTCTTCAAATTCTTCTTCCTCAAATACTTCAAATTCTTCTTCAAA
>OZ010576.1:82056585-82084085 GCA_963932145.1 Acanthosepion lycidas
TACTATATCCTTAGAGGAACTTGGCGACCAAGGCTCTCCACAATTTCCTGTTCATTGTTATTTTCCCCTTTGCCCGCTCCTTGTTGCCTTTGTGATCTTTCTGCCAACTATTCAGTAAAAGCCTCTCACAAAATAGGAAATAAAAGAAAACTTATAGTTACAACCAGGAAGAGTTTAAATTTTAATGACACAGAGAGGAAAGCGGCTTAGAGAATCAAACACTCATAGAGCAAGCAAGAGAAGCAGGGAGAAAGAACGAATAACTGTATGAGTTTGTGTGAATGGATAGCAGTACAATATCAAAGAGGGGTGATAAAGAGTCAAAAATTACATTGAGCAACAAAAGAGAGAAAGTTGTGGAGATACATTATCGTCCAGGGCATGTAGTGAAATGACCTATAAAAACTAAAAGAAGATGGTTACTCGTTGTCTGCTCCTGCTTTTTTTTACAATCATTATCCCATTTGAGGTTTACATGCAGTAGTATGTAGGTTACGTAATGGATTACGACTTAGAGTGAGGAATCGGAGAGCCGAGTTTGACTTCCAGTCAGATCCATTAAATCCACATACGTGTTAATACAATGTATGAAACTTCTTTTTCAAAGATATGGACAAATAGCAGGACAAACTGGGTTCTAGACCCTTGGATGGTAACTGGTCTACCGCAGAAAGAAATGGCAACCTACTACAGGTAAAAATCTGCCTCGTCAGTCATATATGGAAAGATACATGATCGCCTAAATGTGTATCACGCATGCCACATAACTGACTGATGAATCCTCTTCTAGCTATTAGTAAATAGCAGGGCAGACCATGTTCTATAGAATTGAATGCCAACTGGTCTACCACAGAAAGAAGTGGCAATCTACTGCGTGAAAAAATCTGCCTCGTCAGTCATGTATCGAAAAATATATAATCGCCTAAGCATGTATCACGCTTGGCGCATCACTGACTATTTCTTTCATTTTCACCTTTTCCAGAATTTCTATCACTCTCTTAGCGACTAGCTTCTTGTAATTTCTATCTTCTTCTAAACATTCTTATTTCTCAAATGCTTTGACCATAATATTCTTTGGTAGAATTAAATGCATGTCACTTCCAGTCTCTTCATTTTTGTTCAATGTTCACTGCCATATAGGAGTTAAGATATTATGTAGCAGTTCAGAAAAATGTCTTTGTTTCTAAGGCAATTTTCCTTTTGCTTAATTTCTGGAAGGCACATTTGCAATTCCTCAATACTTCTGTTTATTCGATATATAACGTATAAAACTTAATCTACTGGAAATCCTTTTCTTTTACTTCTTGTTTAAAATGCTATGTTCCCTCAAGATAGAAGCGAACATGGCCTTCCCATCTCTATAAAATATCTGACCCCTGCTATCCCTCCCTGTCCCCGTCCTGCCATCCCTGAACATAGGCGTGTTTGGTATGTCACTGGTTGCTTTCTTCTGCTCTTCTTGCTTTCAGTATGTTCTGAGTGTATAAAATTCATCACGCCCTCTTTCCTTATGTGTCCCATAAAGTTCAACTGTTCTTTTTGTTTCCGTTTTCTTTAAAACTTCCTCCTTGGTCACATTTTCTGTCCATGATATTCTCGGCTTTTTTCTGAAGAACTATAGTTTTGTTGCTTCAATTCTTTTCATCTGTGAGAGAACTGTACAGCATTCTCTCACATTCATATAGAAGAATTAATATGATATAGCAGTTCAGCATTCCTCTTTTTCTAACTAAATTTTCCCGTATCTTTATACGGTGCTTAGCTTTCGAAAGGAAACTTTCGCTATTCTAACGATACTTCGGAATTCTGTATCACAAAGCTAAGATTCAGAAAGTCAAAGTCAAAGCTAAGATTCAGAAGCACCCAATGCGGATCGAACTCACTAAAGTTGTGTATAAAAGAACCTAGTTATCCATGGAGAGAAACTTATCAAATGCATTTTCAAAGATTATAGAAGGATTGAAATATAATTCAAATTTATATATATTATTCTGGGCTCATATTCCAACTCATTCAAGATGATCTTCACCCTCTCTAAACTGCTAACTTTCTGTCGTGGAGTAACAAGGTACCTCATGTGTTTCACGTACGATTTCATTTTCAAGTCTTTCTTCACTGCTTTTTGGACTGTCATATCTGAAACTTATCTCGCGTGTCTAATGTTTTATGGATTGACTTGGATCTTTTCTAATCGCTTGCTTTAGCTCTAAGTTGATATGATGATCTCTCTTCCTGTTGTGACCTCCCGATCCAGTTTTCGTCTGTACTGTTCCCTCTTTTTAAACATTCACTTTTCTCTTGTTGGGTTTTTAATGAACTTTGATGATTGAAGTTAGAGTATGAATGTTTGTACCATTACTGATGGCCTGAATGCTCTTTTTCCTCTCAACATTGCTCATTTGATAAGACAGTGGGACTGACACAAAACAATTTTAACCTATTCTCTTTCTAGCTGAATAACTGAAAATGTTTTTCAGTGATTCTTAAGATCGATGGTGTCATGTCTGAAAACCTGGAAAAAAGAAAGTAGTTTAATGGTTTAAATGTGATTAAACATTTTGTAGGATATACAGTTAAGCTGTAACACGATTTGGACAATGTTGCTGTTACAGACTGCATACAGCTAGCAGTTTTTAGATATTTCAGAAAATGATTGGAGCCAAGCATGACGTTACAGAATTTATTTGTTACTAATATCATGAGATTATGTTTTAATATATACAGAGATGGTATCTGTAAATAAATTGAACAATTAATAAATTCGGATGATTTAACTCACCCTTGATGAGCGTATTAATTTCAGCGGAGATATGAAGTCAAGGGATAAGATTTTTGAAAGTTTATATTAGGTTGGTGCAAAAATAATGTCGTTTTCTCACATGTGAGAAGACGACATTATTTTTGCACCAACCTAATATAATCCGGCACTTTTGCATTACGGGTGTTATCGTCTAAGGTAATTTCTCTTTTGTTTTCTTTTTGTCAAAATTATAGGATGTTTGAGAGGTCAAGTAGATAAAGAAAGGAAGAAATATTTTAAATCAAGTTACGGATAGGCGGAAGAACAATTTCTTTTTTTTTTTTTCCTTTTCGTAAAAAAGATTATAACACGCCAAAATAAACTTCTCACTGCTGCTTCAGCTATATGAACTGAAGTGTGCTACTAGATTGCAATCTAGGTCCCACCCTTTTACTGTTGAAATAACTAAATGCAACTGCAACTTTTACTCCAACAGTTTCTTTTCTCGCACTTTCCATTTGAGGAATACCCTTCCGTTTAATTGCTTTCTTTATAACTACAATCTTCAAAATTTAAATGCAACGTCAACCACCATCTTCTATCGTCTTGAATCTTGTTCATCTTTCGTCCTTTCCTCAATAACCCCTATTTTTTCTCTGACTTTAACTCGCTGTAAGACTTTGCGTATTAGTGTCATTCTCTCCTTGCCTGGGGTGAAATGATAAAAAAAAAATAAAGATTCGGTAATCGCCGGTAAATGATCAGTTAGATAGCAGATTCATAAAATGCAGCTATTGACCCAAACCTTGTGAATTAAACTGGGCAGAGGGATCTATTTGGGATCCACCCAATGACTGTGCTAGCCAACAGTCATCGTGACCGGGGTTTTTGGTGTGCTTACCTTGTTCAGTTTTTTGATCACGCCAGATACTGTGCCCTCCCCTTGTCCAGAGCTTAATTGCCGTTTCTGTGACTAAGGTCTGATCAGCCTAGTTACACTATAAACCTCAGGTAGGATCTGTAAATGTTGAAAAAACACAAATGTGCCTGAGCAGGCGTCGGCAACAGAGATTAGCTAACCGCCCTAGTAAGCATGCTCAGATACGAGCGGCCAGTCATTATATATATATATATATATATATATATATATATATATATATATATATATATATATATATATATATATATATAAAAGTAAACATTGAAGTCAGCAAACAGAGGGGACAGAACAAATTAACAAATCGCCCCAGCTAAAATAACCGTTAGACCTAATAAAAATAAGCAGAAATAAGTAAAAACAAGTAAAAATATTCAATCCAAATAAATTAATTAAAAACTGTCCCCGCCAAAATAACAGAATAGACTACGGTAAGCAATCTAGACATTCAACGAAAAAAATAGCTTTAATTATCTCCCCAGACCAAAACAAACTATTAAATAAGCGACCTAAGTAAATCACCCCACCAAAAAAATATTTTTACTACATTAATAAAACATCAAAAAACAAAAAGGCCAAATAATACAAAATGAAAACAAGTAGAATAAATTAAGTCAAACAAATAAATAAATAAACAAACAAGCCACTCCCACAAAATAACCGCCTGACTAGATTACTTACAATGCACCACTGACACATATATATATAAATAACTGAGATTCAGATTTCGTGGCCCGACGATTGCGTCCATCATGAAACAGCCTGTCGCCTCTGAGTTTTGACTTCAGTGTTCACTTTTATATTTATATTTACATACGCTCTATTTCTGATATTGAGCTCTTTACCCCATAAATATAGCACACCTTAAAACAATATTTCTTTATATATATATATATATATATATATATATATATATATATATATATATATATATATATATATATATCCCCTCTGTTTGCTGACTTCAATGTTTACTCTTATATATATATATATATATATATATATATATATATATATATATATATATATATACTAAAATGAGGATTGGAAAAGGTGGAACCTAATATTTAATATAGTGTTATTTATTTATGATATATGAATTTTTACAGAGAAGAATTAAAACTTTGTTACTTACAATTGGATTTTCTGTGTTTTTTTGTTTTTAGAAAAATAATTTGTTGTTTTTCGTTTACTTTTTCAAAGTTGTTTTTAACCAGTTACGCTTAGCTTTTCAATTTTTTTTAACTGTTTCTCTCTCCACTTGTTGATCCTTAAGTTTTGTACCAAAATATATATATATATATATATATATATATATATATATATATATATATATATATATATATATGGGTGCAAGGCAGTAAAGTTACTAAATCACAGTGGCTTACGGGGTGTGGAAGAATTACGAACAGAAACATTAATAATAAAGAGAAAGCTAAAAGGGTAATCAGAAGGACAGTAGATAGCGATTGAAATTGCATTTAAATTTTTGAAGATTAAAATTGACAGGAAATCATGGAGCCGGAAGGGATTTCCACAAGCTAGACGTGTGAGAAAAGAAACTGTTAGCATAGAACTTCCGGCTTTCATCTAGCAAGCTGAACCCTAAATTGATGACATCTCGACACCAATCTAGTACTGCGCTTAAATTCGTAATGTCTAGGTAACCATGGCAAAGAGATCACCTGAACAATTACTATGAAAATATTTAGAGAAAAGCGCTGAGGCAACCTTACTGAAGCCGAGCCGTTAAATCAGGACCATTGCTATTGCTAATTCTTTGGATTTTATCAAGGAGATCAAGGTACACACACACACACATATATATATATATATATATATATATATATATATATATATATATATATATATATATATATATATATGGTGGGACTAAATGTTACCTTGATGCACACAAACTAGGGATGCTGGGAATTTAATTTTTTAATTTTTTGTTTTTTAATATAATTTACTTGATTTTATTTAGATTCTTTTTTCTTTTTCTGACTTAAAAGATTTTACTAGACGTTATTATAATGGATACCAATATTGGCAATAGATGCTATGTTTAATTAAAAATCTGTGTTTAATAGCACTTTTGGGCCTTGCTTGGTCATCAGGTTCTCTGTAGCCGAGAGGTCAAATCACGTCAAATCTAATGACAGTTTTCCCTGTGGTAATGCAGGTTCCAATGCTGCCGGAGAGCGTATATATTAGTAAGATTTCTCGAATATCCAGCCCGGTAGATGATAACAAATTAATATACTGTTTAATAAAATAAGCAGGGCATCTACTCAAATATAGTAGATGCCAGACACTCACACATGAGATTTGATTATAATGTGAAGGTTTTGTGATGAACCATCCACACTTAATAAATAAATTATTATATCAATAAATGCAGGATTAAGCTTATTTTTATTACTGGGCCCAGCACGTTTCTACGTTTAACCTCAAATCTTCGTTCTGGTTTTGTAACCACTTAGCTACTTCTATCATATCTTCTTATTTTTTTTTTCTTATCTCTAATGGAATATAATTAGGGAGCGTGGCAAGCGCGGGCACCAACGGCTGATCTGGTTCCCCAATATATATAAAATGCATCCGCCTGTTTTAAGCCGGTCTGTGTATTTATTCTGCTGTTTTGATTTCTTCAAAAATCAACTGATCGATTCGACATTTGATAGGAGTGTCTGGATATTAACTGTCAGTCTGATTTGATTCGACTTTTACCTTTAAGCTCGAAAGCATATCGTAAGTGCGTATGGAATATTTCAGTAGAGTCTGTTATTTCACGTTTCCGCGCTGACTACACACTCATAGAAAGTCAGATACTCAAGGCATGTACGTGGGAATTGGTTTAAAGCCAGGCATAATTTGGTCTCTGCTGCAGAGTCAATTGTGGAGCGGGAAATGTAGTGCTGTCCAAAATCTTTCAAGTAGAAATACTCTGACTAACTTGAAAATCAGCATTTAATAACCTGGCCCTCTTCTGGGTTCGAATACCGACTACAGGCAGCCAGGGAAATTTGCAACTAGATAAAACCACAATTAAATTTTTTGTCTGTTTGTTCTACTCGCTATAGATGCAGAAATCAATAAATGTCCGCAACCACGACGTGGGTAAGGTTTAATTGAAACAGTTTGAAAATGAATTCTCATACATATATATATATATATATATATATATATATATATATATATATATATATATATATATATATATATATATATATATATATATATATATATATATAATTCATTTTCATAAATATATATATATAATTCATTTATATATATATATATATATATATATATATATATATATAATTCATTTTCATATATATATGTATATATATATATACTGAATTCATTTTCATATATATATATATATATATATTGAATTCATTTTCAGATACATATATATATATATATATATATATATATATATATATATATATATATATATATATATATATATATATATATATACATATATATATATATATATATATATATATGTTTCGAACATTAAGAAATATTGAAAAAAAAAATTAAAATATCCAAAAATTATCATCTTCAGACACACTGGGTTGTAAAGTAATATTTTTTTTTGTTTTATGACTTCAATTATGTTCCTCGACTAGTTTCGGCCAACATGACCATCATCAGGAGAAAGAAAAAGTCTGCTTGTTAGTAGCAGTGAAGTACAGGAATGAATGATTTTTTGAAGAAAATGAACTTTATTTTTCCATTTGTTTTTTTAATCGTTAATTTTGCTCAGACCTTGTGTTGGCCAAACGACCTCTTTAAAGTTGTTTTTTTAGAGGCTGGATAGATTCATGCTATTCTGAATTCCCTTGGTAATTTAGACAGTTATATTCGTTCCTGGGTAGGGGATATATTTGTGTTAAGTGTATGTCATCATTTACTTCTTCAGGAGTGCGTATGATGTGCGTATTAGTATGAGTGTGTGTATAAGTGAGACCTAAACACCTCCGCGCAAGTATGTCTGTCTTGTGTGGGTGAGAAATGTGGATAGGGCTTGATTTATGGGGTTATATATTAATTCTATCTAAGTGTTAAATTTGTGATTAAGCCCGTCTAGATGCAGTATTTTGAGGCACAAACTCCATTTGTCTTCATAGTCTTCTAGAATTTTCTAATGTTATCTTTTCTGTCTTTTTCATCATTTGTTTAATTATAATGAATTTAGCATGGTTTTTAAAATCATTTTTTCGATACACACACACATAATATATATATATATATATATATATATATATATATATATATATATATATATATATATATATCGGAAGGTCATTATGTTTCCCAGAAATTTCCGCTGTCTCTTTCTGAATCTTAAAATGGCTTTTTTTTCCATTTTCCTTGAGACTTCATCTCGACTTCAAAGCTCTACCGATGGTATTCTGAGAATTATTCTCGTTAATCAGGTTTCTATTGTTCCACCTTTCTCTTCTCGTGTAAGCAAACTGTCCAGTATTTGCAACCCCTATAAAAGGATTCATATTATATAAATGTTCAGCAACCTTTCCATCTTCTGTTGAAACAGAGTTCAGATTTATAAATTTCTACACTTGCTTGATTTTGACATTTCCAATTCATATTTCGCATCTTGGGCTTTTTTTCCTTGCTAGCAACCCAATTCTGCTTTTTTTACATTGGATAGTTAGTCTTTTCTGCTTGCTCTCCTTTACTAATTTAGACATGCTGAAATATATTTTTGGTTTTTCATGTTTCGCTTTGTTCAGCATTTTGGCTAGACAGAGTGAAAATAAGAATTCGGAATAGAGATAAGTTTTCCTTTGCTCAATTCGTCTGACCACTGACAACCTCCTGTAAAAGAGCGTAGAAAAGTGTAAGCGGCATTTCTTTATACTACTATTTGGGCATAAAAAGAAGATATCCAATTTTATTTAAATTCTCATATTTCAAGAAGGGGGCTGGGTTCATTACCCAGCACTTGAAGTATACCCAAAAGGGCAAATGTCGAGGATGTTTGGGCAATTTTTCTACGGTTTTGCCAAAAGCCCTACATTAAGCTCCAACATTATGTCACACATTGTTGCGACATGGTCGTGCGGATCAGTACCTACAATAGAAGTGTTTGAATATAAAACTTGAAATAATAGTCCATTTCATTTATACTACAAGTTTCATAGATAAGACTTCATAAGCTAGCATTTACGAACAGCTTATATGTTTTTCTTTCATTTTTAAAAGTATATCATTTTTTCCCCTTGAACCGATACTTGTTGATTTTAGTATATTACTAAGCTTGATTCGTTCTGGGTATGACGACAAAATACATCGGGTAACAAGGTCTGATCGGCAGGTTTTGAGGAACTTGAAACCACATCTTAATTGCTGATGTTCCTAGGTCCACCCTGACCCGGTGTGGTCGCACTTGCTAGGGTTCCAGCTATAGGCAAATAGTTAACCCCCAAACTGGTAGAAATACATTTTTTATGGTGAAGGTGCTAGCGGTGCATTTTAATAGTAAAAAAAATTACCAGAAGTACATTTTTGTAAAAATAATTTAAAAATTTTTTTTTAAAAATTACTAGGAATCCATTTAAAAAAAAAAAAAAAATATTGCTATAGGTTGGTGCAAAAATAATGTCGTTTTATCACATATGTTACTATGTGAGAAAACGACATTATTTTTGCACCAACGTAATAGTAACATATTTTTGTAAGTAAAAAAAAGTTTTACCAACAATACGTATTTGTAAGGAAAAAAATATTGCCAGTAAATACATTTTTGTAAAATAAATTCAAATTGTGACCAAATCTGACCTATTCGCTTTCATTTAATACCATAGGAAAAGCAAAGATCCCTTTCTTCCAAATATCCACTAGTTCTTTTTAAATAACAAGATAGGGTTGATTCTACTAAATTTTGGATGACAGGGAGTCTACGAGAAGTATTAGGTTGGTGGAAAAATAATGACGTAATAATGTCGTTTTTGACGTTAAAAAATACGTCAAAAAACGACAGTATTACGTCATTATTTTTCCACCAACCTAATACAAGACTGAAGTCGAGACCATTGAGTAGATGACGGAAAACCACTGTACTCAATATTTCCAGAAATCATAGCAATTTACAAATATTAATTAAAAGGATCTTATAAAGATCCACGATCGCCTACGCCCCAAGATGGCTAAGCATTAAAAAAATAGCTTGATTTATTTAAAAAAAAAAAAAAAAATAGACGTAAATGCTGAGTCGAAGAATTATAAAGCACAAAATATTCCAAGGAGGAAGACTCAAAAGTTAGTCTTACTGAGTTTTACTTAGGCGAGAAGATGTCTAATAACGCTACTAAATTAACAATGGATTTAACTCTGCCTTAATCACCTTAGATTTCCGAAAATGGATAATCCCCTGATGCCTGCCTCGCACGACAACTTAGCTGCAACTGTGTTACTCCGCGTGCTATACAACCTCACTGAATCGTGGGATGGAGCAAAAGAAACAAGCTGACACCTCCGAGTACTTTAAAAATTTAGGGTGTAACAAAATAACCCATCTAACTAACGCATGCTTAAACAATATAATGATTTGCCAAGCGAAGCTTAGAAGACGCACAAAACTGAAATTATGGAGTACCCAGTAAGGATCGAAAAGACTCGCAATTGATCTAGCGAAACAAGCTTGTTAACCATTACAGCATGTCGAATCGACCAGGATTAACTATGTTAAAGATGTTTATAAGCGCATTATTTCCTGTTAGTGCCCATAATAGTTGTTGTTTGGCTTTTGATTCAAGATAATTTCGAAAATGAAATCTCCCTTTTCAAATATTAGCCCAACTATTTTCTTTTTTTTACATATTTAGATTAAGACTCTCTCAGTAAGAAAATATCTACAGATGATGGAGTGAAAGAGGAACTTTAAAATGTTTTACATGTGACATGAAATATTTTCATTCGAGACAGTTACAACTCATGATGTGAGTAAGATTAAAAATTAAAAAAAAAAATTAAAAATTAAATGCGTCTTATTCTAAGTACATCTACGGCGACATAGTCAGTCAGTTATGTGCTTAGGCGATCATGTATCGAAAGATACATGACTGACAAGGCAGTTTTTTTCCCGCAGTAGTTTGCCATTTTTTTTCTGCTGTAGAACATTTGCCATCCAAAGCTATAGAACACAGTCTCTCCTGCTATTTATCCATAGCTGGAGGGAAAAGAAGAGGATCTATGCCTTTCATAAGGGTAAGTCAATATAATGGATTCGACTGGAATTCGAACATATATATATATATATATATATATATATATATATATATATATATATATATATATAGTGAACCCTTGCTTCGTATTCTTCGTATGAGGGTCAAGCTGCTCAGTTCCTAGCCCAGCATGATTTGATTATAGTGGTGAAGGCATTGTGCAGAAGCAAACACACATTTCGAAGGGCCGAAGACAGAGATCTGGTCCCTCCGCAGCCTTTGTATTCTTTCTCCAGTTGCCATCCAAGGCTATAGAACCCATTCTGCCCTGTTATTTACCCATAGCAGAAGGGAGAAGAAGATGATTAATACCTTTCCCAACGGTATTAGCACGTAAGTGAATGTAATAGATTCAACTGGAATTCCAACTCGGATCTCCGATTCCTCAATCCGAACCGCTATCCGTTAACGCACCTCGCGACATAACAAATTCTATAAATAAATAAAGCAAGGAATACAATACTAAATTTTCTATTGGGCAGTTAGTATATGAACAGATCTTTTGTGTACTATCTTCATTTGGGACGTGGGAGATCACGTCACTTCACAACATCCTGTTTTTTTTTGTTTTTTTTGCTGTTTTATTTTGTTTTTTTGTTTTTCTACCCGCCGTTTTTATTCTGTTCTCCAGCCTGTTCTTTTGTCACCGAAATTTCAAATTTCTATTTCTGATTGTAAGTTTGAATTTACCTTTGTGTTGTGGCCTTGTTAGGGCCATAAATAAAGACACCAGAGAGAAATTGAGCTAAAAAAAATATATTAATAGAAACAGTAATACAAACATATACTAACGAGCGTGTTACAGGAAGAATGTTCGGTCCGACTGTCAGAGCTAACTGCTGGAAACTTCCCTCTCCAAAAGGCAGTACCTGCTCCTATTTATAGCTGAGAGAGACCATGCGTGCGTGGGTAAATTACCATAACACTTTAATTCCTAGTTTCCTTAAAAACTACCCTATTGTTCACATACTCTGTCCATGGTATTCTTAGCATCCGTCTTTAAAACTATATCCTTGTCGCTTAAAGTCTCTTTTAAATACGTGAAGAAATTGTCCAACATTCACTGCCATGTAGTAAATTAAATATTGTATAGCAGTTCAGCGCTGTTTCTTCCAAACTATTCTCATTTCCCAGCCTTGACGAAGTTTAGAGATCTTTACGCGGTCCTGTAGTGATAAATGAGTTTTCATTCCACAACCCCTTCACCGCAGGCAAAACGATGCTAGTCCCTCCCTACCATATCGCTGTTTTCATGGTAGATATTCAGGAAAGCTACATTCCTTAGTTTCACTAGTCCATATTTTCACAGATAGGACTATTTCCTTCTTGCACGACCTTACAACGACCTCATTTAGTTACTTTTTGATTTGAGGTTCTTGAGCCTTCCATAGCGTGAATAATAGTATTTAAGTATCTTTACTTAGTTTCGTGAAGACTTCTTTCGCTATGGCAATGCACGTTCTGATTTCTAACATATTTCCTGTTAGTATGTCACTACATTAGACAATATTTAATTTCGCACACCAGCGTGATTTTGAAATTTAACACTGAGCGGGGTAAATATCATTGTAAAAAAAAACATTCAAAAAGTCTCTAGATAGATAGCCTACCATAGTTAAATAGCTTCTATCAGCCACTTAGGTAAGCACTAGAAACTTTCTCATAGCACAGCCACCGAGGGCTTTCGAGCGGTTTAAAGTATCTAATTTCAGACATAAGGCTTGGATCAACCCATTCTATAATTTTCAGGCACTCCCTAGACGGAAACCATCCTCCATTATAAATCGTTCGGATAAGCTGTGCGCTATGGCACATAGACTTTTTTTAATTTAAGCGCAGTACTAGATTGAAAACAAAGTCTCACCAAATACAGTTGAATTGGCTAAATGCAACCGTAAGTTCTATGCTAGCAGTTTCTTCTCTCGCTCTTCTCGCTAGTGGAACGCTCTAAGGGTTCCATACTTTCTAGTCAACTTTCAAAAATGTAAGCACAATGAGAATCGTTATCTACTCTGTTCTTGGTTACACTTCTATGTTTCTCTTTTTTCTAATTCTTTCATTCTCAGTTACCCAATTGTGTCTTAGTGGCTTTACTGCCTTGCATGGGGTGAAATGATTAATACAAACACACACACACTAATGTATATGCACATATATATATATATTGATATACACACACACACACACACACAAACATATATATATATATATATATATATATACTGAGTGAGAGAGAGAAAAATACGGGAAAAGACAGGAATAACTTACAGAGTTGTCCGCCTTACCCACTTCCCAAAATATGATCAAATTATCAAATATCATTTTCGGTTTCTTTTCAAATTACTTTTTGGTCGGAAACGGGATCGTTGTGCGAAGCGGAATCATTAACTGAACACAGCCAGTACGCTCACAACATCGGTGACGATGACTTGTTACTTCGTGCTAGTACAACAACCGAGGACTTACAAAAGTCTAATCTACCCAATTTCAATCACTAGACTTGGGTCAACCCATAATATGGTTTTTAGGCACTTTTCAACGCTGCTATACGCTGGGATCGTCTCACCTCGACGAAATCATCAAGAAATCAATATTTGACCATGGTGAAGTTCAATCACGGGTCATATGTTTGGAACTCTAACCCCCTCAGCCACGGGCTCACAAGAGCTTGACTTATAAAACTATCTTTAAATTCTTTTACACGTTTTCCATTTTCTGATCAGCCAAATCATTTGCTCGTCTTTTCTCCTCTCATTAGAGGAATTCAGTCTCCATTTCACATCTTGAGCCGACTTTATCTCGAGTTCATCACAATGGTAGATAATCAAGCTAGGGTTCAGTAGTTTCTAATTTGAACCGCCTCACACGACCAAGTTGCAGTCCGTCCACTTGAACCAGATGTTCTCGACACGAGGCTGATTAGATTAGGAGGCGGAAGGATCAGCAATAACGTCAGCTACTTGTCCATTGTCCTCCACCGCAGTGTCGCTGTTTGAAGGCAGGGGCCCTGAACATTGCAATAAAGTCCCGCCCATCTCCCGTGAAACTCAGAAAACAAAAAGTTCACATGTATCAAGCTTTTCGTCGTATTATGCAGTGGGGATCCTGAGCTCCTGACCGAACCATTTCACACTGATATCCTTGTTCATCGCCTATTGATCCGTTCTCGGCCAAGAGTTGCCGAACTTACACGCTTGATTACACCCCTTTACTATCTAATAGTTCAACGGGCCAACCAAAGGTCTTTTCTTTACAAATTTAATCTTTTTTTTTTTTTTCTATTTCTGCTGTCTTTCTTCGGCCCAACTTTATTTTTCTCATTTCGCATTCAATCACTTTTTATAGCAATTTTTATTTCCTTTGTCTTTCGTTCGATTTTCAACATTTTATTCGAAATTATAGATTTTTTCCCCCTTTGTTTGTTATCCTTTTCTTTTTACACCTTTCTTTTTATTTGTTTTCATCTTCTTTATTTCTTTCTCTTTTTTCTTTGTCTTTTGCATTTCTTTCTCTCTTTCTGGTAGTTTTTTTTTCTTTTTTGCGTTTTTGTTGTTAGTTTTGCATTAATTTCTCCCTTTTTCCTTTTACACTTTTTCGTTTCTTTCTTTTTTATTTTTCTCTTGCATTTCGTTGTCCTTTTCAAATAGTCTTTTATTTTTACGCTTATCTTATTTCCACATTCATTTCTTTTCTATTTTTTTCCACTCTTTTTCTTTCTTTTCTTTGTTTCTTTTTTGTTTCTTCCCTTTTCCTTTCATTTTTTCTTTCATTCTTTTTTCTTTCTTTTTGTTTTTATTTAACTTCTTCTTTCTTTCCTTTCTTCTTTATTCTTTCTTCCTTTTTCCTTTCATTTTTTCTTTCATTCTTTTTTTTTTTTTTGCTTTTATTCCAGTTATTCTTTCTTTCCTTTGTTTTTTCTTTATTCCTTCTCTCTTTTTCCTTTGATTTTTTCTTTTATTCTTTTTTTTTTTTTTTTTGATTTATTTTAGTTCTTCTTTCTTTCTTTTGGTTCTTCTTTCTTCCTTCTCTCTTCATTCCTTTCATTCTTTCGTTCTTCTCCCTTTTTTCTTTCTGCTTTTATTTCTTCACTACACAATTTTATTTCTTTGTATTCTTTTCTACTTTTTTTAAAATTTCTTGCATTTTTAGCTTTTTTTTTTTAAATTTTTTTCCATCCTTCATTCTATACTTTTATTTGTTCTTGTTTTATATAATTCTTTTTTTTTTTTCCTTTGTTCCTTGCCTTTTTTTTCCTTCCTTTTTACTCTTCTCGTTTTTTCCGTTTTATGGATTCCACGATATTTGCTTCACTTTACTGCATACAGCATGGACTCAAATTGGCAGAAATTGGTTGATGAAGACTGTGTTTCGCCAAAATAAATTAAGTTTAGTTTTTAAGTTGGAAATACTGTCGTTGTGTCAATGTTAACCTTCTAAATTTAGAATTTGGATCTACCCATTTGAAAAATTGGTATTCGCAATTCTGTCTTTTTAGCTAAATTACAAATATGGACTTCTGTCATCAATGGTTAAGAAGCAACAGTCTCACTAATGTCCTCTGCGTTTTATTCTTTTCTACAGGAAACACTACCACTGCATTTTACACTCTCAGCTGGCTACAAAACTGAGAGTGTACAATGAACTGTTTTTGCCCTCCCTTCTACATGTTTGTGAGTCTTGGATACCGAATCGCAGACACATCAAGAAGCTGGAGAACTTCCACATGCGAGCTAACCGTGCCATACTCAGTATTCCCTGTCAGGACCGCGTTATCAACCTTGAAGTCCTGGATCGTGCTCACGCCTCAAGCATTGAGCCCATGCACATTAAGGATCAACTCCGTTGGGTGGGGCATGTCATCCGCATGGAGGAGCACCTCTTGCCAAGACGTCTTCTGTACGGAGAGCTCCTGCACGGCAAGAGAAACCAAAGTTTTCAAAGAAACGGTACAAAGAAACCGTGAAAGTAAATCTCCAGGGGTTGCAAGCTCGAACCCAAAGAACTAAAGGAGCGCGCCAGTGATCGACCACATTGGCGAATCACAATCCATGATGCTGCTATCACCTGCCACGCCTGAAGCTCACCGCTGCCAGAGATTAAACGCCACACGGCATCGTCAGCAATGATTACAACAACAGACTTTCAGTGTCACCACGGTTCCACACTCTACGCCTCCAGCCCAGGGTTGCGGAGCCACCTCCGAATTCACAGGTGAGAGGCAGATACGATACGTCATCTTCAGATTCGAAGGTCAACCGATACTGGAAACAAAGAAAAAAGTAATGAAGTCCTATGTAATATCAATCAATTGTGGACAGTTAGCTCCCAGATGAAGATGAGGCTTGAGGTGACAAAGATCTGACTTGACAGTAGGACGCTGCAAGTAACAGGTGAGTAACGAGAAAGTTTTAAGGAAAATGGAGGAAAACATTTTTACTTACAATCAGAAATAGTTGCTATTTCTGGGGTTAATAATGTAGAATATGACGCTCAAAAGACATATTGAAGAAAAGTGGAGCAGAAGGAAGCGTCGAGAAAGCTACCTGAAGGACTTTTGTAAATGAATGTCAGAACAGAGATTGAGAAGGATATTAATTGGGCAAACATTGTTTACAATTAGAAAGTACCGGAAGTTGCGGAGAGCCATGACTGCAAACGTACTGAATGGACACGTGGAATTAAAGGTTAATTTCTCCTTTCTCCACTTTATTCTAATTATTTAAGTCATTTCCTCTCTCTCTCTCACTGTCGCTCTCTTTCTTTCTCGCCATCTCTCCCTCTATAAACAAGGATTCCGCCAGTGAGCTTGTTCAGTCTCTTTATTTCATTCATAATTCCTCTTCCTTCTTTTCTTTCATTTTAGCATTTCTCTCCTTTCTTTCGGGTATTGATTCCTTCCCATTTCTTTCATCTTTGCCTTGGGTGGTGCTAGTAGTCAAATCACTGATTAGATCGCAGTTATTCCAAAATGACTGGCACCTCCGAGAATTTGATTAAACTCACAGTAAAAAATAGCAGATTATATCCAGGAATGTTTCTCTTCAAACAACCTCAATATATCACTTTTATACAAAGGAAAGGGTTACGCTGATTCATCTAATACATCTAATTTTAGGGCTGTCCTTCCAATTCTTCATTACAAGCGAACGAACAAGCTATTCTATACTTAAAACAAAACTGAATCTTTTATATAATCTTTTACGTAAGTTTCTTTCTTATGCGAACAGACACTTGTTCGTTAGAAAAATTTGCTTTGTTTTCAGTCTTATAAATGAACGTAACAGAAAATGACTAAGTCAAGCAAGGGATATTTTTTCCATCATTTCACACGATGCAAGGCGACAAAGCCACTAAGACGTAAATAGTTGCTGAGAGTGAAAGAAACTGAGAAAACGTTGCTGAAGGGAAAGGACAATAAAATAAAAAATACAATTAGAAAGAAGCTAACCATTGACGTTGCACAAAATTCTTTGATGATCGTCGTTAACAGGAAAGCAAGATATCCCAAGAAAATTCCGGAGACGAAATCGTTACGTTGATTCACCTAATACATATAATTATTAGGGCTGTTTTTTTTTCTAATTCTTCTTTACAAGCAAACGAACAAACTATTCTATTCATAAAATAAAACTGAATCTTTCATATAATCTTTTTACGTAAGTTTCCTTCTTATGCGAACAGACACTCGTTCGTTAGAAAAAGTTGCTTTGTTTTCAGTCTTATAAATGAACGTAACAGAAAATGACTAAGTCAAGCAAAAGACATTTTTTCCGCCATTTCACACAATGCAAGGCGACAGAACCACTAAGACGTAAATGGTTAATGGGAGTGAAAGAAACTGTGAAAAACGTTGTTGAGGGGAAAGGACAATAAAAGAACAAAAGTAAAACAGAAAGATGATAACCATTGACGTTTCATTTAATTCTTTGATGATCGTCGTTAACAAAAAAAGCAAGATGGCCGAAGAACGTTCCGGAAGCGATAAATGTGAGAAGAGAAAATATTATTATAGAACGTAAGGATACATTTGATAATTTCAATATTAAGATGGTTGAGACCTAGTTGTCAAACTAGTACTACATTTAATTCATGAAGTCGAGATATCTTCAGAAAAATTGCCTTTAAAATATTTATAGAAAATACACAAAGAAGCTGCATTACGGCGATGGAAAAAAGATATTCATAATGTGGGTTTTTAGTTTAGAGAAAGGCAAAACGAGATGTTCAGAGATAGAAAATAATCACTGTTAATTCCATTATCTTTTTACGAACGATTCCCAATGGATTCATCTTCATACACAAAGAAAATAAATGAATTGGACATCATTCTTTCGTTAAGCAAATAAAAGTATTGTAATATAGTATCTCTTTGCTTCGTTTCGTGAATACTTCTTTCACTATGGCAATGTACGTTCAGGTTCATGCCACATTTCCCATTACTATGTCACCATATTACCCGTTAGTTAATTTCGCACACCAGCGTCATCTTGAAAATTAACATCAGGCATTGTAAAAAAAAGAAAAAACACACATTTAAAAAATCTCTAGATAGATAACCAACCATAGTTAAATAGCTCCTATGAGCCACTTAAGTAAGGACTTGTAACTTCCTGGTAAAACAGACACTGAGGACGTCCTGGGTATGACGGTAAACTACATCCGCGTCCTGGATATGACGGTAAACTACATCCGCGTCCTGGGTATGACGGTAAACTACATCCGCGTCCTGGGTATGGCGATAAACTGCATCCAACAGCAAGGTCTCAGATAATGTTTTCAGAAAAATAATGTTGCCAGCTCTAAGTTTTTGAAACAATAATGTTGCCAGCTCTAAGTTTTTGAAACAATAATGTTGCCAGCTCTAAGTTTTTGAAACAATAATGTTACCAGCTCTAAGTTTTTGAAACAATAATGTTGCCAGCTCTAAGTTTTTCTTTTGTAGAAAAGGAATAATGTTGCCAGCTATACGTTTTTTTTGAAACAATAATGTTGCCATCTATAAGTTTTTTTTTTAAACAATAATGTTGCCAGCTATACGTTTTTTATTCTATACAAAATAGGCATTTAAAATTCATATAAGCTGGATTTGGCATTAAATAACCCACAGTGGTTGATATGCCATAAAACCCAAACAAACAAACAAACAGACACTGAGGTTTTTTGAGCAATTTAATGTACCCAATTTCACACATAAGGAAAATGATTTCTAGTACGTTCTTTTTCATATACAAATGTATTGGGCATCATTCTTTCGTTAAGCAAATAAATGTTTTGTAATATAGTATCTCTTATGAGGCAGTGCGTACTGAATAAGCCCTTCAAAGATGAAAATGAGACTTGATGGGGAGAAAAAAAAGAAGCATTTCTATGCTGAGAAGAACGTGAACTGAACATGTCAGCCAGTATGAAGTTTTAAGGAAAATTAGAACTAAATGGACACTTATACTCACGGTCAGGAAGAGGCGGCTGAAAATGTCGGGACGTACAGGGAGTGTCCCGCACAAAACCGACATCATTTAAGATGTGAATATCTGAAAAACTACATGTCCCAGGCAAACAGAATTATGTAGGGTTCATGCTGAACAGTAACTTATGCGCCATGCTTGATACGTGCTTAGGCGACTATGTATCTTTCGAACATGACTGACGAGGCAAATGTTTCTCGAAGTAGGTTGTCATTTCTTTCTGCAGTAGACCAGTTGCCATCCAAGTCTATAGAACCCGGTCTGTCCTGCTATTTACCTCTAGCTGTATAAGAAAAGAAGAGGATTCATACTTTTCCCAAGGGTATTAGCACGTAAGTGAATTTAATGGATATGACAAGAATATGAACTTGGTCCTACTTGAGGAATCGGAGAGTCGAGTTCGAATTCTTTATGAAAGGCATGAATCCTATTCTTCTTCCCCCAGCTATTGGCAAATTGCATAACAGACCTGGTTCTATAGACTTGGATGGCAACTGGTCTACCGCAGAAAGAAATGGCAAGCTACTGCGGGGAAAAAATCTGCCTCGTCAGTCATGTATCGAATGATACATGATCGCCTAAGATTTGACCAAGGCATTCAAAGGGATGTAGATTTTATAAACAATTTCAAAAGGCTTCAGAAATGTCCACTATGCCCACCGCCTGTGACACGTCAAGTTGATAGTCCAGCTCCTGCAAGACATGCTGCAGCATGTCTTGCGTAACGTTCTGCTATTTTTTCGGCCAGTTTTCTAGCTAGATTAAAGACGGTATGACAAAATTAAGTTATATCTCTAGTTTAAGATACTGTGCCACAACGACTGCGTATTATACACGAGTCCTATATATTAACTTTTTCTGGTCATGTGTATGGCTATATTTAAGATGGTATCACGAAAAGTAAGTTATATTTGTAGTCAAAGATAATGTACTACAAAGATTGCGTATTATACGCGAGCACTAAATATTAACTTTTCTGACAACGTGTCTCGCTATATTTAGGATGGTATGAGAAAAAGTAAGTTAAATCTCTAGTCTAAGATTGTGTGCAACAAAGATTGCGTAATATACATAAGAACTAATTATTTTTTCCAATCACGTGTCTCGCTATATTTAGAATGGTGACAAAAAGTAAGTTATATGTGTATTATTATTTTTTTCTGGTCACGTGTCTCGAAGTATTTAGGATGGTATGACAAAATGTTATATCTGTAGTCTAAGCAAATGTGCCACAACGACTGCGTATTATACATGAGGACTAAATATTAAATTTTTCCGGCTAAGTGTCTCGTTATATTTTGGATGGTATGCCAAAAAGTCAACTTATATGTGTAGTCTAAGGTAATTTCCAATAATGATTGCGCATTATACCCATGAACTAATTATTATATTAATTCTTTCCAGTCACGTGTCTCGATATATTTAGGATTATATGACAGAAATTAAGAGGTATCTGTTATCGAAATTAATGTGCAGCAAGGAGTTTAAATCACTAGTTAACACTGCATTTATTATTATTATTATTATTATTATTATTATTATTATTATTATTATTATTTTCTTTGATTTCTGGCGTTTACAAATTCTTTCCGGGTCCCGCCCAAGGACCTAAGGTTAGAAATTGCATCATGACACTTTCCACTGACAAAAAAAAAAAAAAAAAATTACATAGATAAAGCCCTTCGTAAAGTGTGGGCTGTACTTTTCAGAACAATGTTTTGTATCTCCTTGAGGCATGGACTTCCAGGAATCCCTTCAATTAATCTACCGGAAAATTTTCCAACCAGTCCTAGGGCTTCAACTACAACAGGGATTGTTGATGTTCCCATATTCCACATTTTTGAGATTTCTATTTCAAGGTCCTTGTATTTTGACAGCTTTTTGAATATCTTCAAAGATACATTGCAGTCAGCAGGGACTGTCATTTCAATAAGGAGGCACTTTTTTGTTTGTGATCTCTAATAACAATGTCTGGGCGGTTGGCTTTGATTGTTCTGCCAGTGTGTATTGTGTAGTCCCACAGAATTGTAACAGGTCCTATCTCCGTAACCGGGTCTGGGTGGAGTTTCTTACAGTTTCCTTCCCGTAGAAATATCATAATTATTATTACTATTATTAATAAAAATAATTTTTCACATAGTTATTAAACATATTTTATTATGTTTCACTGATGTTTGTGCCAAAGGGCGGCTTCATGAGAGTTTCACATGAAGCTATCATCGTCTTCGTTTGCGATAAACGACTAAGTCCAGAGGGAGGCAACTAGAACTGGAGACTCGACTTAGTGACGTTGGCTAACAGAAGGCAAAACCTTTGTCGGTCTTTTTATATGGTAATCACGGTTAATATACACATGTCTTAATGGGTCTAAGCAGAAAGAGAATTCGTAATGTTAATATTAACCGCATTGATCCAGTATATATCTAGTAAAACAATTTTACAGAAAAATTGTCTTCTCAGTTCCAGTAGCTGTTATCACCATTTCTAGTAGTTCAAGCGATGTGGAGTAATTGGCCGCCAGTTAGTGATGTGCCATGAGTGATATACACTTAGGCGATGATATATTTTTCGATACATGACTGACGAGGCAGATTTTTTCCCGCAGTAGGTTGCTATTTTTTTTTCTTGTGGTATACCAGTTGCCATTCAATGCTATAGAACCCGCTCTTTCCTGCTATTTACCCATAGCTGGAGGAGAAGAAGAGGATTCATACCTTTCCCAAGGGTATTAGCACGTAAGTGAATGTAATGGATTCGACTGGAATTCGAACTCGGCTCCCCAATTTATCAATACAAAGCCACTACTCAAAAACAAAACAAAAAAAAAACACTAAACTAATTGAGTTTCTTTTTTCCAGGTTTTCAGATAAGACGTTTAGCCATCTTGAGACCATTTGTCGTAAGAATTACTGAAAAACCCTTTGAGTTATTCAGCTAGAAAAAGAACAGGCGCTTTGTGTCAGCCCCAGTATCTTCCCAGCTGAGCAATAGTGAGAAGAAAAAGGCCCTCAGTAATGGTACCAACATTCATACTCTGGCTTCCATCTTCAAAGCGCATTCAAGAACCATCAAGAGAACGGTGAATAAGTTTTAAAAAAGCGGGAGCAGTAGAGAGGGAAACTAGATCAGGAGGACACAACAGAAATAGGGATCATCATTTAAACTGAAAGAAACTGGTATGAACACCACCCAGACCCGCTTACGGAGATAAGACCTGTTACAATTCTATGGGACTAAACAATACACACTGACAGAAAAATCAAAGCCAACCGTCCAGATATTGTTATTAAAGACCACAAACAAGTGCCTCCTTATTGATATGGCAATAACAAGACAAGCTTCGACAAATCCTCAATATCAAATGGCAGGACTGATGCACCAACAAGGAAGCTCTCAATCGCTCGAAAATGCTGATCCTTAAGGCCACCATACTCAAACATCGCCTCAGGTAGTCAGTACATATCACCTGAATGGCCCTTTCAAGACGCCTGCTAACTATCCTTTAGGGCAAACGACATCACGGAGCCTCAAAATGCCGATTCAAAGACCAACTGAAGACTTCCTTCAAGCTGGAATCAGCACCGACACATGGGAAATAAAAGCCGCCGCCCGTCCACTCTGACAAAGAGAAATTCATTTCGGTTGTTCTATCAGGCTGGCGCAAAAATAATGTCCGATTTTAAGGTCTATATGAAAAATGAAAAAATACCATGATTATGAAAATATTTATTGATTAACATAAACTCCTTTGCCTTCTAGAACATAATTCTATCTGTCACTACGCTTATAAATACCACCCCTGTAAAATTCCTTACGGTCTGACGCAAAATATGAATCCAATTCACTTTCAACCTCTTCTCTTAATGTCAACCTAAGTCCATTTAAATGATTCTGTATTCTCCGATACAAGTGATTATCAGAAGGAGCAAAGTCAGGAGACTATTATTGATGAAGCAATATTTCCCAACCAAGCTCTTCCAAAAGATTCTTAGCCGAGCTGTGTGAGAACGAGAATTATCGTGATGGATTATGTCATCCTTTCCGTTCACTAAGGTCGCTTTTGCTTCAAAGCTATTTTCAAACGACGAAGTTGACCATAGTACAGAGTAGGTGTATAATTGTTTGATTGTTGGTTAACAGTCCGTAATGGACAATTCCTTCAATATCCCACCATACACTCTTTAGATGACGCCCTCCTCTTGGTTATTCAAGTGAGCTTCCTCCTCGAATGTTTCACGATCGGTGGCGTTTAACGTTATGTTAATGTATCCACTTTTCATCGCATGTAACAAGCTTATCTAAAATGATGCCTGAAGGTGTTGTGAAATCAATGATTCACAACAAGCGATACACTGTTGCAGATTCCCTGGAGACAATTAATGAGGGACCCATTTTTCAACCACTGAAACCTTTCCGGTCCTTTTTAAATGGCGTAGCACGGTAGTATAGTCAACGTTAATTCTCTAGAAATAATGGTGGGATTGTCTGTGACAACAGCTTGCAACTCTTCGGAATCAAGTTTTTTTTTTGGATGACCCTCATTTGCTCTTGTTTCAAACTGTAACCCCTACTTCAGGAAACGTAAAACCCATCTCCTGCAACTCCTTTCATTCACTGGATCATCTCCATAAACATTCTGAATAGATTTTGCTACTGAACTTGCATTGACACCTTTATGAAACTCGTGCAGTAAAATATGTTGAATGTGATCTTCAGATGGGGCGTACATATGTGAAAAATGTCATTTATAATCTGAAAGGGAAAGGTATAAATTACTCATTGTGATTTTCCTTAACTATAACGAGAAGGGCAAATTTCATAAATACTATCTAAAACTTTCTTCTTAAATATCGGAAATTACTTTTGCACCAGCCTGATAGTTTTGAGCAGAGGGGAAAAACTGAAAAGGAAATAAAAATAAAACAACACAAGGCCCGGCAGCTCCAACCATGTCCGTCGCCCACCCTACCATGCAATCAATGCCCGACACTGTTCCATTCAAGCATCGTGATGAACCAAACTCGGACCTGAGTGGCGCTGACGACACCTGACTGCAAGAAGGAATCAGCTTTCATTTACGCACAACGTAGAAGACAGTCCCTATCTAAAGCCTGGATTCAGAAGTGAAACATGCGCAATTCAATTTTACGTTAAAAAAAATAATTTCCGTAATTAATCAGCAATTTAATTTACAGTGGTGTTCACTCTGTACAAGGCCCGGGGGCCACTCGAGGTAGAGTCTTACACAGTAAGAGGTACATGCGGATATGTGCGGAAGATAACGGTTAACCCTAGACTTGAACAGGTTAAGATTGTAGTGATCCGGGAAACATACTCTTGAGAGTCCGCTCCACAAGGAAGGAATTCGTGGGAAGAAGCTTCTTGAATGGAACTTACATCTGACAACGGAATGGGGGTCGTTCGCTACAATGTGTGTGGTATAGCTGGTCTTTCATCTGAACTTTCACCGTGGAAATAGCTAAAGAACAGGGAGAGGCTTGCGCCGTCTAGCCTGTTGGTAAGGGGTTACAGAGCAGAAAATAGTCACCGACATGGACGCAAAGATACTCTTTGGACACCATCGAGAGTGGAAAGTGAAGACAGGTCGGTTTCCACCCATATATGTCAGCAGTATTCTATTTTCGGACTGATCTGGCTCTTGTAAAGGTCGTGGAGAGCAGGAGGGAAATACCTGCCTAATATGACAAACTCGGAACAGGGGAATTCTGAAGTAGAAACCATATGTGTGAGTGAATATCTGACAAAAAAGAAAGAGAAAGGAAACTGAATACCAGCCTCGAATATCGGGTTTAGATAATGTCGGACGTTTTTTCTGGTTCTTAATACGTTGCTTAGCTTTTGGAAGACAAATTTTGGTATCCCAATGAGCATTCAGATTTTGTACTTGCCGTTTTCTGTTGAAAGACTTCCCAGATATTTAAATTTTTGTACTTGGTTGATTTTGGTATTTCCACTTTGTTGGGCTGTTCCTTTTCCTGATATCCATGAATCCAGTCTTCATACAATTGATGTTTAGTTTAGTCCCTACTTCTAATTCCATCTATATGTGTCCATTTTTATTTGCCACGTTATATTATAATTTTATCATAGAGCCAAAAGCAGTTTACTCACTACAAAGATGCAACTTCGCTTCGCTGCATTTCAATTTTTGGTCGTCACCAGTCGAGGTGAAATTGGAATGCATCTTTGCAATGAGTAAACTGCTTTTGTCTATGAGATTATAATAAATAATTATCGCTCTACTATTGGTATCGAGCCATCTTTTGAATTAATGCCGTGAATGTTAGAATTTATATATTACATTCGTTCTCACTGCATCGGATATATATATATATATATATATATATATATATATATACTCTAAGTGTTGACTTCTATGTTCACTTTTATATTTACACACGCTCTATCTCTGATATTGAGCACTTTATTCCATAAATATAGCACACCTTGAGACTATATTTCTTTATATATATATATATATATATATATATATATATATATATATATATATATATTTCTATCACTTTAGTCCGATTAAGTGTTTTAGAAGACGAAAAGTGTTATATATTCTTCCACTTTCTCATTCAGTTATCTCACATTTTTCTGATATATAGAAATTCAAATATTTTATTCTCCTTTATATATATATATATATATATATATATATATATATATATATATATATATATATATATATATTCCAGGATAATTTTCCAAGTTATTCAAGGTGATCTTCGCCTTCTCTAACCTTCTAACTTTCTGTCCTGGAGTAACAAGGTGCCTCAGACCTTTCACGTAGGATTTTTTTTCAGTGATCTTTGGACTGTCTTAGCTGAAACACCTCTCTCACGTACCAAAAGTCTAATGCATTGAGTTGCATCTTTTCTAATTGATCTATTCATATATATATATATTAATAATTACGCATATAGTTTCGTTATAACTCTCAGTACCTGATGAATGAGAAACCATGAAACTCTTAGTAATACTGCAAAGATAGGTGCATGGGTAATTATTAATATTTACTTTATAGCTCTCTATCATTACGTTGAGCACTGTTTTGTCAACACTAAAAATGAAATATTTATTTGCTCATCTGTATGTATATGTAATCGCATGCTTATATGGTTGCTCATATCTCTTATTATTTAGCTCATTTCAACATGTATATATGTGTGTGTATGTACATATATATGTGTGTACACACACACACACACACACATATATATATATATATATATATATATATATATATATATATATATATATATTAACTACAATTCTCCATGATTTTCTCTCGTACAATCATATCTGCTCGATGCGTATCCAAATGTAAACAAATGTCTATACGTTCTTTTTTATAGATACAAATATTTAATTAAATGCCCTGTTTATAATAAACAGTATTAACGACATTTACCGGACTGAATGTCCGAGAAATTCTCATAGAAGATATGCGTCCTCCGACAGGAATCGAACCTGTATCCTATACGGAACCGTCATATAGCCTGACGTGTTTCACCGACATATATGTGCGTGTGTCAGATATTCGGCTGATGATTGCCCTTTCATGGAACTCCCTAGAGGATATGGTAATATTATTATTATATTATATTTAGGCTATGTTGATTTTCGCGGTGAGGCCTTGGTCTGTTTTATATTTTAAGCTTTTAGCTTATTTTAAACTTTAGCTTTTACTTTTGCTATTTGTATATGTACATATATAATATATTTTCCCTTTAAACGTTATTTTTATAGATACAATATATTTAGGTAAATGCTCTGTTTTTTTTTAATTAAGCAGTATCAATCACATTTACTGGTTTGAATGTTCGAGAAATTTTGTATAAGATATCCGTTCTCCGACATGAATCGAACACATATTCCTATACAGAAACCGTCATTTGATCTGACGTGCTATACCATTTAGCTAAAGAGAAGCGTCTGGTAAGCAGAGTCCGAATTAATGTTTATAAACACAGTCTTCGATGATTTTTCTCGATAGATCATATCTGCACACGAAACGTATCTTATCGCAAACATTGACTACATATAATAAAATGGAT